>CM053590.1:189060422-189127959 GCA_028646515.1 Pseudochirops corinnae | reverse complement strand
ATGTAAAGTGTATAGTTGATTCAGGCAGTCAGAGCCCTGTCTGTTGGGTCTTTATTTCTCTGCTTGTATTTTCTCTGAAGTTCAGGGTACTGACTTTTCCCCTAAATTAGTGAATGTAATTAAAAAGACTGTTGACCCCTTAAACATCTATCTTTCCTAGTAAGGTAGACCTGTGCCAGCAGCCATCCTGGGTATGCCAGTGTGGTTGCTGCTACAGGAGGTCAGACTTGCTTTACAAGCTTGAATTAAAGGGTCTGCTTCTGATTTCACAAAACCACATTTAAATTTCCTCAGGAAGAGTGAACCCACTGCCTGTCAGGTTTCATACTCCCAAAAAAAAGCAAAGTGGCCATTTATCATTCAATTTAGTCAACGCCACTCCCCAGAGCCCTCCAAAAAAAGTCCCTGACCAATTACTACATTGAATGAGACAAGTTTCAGGATCTCCAGTTACCCCATAAAAAGGCACACTTGGGGTAAACTGTAGTGGCCTAAAAACATTTTGGCAGAGCAAAAGATACTCGGTTGAAAAAGTTTCAGAGAGAAGTGCCTCTCAGAAGGTCACAAAACCTCATTCCAAAGGACAGAGCCAGGCCCATCCCCAGGCTCCTTCCATTCTTCTTCCTGTCCGTGTAAAGGCTATAAAAAGACAGCTCTTTGGAATTCAGGTAGCACCCTGCTTATTTTTTTTATTTAATATTTTATTTTTCCCCAGTTACATGTAAACACAATTTTTAACATTTGTTTTTATAACTTTAACCTACTTACTATTTTCTGATGGGATTTATCAAGGACTAGATTTTTTACACTGTAGATTATCTGTAGCTATCTCACATGCCTCAACCAGATTGGAAGCTTCCTGAGAAAAAGAGCCAACCAAGCCTTGCATCTCCTCCCACCAAGTACAGTGCCATGCGAGCAGTGGGACCTGACGTGTTGAACTGTAAGAGCCCTCCCCACTCAAGCTGCCACTTATGAAAGCCTGAGACCAAGTATGTGGGAAAAACAGCAACAAACTTACGTTGGGTTGGAGACAGGTGGCTTGTTGGAGACACATGATATTTTTAAGTCCTTCCTGTTCTTGATTTTTCCTGGAAAACATAAAAAATGGTATTCCTTAAAGTTCATAGAGATCAGAAGGTCTTAAGTTGGGGGTCTGTATTTCAACGTAATTGGTTTCTTTTCTAATTCTACATATTTTATTATCCTGAGAAAGGAGTCATAGGTTTCCCCAAACTGCAAAAGGTGTTCAGGACTGATACAAAAAAAGATTAATAAGTCCCAAATAGACATATGTAATAATGACAGCTGGTATTTATATAGCATTTCTGAGGTTTGCAAAGCACTTCATATGCCTTATTTCACTTGAGCCTCATGACCCTGCCAGGCAGGTACAAAGGACTTACCCTCCTTTCACAGATGAGGCTTAGAATTATGAAGTGACTTGCTCCATGGTCACAGAGATGTCAGAGGCAGAATTAGAATCTAGATCTCCCTAAGACTAGCATTCCCTACTCTATATGCCTGTCAACACAAGATAACTTTTTAAGTTCCTGCTGTCAAATTCTGGTAGCACCCCCAAACTCTGCACTTCCATTAATTATATCCCACAGGACTCCAGGTCTTCTTCCCCTCCTCCTGCCTCTCATTCCCTTCCCTTCCCCACCTCTATCCCTGCCCCCAGCAGGGCCCATCTGCTGGTAACAGTTGGGAAACTGAAATATGAAGTTGAAATGACTCTCAAGGTCAGTCTCAGAAGTTAGTATAACCTCCTGAGACTCCATGCCCTGCTCAGACTACCAACCCATGCCTCAGGCATGAAGTAACTGCAGCCCCACAGTCCCTGTCAATCAGCTTCTCCACCTGGTCTGGCACTCTGGCGGCCAAGCAGCTGTCAACCTCCATCCACCTAGTTTGCCACAGAGACCCAGGACATGATCAGACAGGCACAAGAAGAGAGGATCTGGCAGTCTGACTGATAAGAAGGGGAACTACAACATTACAATCTTGTGAGATGACACCATCTTTTTCAAAAGGCAGGAGACTAAGGCGATACCGTTTCCTTTTAAGTTACCAAAGGTCAGAGTAGGCTTCTGTGAAGAATCTACATCAGCTTGGAATCACCCCCAAGTAACATTTACCAGAAATATGGGGCTTCCTTAAAGTGAGAGGATCATAGGTCTAGCACTGGAAGAGTTCTCAGGGTTACTACAGCTAATCTGGAAACTGAGGCTGAGGGAGGTTAAGTAATGGACCCAAAGTTACCACAAAAGTTTCCTTTACTGAGATTTAAACCAAGGTCCTCCAGCTCTTTCTGTCTCCATCCATGATACCTTTAACCCAGTCTTGGTTCCCTCTTTTGGGGGACCCTCAGTCCAGCATTTCTAAGCATCAACCACAATACACATGCCCCAAGTCCCTCCCTCAGAGTGAAACTTTTAGACCATCTTTGATCAAAAACGACTCCACCTAATATCAAGGAAGTTGAGTTCTTTCTTCCGAGGCAAGCACCGGCTTGCTTTATATTAACCCACCTTCCCATTCTGCCATCCCCACCTCCCTAACAACCTGGTCACCAACATGAAGACTATTCTCTCCCAAGCTGGAGACCTCCTCTTGGAAATGAATTATGGGAAGAGCAGGCCTCCTCTGAATTCCTGGAACTTGCTACCAAACAAATGCTTCAAGTTCAAAAGATTTTGAGAGATAAAACTGATGAAAAATCCCAGGTTTGTTAGACAAGCAATAATGGAACCGAAAATTAAAACACTAAACTAAGACAAGAATCTACCATTTCTGCTCCCAGTTGAGTTGGTGACTTGGTAACAGATAAATATTCCTGTGCTTGTTTTCCCCATGTGTGAAAACAGGGTCCCCATTTACCCAACAATGACCTCACTGAGGTGAGATGGTGGAGAGGTGAAGAGAATGAATGAGTCAAAGAACAAATGACTCAGGGTTTGTGATTCAGGCCCTCAGAAGAAAGGTACTAAAAAGTACATTTTTTTCAGGAAAAAAGGAGAAGGGGCCAGAGTTTCAGTAGCCCACCATACAGACAGACCACATCCTCCTAAGACAGATCTACACACGATCCCTTATATCCAGCACCAGGACAAAAGGGGTCACTGATGCTGGGAAAAGAAAAAGGCCTTTGTTGCAGTAAAAGAAAGGCCATGACCTTGTAGAATGGAGACCTAGGTCTTAAACATAGCTTATTATGTGGTAGGAAAAAAGGCTGATCTCCCGTTCTCCACTGGGGACAGCCATGACGGGAGCCATTTTGGGGTCACCAAACAAAGCTTTCTGCTCTCTTCTCTAACGAAGTCCTAAACACAGCCACACTGAAATAGCCTTCTGCACTCTGCAGTCTCTGTTAGGAATGTGAATGCCACAAGGCTAAGCAGGATATAAGGAGTAATACAGAGGCAACAGGAGGGAGGTAAGGCCGGGTAGAAAGATAACACTCTCTTCTTAAAGATAGCTCCAATAACCAGGCTGTTAGACTGACTCCTAGTAACAATTCATTTTGACTCTAAAGCATTTATCAGGCGCCTCCTGTGTGCCTGGCACCGAGCTATATGCTAGCCATGCAAAGACAAAAATGAAAACAGTCTCTGCACCCAGGAAGGGTACAAATGAGTCACTCTGCCAGGCTTCTGTGGCTATAAGAAACCTACAGATTCTAATATGGAGAGAAAAAATGGCTCACTTTAAATCCCTCAGGGTCTAGCACCCCAAATTACAGAGGTTTTCATTTGCCCATAGATGACTGTCTCAAAACCCATTTTCTTCCATGAAACTTTGAGATGAAGCAACTTGCCCCAAGGCTATACAGACAGTGCCAATGGCAGGATTTGAGCCCTGTCAACCGTCCACTGTACCAGTGTGTAGGGATCAATGTCATTTCCCCAACTACAATCAGTTTATTGAGGGTGGGAATTCATGGTATGATTCATTCTCTCAAGGTGCTACAGGCAATAAAATTAATTCTGAAGGGCTCCCCAGGCAGAGGTCTCATTCAAGGACACTGCTCCTGTAGACACAGTTCTAATTGTCAAATATTCCCCTGATGTACGTGCTAAGGCAGAGAGGTGTTCAAAGTCCTGGGATCTCCCCAACCCAAGCCTGACAGTCAGATCCCGGCAGCGAGTTTTGCCAGAGGCTTGGAGCACTGTGTCCCTTACAGGTAGGTCTGCTACCTGTCTCTCTCAGAGTGGGCCACTAGAGGTCGCCATGGCCTTGGAATTGCCAGTGGGTCCCTGCATTCCCCAGGAGAGCTGGGGCTGGGTCCAAAATGACCCAGAGTCTACATGCTCATCCTCTTCAGCTCCTTTAGGCAAAGTTCACACCAAAAACGGGTTTAGCCAGAGCACCAGTACTGGAATGACGACTGTCAAAGGTAAACTCTCATAAGGAACAGACAATTACAGGGAGAAGGGATCAGCAGCCCAATTCAGTTGGACAAATATCAACTATCTATGACATTCAAACGAGTACTGACCCAGAGAACACTGGAAAGCCCAATGGCTTTAGAGCAGTGGTTCTCAACCTGTGGGTCGCGACCTCTTTGGGGGTCAAATGACCCTCTCACAGGGGTCACCTAAGACCATCGGAAAACACATATTTCCAAAGGTCTTAGGAACCGAGACACCACCCCTCTATCCATCTCCAGGCAGTCCGCCCACATGCAGATATGCCCACATACCAGTATTAAAGGGTCAGGGCATTAGGAAGGTTGAGAACCACTGGTTTAGAGTCAATGGTTTTCTATCACTTCTAGGTCCAAACAAAAAATCCTTTGGCTTTTGTTGTCCGGTCGTTTCAGTCATGTCTGACTCTTTGTATTTGGGGTTTTCTTGGCAAAGACAGTGCAGTGGCTTATCATTTCCTATTCTAGCTCCTTTTACAGGTAAGGAAACTGAGGTAAATAGGGTGAAGTGACTTGCCCAGAGTCACACAGCTAGTAAGTATGAGGCTGGATTTGAACTCAGGAAGATGAGTCTTCCTGACTCCACACCTGGCACTCTATCCACTGAGCCACCTAGCTGCCCTTTTAAGGGCTTCATAACCTATCCCCTTCCTACCTTTTCAGTCTTCTTACACCTGAATCCTCTACACCAGTGGTTCTCAACCTTCCTAATGCCCAACTGTATCTGCATGTGGGTGGACCCACCTGGGGATGGACAGTGGAGCGGTGTCTCAGTTCCTAAGACCATCGGAAATATGTGTTTTCCGGTGGTCTTAGGCGACCCCTGTGACCCCTTTGAAAGGGTCATTCAATCCCCAAAGGGGTCACAACCCACAGGTTGAGAACTGCTGCTCTACACTGTTCAATCTCCTGGTCCTCCAATCCAACATGCTGTCTCCCTCCTGACTCCAGACCTTTTCATGGGCCATCCCCCATTCCTGGAATCCTCTGCCTTGGCATCTCCTCCCCTTGGCTTCCCTCAAACCCCAGCCAAGATCCCACCTTCTGGGAGAGGCCTTTCCCAGGTCTCAGTCTTACTGCTTTCCCTCCAAGACCACCCCCAATCTATCCCTACATCCTTGTTCCCACATAGCTGCTTGAATGCTGTTTCCTCCACTAGACAGTGAACCCCGTAACAACAGGAACTGGCTTTTGCCTTTCTATGGATCCCTTTCTATGGATCTTGCAATCTATGGATTGCAAGAGGTGCCATGTAAATGCTTGCTGACCCACTGGGTTCAGATGTCAACTTGCTACTGACGGCCTATCTGATCTCATCCAAGTTAGAGAGGCTCCTTATCTATAAAATAAGCGGGTTGGACCAGATGGCCTCTGAGGCCCCCACCAGCTCTATATCTGTGACCCCATGACGACGGGGAGAGTCATGGCAGGTGTGCCCATCTTGTAACACATTACAAACAAGGAACTAAAAACAAGCACAAGACTGTCAAAGAAAAGTCCGAACGAAAAAGAGGAGCTGGTTATGGCAGAGGGAGGGAGGGTTCCCTGTTAAACAGCCTGGGGTGCTCCTCAGCTATTCTCTCCAGGTGAAGAGAAATCAAGGCAGGCCCCCAGCACACTGAGAGAAGCCAACCCTCCATGGGGAACCTAAGGAAGGAAATAGACAAGAGTCACGTAAGATGGGCAGTCATGTTTCAGCTGTGAGGTCAACAGAAGAGCCCCATCAATGAGATCACAGACATTAATAATAGCACCTAAAAATATGAATAGTGCTTATTAACATGTGCCAGGCACTGAGCTAAGCACTTTACATTTATTATCTCACTTGGTCCTCCCCATTTTACATGCATGGAAACTGAGGCAAACAGAGGTTAAAGAGCACGCTCAGAATCACACAACCCGTAAGGGGCTGAGGTCAAATCTGAATTCAGATCTTCCTGATTCCAGGTTCAGTGTTCTATCACCTACGCCACCTAGCTGCCCACAATTCCATCTGAGGATCTGTGTGTGTGCAGGACACTGCCCCAGGGAAGAAAAGCACAAGAACATGACCCAGGAGAAGCAGCAGGGCACGGAGACAGTGAGAAGCCCTGGGTCTGAATCCCAGCTCCCCCAATCTCTAGCTCTGTGACTGCAGGCAAGTCACTTAACTTCTTAGCCTCAGTTTCCTAATCTATAAAAATGGGGATAACATTGCTCATGGTACCTATTTTATCTTGCAGAGGATATCTCAAAGGAAGCATTTTACACAATCTGTTGTGCCTTAAGAACACAGGAAATTACATACACAGAGAAAACACGAGAGAAGACACAAGAAAAGTTGAGGAATTGCTAGATGGATCCACAAGTCAAGACAAACTAACTCACGGATATTATGTATGATTTAAGTGTACTGTATTAGACAGTATTATTACATCCTTCTTATATGCATATGGTAATACTGACAGGAAGAGCTCAGGCTCAGAAAAGGTGAAGCAAAGTCAAACGCACAGCCAACGGTGTGCTGAAGGGTGCTAAAAGGATGGGTCACAGGTGAGAAGAGCTCAGGTCACATGTGGCAAGTGACACTCTCTACTGAAAACTTTAAGGATCTAGTGGAGAGCAATTAAAGTCCACAGCAATGACACTCTAGCAGTGAACTGATTCACCACTATGTGAGACTGAGCTCTGGGGTGGCTAGGTGGCTCAGTGAATACAGCACCAACTCTGGAGTCAGGAGGACCTGAGTTCAAATCTGACCTCGGACACTTAACACAAAACTAGCCGTGTGACCTTGGGCAAGTCACTTAACCTCAACTGCCCTACCTTCCCTCCTCCAAAAAGCAAAAAAAAAAAAAAAGAAACTGAGCTCTACTGTTTTTTGTTCAGTCATCTCAGTCGTATCTGACCCTTGGTAATCCCATGTGGGGTTTTCTTGGAAAAGACAATGGAGTGTTTTACCTTGTCCTTCTCCAGCTCATTTTACAGATGAGGAAACTGAGGCAAACAGGGTTAAGTGACTTGCCCAAGTGGACTCTACTATAACTAATGGTAACCCCAAGGGATACAGTGCCATCTAGTTCAACCCATACCCTAAAAAGAATCCCCTTTAGAGTACACTTGACTACCCCTAGGCTTTGTCCTGGACTATCTTCTCTCTGGGATTTCATCAGCTTCCACAGGTCCAGTGATCATCTCTATGCGGATGACCCCCAGATCTATCTATCCACCTCTGACCCCTTTTCCAAGATCCAGTCACACATCAGTCAGTCAGCCAGCATTTATCAAGAACCTGCTATGTGCCGGGCACCGTGCTAAGGGCTGAAGATAGAAACCAGGGGAAAAAAAATCACAGTTCCTGCTCTCAAGGAACTCACAAGATCTATATGGAGCAAAATATATACAGGATAAATTGAGGGAAGGCATCTTAGGATGAAGACTGTTAGGAAACACTTCTTGGAAAAGGGAGGATCTTTGCTGAGATTTGAAGAAAATAAGGGAAGCCAGGAGGCAGTGGAGGGAGCATTCTAGGCATGGGGAAATAGCCAGAGAACACATGTGGAGTCAGGAGATAGTGTCATGTTTAAGGAACAGCAAAGAAGCCAGAGTCACTGGATCCCATATTAAGCAGAAAAGAGGAAGGCCTAGGAAGACGGAGAAGGCAGGAAGGGGCCAGGTCCCAGGGTTTTATAAACCAGAGGATTTCACATTGGATCTCAGCCATGATAAGGAGCTAATTATCAGATATTTCCAACTGGATGTCCCATAGGTATCTCGTTATCTTGTCCCCCAAAGTCACTTCTCTTCCTAATCTCTCTTATTTTTGTCAAAGGCATCAGTTTTTCACCTACTTTATTTTGCAACCTTGGAGTTATCTTCAAATTTTTACTTTCATCATGGTGAAGTGAATACCTTTAGAGGTCCAGGGGTCAAATTCTACCTCAGAAGTTTATGACCTAGGTAACCTCAGGCAAGTCCCATATAGGCCGGTTTTTTCATCTGTAAAATGAAGAGGATGGACTAGAAGTTCTCTGAGATCCTTTTCAGCTTGAGATCGCTGATCCTATGATTCTCACCTCCCATATCCAACTAATTGTGAAGTTTTTTCTTTTTTTTCTGTTTCTTTTTTTTTGGAGGGGAGGGGGAAAGGCAGGGCAGTTGGGGTTAAGTGACTTGCAAAGCATCCTCCGCTCTGTCAATGGAAGCATAACTCTATTACAGAACATACAAACGACAACATAACAGAAATGTGCAATGCCACACAACAAATACAGAGCAGTGACACTGTAGAACAGACTATATGACAAGCTTAAGAAATACAAAGTGATAATGGAGAGGGAGGGTGAGTACAATCACAGAAGACTTCTCGGAGGAGGTGGCATATAAGCTGGACCCTGAAGGGTAGCTACAAGTGGTTATAGTTCAGAAGTCTTTCTACACCTGGACTTCTTCCCCTCTTTTGACTGAGCCCACTCCTCTTTTAAAAGGGGAGGGGGAATGGGGTGGCTGGGTGGCACAGTGACTAGAACACCAGCTCTGGAGTCAGGAGGATCTGAGTTCAAATCCAGCTTTAGACACTTACTAGCTGTGTAACCCTGGGCAAGTCACTTAACCCCAACTGCCTCAAAATTAAAAAAAAAAATTAAAGAGGGCAAGTGAAATAAGCCCATTCCGGAAGGCCCTGTACAAGTATAAGGAAATGGCATGAGCCAAGGAGAGGGGCCAGGAAAGCATTCACACAATCAAAGGATCACAGATCTAGATCGGAACCGTCTCTAAAACAACACCTAGGGAATCCTGGGGACATTTTATAGCTGAGGTAACAGGGTTCAGAATGTTTACATGTATGACCAAGGCCACAGAAATACTAAGGATCAATGGCAGGATTTGAACCCAGGTTCTCTGTCAGCAAACCTGATGATGCTCTTTCCCTGGCACCATGTTGGAAACTGACCAAATTAAATGCCTAACAATAGGACAGAATTCTTCCTTTCCACCTGTGACTTGAAGGGGAGAAGAAGTGAAGAGCGAGCAGGCAGAGGAGTATCTTGAGATAAGAAATGAGGGTTAGCCTCCTCTCCCGTACCTGCTGAGATAACCCGCTGCCCTGAGGTGGCCAATTTGGACCAAGCACAAGGAAAGGAAAATTTGCATTTCTGTAAGTCAGAACAGCTCTGGCTGAGTACAGTATCCCTGCCCTTCTGGGATCACAGAATTAGACCTTGCGCTCTGTCTTCGGAAGCAATGAAGAGTCAAGGACCCTTGCTAAGCACCCAGTCCCCCTCCGTGCTGTGACCCCTTTCCTCCCCTTAACATTATCCTCTATTTTCTGCCTTTTCCTCCTCAAACAAGAATACAAAGAAAGAACCTCTTTATCAGTGCTGTTTTTACTCAGCTGCAAGAGGGAGAGGTCTAAATCCAGAGGAAGTCTGACTATGCCAACACATCTGCAGACATAAGGCATGGGTCCCAATTTGGAAGGGGGTGGGGGTGTGGGGGTGACGAGCTGGGTCTGTTCCTTACTTCCTGCCCAGCCCAGAAAGGATACCCATCCTTTCTTCTGCAGGAAGCCAAGAAGTTCTCCCAATAAGCATAACTGATCCCTCTGCATAATGAGGAGAAAAGTATAGTGGGGTCTGGAACCAGAGGTCCAAGCTCCTACTTGGTCACTGCTTTGTGACCCTCAGTAGCTTCGATCTCTCTGGGCCTCAACTTCCCTCCTCTATAAAATGGGCCTATAATAAGTCCTGCTACACCTATGCTAGGGTAAACTCAAAAATGCACATTTTGAAATGTAAAGAACAACCGTGCTGATATTTAAACACAGTTTTAAGGTTTTACAAAGCAGTCACCACACCGCCATCTCCTTAGTCTCTCACAATAACCCTGTGAAGGTACTTACTAATGATTATCCATGGTTCCATTTTACAGATGGGGAAATGAGCTCAGAACGGTAAAGTGACAGGCATCAGGATCCAGACAGGAATGCAAGCTTCTCGCTCCCCGACAGCAGAGATTGTTTTGTGTTTGTCTCTGGGTCCCTAACGCCTACCCTAGGGCCTTACACAGAACAGGGGTTTATGGCAAAGGTCTGCTGAGCTGAGCTGCATTAACTCCAGGTTCCGGCTCCCCCTTATACTGCAATGCCCCAAATATCTCTGTCACTCCAAGTACAACTGACTAGCTAGCTCCCGTTTCAAGAATAACCCACAAAATCAAGCCTCTTGGGCTACCATCCCTAGCCCCTTGGTGCCTAAGAAGCCATCTGAGTGGGAAGCAGCCAAGGGCCCAGCTGTTCCAGGACCACTCTTGCCAGCAGGCCATGATTCCCCTGCTAGAAGCCACCAACCTCCAAGTCCCACTAACCAAGAAGCTATAAATAGGACCAGAAGAATGTCACTCAGCTGACCTGGGGTGGAGATCAATTCAGCATACAATGACCCAAAGGAAGAAATCCCCAGACTGATTTGTATTGGTTCTTAAAGTTCTTTCTTTTACAAAATTCAGGATATAAGCAGCCAGGCAAGAAGTAGTGGTTCAAGGCCACAGGATACCTGATACAGCAGAGCCAGAGGGCACTCTCCCCAGCCTTGGGCCACCTCCCAACCCTCCTCTTCATTCCATTCATTTATTAAGCAAGCATTGGGTGAACACCTACGTGTCCAGGACTAGGTACAAAGACAAAAAAACAACAGTCTCTGCCCTCAAGGAGCTTATGTACTTCAGAGGGAGCTGAGAAACAATATCTACACAGATAAATGAACGGAAAATATTTACAAAACAAAGAAAAGGCAGTCCTGAGAGGAAGGAAGTAACAAGTGAAGATACCAGGGAGAGTTTACTGTGGAGTGGTGAAGGAGCTAAGTCTTGAAGGAGACTAGATATGCATTTCAGTAGGGAACCTGGCAATTAGGAAGGCTTGGATTCAAATCCTACCTCAGCCTCCTCACCCGAGAGAGGGGTGGCCCTGGGCAAGTCACATAACCTCTCCCTTAACTTGAAGGAGGGAATGACCTTCCAGCTCCAAGCTGATGCTTTCAGTGATCCTAAGAAGGTGGTAAGGAGGGAACGCATCCTAGCCTTTACAAAGGTACAGGGATGGAATGTGGTGTACCAAGGACACACAGTTTAGTTAGAATATAGAGTCTGTGAGAAAATTAGTAAAATGCACTAGGCCCAAAAGAGGGAAGCTGGAGTCAGATTCTGAAGGGCTTTAAATACCCAAAGAGGGGAAAAAAGAGGAATGTGTATTTTATCCCAGAGGCAAGAGGGAAGCACTAGACTCTGCTGAGCTGAGGGACAAGTTCCTGGGCTGTTGAAAGGTAACTCTTCTCTTATTAAAAGTTAGCTCAACTGCAAAAGATTTCCGAGAGAAAATGCCGTCCACGTCCAGAGCAAGAACTCCGGAGTCTGAACGCAGATGCAAGCCTCCCACTAGCTCTCCTTTTTTGTTCTGCTCTGTTTCGTTTCTTCTTTCTTGTCGTGGTTCCCAATGGTCCTAATTCTTCTTTACGTCATGACTCACGTGAAAATGTTTAATATGAATGTACAAGTAGAGCCTGTATCAGACTGCATGTCATCTTGGTGAGGGGGGAGGCGAGGAAGGGCGAGAAAATTTAAAACTCAAAAATCATACAGAAGTAAATGTTGAAAACTAAATTAATTTTTTTTTACTTTAAAAAATTTTAATTTCTTAAAAATTATTTTTAAAAAGGTTAAGTCGTCAAACAACCTGGAAAACACACCAAAAAAGACCCTCCTCTCGGGAATTTTGAAGGAGGAAGAAACATGCCCTGATTGGAGTAAGCTGCACTGGAAAGCCTGGCTCCCCAGGGTATCCCAGTAATAAGCTTCTCCTGCCTCTTTCTTCAGAGCCTGAGACCTAAAGCCCTACATTAAGTAGGCCCCATATGGGCTGTGCGTTCCAAAGCCCACCAAAACCCTAAAGAAACTGCCCCAACCTAAATTCATCAAGTTAGAATTAGGAGCTAGACCTAGAACTTTCCTCGGGGACCTAGAAGCCTCAGAGTTATTACTGTTGTCATCACCACCTTCAGGGACCACCACCCCAGGGACACACCCACATGGTGGGGGGCTTTCTAGGACAGGAGAGCCCTGTTCCTACTAAAGCTTAAGACTGCATTAAAATTTGGGGGGTACTTTGTACCTGTGTCTGTGTGTACTAGACATATACGTGGACATACATAGATATACAAAATATTGTTATAAGTCACATTTTAAATGCATTAGGAAGTTCACAGTTTCGTGAATCATTCAGGGGATCCTTTTCCCAAGAATTCTTTTGTAATGCTGTTGGGTAATAGAAAGACACTAGACTTGTAATCAGAAAACCAGTATTTGAATATCAGCCCTACCCACTTACTTACTGGCTGTATGACCTTGGCCAAGTCATTTAACTTCTTCTTGGCATCAGCTACCTCACTGGTAAAATGGGAATGAAACACTTGCATGTCCTACCTTAGAAGAGATGCAAAGATATAACATATGTAAGGCACTATATGAGTCTGCAGTGACAGTTGCCACCTAAACAATCAATTTGGTAATGTCAGGTTTTCACTCGTAGAACTGTGTTTTGTTTTGGAGCTCCCCTCCCTTCCAAACAAGGCACTTGTGTTATAGATGGGGACAATGAAAGCACTGTAACACCATGTACGTTCCTAAAATCTAACCACACCTTAAATTGTCTGATGCCCATCACTCTCTCAGAGGCAGTGTTTGGTGTCAGCATGTAGCCAAAAGGGCAGCCATAGAGTATGCAGAAACACAAAGCGTAACTTTTTTAAGAGACCACTTCCAAGATTTACATAAACTGATGTTGAGTGAAGTGAGCAGAACCAGGAGATCACTGGACGCAGTAACAGCAACACTGTACAAAGATCAACTATCGTACTTAGCTCTTCTCAACAATACAATGATCCAAGACAATTACATGGAATAGAAAATGCTGTCCACAACCAGAGAAAGGACTATGGAGTCTGAATGCAGATCAAAGCAGACTATTTCACTTGGTTTTCTGTGGCTTTTCTCTTTTGTTCTGTTTCTTCTTTCACATCATGACTAATGTGAAACATGTTTACATGACTGCACATGTATAACCTATATCAGATTGCTTGCCATCTTGGGGAGGAAGAATGGAAGGGAGAGAGGAACAAAAAATTTGAAACCCAAACTCTTATTTAAAAAAATGAATGTTGAAAACTATCTTTACATGTAATTAGAAAAAGTAAAATTCTACAAAAAAAATTCATCTTAGTGTAAATATTTTAAAAGATAAATTCTAGAAAATAAATGTTTGTAATTAAAATACTAATGAATAAATATTATTTATGGAATCTATGGTACTGGCGCCAATTAAAAAAAAGAGGCCATTTCCAAACTAAAATTTTTTTTAAAAAAGCAATTCATCACCACCAAAAAAAAACTAGTGTAAATAAAGCATAACATAAAAACATTTTTTAAAAAGAGAGAGACCGTTACATTTCCAATGTAATCGTCATTTTAAGTCAAAAGCTAAGCAGTTTAAAATCATGCTAGTCCATTATAGGTTTACTGACCCGACCCAAATCTGATCTCTTTTCCTTCTTTAGCACTTTGTAACTGTCTGCACTGTGAACACTTGGATTAAGTTAAAAATTGCTAGTATGTTGCCTTAAAAGTAATACACCATTTTATGTAAATATTTCAGCTTTCTAACTCGACTGTAAACTCCTCAAGGGCAGGGCCAGTATTCTACTTCTTCCCATGGCACCCAACAACAACCCAGACAGGGCTTTGCACAACAAAGGCATACTATCCTAAGCATCACCAGGGTCACACAGCTAGTAAGTGTCTGAGGTCAAATTTGAACTCAGGAAGATGAGTCCTCCTGACTCCAGGCCCAGGGCTCTATCCCAGTGCCACCTAGCTGCCCTACGATTTTAAATTTTAAATCGCCATAATTTGCCACGATCTAAAGTGGTATCTTCCTAAACATGCCAAAGGGGTCTAACACCTTACTTCACTCACTGGAGTTAAAATCCTGGCAGAGGAGTCCCCTGTCTAAATTAACGTGGAGGACTCCGTATTTATAAGGGCAAACCACCCCCCCCCAGCCCCACCCTGCAGTGATAAAGGGGAGACAGCCTGAAAATACGTCTCTCTAGACAGAGGCCCCTTAATGAAGTTCAATGCAGCAGGGCAATCTGGAGTCAGAAATTCTGGTTCTGAATCCCAGCTCCCGGTCTGACCTTGAGTAAATCGTGGGGTGTCTCTGGGCTTTACTTTACCCTTCTGTAAAATGAGAAGATCGAAATCAGTCCCTTCTCATTCTAATGTATGTACATGTCTAAGACAACTCACAAACTGGAAAGATGAATTTTTTTAAAAATCTCTCTCCCCTGTTCTATGGCAAAATATCCTTTACCATCACTACTTAGTAAATTACATCAGCTTCCTATTACCTTTAGGTTCTAACAGAACCCTCTGGGGAAGGGGGTTGCCTTTATAGCTTTTCACAATTTGGGGCCCATCCTACCTTTCCAGTCTTTTTGAACACAACTGCCTCCCCCTCACTCTGACCCTACTACCCAACTGTTCCTCACACACCCCTCTTTTCTCTCTCTCATGATTACAATGGTGTGAACATTCCTTCTTGTCCTCCCCCCAACCGGCTCCCAGTGCCTTCTCTTCAAAGGCTACCATGTTTCTCTCTGCTTTGTTAGAAACTTATATAGCACATGCTGTCTCTGTTGAAATATAAACTTTTTGAGGACAGAGAATATGATTTCGCTTTTGTCTTTGTATACCCAGGGCCTAGCACAAGGACAAACATTAAGCACTTAATAAGGGCTAATCGATTGATTGGATCCTAGGAATCTAAGACCCTAAAGGGGCAGCTATCCATTCAACAAGTATGGAGAATCCATCCTTTGCTGGGCAAGATACAAAATGTAGTTTAAATACGCTATGATCCCTCCTGGTCTCATGGAGCTTAGAATATGGGAGAGGGGATAAAAGATAACAAGAATACACAATAATAATACATGATAAGTACATCAGAAATGTGCAAAACAGTCACAGGGCTTGAAAGAATGTGTCAAACTGGGAGTGATGCCCCGGTTTCCCACAGTCGCTGCTCTTTCCACTACATCATCCCACCCAGTAACCACAGAGCTTCTCTCTACATCTCCAGAGGACGGGGCCCTAAAGGATGTGAACAAAAGAAGAATTGCAAATGATCAGTAACCATCTGAAATCATGCTCCCAATCACTAGGACGAGAAAAATACCAATCAAAGCAGTCCTAAGTCCTCACATTCAGCAAATATGACAGGAGACGGAAGGGTCAACGTTGGAGGGATGGTGTGAGAAGACAGTCCCACAAGTGTATTCGTTGGCGGAGCTGTGAATTAATACACCCATTTTGGAATTACGACAATGAGGTGACTAAAACGTCTCTCCCCTTTGGCCCAGAGATTTCACTACTAGGCATATATCTCAAGGGGTCGATAAGAAGCTTAAATGAACTGTTGAAGAGTAAGCAAATCCAAGAAAACAATTCTCGACAATGACTAGAACGACTTTAACAATCACAAGTGAATGTTGCAAAATTACAAAAAACAAGCAAGAACTAGGAGAAGATATCCCTACCCTACTCCTTTGCAGAGGTCCATAGGTATAGAACACGTCATATATTTTCAGACCTTTTTGATGTGTTGATCAGTTTTGCTGATTTTTTCCTCTTTTCTCTTTTTTCTTTTTTTGGGGGAGGGAGGGGAAAAGGCAAGGCAATTGGGGTTAAGTGACTTGTCCAAGGTCACACAGCTAGTGTGTCAAGAGTCTGAGGCCAAATTTGAACTCAGATCCTCCTGACTCCAGGGTCAGGGCTATATTCACTGCACTATCTAGCTGCCCCTCTATTTTTTCCTTTAAAAAATATTATGTTATACAGAATGGTTCTCTTGGAGAGGGGAAGGATAGTGGGAGAAACTTTGGTAACATTAAAAACAAAAGCTATCAATAAAATTATGTTTTAAAAAAGGAGACTGAGGTCATGCAGTTAAAATATAATGAACAAATTTGCCCCCTTTCTACGTTGCGAGCGTTGGGAGTACAGGTACAGAACACCACATGTGATTTTGGATTTGGCTGGTGCGTTGGTAAGTTTGGTGAAATTTGTTTTTTTTTTCCTCCTTTCAAAAATTCTTTGTTTTAAAGAGATGACCCTCTGGAAGTGGGGAGGAAGGAGAGAAATAATGGGAAATGCAAAAAAAAAGGTATCAATTTTTTAAAGTTTTAAAAGAAGGGGCCAGGCCAGACAAGAACAGCAAGAAAAACATCCCTGGTTGAGCTCAGCCTAGAATTGAGCACAGTGCCTGGCACAACACGTTCTCAATAAGTGCTTGCTGATTGACGGCTGCTTCTCTTTGGGGATTAAACTGGGGAAGATGGAAGGGTATACAATTTCCTCCCTCAAGTCACAGATTCCTCCCAAGCCAGGGGCTTTCCTGCTACTCTTATGAAGGGCTCAGGTTAGGAAGAAGAAACCTGAATGCATGTATGCAGTTGCCCTGGGCCATGAGCCCAAGCCTGGCGCCTGAGAGGTGGGTGGGCAGGCTCTGTCTGACAGCTGGCCAGACTCCCACTCAGCACATCTCAGCAGTGTGTGATGAGCACTTGGGAGTGTGATGTCAAGGCCATCCCAGCAGCTGTGGGCCTTTACCTTTGGAGGAGGAAACCAGCCCAAAGGAAGCTACCCCTCCCCCTTCCACCTGCTCCCTGTCCCCCCATGACTCACCAAGGAGGCCTGCAGAGAAGCAAGGGAAGTGTGAGGTCTTGGCCCTCTCCCAGCGGTAACATGGTACAGTAGAAAGGGCCAGACCTGGGTTTGAATTCTGCCTCCCTCCAGAGCTTCCTGGGTGACTTTAGACAAGTCCCTTAACCTGCCAGGGCCACAGTCTCCTAGTCTTTAAAAAAGAGAGGTTGATCTGGTCAGTGGCTGAGGTTCCCAGGTCAAGCGAAGAGATGACTGGACTTGGAGTTATGAAGACCTGTACACCCCAGGTCCCACCATTACCACTTTACTACCTGTGTGACCATGGGTAAGTCACAACTTCTCACAGCCTCAGTTTCCTCATCTGTAAAATGGGCAGCTGGTTAGATGGTCTCTTCCAGCTCTAGATCTATAGTCCTATAATCCCTTCTTCATCCTCCTCTGACTCGTCTCCCACCCCCCAAAAAAGCACTCAACAATGATTTAAAAGTCATTCTGCAGTGCTTCCTAAATCACATGACCTCCAAGGCAAGCATTTCCTCCTTCTGGGCTCCTTTACAGAGGCCTCTCAGCAGCCTCCGGCCTTAACAGATCCATTCACTTCCTTAACTGACAGGTCAATCCTCCTTGCCCGGCATCCAAACTAAGCACATACTCCCCCTCTCTGAATTGTATCCCAGGTCTCTTGGCATGGGCAATTCACCTCATTGATTCCACCTGGCCCCGATGCATCAGTCAGAGAAAAGCCAGGAGTACATTAGAAAATGCAACTGTTTGACCGAACTGACCTTTGAAATAGCACCTCTTCCCCAGTGCCCAGGCCACCTACAGGTAGGGCTAAGGGAAGCTCCACCCCCACCCCCTGACCCAAACATTCCAGGTGCAGAACAAAGCCCGAGAGCTTCCAACTCTCGATGCAACTCTTATGCCCCAACAATCAACTGCCATTAATTGGACTCTTGCACAAACAAAAACTACTAAATACAAGGATCTGGGTTTAAGGAAAAAGGATAAAGACGAGAAGTAGGTGTACATTTAGGGAAGAGGGAAGGAGGAGGGTCAAGAATCCTAGTGTCCCTGGAGACAAAGAACAGGACCTAGGTCGCCACGGATAAACTGAGCAACTTCAAAACAGCTTTGGCTAAGGAAACACTACAATGAAACTAAAAGGGGGAGGGGGAGTGGGGCCTGTCACAAGTTCCTGCAATTACCCTGAGCAAAGCTGAGGATACCACAGCCCAGAAATGAGTGAATCGGTGTGGTTAAGGGAGTAAGAATGCTAGCGAATAATCTGTGTTGGAGCAGTCTTTCAGACAAATTACCTTATTTCCTTGCTAGGAACAAAAAAAAATAGTAATGCATGCATAAATGGCTAATCACAAGAGAAATTAGGAGAAACAGCACCATGGGGGGAAAGGACCAGGAATAAACATTCTATACACACACCATCTGCATTCAAAACAGGAGAAAAGTCATCATCATAAAAGAGCTTGACCACTGGCACCACCACTGTGCTCATCACCTGTTCCACCTCTGCTGAATCAGGCTAGTGAACTGCAAAGTCTGCACGTCCCTTCATCCATGCTGGGCCTGCCCCATTCAAGAGAGGGAGGGACCTTGGCTGTTCAGGAAACACCCAAGCTAGCACCCACCCTTGCCCACCAAGTTCCACTTTAAAAAAAATACATTCAATCTTGCAACCTGGCAAACTGTACTTTGTTGTTGTTGGGCTGTCTTGTGTTGTTTTAGTTTTTTTTTCCGTAAAATCATTTCAGCCAACTCTCTACCTACCTCCCAGCACTGGCTTTCCAAGCACATCACTGTCAATATACATTTGCATTTTCCATTTGGGGGACCCTCTAGTCTAGGGGAAGGGAAAGAGCAAGCAACCAATGCCCTGTTAAGGCAAGGGTGAAAATGCCACCAAATTAAATAATTTTTGTTTAAATAAATAAACCACACTAGGGCTCCCCCGCTCCCACCCTTCGCCACCCTACCCCCATTTCCACAGGTTTCCGACATTGCAACATATACCTTGCCTTTTGTCCATGGCTTCCCAGAAATGAAGCAGAGAACCAAGTGCGCCTAGGGGCAAGAGGGGTGGGAAAAGGAGCCTGGGAGTGGAACTCAAAAGCCCTTCCAGCAAAACATCCTTAAGGCTAGCTTCCCACACAGGCACAACAAACAAAAAAGGTAGGCGCACAGCACCGGAAAGGTGGATGACCTTTTGCAAGTGACCAGAGGATTCTGAGCTCCCCCGCCCTCCCCGCCCCGCTTCCCTTCTCTCTCCTAACCCAACGCAATTTGATAGTTGCAGGATTCCTAATCCTGCAGCCTGGGGCGGAAGGGGCAGAAGGAGAGAAACAGCAAGCAGCGAAAGGTAGCGAGAGGAGAGATTCAGAGCTCTCCCTCGGAGGCAGGAGCCGTGGCAGCTGAAGCTGGGCAGTTCCAGCTCAGATTACACTTGAAAGCACAGTTGTAAAAGCTGCGGCAGTTAACTAGCAAGTGACGTAAAACAGGAAACTGGACAGAGGCCAGAAAACATGGAGGCGCTGAAGCACAGGATTGTTTAAAAAAAAAAAAAAAGGAACACAGCGAGAGAAAAACTTTCTGGATCGGGACACGTGTTATGGAGACTACACTGGGCGCTTCTGATTTTAAATGTTCTTTTCTGAAAGGTCTTTTTCTGGAAAGGTGATAAATGAATGTTGCAGCGTCCCGTTTCTAAAGTGGCTTGAGTTTGAACCGTCAACACCTAAGCCAACTTTTGCAATTCTTCTTACCCTGTGAAATATCCCCTTTCTGGCACCCTGGGAAATGTCCCTCCTGGCCTCCAGGTGCTATTAGAAGCTGCTTGGGTCCATTGCACACAAACCTACGCCAATTCCGTCCTACCCCTCCCACTTCCCCACTAGTTTCAGTTGGACTAAAAGTCTGCAAAAAACACAGCTTCCCCTTGCCCGCTGTTAAACCCAGTTTGTAAGAGTTCTGGGAAAGCTGGCTAGCTCCCCAGAAAAAAATGCTTCAGGAGCAGAATTCTTTATTTCTTAAAGTGCAGGATCCAACATGACTGTTTCTTTAGCATAATATGCTGGTGCATGAAAAGCGGCCGGCTGTATGTTAATTCAGCATTGGACAGCAGGCACCCACCTCCAAGATGGGATTTAAACTTGGAGAGCTAATGAGGCCAGCCAGGTCAGGCAGTAACTGCCCCTTTTCTAAACTGTGCAAGATATCGCGACATCCCCGCCCCTCCCCCCCCCACACCCATCAGTGCTGCTGCTTTCGGACTATCTCCAGAAACAGAGAAGTCATTGGGAGCCTGTTCTGCAAGAGAAATTGTGTTTATTTCCCCCTCCTGATGATTCACCTCCCCTATCAGTTTCGGGGCAGCCAGCAGTCCAACCCACAGCACTGCAACCTGCGTCAAGAGTGAAACTGGAGCCCTTAGTAGGCTGAGAGTACCAGCTGCCAGTGTGAAGAAGTCCAGGCTGCCATGTCAATTTAACAGCTTTGAAAAATAAAATTTAAAAAACAAAACACATCAGCCTTGTTTAAAGTGAATCAGAGGCAGGGAGCACTGGGCCACACGTTATTTATTCTAGGTAACACAGATGCCAAAGGGCCCCAACATTCGTCTGGAGGTGACCAGATCTGAAGTTTATTTGTCCTGCAGGTGCTGTGCAGATCACAGGGTCCTAACAACAGACCAGGACAAACAATGGAAACATCACGCTGCAGACTACAGGGCACAGCATGTCCAAAACAACAATCTGCAGACTAGGGCAGTTGGGGAAAAGAAGCAACGTGGGGCTGGCTTTCAGACACCGGTGAGGCTATGATATATTTCAGCTGCAGGTGTCTCCTGACCACCCCTATCAAATCTCTTCATTCTTCTTGCTCGAGCGTCCCCATTCCTCAAATCAGGCTTCCTTGCAAAGACTTAATGGGAACAAACCTGGCATGCACATTTCCTGCCAACAGTGTACTCCTGTTTCAAAAGCCAGTAAAATGGAACATATTGGGTACACATATGAAAAGCCACAGGAGACACTCTGGGAACAGAGAGAGCCAGACAATCGGCTAGAAAAAGGGGCAGTTTAGAACACACAACTCGTAACTCGTAACTTCGTGTCTATGAATTTGTGTATGTGCTTTTAAACAAGTATTTTTATTTCAATATAATTGGTTTCCTTTTCATCTTGTGCTTTATTTTGTGCATTTAAAAATATCATTCTGAGAAAGGGTTCATAGTCTTCACCAGACTGCCAAAGGGCTCCATGATGCACAAAAAAGTGAAGAACTCCTGATTTATACCCAAGTCCTCTGCTCAGGTTTCTCTAAAATCAGTCTGTTTGCATGTAACTTTGGGCATCACCCAAGATCCAGCAGAATTAGGTTCCTGGGGGAAGGCACTGGTTTTTATTCTTTGTATACTTATACCCTATAGCTAGGCAGCAGTAGATAAGAGCACGGGCCCAGGGTCAAGAAGACCAGAGTTCACATTCAACACTTACTAGCTATGTGATCCTGCTCAGGAAATGTAACCTGTTTGCCTCAGTTTCCTCAGCTGTAAAATGGGAACAAAAACAGAATCTACTTCCCAGAGTTGTTGTGAGGATCAAATGAGACATTTGTAAAAAGTGCCCAGTACAGTGCCTGGAACATTGTATGCACTAAATAAATGCTCGTTCCCTTCCACTCCACCCCTTACCCCTCCCCGCAGGGAGCTATAAAAATGCTTGTTCAATGAATAGAGAAATAAATGCATTGAAGCCTGCAAGCCAAAAGACTCCTGAGATCAAGCTGCATTTGGTCAAGGATACAGTCTACTCCTTCTCAAGAAGACCCATGAGAGTCTAATCTCTTAAGGGATGCAGTCTTAGGAAAGGTAGTCCACTGGAAAGAGCTAATGACGATATAAAAAGTCCTGGAAACAGTCTACAGTAGAGGTGTCAAACAGGCTGAGGGCTGCCCAAATCAAATTAAAATGTAATTGGGAAATGTTTAATAAAATAAATGAAAATGTAATAGAACACAGATAATGTTAATATGTGGTTTTCTAAGTCACTATGGGGTTGCCAGGATCCTTACTTACCCTGCAATGGCCCACTTCTACCTGAGTTTGACACCACCCGTCCACATAGATTGTGTATAAATACTCGTCTCTTTGTCGGCTAGATCTGTCTCAAAGAGTTTCTCATGTACTGTCAGACGAGGAAGTGCAAAAGATAGCATATTCACCTCTGGGACAGAACACGGAGAAGGTAAGAGGAAATTCTGCAGCCCCCAGCCCATCCTCCAGGTTTTCTTTTCTCTGATGTGGTAAGCCCTTTGACAAAGCGGAAGAGTTACTAAATCTACTCTCCCCAATACCAGCAGAAGAGGGAGAGTTCCAGGAGGCAGTGAATAAGCCCTACTGAACAAGTCCTCGGGCATCCCGACTATCATTCACAGACCGCTTTAGCATTTATAAAGTACTTTACCAAAAATATGTCATTGTATCTTCACAAGAACCCTGGGAAGTGGGTACTGTTATCTCCATTTTTTATCATTTACTCATTTCAGTCATGCCTCACTCTTTGTGACCCCTTTGGGGGGTTTTTGGCAAAAATATTAGAGTGGTTTGTCATTTCCTTCTTCAGTTCATTTTTATATATGAGGAACCTGAGGCCAACAGGGTTAAGTGACTTGCCCAAGGTTACACACAGCTGGTGTCTGAGGCTACATTTGAACTCCAGTCTGACTCCAGGCCTGGTGGTCTATCCACTGTACAACCTAGCTGCCCTATTTCCATTTTACAGATAAGAGAATGGAGTCAGGCAGGGGTTAAGTGACCTGCCCAGAGTCTCAGGGTTTTCAAAAGAATAGCCATCAGTTTCAGCCTACGTATGGAATCTTAGAATTCAACCTGAGAGATGATCGAGTCCCATCTGCACATTTTGCAGATGAGGAAACTGAGGCCTAGGGGAGTAAAGTAACCTATTCTCTGCCACACAGAGTTATTGGCAGAACCAGAAGAACTCAAGAACCCTGGCTTCCAGACGAGGGTTTTTGCCACGAGACCACACGCTAGCCTCTAAAAGAAAAGCCTTAGGGACAAAGAAACCATGGAAGGAATCACTGAATCTCAGATTGGATTGGGCCAGACAACCAGTACCTGAGCAGGAATCCTCTTTAGGACCTCCACAAGTCCATTGTGGACACCTGGGATCGCTGCTCAAAGATCTTCAGCCATGGGACACTCACTGTTTCCTAGGCCTGCACATTCTACTTCTGGACAGCTCTTAACTGTCTCCCCTCCACGAGCATGTCAGTTCCTTGCTAACAGAGATTACTTGATGCAAGGTCTTTAGAGTCCCATCACCTAGCACAGCGCCTGAGAGGTGTGTTGTGGTTTATCCTTCGTGTTCAAAGATGGTCACAGGTGGGTGAATTGGATTTAAGTGAGGCAGAGCCATCAGCCAGCCTCCCTCTCCCTTCCAGAGTCACTTAAGTCCAGTGGCAACAAAAGTCAGGACGACTGGCTATGGCCCAGGATGCAGCTGATGACCTTGGTGTCTCCGATGTGTGACCAGGCTTTAGGCACTCCACAGCACCTGCTTGAGTTTCCATCATGGCTCTTAGAACAAACTGTTCTTGCCTGCCCATCCTGCCAGAGGAAGTCTTCACATGCTTAGGGTAGACAGCCCCCTAACTCAACAACAAGCCTGAGGCCTATTTGTTTCCCTCAACCTGTCAGTGGAGATGGTTTTACCCAGGCATGGCCACTCCGCATGTACTTCAGCTTCTTGGAGCCACAGGTGAGAGATGAGTAAAGGTGGGCACCAAAAGTGGATGAGCAGCCCTGAAAAGGGCACAGCAAGGCCTCACCCCAGAGGGGCTGGTCCTCCCTGAGCACCCCTTACACCCCAAGAGATCCCTGGCAGAAGCTTAATAAATGCTTTTGATTGAGTGGACTTTTTCCTTTATTTCTAGCTGAAACCTGTCTCTCAACACCTTCACCTGTTGTTCCTCCTTCCTCCCCCTGGGGCATGAAATAGAAACAAAATATAATCCCTGCTCCACAGGATGCTCCAGTTACATTGAGTCACAGTGGATTTGGAGTCAGAAAGACCTGAGTTCAAATCCTACCTCAGACATTTGGTAGCTGCAGGATCCTGGACAGGTCATTCAAACTCACTGAGCCTCAGTTTTCTCATCTAAAGAAATAAGGAGGAGCAGCTACGTGGCTCAGTGAATAGAGCACCGGCCCTGGAGTCAGGAAGACCTGACCTGAGTTCAAATCTGACCTCAGACACGGAACACTTACTAGCCGTGTGACCTTGGGCAAGTCACTTAATTCCAATCACCCTGCCCTCTCCCCTCCAAAAAAAGGAAAAAAATAAAGAAAGAAGGATAATAAAATCCTCTACTTCAGAAGGTTGGTGTGGGACTTACCTAAAGTGCTTTCTAGATGCTGAAATCCTGTGGAAAGATGAGCTCCTACTTATTTACAATATCCTTCTGAAGACGGTGCTGCCCCAAACTGAAAACATTAGGGCAGATAAGGTCTGAGCTAGACAGAGCGAACCCCATGCTTCCACGGTCACCCCCGGCTGCCTATACTGGGGCCATCCTCCACATCTCAAACCCGTCCCCAATCCTCAGACTCGACCTTGGGTCCCCAGGTTCTGATAAGTGAACTTTCACCTCACCTTGACCAGAACCAGGCCTCCAGGACAATTCACCACCTCTGCTGTCTCTCTGGTCGGCGGCATGGGTCACCTCCCTCCCCACGCCCTCTCCAGCTCCTTAGAATGTAAACACTCCTTGAGGGCAGGGTCTGCCATATTTGCCTCTGTTAGTGTCCACCAGACTTTAGAGTGGCTAGATGGCGCCACGGTGCAAAGACTCATCCTCCTGAGCTTGAGTCTGGCCTTACTAGCTATGTGACCCTGGGCAAGTCACTTAACCTTGTTTGCCTCAGTTTCTTCATCTGTAAAATGAGATAGAGAAGGAAATGGGAAACCCCTCCAGTATCTTTGCCAAGGAGACCCCCAAATAGGGTCACAAAGAGTAGAACACAATTGAAACTCAACAACAAAAAACACTTAGCAACAATAAATACATAAAAATGCTTCCTCAATCTCCTTGAGATGCTGCATTTAGAGTCAAGACGCTTGGGTTCAAATCCCAACTCTGACACTTAATTACCTCAAGCAAGAATCTATGTAAAGGGGGTGGCTAGGTGGCCCAGTGAATAAAGCACTGGCCCTGGAGTCAGGAGGACCTGAATTCAAATACCGCCTCAGACACTTAACACTTAGTAGCTGTGTGACCTTGGACAAGTCACTTAACCCCAACTGCCCTGCCCTCCCCCTCCAAAAACAAAAAAAAGAATCTATGTAAAAAGCTTCCCAAAACTTAAACGCACTATATATAAATGCCAACTATTTTGTATCACCAATATGACAATGGGTAAGCCACACCCTCTCTGGGCCTCAGTTCCTCATATATGAAATGAGAAGGGTTAGACCTCTAAGTTCCCTTCTAGCTATAGCTCCTGTTGCCATCTAAGGAAACTGAGTTCTGTAATAAGAGCCAGAATTTAATTTCCTGTTTAAACAGGAAAGAAAAAAGATGACACAACAAGAAGAAAAGGTGTTTTCCCAGGCTCATGGAGCCCAAGACTCACCTGAAGACAGAGGTCTCCCTCTCCCTCCCAGAAGTCACTGCTCAAAAGAAAATGGCGATTCCTGGTACATGGTGCCCAAACCGTTCCCTGCCGCAGCCTAACTGCCCAACCAAGCCTTGATGATGATGTGGCAAAGCTGACAGAAGAGCACAGGACCAGAACCCAAGGGGCTTCTCAATTAACTCACTGCCAAGACCTTAGGAAAGTGACAAGGCCTGCCCAGCCTCACACAGGCAGTGACGGAGGTCACATCTAAACTCAGGCTTTCACTCTAAATCTTTCCATCTTTCCACGATACCATCCTGGTCCCAATCTTTCCCCATCAGTCTCAGTCTCAATTTAGTAAGCACTTTCTAAGCAGTGAGGACACAATGGAAGGCAAAAACACAGTCCCAACTGTGCTGGGGCTCACATTCTAATGGACAAATAACTGTACTATAGCATACAGATGCAGCATCAATGGAGGGTGATCACAAAGGGAAGGCACTAGCACTTGGAAGAAGAGGGAGGGCCTAGGAAAGGCATCCTAAAGAAGGTGGGATTTGAACTGAATCCAATCAGGGTGAAGTGACTTACCCAGGGTCACACAGCTAGTAAGTATCTGAGGTCACATTTGAACTCAGGTCCTCCTGACTCCAGGGCTGGTGCTCTATTCACTGTGCCATCACTGTGCCTCAGATTCGAAATGACTCTTAAAGGAAGCTAAGGAATGTAAAACATAGAAATGGAGAGGGAGAGTGTTCTAGGCCCAAGAAATACCGTGAAAATATACTGTTTTGGGGAATGGAGCGTTATGTTCAAAAAAGAGCAAGAGGGCTGTCTGTGTATGATTTGTTTACAGTTCACAATCTGTGGATCATAAAGAAGGTAGTAATGTAAGACTGGAAAGATATGGAAAGGTAGATTGTGAAGGGTTTTAAAAGTCAAATCGAATATTTTATGCTTGGTCTTAGAAGTAATCGGGAGCCAGTGGAATTTATTTAGGACATGACATGGTCTGCACTTGAGCAAGTGCAGAGGAGATGGACTGGAGGGGGAAGGGATCGCTGCAATAGTCCAGCTGGGAGGCGAGAGAAGATGTATAAAGATGTATAAAAAAGGTGTTATGAAGGAAGAAACAACCATTCTTGGCAACAGACTAGGTTGAGTGAATGAGGAGTTGCAAGCCTAGGTAACCAGGTCTCCCACTGCGTTTGGGGTCATCTCCAGTCATCCTGACCTACGTCTTGCCACTGGACCCAGATGGCTCTGGAGGATACAGTGAGGCTGGTGACTTTGCACAGCCCTGCCTCACTTAAATCCAATTCACCTGCTAGCCATGGCATCACTTCCTGATGTCGTTGGTCCTCTTCAAGAATGAAAGACAATAACAACAACAGAGGGGCAGCTAGGTGGCGCAGTGAAGACAGCACCAGCCCTGGAGTCAAGAGGACCTGAGTTCAAATCCAGCCTCAGACACTCAACACTTACTAGCCGTGTGACCTTGGGCAAGTCACTTTACCCCAATTGCCCTCCAAAAAGCAAAAAAACCAACAACAGAAAGAAGGAAGGTTTGGAGATGGGGGGGAGGTTTACAAAAAGGGGAGATAATGAACTGTGGTCTGGAATGTGTTGAGTATGAGATATCTGTGAGACTGCCAGTTCAAGGTGTCCAAGAAGCAGTTGGTGATGTGAGACTGGAGCTGAGAAGAGAAGTAATTAGGTAAGAGAGAGAGAGAAAGGAAAGAAAAATCACTTGATCTCCATGGACCTCCTTTGCCTTTTCTATAAAACAAGGAACGGGATGACCTCAGAAGTTCCTTCCCAGGTCTAACAGCCCTATGATTCTACGGTTTAATCCTCAACTGAGGAATACTTCCACTACATGGAGGCCTGAGTTACCTGACCAGTTATACCGGATTCAAAGTTGGATCTGGTACCCACATCCCCAAATAGTTTGATTCTGGAAACAAATTTAGTTCAAGATGACAAGACAGCCACCTGCCTCCATTTTACTGTGAGCTCCTTGAGAGCAGGGACTGTCTTTTTGTCTCTCTTTGTATCCCAAGTGCTTAGAACAGTGCAGGGCACATAGTAGGAGCTTATAAATGTTTACTGACTGACTAATAAAAATGAGCCCCTCCATGAAGAAACACTAGCTCATGAACCCATCTACCTAAGAAACTCTCAGATGGGTCTGATATAACTATAACAGCTGACATTTACACAGGTCTTTAAGGCATCACACAGTGTTTGGTTTTAGTTCTTAAACAATATTTTATTTTTCCCTCAATTACATGTAAAAATAATTTTTAACAATTTTTTAAAGTTTTTGAGTTCCAAATTCTATCCCTCCCTCCCACCCCCGATAGTAAGCAATCTGATATAGGTCATACACGTGCAATCATTTACATAGCGTAATGTCAACATCTCCTTTGATCCTCACAGGAGATAATACAAAATATTATCTCTATTTTACTGAAGAGGAAACTAAGGTTACAAGGGGTACAGTGACTTGCCACCAGTCACAAAATTATGACCTGATGGGGCTGGAGATTCAGACTCGTGACATCATACCCCAAGTCCATAGCCCGGTCTACCATACCACTGTCAATTCTTCATTATTCATTCAACAAACACTTACTAACTACAAAGACCAAGAGGAGAAGGTTCATGTCCTTGGAGAGCTGACATCTCCTAGCTGCCTGACGAATATAACAAACAGATGAACAGCAACCAAAGTTGACCTGTGTGAGAATGACCTCCTGTAATCTCTAGGAATCCCTAATTACCTTCAAAGTTCATCTCAAGTCCTATTTCCTACATAAGATGATTCTGATTCCTCTAACGACTCCTCTTCTTCTTCATCTCCTTTTCCTTCTCCTTCTCTTTCTCCTTCTCTTTTTTTGGCAATCAGGGTTAAGTGACTTGCCCAGGGTCACACAGCTAGTGTCTTGAGGCCCACATTTGAATTCATATCCTCCTGACTCCAGGACAGGTCCTCTATCCACTGCACCACATAGCTTCCCCTATAGCTTCCCCCTTTCTTGATACCTCAACCAGGTATTAGTGCCTCTTCCCAAAATATGACCTTGTATCTATTTTGAATAGAAGCAGGCAGAATGATGTAATGGACACAGATCGAGTCAGGAGCCGGGAAGACCTGAGTTCAAGTCCCACCTCGGCTATATAAAGCCTGCATGATCCAAGACAAGTCCCTCTATACCTCAGTGTTATAGGTGAGCAGTGTCAGATTCATAAAAGAAAGGGGGAGGGGACCACTGAACCACACATAAGGATTCCTATGGGACACCTGCTGACTTAGAAAACTATAAAGTAACTTTATCTGTGCCCAAATGTATTGTTTATTTTTTGTTATTATTATTTGTTTATCTCCCAATTGCATTTTAATCTGGTTCAGGCTGAGGCGTTTACTCTTAGCAAAGAATGGGAATAACCTATACCAACAAAATTCTAAGTCTAGTCCCTACCTCCTATGTACAAGGTGTCCTGGAAGGATTTCAAGAAGTTCAAGGTTTAATAACTTCAGAAGTTTCAATACTACAAACCTATCCAAAAAATTCGAACATTGATATAAATTTATTTTACATGGGGCAGTTAAATGGTAGAGTAGATAGAGCACCAGCCCTGGAGTCAGGAGGACCTGAGTCGAAATCCAGCCTCAGACACTTATTAGCTGTGTGATCCTGGACAAGTCACTCAATCCTGATTGTCTCCCCAAAAATTATTTTCCACTTAGTTAGTTTTGTGAATTTTGAAGTGAATTCTTAATTTTAACAGGATGGGGTATGCTGTCATTGTGTATTATACTACTGGTGTGATAGATTTCTAGATAATGCTTTCTCACACTGCTGGATTAGTAAAGGAGGTTCTCCACCGTTAGACCTTTCCTTGCAGGCTCACATCGAGCCTTTCATGTCCGCACCCAAACTTCATTCTTTAGATGATCTTAAGGGTAGGGTTACAGATGCAATCCTTTCAGTCACTGAGTGGCAACAAAGCTCAAAAAGCAACTGGAGTAAAATGGAGCACAAGATGGTGGTTATGTTGAATTTTAATTTTTAAAATCAACATATTAAAATGTAAATAATTAACCTTTCATGGTTTTTTTTTAACTGGCAGCATTTATACTTGTGAAGTAATTACACCTTTAAACTGCGCTAAGACTTTTGGGACATGCTGTAATTCAATATATATTTAAATGTATATGATATTCACGTTGCCTTATTAAAAGAAGGTAAGTTCTTTGAGGGCAGCAATGGCTTCCTGCTGATTCTGGTATCCTGAACATGAACACCTACTGCATTGCCTGGAAATATGATCCTTCTCCTCCTGAGAAGGATAACTAATAAATGCTTGGATCCTGATTAGATGGGCAAAGTGATTTTAGGAGAGAGTATTAACCTCTGGGGGAATCAGGAATGGATTCAACTTACCAGGTGCTACCTGGGCAGTTCCTCATCTGTAAAAGGGACCAGAGAAGGATAATGGCAAACTGAGTCAGCACCCCTGCCAAGAAAACCCCCAGTGGGATCATGAAGAGTAGGAACATGATTGAAATGACTCACAATAAAGAATTCTGGGGGCTGCTAGGTGGCACAGTGAATACCAGCCCTGGAGTCAGGAGGACCTGAATTCAAGTCCAGCCTCAGACACTTGACACACTTACTAGTCGTGTAACCTTGGACAAGTCACTTAACCCCAATTGCCCTAAAAAAAAAAAAAAGACAAACACACAATAAAGAATTCTGAGAGACTCTGCTGAGGAAGACTGCATTTCAGGCATGGGGGTCAGCCAGCCTGAGTTCAGGGAAGAGTGAGGAAGCCAGTCTGGTTGGAATACACAATGTATGGAAGGAGATCGATCACCTGAGAGAAGTCTGAAAAGGCAGTCTGGAACAACACTGTTGAGAAACTCCTTGGCCTGGCATTTAAAGCTGAAGAGTTTGTATTTCAGCCTGGAAGGAATAGAAAATCAAGGAAGAATTGACTGATCTTCAGGTTACCTATACTCCTGTCCTAGCATTAGGTGTGTACTTAGGGAATGCAATCAAATTCTCATACTGGCTTAAGCCAAACATACTAACCGAAGGTAAAGTAACTAAATAAAAGTCAGATTTTTGTTGATAGATACCAATATAAACATACTCCAAGATCACAAAAATGACTCTGGTCCACAGTTTCAAAAGTCGATTATATACTTCCCATCTCCCGACCCCTTTTCAAGAAGTCTGTATCTAGAAGGACAGTGTCTGCTGTATTTCATGGGGTCAAATCAAACAGAAACAGGAACCACTAATTCATATAGAAGGATCCCTGCTCCACATAGGAGCTTAGTTTTAAAAGGTAATGTTCTCTACATTTTATTGTATTTCTATTTATTTTGCTAAAGATTTCCCAATTAAATCTGAATCTGGTTCAGCTGTACTCAGGAGTGTTGTGGGCCCAGGGAGGCCTGAGTGTCTGACACCTCTGCTGGACACAAAAAGCTTGAGTTCTCTTGACCTACTGACCTGGGGAGCAGTAAAAGGTGGCAGTGATAAGAGGATAAATGCCAGAAGAAAAACCGTACAGCCTAACGATTTCTGAAAACCATTTAGGCGAGACCAGACAGAAATCTGGAAACACAAATGCCACCCAGACAGAACAGTAAGAGCTAACAGATGTCTGTTTAGCAGCATCAACAACCCCTAGGAAACAAAACTCCCCTGGCAACCTAAAATCTTATAAAAGCTCCCATTGATCAAGCACCTTCCCTAGTTTTACTTCCATGTTATAAATGAGGCTGCTGAAGCTCAGAGTGGGGTTAGGTGACTTGTGCCAGCTCACAGCAAGCAAGGGGCAGAGCTGCGACTCCAAACCAGGCAAGGTCTTTTCACCACCCCTCTCCAAATACGGACGGGGGGAAGGGTTACCTTCACCAGGAAGGCTGTTCAACAGATGGGCAAACAAAAGGCCTTCTGTAGAAGTGCAAGGAATCCTTAAGTTGCTGCACAGAGCTCAGAGGGAACGTCCTGTCAGCATACAAGACCAAGGCTGCTGGGTAGGATCAAGATTTTCCTATTAGAATACCACACACATTCCACTTGGTCAGGGGTCAGCTTGCTCCAACAGAAATTCCATTCCCCATCTATATTCCAGGCTGTGGGGTACCCCAACGAGCCAGCTCCTCTACACAGTATAAGAGAGTGTGCATGTGTGTACCGTGCATGCATGTGCACATACGTTTGTGTATTGTGCATGTCTGTGCACATACGTGTACATGTACATGTACTGCGCATGCATTTGCACTGGCACAATGTTTCACCAGTTCTGAAATGGAAACCACAGCTCTCCCACAAGGGAACCGAAAAATGTCCTGGCTTTGGATTGCACTTGGAAACATGGGTTCCCCTCTGCAGGTTTTAGGCCTCCTGCATGGCTGCAGAGCTGGGGAGAAGGACTGGAGACAAACCCCAAGGTAACCAAAGGGTAACTGAACACTCTGCTGTGTCAGGTCTGAAGTTCGCTGTCCTCCCCACCTCCCCTTGCTACCAGCCAGGCCTGCACTTAAAAGTCAGGCTCTCAGAAAGGTGGTTTGACTGCCTGCCCAGGGTTAGAGCTGAAAAGCAATGCCCCAGAATCCTCTCACCAGCTGTCTCCACCCCGCTTTGGTGGTCACAAAATGGAGCATTCCTGGAAAAGGACTGTAAGCCAAACAAAAACCCCAAACTCCCAGGCATATGCAAAGCAGCAGGCCCCATTGCCTCTAACTAGAACTGGTAGGAAAACAGCTGTCTTTGGAGGAGCTCTCTGGTCCTGAGGCTGGCTGGCTGGCTGCAGACAGCTTCATGAGGAGTTTGCACAAGCAAGTAAGAGCTAGGTGTGTGGTTTTACCAGATAACACAACATCTTGAGTGCATGGAGCCTGGTCTGAGGCAAGGAGCCAAGCACAGCAGCTATCCACTGGAGCCACTCTCCCCTAATATTGCAGCCTTCTCCCAGGGGACCCTCCCAGGATTCCTCTGATGGACTTCATTCTTCCTGTTTAATTAGAATTCTAGCATATGAGAGCTGTCTGGCTGCAGGCAAGGCCCTGCCTATTCCAGGCAGACTGCTAAGAGGGAAATTATTTATTCAATCAGAACCTTCAAGTGCTGTTTTGTTGGACTTGGAGCAGAAAAGCACATTTGCATCTAAGATAACAGGAAAAAAAGCTACAAACTGGTCACATTTTGTTTTCCACCAAACATATTTATGTAACTACCAGTAACGAAAATCAGACTGAGGAATTAGTTCTTGAGAAGATCTCGGGAAAGCCTAATTTCTTAGAGCTTGTGGCTTCACCCACAGACCTGCCCCAAAGCAGTTCCAGCAAAGACAGGCAAATTCTCTTTCCTGTGATTAAGCACCACTAGGTGCTTAATCTTTACCTACTAGGAAGGGAGGCAAGGTTCTTCTTTACATGAGTTCTTGTACAGGACAGCACTTCCAAAAGCAGATCTGTTGTTCTGACCAGGGCAATGACCGGCCATGATTCCAAAGGATACACTCAGAGGGTGAGAGATGCTGCCCACCTCCTGACAGAGAAGGGGTGGACCCAAACTACACAAGGAGAAGGACGCTTGTGGGCACAGACTAAGTGGGCACTTGTTTCCTTGGCCATGCCGATCTGACATAAGGGTTTGCTTTCCTTTTTTTTCCCCTTTCAAACATGAATGCTTGTTAACTGAAAAATCTAATAAAACAAAAAGATTTTTTAAAAACCTGCTTAAGTGAGCACTGCAGGACGTTTCTGTCACTTTTTAGCTGTATAGTCTTTAGCAAACACTTCTCTGAGCTTCATTCTTCTCATCTGTAGAACAGGGTTAACATCTCTCCTTCCTAGCCCCTCACAGGCTGGGACCAGCAATGAGTGGTGGGGCAGGACAGAAAGGATAAAGGAGAGCAGCATCTCAAAGACACAGGCACAAAAGGAAAGGAACTCCTTTCTAGCACCCATCCCCAAAGCTCCCATCCAGGAATGACCAAAGGAGATAGATAACTGGTACTATTCATCAATCAGTCCACAAGTATTCATTAAACAAGACTGTGCTGGCACTTGGGATACAAAAACAGAAGAGAGACAACACCTACCCCGAAGGAATTTACATTTTATTCATAATTCACATTCTGGGATTACCAAGCAGGCACCAAAGAGAGGATATGGGAATCAATGACACAATTTATTTTAAGTGGGAAGAGACCTAATTACAACATCTTCAAGGTGAGAAAACACTTTATAGGCCCAGAAAGTTTCAGGGGTGGGGAACTTTCGGCCTCAAGATCACGTCACCCTCTAGATCCTCGAGTGTGTTCCTTTGACTTCACAACTTCACAGAACAAATTCCCTTAAGAAAGGGATTTGTTGGGGCAGCTAGGTGGTGCAGTGAATAGAGCACCAGCCCTGGAAGTCAGGAGGACCTGAGTTCAAATGTGATCTCAGACACTTAACACTAGCTGTGTGACCTTGGGCAAGTCACTTAACCCCAATTGTCCTGCCTTCCCCCATCCAAAAAAATGCAAAAAAAGAAAAGAAAAGGATCTGTTCTGTGAAAACAAACCATTTGTTGGTTTGTCCAAGATGACAGGTAGTAGCAGGGGAGGTACTAGAGTCCAGGTCTCTAGAAACCCAGGGCAGAGTTTTGCCCACCACAGCATGCACACTGAATCCCAAGAGATTTCTGCCTCAATAACTTTGAGCAGCAGAATTCTGCTTTCTCCACATTTCTCCTCTTTGATATACCGGGGTTTCTTGCTCTCCCCACTCTGATTTAGAAAAGGGGGTGAGGAGGGGTCCCACTCTAATGCCACCAATTACAGACACCTGTTCCTCAGAAAAATGGCAGCTCTTCAGGATCTACAATTTTCTCATCATGTCTGGCAGCTAGTATCCCTGCGAAATACAATACAGGTACCCAGCTGAGCTTCTTAAGCCCTTAAACCACAGGAGGGGAAAAAGAAGGAGAGTCCCTACATAGCCTCACTCTGACTCAGCTCCCTGGACCCACAGGCTGACATTCAACCACACAGCTTCGAATGAGTTTCTGGAGGCAAACCCAATACAACTCCCATGCACATATATACCTAATGTACATTCTGTTCCAAATGTCTTCATCCCAAAAAGAGTGGATTTGGAGGGCTGGCAAAAATTACCAACCACAGAGAAATGCATAACATCAAAACATAAACCTATTCACTTTGCACCATTAAAAAACAAAACAAAACTTTTTTTTTAAGCCAGGAAGGTACAAACTCATGTGGATTGAGCCTTCCAAGTGACATCTTTTGACCAACACATGCTCATAATCCCAGCCTTTCTCAGTCACACACCTGCTGCAAGAAATGTGGTTCTCTGAAACAAGCAAAACTTCCCTGCCAAAAAAAACCTGTTTTTAATTAAAACAACAATGACAACCAAAAAAAAAAAAAACCCCTGCCATCCCAAAGACCATCTGCCAAATACATACCGAGTAACTTTCTCACTAACCAAAGGTAATAATAGGAAGGGTTAGGGGAAGAGAGGCAAAGAAGAGGTGGAGAAATTTCTGGAGAAATTCTGACTTGTTTTTGTAGAAAGGGCCCCTAGATTTCATAAAAGCCTCCCAAATGGCAGAATGACACTCTCTATCCCCTATACATAGACAAAGAAGGCCACCTGACAAATACACAATACACCACCATATATGTTTGTTTGTTTAAATGTTTTCATCTCATCCTGGACCCTCTGGGGTAGAAGAGCCCACAATGAGGACCTCCTCAGCAAGAGCACACACCCAGTGGGATTACTGCCAAGGACCATACTCAAAGCAAGTAAACAACAGCTACCTAGCCCTGGTTCTTTTGTCCTGCCATTTGGAACCAGGGAGGCCAATTCCCTGCTTCAAGGGGAGAAGGACATTGTTCATTCCCTACCGCTGGGCTTCAGAGCAAAAACGCCAGCAGTGGGCTAAGACAGCAAAGAGGGGTGGGAGGGGAGATGACCTGCCCTTCCACATACCCCTCATGAAAGCCACTAATCCAGCAGTTTGGAGCTTATTGTATTTGTCTCTATTCAGGTCCTGCCTTAGGAAAGGAACAGAGAGGGAGACTGGAGAATAAATCTCTATTTGCAAAGATCTGACCTCCCCTCCCTTTATTTCTTCTCTCTGTAGGAACCTAAGCTCCTATAGTTTGACTACCATGTAAAAGAATGAGAGGTTTCTTTTAGCCCACCCCTTTCCTGGGACCTTTGAGAAATATTCCATTTTTTCCTCAATTATAAAAAATCTATTTTCTCTCCATCCCACATCCCACCCTCTGCCAAATTGAGAAATGTTATCTTCTTAGTGTCTTAATTAAATTTATCAAGCCACTTTTTATATTTTTATGTATTTCTTTGTTACACTGACAGGTAAAACATCAGTAACAGTTACTTTGCTTTTTAAAAACAAATCTCTTGCTAACATGGATGCAGCAGAATATTCTCTCATCAGGACAAAAAGGAGTTCCCTGCATGTGCTCCACGTGTGCAGGGCAGGCGCACGCACACACACACACACACACACACACACACACACACACACACACACACACACACCCCTAGCTAACTGCCCTGACCACTGTCACCTACATCCCAATCCTAGCAACTCCAGCCCAACAGCTCATGGCACCAGACCAGAACTCAGAAAGCAGAAGGAAACATGGTCCCTCTAAGGAAAGATCACTGAGTTCTTGATTCCTACTGTTTCTCGCTGGAAATTGGTATCTGGCTACCATGCCCTAAGCCCCTCGTTTCTTCTTGTATGTGGGCCCTGTGTCCCACCGTGTGACTACCAATGACCCATCTGCTTGGAAAAAAAGATCTCTTACTTAAAAAGTTGGGATTTCAAAAGCTACACACAGGGGCTTTGGCAGCTCCTTAACTTAAGGGAGGGAGATCAGATTCTTGCCAAGAACAGGACTTGGCACCTTCAACTGAGATGACCTCCTTCCATATGTGTGCCTCACCCTGTAAATCATTAAAGAAATCTCCCGGAAGCAGCCAGGAAAGGGACAGGGTGCTCTGCTGAAGGTCCCAAGTCCTACTCTTGGCAAACATCTGATTTCCATGGTGGGAGTGAAGGGAGGGGAAAACATTCCTTGACAAGATCTTAAGATCCTGTCCAAGGCGCTAGGGGTAGTCCTACCCTTACTCTTTCTGGTCCCAAGACAGGATAGGACCTTGGAGCATGGCTACCAGACATGGTGCTTCTAACCATGCAGCCAGCCTCTCCTGTCACTGAGCTCTGGTGAGCTGTAGTCACACTCTCTGGACTGGGAGCTGAGGATATCACTTTGCAGGGCCAGCAGTCATCCGGACTCTGATCAGCCTTCAAGCAGCTGCCTAGCCAAGCCTGCAGGTGCAATACAATATCCTGCCTCTGTCAGACAATGGTCCCACGCAGAACGTGCTCCCTGCTGCAAAGTCCACACTTCAAAAGGCTAGTCCTAGCATGTCTGGCTCACATTTCTGGTCAATCCTTGGCAAGCTGCAAGTCAGCCCCCAATTTGTTAAACTGCAATATTCTGGCCAAACCTGAGCACTCAGAGCTGGAATGGAATGCTGGAAAACTCTGGTCCCAGCAATGAGTGGTGGGGCAGGACAGAAAGGATAAAGGAGAGCAGCATCTCAAAGACACAAGCACAAAAGGAAAGGAACTCCTTTCTAGCACCCATCCCCAAAGCTCCCATCCAGGAATTCCATCCTTAATGGGCTATTTACTTAAAATAAGCTCAATGAGTCAACACTATGATGTGGTTACCAAAAAAAGCTGATTCAATCCTATGCAGAAAGAGAAATAGAACACCCAGAAACAAGTAGGTGAGAATTTGTCCAGACTCTTCTGGTCAGACTACAAATGGAATGTGGCATCTCTTCCGGAGCAAATCATCATGAGAGATACTGACAAATTGGAGTGAGAAAAGAGGATGGTCCCCAGGGAAGAATCTGGAAACCATGCTTTACACAAACAAGTGAAGGAGGATCTTGTCAAGAAAGATGGCTTTAGAACTCTGATCAACGAAGGGACCAGTCCTGTCTTCAGGAGAGAAACAAAGACACCTGCTTCCCACCTCTTAGCAGAGAGGAGATGGACCAAGTGCAGAATGAAACATACATTTTCAGACATCCAGTGTTTTGCTTGAATATACTTGTCACAATGATCGCACATGTATAACCTATATCAGACTGCTTGCCATCTTGGGGAGGAGGAAAGAATAAAATTTAGAATTCAAAATCTTATTAAAAATGAATGTTGAAAGCTGTCTTTACATGTAATTGGAAAATAATGTTTACAAAATTAGAAAATAATGTTTACAAAAGAAAAGAATATACTTGTTACAAGTGAGGACTTCTATGGGTGGGGGAAGAGAAAAGTTAATGGGTAGTAACAGGGTTGCAGAAAAAAAAAAACAATCCAGCTACAATGAAATATTCTTTAAAATACAAAGTAGAGAGCAAAAGGAAGGTCAGAAAAGGCCACAGACAAGCAGGGCAGTTACTAACCTGTTAAAGTTAATATATGTCGTTTAAAAAACAAACAATATGTTACAGAAATGTACAGTTTCATATCCTATTCTCTTCTCTGTTCTTTTTTTGTTGAAATATTCATGCTTGTTAAGTTCATAATAAGAAAGAAAATTTATATTTTAAAAAGCAGATGAATGGAATAAACCAAGCTGTTTAACTCAGAGGAAAAAAGATCCCGATACCGATCCCAGAGACAAATATGTGAAATTTATCTTCAAATACTTGAAGAACTATCACCTGGAAGAGGAAGTGAGCTAATTCTATGAAGTAACTAAGGAGAACTAGGACCAAGAGATAGAAGTTACAAAGATGAGCTTAATCTAAGACAAGAGGTAGAGACAGAGAGAGGCAGAGAGACAGAAGCAGAGACAGAGAGAGAAAGAGAGAAATAACACTAGAAAATAAAACAACCAAAATTTTAAAATGAGCAAAGAGAACTAATACAATTCAGTTTAAATGCAGATTAGAACAAAGGAATCTGCTAAAGTGCCAGGAGTGAAAAAGATGTAAAAACAAACCAAAGAAGATAAACTGAGAGATTATATTCAGTTGGATAAATAATACACTCAAAGAAATTAAGTTATGAATGGAAATGTTACAAAAATCATTGTTTTTTGTTGTTCATTTGTTTCAGTCATGTCCAACTCTTCATGACCCCATTTGGGGTTTTCTTAGCAAAGACACTGGGATGGTTTGCCATTTCCTTCTCCAGCTCATTTTGCAGATGAGGAAACTGAGGCAAACAGGGTGAAGTGACTTGTCCAGTTGCATAGCCAGGTGTCCGAAGCTGGATTTGGACTCGGGTCTTCCTGACTCCAGGGCCTGGGCCCTACCTACTCTGTCATCCAGCTGCCCCAAGAAAATCCTAAGATCAAATAAAAGAAAATCTTGAAGCATTTTTTTAAAATCAGGTAAGGATTAGGGAATGTGAAAAAGTTCCAAGGAGAGAGATTTCAGCTCAGTACAAGGACAAAGTCTCCCAATATTTAGAGCAGTGGAACAATGGAATAGGATGCCTTAGACTCTAAGGCTTAGAGAGAGGTGGCTCTCTCAATCACAGAAAGCACTGGGGCAGAAGCTGAGTGACCACTGACCAGGGATACAGCTGCGGGGAAGTAGGACTCCAGGGTTATGCCAGATGTTCTGATGTCTCCTGAACTCTGGCACTGTTTGATTCTGTGAAACTGTGTGCAAAGCCTACCCTAGGCCCCTTCAGACCCTGGCCAAAACAGTTCATAACTTCACTAATCCATTATAAACAACACTTGTAAAATCATGAAACTTCATGGTCACATCTTCTGACCAACTGCTTACTTATAACACTGACAATGTTTTCCCTGAAGAGTTGACTATCCCTATAACATCATTTCAAAAACATCCTATTTCCTTAAAAGCAGTTAAGGATCTTACATGGGATATGCCCAAAGAACATCCAGTCCTCAAAGAAATTATGATCTACAGCAAGTGAAGGAGACAAAATGTACATGCATGATACAAGCAGGGCATATTTGCTAGGCAGCACGTGAGCAAAGGCAAGACATGATAATAGAAATGATACCTAAGTGAGTATGTTGGGGGGGCTGGGAGAGGGAGGTAAGAGTAACCTAAATAGAGTAGAATTAGTCAAAGGCTAATTACATTATTTGTCAGCTGTTGTACTGACTGACTTGCATGAACTGGTGGAAGAGAAAAAAGGAGGGAGAAGGGTATTCCAAGAGGAAGGAAGAACGGAGTTAAGGCACTGAGGACATGGGACTTAGTACGTTGTGTGCAGATGACCTTGACTGAATGGAGAAGCCATATTGGGAAATGGTTCATGATGACATTAGAGGGAAGCACCTGATAATGTGTTTCTAATACAAGAAGAAAGAATAATGGACTATGAATCAATAGCTGAGTTCTACTCTTACATTCATGAGTTACTTAACTAGCTTCATGACCTTGGACAAGTCTTTTCACCCATAAAATGACAGGGTTAGACCTGACACTCTCTAAGTTCCATCTCACACTCATTCTAAGGGGAAGTCTATGATTTTTGCTAATATAAAATCCCTCCTGGACTGAAAGAATCCCTTGGTGATAGCATGTCTTGTGAAAACAGCTCTGACTCTGGAGTAAGAAGAAATGGGTTCAAATTCTGCTTCAGATGCTTACTATATTTATATTTCTATCATTAAATGACTTAGGAAAGTCACTTAATTTCTGGGCCTCAGTTTCTTCATGTATAAAATTAGGAGATTGAACTAGATGGCCCCTTAGGTCTCTTCTGGCTCTAGTCTAGAACTGTGATTCTACAGCCTCTCCACCCTGAAGCACCCTCTCCTGGGTCAATCCCTGGTCTAAATGCCCATTTCATGAGGTGCCCAGGTCATGTTCGTTTCCACTCCTCCTACCTCCAGACCTCCCTACCTCCTTCACATCAGACAAACAGCAACAGCCCAAGTTACCCCTGCTTTACAAAAGGTCCTTTTGAAGTGCTATCTTCCTCTATCCCAAAATACAAGTTATATCTCAGAATACATAAGTTCTTTGATGTTAGGGAGCGTCCTTTTTGCTTATAATTTTATCCCAGCACTTAGCACAATACCAGGCACTATCAGTGAAAATAACAATACAAATGATCAAATCACGTGATTTCTTTTGTCAGTTTCATGAGATATACATGTGTATGTGTGTATTTAAAATATTTAGATACTTGTATATTATATATACTTGTTTATTCTATTATTTTATTTTATACACCTATATTTATAGAACATATACACATATTTATAGCACATTTGTATCACTAATATTTACACATTTTATTATACACACTTATATTTACACCATTTATATATTATACATAACATATTAAATCCTTATCTATTATTTTGTTTTATTTATTTAAAAAACAATTTTTGGAGAGGCAGCTAGGTGGCGCAATGAATACAGCACCGGCCCTGGAGTCAGGAGGACCTGGGTTCAAATTTGACCTCAGACACTTAACACTAGCTGCGTGATCTTGGGCAAGTCACTTAACTCCAAATGCCCTGCCTTTCCCCTCCAAAAAGACCAAAAACAAACAAACAAAAATCATTTTTGAGTACTCAGAAGGATAAGTGTTGATCACTTAAAAGCCATCATCATAGGTTTATAAAGAACAGGTCATGCCAGACTAAGCTCATTTCCTTATTTTTTTAAATGTTTACCAGTCTAGATCAGGGGAATGCTACAGACATCATGTATCAGGATTTCAGCAAGAGAGCTGACAGAAAGTCTCACAATGTCATCGTGGATAAGATGGAGAGATGTAGGTTAACAGCATTGTTAGGTGGATTCGAATTATGCTGAGTGACTAAACCCCCAAAATCACAATCAATATCAACATATTACAGAATTTAGAATTGGAAGAGAGTTCAGTGGACAGTTAGTTCAACCGGCACTGAAAACTGCAACATGCCTGACATGATCATCCAACCTCTGCCTGGAGACCTAGAGTGAACATGAACTCACCACCTCCCAAGGCAACAGGTTCCATTATGGAAGGAAGACCACCAAGGGAGTGCCACAGGAATCTGCCCTTGGTCCTCTGCTCTTTAACACTGTTATTGATGACTTGGATAAAGGCATAGATGGCAAACTTTACATGATGACACAAAAATCAAAAGGATAGTTAGTGCTGAATGGAGGGGGGAAAAATCAAGATCCAAATAGATCTCAACAGACTACAGAATCTCAACAGACAACAGAAGAATAGATGGATCCAATCAAAGAAACCAAAGATGGAAAAACGCAAAAATCAACCATGGGTTCAAAAAAAATGAGGTTATTCAATTGAATATGTATGATGAGAACAGTATGACAAAATAATGTATGTAAAAAGATCTGGGGGGGGAGGTAGGGGTAGGTTCATGACCTGGAAGCTTGATATGTGTCAATATTGTAATAATGAAGTCAAATAAATTGGTGTGTGGCCTTAGGCTAAATGAATAGAGACAGCCAAGATAGCCAACCAAAGAAAGTGAGAGCACTTATCCCTTCCTGCATCTTCTTCAGTCAAGTCCCACCTAGAGTCAGTTTTGGGTGCCATGTTTTAGACAAGATACCTGCAAAATGGAATACATCCAGATAATGATGAACAGGAGGCTAGATTACATGGGAATCAGTTGAAGGAAGTAGGGAACTCTAGAGCAGAAAAGAGATGCCTTAAGCAGGATGTTAACTGCTGTCTTTAACAACCTGAATGGCTGTCAGGAGGAAGAGAGATTTCACTTGTTTTCCTAGGCCCCAAAGACAAAATACAAACCAATGGCAGTCTCTGGCAGAGTTGACTTCCAGCTCCACATAAAGCAATATTTCTGAATAATGAGAACTGCCTTAGGAAGCAGTGAGCTCCTCATCAATGGAGGTCTTCAAGCAGAAGATGAATGGCAAAGGTATAAAAAGGATTAGTTAGAGGTTGGTCTAGATCAGAAATTCTTCATCTTTTTTGAGTTACAAGCCCCTCTCTCAGTCTGGTGAAGTCTATGAACCCCTTCTAGGAAGAAAGTTTTTAAATGTTTTTAAATTATATTATTTATCAGGGGAATCTTCATGGGGAAGATACAATACAAAGGAAACCAATTATATTGAAATAAATATTGATATCCCCATCCAAATTCAGGGACTCCTTGAAATCTATCCATGGAAGCCCCAATCAAGAAGGCCCTTCCAACTCCAGTTCTGTGAGTCTGTTGCTTTGGTGTGATACCCCTGGCATCTTTCAGGCATCTTTCTAAAAAGGGGGTATAGAGCCAACAATGCCTGCTCTTCTCCTGTGCTCCTATGACCACAGATCTCCTGCTAACACTCTCAAACAGCAGAGCTGGGGAAACTGTCACAAATGGCTGGGGGTGAGTAGAAGCAACAACCACTCTTTGGACCCCAGAAGCCTGTATGTGTTGCATTTATAGTGGGCTCCAGGATGCTGGCTCCTCTGACAGCTTATAGCTATAGTATCTCAAGAAGCAAAATGACACATAAAAATAATGTTTGCATTTGTCTGTTTGGTGGCTGGGGGCTCCTCAGTGACAAGTTTCACAAGCTTCTCAGGGGGGTAGCTAGGATTCCATACACAACGCCATATCCTGCAGGCTGAATGAAAATATACCTAGGGAAAACCACCAAGAGGAGAAAAAAACCAGAAACTCATACTGAAGGAGACCTATGGCAAAAAAAAAAAATAGTGGCTGGAGGTTCTTGGCCCTTGAGAACATAACTACTCATCAAAAGAGAGACAGACAGAAAAACTGATTCCAAAGCTAAAAATGAACTTGGCATCTGGGGATTGAGCAACAATAAAATAGATCGTCTTAAATAAAGGCATGGTACACTTGAAAGCACTCAATCTGGGGCAGCTAGGTGGCAGAGTAGATAGAGCACTGGCCTTGGAGTCAGGGGGACCTGAGTTCAGGTTCAGCCTCAGACACTTACGAGCTATGTGACCCTGGGCAAGTGACTTGACCCTAACTGCCTCCAAAAAAGAAAAGAAAGCACTGACTTTGGGGTCTAAGATTCCAGATTCAAATTCTAACTGCCTGTGTAGCCTGGAGTAAGTTAATTTCTCTGGGTCAATCTCTTTATCAACACACCCTTAATAAGTCCTATGGGCCAGGCACTCTGCACAAACACAAAAAACAAAACAAACCGAAGCACTGCCTTCAAGAAACTTACATTCTATTAGGGGGGTACAACACCTATCAGAAAGGGATCTGCAATCTGGTGTGGTTAAACTCCATGAGCTTCTGAAATCTACAATTCTATAATAAGCTCTGTGACCTAAAAGCAAATCCTTGCCCCCCCACAGTAACCTAAGCAAAATGATCCCAAGAACAAGAGAATGAGGGTGTGAGTGGAAGAGGGGAGGGAGTCAAGTTAACCCAAACCTGGACTTTGATCTTCTTCACTACCACATGCACCAAGCCAACTGGGAACAACCAAACTAGGTTATTCTATGACACGGGCTGCCAAGGGCACAAACTGTGCCATCCCTATGCCCTGTACACAGCACTCTGCTAGGGGTTACAAAGTATGCTGTGTGGCCCTTGCCCTCGAGAAGATTACACCAGTATTAAAGACAAGACACATACCAGTTAAACAGCAACTCGGAGCAGTGCAGGGTTAAATGCAGGATGGGCATGGTGATGTCTCTGATTAGCAGGTACTCATTACTGAACTAAATCCAAGCCTTAGCTTCAGTGAGGACCATGGGACTTCAGAGAAGGAAGCTACCCCAGTAGGATCTGAAGGTCAGGGACAGCTTCATGGGGAAGGCAGCGCTTCAAAAATCAATCTAGGGCTTTACCGGTCAAAGAAACGTAAAAGAGGCGAGCCCAGCGGGGTAAACAGCATGAGCAAAGGTGTGGAGGTAGAAAGGAGCATGGTATGTTTAGGGTGCAGTGAGGAAACCCAACGTGGTTAGAATAAGATTTGGTCTGGGAAACAGCCACCAAAGCTTAAAAAGACATGTTGGAACCACACTGTGGTGTGTTGACTAAATAGCGGGGCCCTAATAAATAATATAATATAATAGTAGGTTTTGTCCAAAGTCACAGAGCTAAGATCTTAACCCAGGGTCTCCTCACTTCAAATCTACTATATACCAAATGCCTCCTGGCTGACTGATAATGGAGGGTCCTGAATGTTCAGAGTTTGGACTTTCGCCCATAAGCAATGGGGTCTTCAGAAGGGGCACAACATGAGAGAAGTGGTGTTTTAGTGTCCAGGAGTGCAGACCTCTGGGGAGTCAGGAGACTAACTGAATAGTCCAGGTGTGAACTGGCCCTTGGAATGGAAAGAACTCAATGAGAGACAGGGGAAAAGTTATTGGAGCTCAACTCAGCCAAAAACACTGTAATCTGGAAATGATACAGTACCTCCCATCAGGAATCAAAAGCTCAAGACACACATCATTAACTAAACACAAGGAGACAAGGCTGACCACAACAGCACTCCGGACTGAAGCTTTCCAAAGAAACATATCTAGCAAGGAGCTAAAGTCAAGAGCTTGCCGCTTATTATCTAGCTCACACTGGGGCTTTTAAAAGGGCCTGCACCTCTGTGCCACCTACCCTTGGTGCACCTCGCATCCTTCTTTCATACTGTTGCTTTTTTTAGGGGTTTCTGTGATGACTGCTAGTTAAAAGCAAAGAGGAAGAAGTCAGCAACAGGAAACATCAAGAACAAATTGGGTCTGACTTAAGCAGACGAGTCCAGGGGACATTAATGGCCCAGTGGGAGAGACCTCCAAGGCACAGTGGAGGTTCTGAGTCCCTGAATTCTTTGCTTCCTTGGCTTCACTTGGGTCCCTTCCCTTTCCCATGCTGACTCCCATATAACATTGCTGTAGTTGTATAACCTAGTTATCTCAATAAAGGCAAAGCAGAAGGACGCCCTGCTGCCTCAACAATCCTTGTGCTAAGGCAAAGTTTTTCACATCTATACATAGCAACAGCTCATCCAAGAGTGAAGTAATCAGACACAGAGATTTAGACCACAGGACTGCATGCCTGGAGTTTGGGGATCAGAGGAGAAAACCAGGAATCCTAAAAACAATCCTTTTAGGAGTTACTTTTAATAGAGCCTGTGCATAGCAAGGAAAAAAAAACCTTAGGTTATGAAATCCTAAATTATTTTTCTTATCCACTTGGGAATAGGTAGTGTGGTACAGTGATAACAACAACGTCGGGGGACAAGGGTTCAAACCCCAGTTCTTCTACCTACTGCATACTGTAGGCAAGTTCATTAACTTCTCAGGGCCTAATTTTCCTCATCTGTAAAATGAGGAAGCTGGACTAGATGAACTCCAAGGGCCCTTCCAGTTCTAAATCTTTGATGCCCTGATGATGACCTAATAGGAAGATATTTCATCATCATTTTTCTGCACTTACAGAAGGCTTCTAAGCTAAAAAACATTGGCTGTGCAAACACATATTAGTAATCAGTTGATTCGGAGAGTGAAGGACCACACATTAGCTGGAATGTCTTGGGACAGAGTGAGGTAAGGATGTCACTGTTCTCTGCCCAAACGAGGGGAACATGTGCAAGATGAAACCAGCAATCATTCTTTTCAGTTCAGGGAAGCTCATCCAAAGAAGGCAGAGGCTCAGCCCACAGAAGACTTTCTGGACTGTTGAATGGCATCAGGGTTATTGAAATGGGAAGGGAGAGGCTGCTCAAGTGGAAAGCAGGGCTCTAGCCAGATGGAGCCTGGAAACAAGAGTCCTAGAAAGGGAATCTATGGGGAAGTAGGGGTGAGGGGCCGGGAGGGATGAAGCATCGCCCTTTTAAGCAGCCAATCCAACCCTGTTGTGTCAAGAGGCTGGTTCCAACATGCATGTTCTGCCTGTGAGTCAGCAACCCCATTCAGTAGCATTTTACTGCTGCTGATTCATACCTTGGCTACACAGGAAGCTGGAGTCCACTCTTTCCCACTTGAAAAAAAAAAAAAGCAGTTTACGAACTCTGCTCAATGAAAACCCCAAGTCACAGGCACCCTGATAAAGCGCTTCCTGTGCGTCACTCAAAGGGAGGGGGAAGTCCCCCTCAGTGCTACCTCTACCACTCAATTCTGCACCTCCTTAGCTACCATCAAGGAAAAAAAAAGCAGCAGAGTTGAAGTGCCATGTATTTCCGGGTCTATGACACAGTCTTATGTCAGGCAGAGCCCAAGGCAAAAAAAAAAAAAAAAAAAAGGTTAAAGATGGACAGACAAAGTGGTAAGCCTGCTGGTCATCAGCCCAGAAATGCAGAAACAGGTTCAGGTGCCTGGAAAAGAGCTCGCACAGGAGGATCGTGGAGTGAGATTTTTTTTCCCCTGAAAGTTTTATTTTCACCCTATATATTTGGCTTGACAGTGATACAGTCTTGGGTAAGATAATGCTCCACCAGGGCCACACTCAGAAGGAACATACAAATCTGCTAAACTGTGACAGAGATTTATCTTTTGCAAATACAACAGCTCTTGACTTGACTACTAAAGTTGTAACATTTAAAGAGAAAGAGTATCAAACAAACCAGATCTTAAAATACAGTTGCTAAGCAGGGGGGCTGCACTTTTGCACAGAAACTTTCAAAATGCACTTAACCCCATAGAGCTATCTCTTTCCCCCAGCCCCCAGCCCCCCAAAAAAGGTGTGCCCTGTCATTAGTTGCAAAGGAGGAAGCTCAATGACTTAAAACCAAAGAAAAGTGTTAAGGTCAAGCGACAACCACTCCCTATTTTGTTCAAATTCCTAGGAGTCCACAGAGTGGGGAGCTCCACACTCCCAAAGCAAAATTGGAAAGCCAGCTGTGCAGCAGCCTGTTTCAAGGTTTATTTTACTGCTCTTTTGCATCCCTCCCATCCTTGAAGAGATGCCAAAGAACTAGTCTAGAATCAATTCCCACTGGGGGTAAGAATCAGAAGAGGTCACAGCACCATTCATGGGTTCAAATTGATGACACACACTCATGTCAGGAAAAGGTAGCTCTGCTCAGACCCAACATCTTAGAGCTTTTTATTAGACAGGAAAAGAACAAAGCCAAAGTAAGATTGGTATGACAGATTAACTTGGGATACCTTCAAAAGATCCCTTGAAAAGCTTAGCACATCAGGAGGAGTGCCAGAGTTAATTTTATCTCCAGACAGAGTAACCTGTTTATAATACCTTAGTGATGGACAAAGCAAGCGTCCCAGTCTCCTAAACATGCTCATGGGACAACCAGGTATTAAATCATCTCTCTAACTCTCTCTCTCTTTTTCCGAACACACCAAACATCATAACCTGTTTACTTCCCTCCCTAGGCAACCATAATCATCATTTAAGGCCAGTTGCTCTCATCAAACCCTAATTACAAAAGACTTGAACCCCAGCTGGGTTATGAAGCTGATCTTTGCTAAAAAGCTTCCCTTCTACGAAATAAATTCATTCGTTTGTCCAATAACCACTTATGAAGACTGTTCAGAGAAGTATCTTATTTAACATCTTTGAAATATGTTCAGAACTATGAGAAGCATGTTATTCTCTGGCACACGTGCTGGCTCTTTCATGCTCCTTCACCAAGTATTTCGATTGTTACTCATGAACAGTTGGGCAACGGTCAGGTATCTGGCATCCCCATTTATGTAAGATGTAATTACACTTGAAAATCTTGCTGACCTCAATAATGTACAGCCCCCAGCCAATCCATATTTCAGTGCTCAAGTCACGGAAACCTAAGGTGGCAGAAATCTAAATGATGACACATTCATCCCACCCGACGGATGACCAACACAGACTACAATGCATATTTTCCCCTGTTGTGTATTTTCCAATGAAGGATCAAATGAGAAACCTGCTTGCCAGGGCTTCCCCCCTTTTCGCAATCTTCAGGAAGTGAACCCAAACAGGGCCAGATTCTTGTTGCTGTCTCCCCAAGATCCTTATTCACTGGGCTGGTGGGCTTACAGACCATTGGGCAAAGTTGCCACTCTGCAACAGGTCCCATCCAATAGTTCCCTATCTCTCTACTCCCCAAGCTACAGTGAGTAAATTAAGAAAAAGAAAGACCTGTTTTCGAGGACACGTTAATCTACTGTTCTGTCAGGTTAGGAATTACTTAGAGACTCAACATTCCAACAAGTTACTGACATGCCAAATCATCATTTTCCCTTACCACAAAATAACCCCCTTTCCTCCCTCCTAGCCCCTTCCCTTGCTTCTCCCACAGGCCTGAGTTCCCCTCAGAATGACAAATCCTTCTCTGTTGCTACTGCCTTTTCTAAATTTCCAGGAAGGAGCCAGGAGGGGGTGGGAGAGAACAGAACAGTCCTTACCCTTCCCAGAAAGCGTCTGCCAGCCTGGGAGCAATACAAGGCAGCCGAGCTCTTCACGAGAAAGATTCTAAGAGCCAGGAACACCAAAAAATGCTCCCCTAACTGGCTGCTTCTCCCAACACAATTCAAAAAATTAAGGGACCGAGCAGCTGCACACTTCCTAGGGAGCGACCCAGGTTTAATGATAAATGCTGGATTATGTGGAATTGAATTTGAAAGGCTTAGATAAAATAAGTTACCCTCCCCAACTCGAGCTTAGAAGGGAGGGTAAAGCAAGCAGAGCGCACAGAGGCCTGGAAAAGACAGGAGGGGCTCAATGCAAATTGGAGAGCCAAGGAAGGAGAGTGGGGGGGGGGGGGGGTAGCGGGAGGAACAGACTTATTGTAATTTCCAGATAAGTTTGCAGCTATGAAGAAGGTGGGGGGAGGGTTCAGGGTAGCAGGAAGGAAGGGAAAGACGAGGGGACCTCTCTGCAGAAGTAGAAGCCAGGAGGAGTGCTAAGGGACTGGGGAGAGAATCTGAGGTCCGCTTGGGGGAACTAGGGTGGGGACGGAGGGGTGCAGGTAAGCCGGTACTAAGTGGGGTCGAGGGAGATCCGGGAGCGCAGAGCCCGGGCAGCCAGGGAGCGACCGGAGGCCTTGCACCTACCTCTGGACCCCAGGGACATGCTGAGGCCGGCGGCGCGGGGCCGGGCTCCGCTGCAGACGGAGACTCGAAGCTGGAGGCAGGCGGCTGGAGGCAGGCAGAGGCTGCGAAGGACGAGCTTGGCGGGGGAGGCTAGTCCCGGAGGCGGCAGGTGGCGGCTGCGACGGCACCTCGAGGAAGGGTCATGCCTCTCCTCCCCGCGACAGGCGGAGCAGAGCGGGTTCCTCTCAACACATCCCCACCCCCGGCGTCCGGGGGCTGACGGGGTTTGGATAGAGAGCGGCAGGCGGAGAGGCTGCGGGTCAGCAGACAGGCGAGCGCGAGAGTCCGCTGAGGGCGGCGCCGAAGCCAGACTGAGCAGCGGTGGGGAGGGAGGCCGGGGAGCGGGACAGCACCGCGGGAGGCAAAGCCCTGCCTCTTGTCGACACACCCAATGGAGAGCCGACTCTCCGCACGTTCTCCGAAGCCCCGCCCCCTGCCTCTTAAAGGCGAGGTCCCGCCTCCTGAATGAAACACACGCCCTGCTCGCCCTTGGAGGCAGGGTTAGGTATGTACTAATAATAGCTTGCTTGTCGGTTGCGCTCTAAAGTTGGCCAAGCGCTTTCCTTACTATGGGTGGAAGTAGATGGTGCAAGGATTAGAACCCCTTTGCAAGAATGTGCTGGCAAATATTTAACAACCGGCTCTCGGGGGGGGGGGGAGAACAACACGATACATTTTTAAAGTTTAATCTGCATTATTTTCGCCACCAATTTCTTCAAGTCTAGACAGTCAACAAATCAGTAAACCAAGTCCTGATTCACAGTTTTTGCAAATATCCGAAATATAAATGCCCACACGGAAAATTTAACAACGGGATCTCCTGAGCCAGCACACCTCCTTCGAATTTGTCAGAGGATGGAGAGGAGAGTCTAAAGAAGGAAAAGGACTTGGAGAGATCTGACAGCTAATAAGTATCCGAGTGGGTGGGCATACCCAGCAACAAGGTTTTAAGGTTTATTCCCATTTTACAGAGACAAAGATATTAAGGGACCTGCCCACCCAGGTAACCATAGTGTCCTTGAAGCCAGTCAGGATTGAAACTGGGAGTTATAATCAAGTCTTAAGACCCGGAAAACAGAGTTCTTCCCATTACACTGTATATAGAAGACATGACTCATAGACATGTACAAATACAGACTCAAAATAAACATACTTAATAATATATAAACAGACCTGCAAATCCAATCAATAAGTGTTTATTTTAAGCACCTACAGTGTGCTGAAGAACCTTTTGATAGTCCTTGGAGAGAAGAAGAGGAGAATATGAAGTTCTTACCTTCAAAAAATTCACCATCTAGCTAGAAGATAAGACTGATACAGATAAAAGAGAAAGCCACACAGATACTGCATGATAAGCCCCAAATGCCACTTGGTGTGGACCACGGTGATCAAGGAATACTTCCAAGAGGAGATAGGATTTGTTCTAGACCTTTAAAAAAAAATTACTAGTTTTGGGGCAGCTAGGTGGCATAGTGAATAGAGAGAGCACTGGCCCTGAAGCCAGGAGGACCTGAGTTCAAATCCAGCCTCATACACAACACTTACTAGCCGTGTGACCTTGGGCAAGTCACTTAACCCCAATTGCCCTGCCCTCCCTCCTCCAAAAAAAAAAGGCAAAAAAAATTTACCAGTTTTGAGAGATACAGATGTCTAACTCAGATACCTGAGCCAGGGTAGGGAGATGAATATTGATCGAGAGACACACTCAGATACTCCTAGATATACCCAGAGAACTGACATCACTCTTAAAGGGAGTATTAGAGTATGTTATCTTAAGATTCCCTTCCCTCTAACATTGTGTCAATCTACAATAGACCTATACACATAGGCCTGTCATTGTCCAACCACACAGAGGAACCCAGTGTGTCTTCTGAGAAGCATTTTTTTTTTTTTTTGTCTTCTCCTGGCCTACTGGTCTACCAGCTCAAGCTGGCAAGTACCCATTCATTTGTTTACTCTCTTACAAATATACACACACAAACACACACACATCATACCTTCTTCTCATCCCCCTCTGACTGAGTTTTCCTGACAGTTTCTATGGTGTTCTACAGGGCTCTGAATCTCCACCAGAACAAGAAGCCTCAATGAACGAGAAGGCTTAGGATGAGACAGGGAGGCTAAGCACCTCTGCAAGAGAAGGAGGCTACTGCCCTGAATGCAAGAATCTGGGTAGCCTTACTCCTTCAGTTCTTGCTCTCCCTCTCCCCTCCAGAATTGTTCCTCTAGCACCCATGGGTGTGATTTATTTTTATTTATTTTATTTATATATGTAATATATAAATATAGATTGTAATGTATTATATATAAATATATATTATAATATGTTATCTATTATATATTAATAATTAAAATATGTAAATTATTTCTATTTGTTTTGTTCTAATATTAAATTTGTTATGTATACATATAAATTATAAAAATATATCAGTTTTTCATATTTATGTTTATAGTCAGAGTCAGACCTACCCATTGGAAAGATAGCCTACTCCACTAACTCCCTAGTTCATGCAACTAATTTTCATGGAGCATTTTCTGAATTCAAGGCCCTGTGCTAATCTCTAGGAGAATGAAGCTAAATAAAAGAAGCTCTTTGGCCTCAAGCATCTTATTAAGAACAGAAATGACTGGAAATTAAGAAAAACAATAACGAAGATTTATATAATACTTCCCATGTGCCAGACACTGTGCTAAGCACTTTCCTCACAACAACCTTGGGAAGTAGGTGCTACTATTATCCCTGTTTTACAGATGAGGAAACTAAGGCAGAGGTTAAATGACTTGCTATATACACATAAATAAAATACAATTGATACATAATAAGTATGTAGAAAGTGCTATGAAATTAGAAAGGGTTCATTTGGGGCACTGATGAGAAGAGGACCCACTATCCAAAACAATACATGCCCCACCAGCTAACTGATACCTGAAAGTCCACCGTTAGGGCCCTCCTAGCTTTAGCTTAAAAAAATTGTCACTGTGGGTGGCTAGGTGGTACAGTGAATAGAGCGCCAGCCCTGGAGTCAGGAGGACCTGAATTCAAATTTGACCTCAGACACTTAACACAAAAACTAGCTGGGTGACCTTGGGCAAGTCACTTAACCCCAATTGCCCTGCCTTCCCCCCTCCAAAAAAAAATTTTGTCACCTTTTGAAATGAAAATCCCTCACTCACACATGAAGCTTTATATGTCATTCACTTCCTTAGTTCTTTTCTTAAAGAAGGTCTTGATCGGTAAAAGGAGGAACCACAATGGCACAGTCATGATAATAGTTAACTTCTATATAGAGGCTACTAGGACCCAGGTACTGTGCTAAGAACTTTCCAAATATCATCTCATTTTGATCCTCACAATAGCCCTGAGGGTCTGGTACCATCATTATCCCCTTTTACAGATAAGGAAACTGAAGCTAACAGAAATGAAGCTGGTTGGTTGGTTGTTGTTCTGGTTCTCGAGGAGGACCAAAATGACATCACTTTGTTGGGGTCAAGGTCCAGTGTGTCTGACTGTGGCTGATCAGACCAATACAAGCTCAGAAGGGCTCTACCTCAGAGGTTAAGTAATTAGTGGAGAACAGAGACACCTGACCAGGTAAGGGGGAGCCAGTGCCATAAAAGGGGGGGAACTCTGAAATCAAATATTACCTAATTCATAGCTGCATACAGGGTCAACCTTTTATATAGCAACCCTACAAGGAAAAACCGAATTATCTACTACAAAAATAGCAAGGGGCTTGGATTCAGGGTGACGCAGTAAATAGAGCACCGGCCCTGGAGTGAGGAGGACCTGCGTTCAAATTTGACCTCAGACACTTAACACAAAACTAACCATGTGACCTTGGGCAAGTCACTCAACCCCAATTGCCCTACCTTCCCCCCTCCAAAAAGCAAAAAAAAAAAATTTAAAAAGATTAATGAGGAAACTGAGATCTAGAGAAATGAGATTTGTCCAGAACAAAATCATTATCTCATACTGCCTTCCAAACTTTACCCGACAGTCCTGGCTGAGTTCTTCTAGCCTCTATCCTGGATGGCAGAATTCTAGAGCTAGAGATGGAAGGAACCTCAGACACTATCAGTTTCAACCCCTTTGTTTTATAGATAAGGAAACAGAGGTCTGGGAAGATTAAGTAGGTGGCACAGTGGAGAGAATGCCATTTCTGGAGTCAGAAAGACTAGAGTTCAAATCTGCCCTCAGACACTTTTTAGCAGTATGACCCTAAGCAGGTCACTTAACAGCCATCTACCTCAGTTTCCCTATCTGCAAAACTGGAATAATAATAGCAAGGACCTCCCAGGGTTGTTGTAAGAATCAAATGAGATAGTAATTGCAAAGAGCTTGGCACAGTGCCTGGCACATAATAAGTTCTATATAAATATTAGGTTTATTATTATTATTTTAAGTGACTTACGCACAGGGAGTTAAGTATCAGAAGGGACATCTGAACCTAGGTTCTGGGGCTCCAGACCAGTCACCTTTCCAACAATACCCTTCCGCCTCCCATAACACCACTCTGGTTCTAAACAAAATATTGACAAGAGAAATCTTTGTTTCAGCTACCTAAATATGACTGACTGCCCCAGGACCCACGTCAGAACACCCCAGAATGCCCTAGAGCTTGGACAGCATGTAACACGACATGTATGACAGACCGATGAAATTAGTCTCCACCAGCTGTGCCAGGGACGTCTTCACCTAGTTTCTCACCCGCCTTCATCAGGAGGTATTGCCAGTGTTGTAACTACAGGCACAATAAAATACAAAACAAACAAAAAGCCAAACCAAAATTCAGTCCCAGCTTTGCCACTTGCTAGCCATATGTCATCGATCAAGTCTCTTCCCCTCGCCAGGTCTCAGGCTCCTCCTTTGAAATTGTAAAACATTATTACTGTAGGCGACCTTAGAACTCATTGAGTCCAATGGCCTCGCTTTATAGAGAGCCCATGAAGCTCAAGGAAGAGCAGGGATTTGCCCAAGGATACTTAGCTAGTAAGTAGCAAAGTCAGAATTTGAACCCAGGGTTGTTTCTTACTACTGAATCTTTCATTTCAAAGATGGAATGACAATGGACATGAAAATACTTTGTCAATTATGAACATGTCCTATACCCTTGTGTGGTCCTTGACCAGGGCAGAGATGGTACATCAAACCAGTTAAATCCAGATGAATAAACGTTTACTGAGCACCTACTCAGTTCTCTTAAGCCACAAGGGGCCTGGCAAGCCCCATTAGCAAATGACAAATTAGGCCCCAGCATCTGGTGACTCCAGATAATTAGACCACAGGATCATAAAATCTGGAGCTAAAAAGGACCTCAGGGATAATCATATTCAGCTCATACATTTTACAGACAAGCAAACAGAGGCCTACAGAGGGAAAATCATTTGCCCCAAGTCACCGAGGCAGTGAGTGGCAGAGGAGAGTTTGGAACCCAGGCCATAAAGCCCTTTGCTGACTTCAAAGCACTATGTAGTCCTCTTTAGTGCAGACCTGTGGGAAAACTCCCTTTGTGGAGACTCTTTGTCCGTAATAGCTGCTGGTCTATAATTTATAGAGAATTGCCTAAGGGACACTGAGGAGTTATTTAGGCGGGGTCACAGAGCTAGTACATCTCTAAGGCTGGTTCTCCGTCCACGTCTACGGTGCCTATATAAATGCCAGCTGCTTAAGCAAAAAGAATCCAACACTCTAGCCAAAGTTTTCTTCCGAAACTGAAAATCCTTTTCGCTTGATTGCAAAAAGGCTAGTTTGAGGAGAATAGAGCGTCCCCTTGAGAAATCGTGGGAAATAAACTTGGAGAGAGGGGCAGGATTAGGATCAGGCAGGGCTCTCAAAGGCAAAAAGACCCTCTGCCAGCAACAATGGGTAGCCAGTGCAGATGTGTAATCAAAGGAGAAACAGGAACTCTTCTCCTTCCTGAGCAGTAACCTAGCAACAGTTGCAGAATGGACTATCACTCCTCTCCTAGTGGCCAGGGAGAATCCAGAGGCAAGGAAGAGAAGCTTCAAGGGATCGTTTAAGCCTTGACTGTAACCATACCCTTGGTTCTCGGGTTCTTAGCTGAGCATAAAAGAATGAGAAATGAACTTGACGTCTGGAAAACAGAGTTGAAACCCCAGGTCCCGCACTTTCTGGCTGTGTGACCCTGCGTGAATCATGTAATTCCCTAAGCCTCAGTCTCCTCCTTTGTAAAAGGGGCTTACTGATACCTTCACTCTCTTCTCCACAAGAGAACGATTTCATAAGCCCAAAACACTCAAATTCTCCAGTGGAGAGGCGCGTGATGTCCTCGACCTGGCCATTCTCTCCAGAAGTGCAGAGAGCAGCCCGTCCCTAAGGGGAACTCTTTTCCAGGTCATCCCGCTCAATATCGCGGGGACCGTCCTCAGTTTTCCTTTATGTGATATTTAGGTGAATGCAATAGTAGTGATTGTTGCTGTTGTTATAGGCTGATGTTCTTCTTCACCTGGAAGACGTCCACCCCCTTCTCCCACCCTCAATTCCATCCAAGAGCAGCCTAAGTCCAGGGAGAGGGAAAAGGCTGCTCCTTATCTGAAAGCAGATTCTTAGAGGTTTCAGTTGCTGAGCCACTGCCACCTAATGGCCAGGTTTTGCAGAACCCTAAATCAAGATAGCTGTCTCCTTAACCACCTCCTCCGCCTGCTTAGAAAGATTCCCAATTGCCCTGCCTTCACCCTTTCAAAAAGAAAAAAAAAGAAGAGGGGCGGCTAGGTAGCTCAGTGAATAGAGCACCAGCCCTGGAGTCAGGAGGACCTGAGTTCAAATGTGACCTCAGACATTTGACCCGCTTACTAGCCATGTGACCTTGGGCAAGTCACTTAACCCAATTGCTCTGCCCTCTCCTCTCCAAAAAGCAAAAAAAAAAAAAAAAAGATTCCATATACATCTGTAATTCTTATCATGTATAAGACCTTGAGCCTCATCTGTTAACTTAAAGGGTTGGACCAGATGGCCTCTGAGGTCCCTTCCAACTCTAAATCTATGATTGACCCCAGAAACATTAAGTAACTTGCCCAAAGTCACCCAGGTAATATGCATCCAAGGAAGGATTTAAGCCCAGGGCCTCTGACTCCAGAGCCAGGGTTCTTTCCACTGTACTTTGCTGCCTCCTTAACGGATAGCTTTCAAGAGCCACTTTGGCCACTTCAAAAAGTCCTGCCTGACAGAAAAACCTCTTGTAATGAGTCTTTTTTAATATGGCTAGGCTGGTCCTCTGATCTTAGCACACACTCAAAGACTTAGTTTGGAAGGACTGACTGGCCAGGGTATAGTCTCTGAGAGTCCCAGGTTACCTCTGATGGGACATTAAAAGAAGACTTTAGTGGAAATTAGTAATACTTCAGGAATCTTTCACTTCATCTATGTAGGCATCCCCTCTGCTGGTGAGGTCAAAACCCCAATATAACTTACTAGATGGTCTTCCAGCGTTACTATGGCCAAAAAAGTCCATTTGTTTTGGTGCCAACATGGTGATGAGCCTCCCCAAAATTAGGAAGGCTGGTAATGAGAACACAGATTTAGAACTAGAAAGAACTTCAGAGGCCATTGAGTGCAATGTCCACATTTTACAGATGAGGAAACTGAGTCACACAGGCTAAATGACTCCCCCGGGTCATATAGCTGATGGGACTAAGGCAGGATTTGAATTCAAATCTTCCTGATTTCCACATTCAGTGCTCTATCCACTCTCCCACTTAGCCTCTAACAAAAGGTATAATAGGACTTTAGCTGAAACTTTTCTAATGTTTGTTTTTTTAAATCTTCAGGGCTTATTCTCCAATCTTTGGGATAGAAGGGTAGTTATAATCACACTTCTTCCAAAGTGATTTCATCAGTGTGGGTATTCCCTCCCCCAACAAAGACACCCAACCCTCCTTGCCCTAATAGATGGTTTTCAGAAGTTTCTAGGACCAAAAATATTCATCACCTAAGTAAGCGAGGAGCCCCTCTGAAATTAGCTACCTACCTCACCAAGCTGTGGTGAAGAAAGCTGTTTGTAAACCTTCAAGTGCTCTGTGAATATGAGCTAATATTAGGATTATTAACCAGGCCAGTCCTCAGATGACACACAGTCTGTCACCAGGCCTGAGCTCCAGGCCTGTCCAGCTGGCAGATGCTGGCAGATCTGGCCATCCAGAACTTGCACCATCTTGGCATGGTTTTCAAGAACTCACTCAGGGTCACCTACAGGCCACCATGAGGCAGCAGGAGGAGACTTTAATGAAGGGAAAATACCATATATTTAAAACACACATGTTTCATTGATTTAGAGCTGAAAGGGACTTCAGAAATCACCTGATAGGAGTCTCATATTCTATAAGTGAGGAAACTGAAATCCAAAAAGACACTGTTTGTCAGCAAGTATTTAGGAAGCACTTATTACATGCCAGGTACTATACATATCCCTGGAGATACAAAGCAAGGTAAAAAAAAAAAAAAAAAGGTGTTAGGGTGCCTAGGTGGCACAGTGAATAGAGCACCAGCCCTGAAGTCAGGAGGACCTGAGTTCAAATCCGGCCTCAGACACTTAACACAAACCTAGCCATGTGACCTTGGACAAGTCACTTAACTCCAATTGCCCTACCTTCCCCCCTCCAAAAAATAAAGGCCCACTCCTTAAAGAGTTTATAATCTAATATAAATCTAATCTAAGATAAATAACTAGGTATATGCAAGTTATATGCAGAGTAGATGGAAGTTAACTTTAGGAAAAAATGGCTAGAATCTGAAGGCATTGGAAAAGACCTCATTAAAAAGTGGAATTTGAGCTGCGTTTTAAAAGAAGCCAAGGATTACAATGCCTCCCTTCCAAGATAAGGAAGGAGGGCATTCCAGGCATGGGGAACAGCCAGGGCCAAGGCATGGAGATAGTAGATGGAGCCTCCTATTCAAAGAACAGTAAATAGGCTAGTGTCACTGGTCTATACAGTGTGCGGAGAGGAGTAAATTATAAGTATATAAGTACATATGCATATATATACATATATATATAAAGAATACAAGAATATAAAGTATAAGAATGGAAAGATAGGAAGGAAAGAGGTTATAAAGAGTTTTAAAGTTAAATATCAAACTATATTTGATCCTGAAGGTAACAGGGAGCCACTGCCATTCCCAAAACATGGGAAAGACATGGTCAGACTTACGCTTTAGGAAAATCACCTTGGAAGTAGAGTAAAAGATAGCTTAGAGTAGGGAGAGAGTTAAGCCAGGGAGAACAGATAGGTTATTGTAATAGTCTCTAAGGAGCTGAGGACCTAAGGTGGTGACTATGTGGGTAGAAAGATGTTATAAAGGGAGAAATGACAAGATTTGGCAACAGATTCAATGGATATGGGGAGGGGGGAGGAATGGAGGTTACATGACTAGGATATGGGTGGTACTCTCAAAAGTAATTGGGGAGTTCAAAAGGGGGGACACTTTGGGGGTAAAGATTACCAAGAGCCTTGGAGTTGTATTCAAGCAAGATCTCAGTTCAGACTCTGCTTCTGGCACTTCCTGGCTATGTGACCAAGGTCAAATCATGTAACTACTATGAGCCTCAGTTTTCTTATCTACAAAATGGGCATAATTATGTCACCTGACTCAGAGTTGTTATAAAAATCCATGGAGATAATGTGTGGAACAAGATTGGTAAAATGTAGTATTTTATGTAAACTATCACTGTTTTTATACCATATTGCATGTTATTTTTATCAGCTAACTCACTTCTTTGCACTAATGAAAAATTATAGGAGTCATGGACAATCTAAAATGGAAATTTTTATTAGCATGGCATTTTGGTGAATACACTGTCCGTGTAGTCATCAGATCTGGATTAAAATCCTAGATCTACCAGTTGTTACATGTAACATTTTAGGAAAATTCTTTTGGCTTTCTGAGCCTCAGTTTCCCCATTTGTAAAATAAGGGGGTTGACAATCTTGAAAGACATAAGAACCCTCTACTCTGCTTCCAAGAACTTTAGAACTTAAGATCAACACAACGACCCACAACAATTCCAGCACACTCACGATGAAGCATAATATCCACCTCTTGATAGAGAAGTTGAAGGCTAAGACACATTTTTTGGACATAGTCTTTTCAGGAATTTACTCTGTTTGACTACATGTATTTATTACAAGAATCTTGTTTTTCTTTTTTTTTCCTCTCTCAATGGGGAGGGAGAGAAAACAAAATTTTGTTAATTGGAAAGAAAAGTTAATTTTCTTTAAAATGAAAGCTTTGAATTTGGGTAATCTTTTAGTCTGGACCTTAAGATTCCCAATCGATAATTAAAATTATATTTGTTTGATAAATTGTTTAAGACAAGAAGATAATGAATCCAAGCTCCAGTTCTGTCACTTAACTGAGCATGTCATTTAAACCATCTACAAAACTAACATATGAAAAATGGGGATCACAGTTCCTGCCCTGACTACCTCAGAAGCCTCTTGGGAATGTAAAGTAAGGTAACAGATGAGAAGGTACTTTCAACTGTAAGACATCAAACCATTGTCAAAGATTATAATATATGCACAGAAGAGAAAAGAAGGAAGTTCAGAAGGGAGCATGGGTAAATAGGACAGTTCTGAAAATAATGTATAGGATTCATTATATACTTTTCCTTGAAAAAAAAATCAACATGTATAACCTATATCAAATTTCTTGCATTCTCAATGAGATGGGGAGGTAAGGGAGAGGAGGAAAAAATTTGAAACTCAAAATTTGGGGGGAAAAAAGAATGCTAAAATTGTTTTTACATATAATTGGAGGAGGAAATAAAATATTACATTTTTGGTTTTGGGGGGGTTTTTTTTTTTGCTGTTTTTGGAGGGGAGAAGGCAGGGCAGTTGGGGTTAAATGACTTGCCCAAGGTCATGTGGCTAGTAAGTATTAAGTGTCTGAGGCTGGATTTGAACTCAGGTCCTCCTGACTCCAGAGCTGGTGTTCTATTCACTGTGCCACCTAGCCGCCCCAAAATATTAAATTTTTTAAAGGAAAAAAAGCAAGCAGTATGAAATTAAGATTTCCAGTTTTTGTATACAATCCTCTTTTTACGTTCTCTTGTGAATATGGAAATGCTCTTCTTTGGTGTTTAAGTTCAGAATTTTAAAAAATGTAAGTGTTTATGATGTGGGCTGCATTTGTCTTTAGGATTCTTCAAAAAGTAAGCTGAGAAGGTGTTGTGAAGACATGGATTTTAATAGTCCGGAGAGAACTGATTGAGTGTCTGAGCTCAGATGGGGATAATGGGAATGTGAGAGATATTGTAAGGATTAATTCAGCAGGATCTAGGGCCTGGTTGAATGAAGGGGTTGAAGGAGAAAGAAGAGTCAAAAATTACTTTCAAGTTCTGAGTGATTGGAAGGACAGTGATGCCATTAACAAAGGGAGGACAGTTAAGAAGAAGGGAGCACATTTGGACCAACAAGGAAAACCAGCCATGTTGTAGCCAACTGTATAGGCAGGTAGTCGCCTGAATGGTTCGAGTTGAAAGGTTAGGCAGCTCCCTTTGTTGCCTCATGTCCCCATCTGGGTACTAGAAATCATTGAGTATATTACCTGGCTTGTAGTAAGTGCTACCTAAATATTAACTATTATTATTATTATTATTTATTATTATTATTATTATTATTATTATTATTATATCAGTGATCAATCAATCAGACTGTAATTTAGTCATCTATGACCCCATGACTGACACAGGGCCTTCACTTAATAGAAGCACAATAAATATGTGGGTTTTTATAAAAATTAATGGATATGACCCAAGGCCTGGGACCCCTAACTCTGGGCTCCCACACACTGGGTTCAGTATTGAAGGGTAGGTGGTAATACCTCATTGATTTATTACCTCAACTCAGAATTTACTGTAGGAGAATCTCCAGATGTGGATTCCTTAGGTATAGGTTTCCATAGATAGGGGAAACAGAGTCCTCAGATCCTATATAAGTGCTCGAGTTAACAAATGCATATCGGGTACAGGACAGTCTTTATTCCCTACCCATCCCCCACAGAAAATATAGCTGACATAAAGGAGCTCACAGGAGCCCATAAACAAATACAGAAACAGATAAAGTACTCACAATGGCCCATAAGTGAACAACATAATAGTCCTCTCCAATGAGTCATTTCCATTTCCACCAGGGTCATGAAATCTTTCTAATTCAGTGACACACCATTGTTTGGACTCCCCTCACAAGGGATCTGAACTTGGTATTGTCAGGAAGTCAATACACCAACATTCTGGTGCTTTGGAATGTGCTGGGAAATCCTCCTCCTCTGACTGGGGGGATGGGTGGGAGTTCAGGGATGACATCATCCCCGGACCCCTGTCTAGGGTGTATTGGAGAACACACGGAGCTTCTTCATACTTTTCCACTACATTCCATCATTCCCCAACTGCTGCTAACTCTTGTACCTGAAAAATCTACTGTTAGGTTTCTGGTCTCTGATCTGTGCTCAGAAAAGCAGGGAAGAGAAAATCCATATCAGCCAGGCAAGCTTTCCTCGTGCCTTTGGACAAAGAAGGGCAGTGCCCATGTGCTTCTGCACTGGCATGGATTTGGTTTTGCTTTTAGTTCTGTTGTGCTCTCAGGATCTCAAAAACAGGGCAAAAAGGAATCTAAAAGAACTAAGCATGTCTGTTGGCTCATTTTTATTCTCTAGCAAAAAACAGATGGTTCCTTCCACAAAAATCAATCCTTCCAAGTCCTCTGTGCTCAGAGGCATCATAGCCGAGCTAGTCGATAAGGACTTGGCCTTTGAGAGGAAGCTCTGGTTTTAAATGCTACTTCATATTTTACACGACTGCACATGTATAATCTGTATCAAACTGCTTACCTACTAAAGGAACAGGGGAGGGGAGAGAATTTTTAAAAAATTTTAAAGAATGCTTAAATTTTTTGCTCACGTGTAATTGAGAAAGAAAAATTTTGAAGGGAAAGAACATAGAGGCAGGGGGGACTGAGAAGACTTAATATGAGTTAATGCAAAGTGAAGTGATCAGAACCAGGAGGAGATTCCACAGTAACAGCAATATTATAAAGATTGCTGTCTTTCATTCTCCAAGAGGACCAATGACATCAGGAAACAGTATTTCCTTAGGTAATAAGATCAAAGATTTGTAGTTAAAAGGGAGTATGTATATATGTGTGTATGTATATATATACACACACATAAGCTACTATTGTATGCACTAATATCTGCTTATTATATATATTTATATATGCAGATATAGACGTAGCGACCACAAAACCACATAACTTATATGTAGATAATCAAGAGTTTGACTGAGTCAAGTAAATATATAAAAACAGCTAATTTGATGTAGAAAATAAAGAATTTTACTCTCTTTATGTATACATGCATATACACATAGATATATACAATTATCCCTTCCACATAGTGACTTCTCCATTGCATTTTTGCTATATGTTGAGTGAACATAAGAAATTAAGTGGGAATTTTGGAGGAGTTTTGCAGAAGATACAGAGTACACGTAAAGGCCAGCAGACAACACAGAAAAAGCTTAGAAGAAATGCATAAAATATGTTATAGTATTATACTGTACTAATAGTAAAATATGTGATATAGTATTATATAATATATACTATACTATAGTAAAAAATATGATATGGTATTATATAATATCAATATATTTTATCTTTTAATACCATTAGATCTCTTCTCTGGTACAAAGGGAGAGCCAAAAAATTTTACGGGGATTTTCTAGATCAGTGGTTCTCAACTTTCCTAATGCTGCGACCCTTTAATACTAGTATGTGGGTGTATCTGCATGTGGGCGGACTCGCCTGGAGACAGATTCCTAAGACTATTGCAAATATGTGTTTTCAGATGGTCTTAGGCGACCCCTGTGAAAGGGTCATTTGACCCCCAAAGGAGTCGCGACACACAGGTTGAGAAACACTGTTCTAGATTAAGGGAATGCTACTCCCCTAACTTCTGCAATAGGGAAGGGATAACTGTGTGTGTGTGTGTGTGTGTGTGTGTGTGTGTGTGTGTGTGTGTGTGTGTGTGTGTGTGTGTGAAGGACAGGGCCACTGAGGCTATGAGGCTATATGAAGAAGGGAAAAGAGCAGACTCTTGGAATTATGAAACCTGAGTGTGAGTCCCCGTCCTGCCACTAATTTATGTGACTTTGGGCCAATCACTTCCTATCCCTGGGCCTCAGTTTTACTCATCTGTAAAATGAAAGAGAGGAAGCTAGGTGGATAGAGCACCAGGCCTGGAGGCAGGAAGATTCATCTTCCTGAGTTCAAATCTAGCCTGAGATACTTCCTAGCTGTGTGATCCTGGGCAAGTCACTTAACCTTGTTTGCCTACGTTTCTTCAGCCATAAAATGAAAAGGAGAAGGAAATGGTGAACCATTCCAGTATCTTTGCCAAGAAACCCCCAAATGGGATCAAGAAGAGTCGGACACGACTGTAAGGATTGAACAATAACAACAAAATGAGAGAGTTGGCTGTTATGCCTCTCAGGCCCCTTTCCAGCTCTAGCAGTTTACAGTCTTGTGATTCTATAAGGCAAAAAGTGTCGGATAGAGCCAGTGGTGCTCTTTCCCCCTCTTAATAGTTTTCTTAGGCACTCTTGGATCCCCTGTCCCTGGGTATTGATCCTAAAGCACACAGTCAAGAGGTTCTTCTTCCAGTCCTAACCAAGATCCCTGCTCATACAATTTCCCAAAAGAGCTAAAGCTGATGTCTGCGAGTGGGGGAATTGTGTCTCCTAATCCTGGCGCTGATCTCCATCCTCAGCAGAAATCACAGCTGCTCCTCCAGTTGGGTACAGTCTTCACCAAAAGCTTTGAATCAATTTAAAAAGTCCAGAAGACTCATCTGGAAGGAGCATCCCCAGAGGCAGAAAGGTGTGTTGGGCCTCTCCAAGATAACAAGGAACAAATGAACCCCAAAGAATTCCAGGAAAAGGTAAGCAGGTTTAACTCCTCAGTGAGCCTTAATAGCTCTGTAATTACCCTGCTGTGACAGGCTTGTGTGTCTATAAAAAGTTTACATGACCCTGTCCTGTGCAAAACAAATTGGGCTTGTATGTGTCTCAGCACCTTAATGAAAGGAATGTTTTAATCGCCTCTGCAAAAGCCCAGGCATCTCCCAAACTCTATGTGTTCTTAAACTCTATTCTAATTAAGCATAGAATTAAAGCATTTTTTCCCCAGCTGCCCCTATTGCCACAGTGGGCACCTAGGCATGTCCAAATAAAAACTTTAAACATTGTTCAATGCATTGCTGGAGATCCCGCCCAGATATCCACTCCAATTAAGTAATGTCTCTATGCAGATCATAGATCTGGAGATGGGGAAGGACCTTAGAGGTCGTCTGATCCACCCTCTCCTTTTACAGAAGATATTGAAGAAATGAGAAATCAAGTGACTTTCCTAAAGTCACAAGCTGAGGAAACAGAAGAACCACGGTTGGAACCCATCTTCTGACTCCAAACTGCGTGTTCTATCCACTGCCCCACACTGCCTGATTTCTGAGTAAGTGACGTGGCTGTAGAGTACAACATTCAAGGAGAGTTCTATAATAATCTCTCACGTTTCTTTATCCCTTGGATCTTCCCAACAGCAAACCTACAGAGAGGTACATAGTGTGTTATCATCCACAGAGAATTAAAATGAAGTCATTTTAATGAATTAATAATAATAATACAATGAAACCCATCTAATAAGTATCAGAGGCTGAACTGGAATCTAGATCTCCATAAATGAATGAATAAATTTATCATATGAATAATGAATAAATTTATTATATCAATAATGAATAAGTATGAAAAATGAATAAATACATAAATCATAACTATCCTGACAGTGCTCTAATTACCATGCTGCTGATCCTGCCTCTGCTTCTAATTCTTCTAATCAATTGTGTGACCTCTGGCCAGTCATTTCACCCCCTATGGGCCTTGGTTCCTCTTCAGTCATCCTAGGATTTAAATGTAAGCCATGAGATCACCAGATGTGACCTTATCCTACCCCCAAATATTCAAAGCCTAATAATAAATAATCCTTATCTCCAAAGAATACATACTTATTATCTAATTTAGTTTCATACCAAGCTCATGAGCTCGGGAGATGGAGGGGATGATGAGAAAGCGGAGACCCCTGGGAGGCAAAATGATTTAAACAGAGTCATGCACAGTGTCACGGGAAGAGTCAGCAAGAGAACTGGGGCCTCCTGACTTCCCTGTTTGGAAGAAGCAAATTAGGTCTCCACCTGATCAAATAGGACCAGGGGGAGTATGCACACACCTGAGGAGTATAAGCTGCCTTAATCATTGGGTTATCTGCACTTTTTTAGACAAATCTGGTGGTCTGATCTGGGTCCCAGTTACCCAAGTAAGTGGTTGAAGGGAAAACAGGCTGCATTTGCTCCCTTCTTAAATACTGGTTTGGGATAGGCCAATCGTGGGTGCAAGAAGGAGATGGAAAATTACAATATGGCACATAACATCTGTGGGCCATGGCCACTAGATGGCAGGTCAAAAGTCCAAGTGCTACAGGTGTGCAGAATGACCCTTATGGGAGGAAATAGGACCATTTCTGCCTCCTAGAAATCCTATGGAGTTTCCTCTTTTTGCTGAGTATTTGAGGAGTACAGTCTTTCTAAGTGGCTTTGCTAAGCATGGGTTATGTGTTGAAACAAGTCTTTCTATCTAGGTGTTCAAGGAACCAACCTAAAGGTTCGGGCTGACCTCATCCAAGCAACAGGCCCATCTGATCACTGAATCACAGAATGTCCAAGCTGGAAAGGGACTTTACTGTAATCACTCCATTTGTACAGAAAAGGAAGCTGTGACCCTGAGGAGCAAAGTGACTTACTCCTGGCCAGGATACAGGAAAGCCTGGAGGCTAAGGATTTAAATCTAGTTCTTCTGACTCTTCAGTGATAGATACTAAAGTTGGAATTTCACTGACATTGGTTGCTTCTGGGGAAGGAAATTCCCTCTACTAATGCAGGTAGGTTCCTTCTCTGCAACCTATACAAAGGTGTCTGGAGAACACTGAGAGGTCGTGGGACAGGTCCGGTCAGGGTCACCAAACATGAACATGTTGGAGACACGACCTGCACCAGTCTTCCTGGCTCTGAGGTCAGCTCTGGTGTCTCTGGCTCTAGATGCAGTGATTTTCTTGTCTTCTCAATGAGTGGAGCAGAGGAAGAAGGGAAGGGAGAGAATTTGGAAGTGAAAATAAAATAAAATTGTATTTTTTTTTAAAGTACCACTTTTATCTTGTCACTGCCTTGCTTTAGGAAGCCTGCAATGGCTCCCAAGGGATGATAGAGATAAAGATAGTGGCTAGGTGGTGCAGTGAACAGAGCACCAGCCCTGGAGTCAGGAGGACCTGAGTTCAAATGTGGCCTCAGACACTTAACACAAGAACTAGCCAGAACTAGCTGTGTGACCTTGGACAAGTCACTTAACCCCAACTGCCCTCCAATAAGCAAAAAAAAAAAAAGAGATAAAGATAGAGATAGAAATAGAGAGATGTATCTCTGTCTATAGACAGAAATAGCTATGACTGTATCTGTCTATAGACATATCTATAGATATCTCTAACCATATCTATT
>CM053590.1:189030299-189059922 GCA_028646515.1 Pseudochirops corinnae | reverse complement strand
AGGGAATCACAAGATCCTTCTCATAATTGAGCCCCCAAAGCAAAATACCAACTCAGAGTGTGTATCACAACCCTCATGACTCAGTGCCTAATTAGAAATTAGCAAAAGGTGTGAAAGCCTTCCTACAAGCAAGCCTTCCCTAGGCAAAATTGCCTTAATGGACTTCATGTGAGACCTATTAATGGGTGGGGAAGATCCTAAATCCCATTAACATTACATTTCCTCCCACAAACACTCTGATGGGCATACTCTGTTGCCACGGGGAGTGGATGTTTGAAAACAGAGTCATTTGGTCAGGCTTTGCCATACTCTTTATGCCTTGTAAAGTACCCAATTCCAGTGCCCTCTCTCACCTTGGCTGTCAGTTAATTCAAACAGTGTTCAGTGGCACTGTACTAGAAACTGGAGATGCAAAGACAAAGGTCAACAATCTTTGCCCTCAAACAGCTTATGTTCTACTTGGGAGGAGGGGACGGAAACACCATGTATATAAATAAAAATGTGCAAAATCTAGACCTTAATACAAAATAACTTAGGGAGAGCAGGGGTGGTTGGGAGGGCAATAAATGTTCTTGGAAAAATTGACACCTTAAGCTGTCTTTGAAGGAAATCCAGGGATTCTACAAGATGGACTAAGAGAGGAGGGAAAGCATTCCAGGCACAGGGGACAGATAGGCATAGTGGAGGCAGACGGAATGTTCTTCATGGAGAACAACAAATTGGCCGGTTTGGCAGGTACACAAAATGTGTGAGAGGAGGAGAAATATGTGAACAGTTTGGAAAGATGGTTTGGAACCAGAATGTAAAAAGAGAGCTGGGTTTGTGTTTTATCTACCCTGAAATGAGCCAGTGTGGGAAGGAAGGGGAGGAAGACATTGACTTCTTTGAGACAGTGAGGTGTCTATCCACTTGACACCTTACTGGGGGGTAGAACTTGTTAGCCTGAGGTCATTCGCTTGTGAGTAAAATATTGGTGTCACTTTCAGAGTGAATGGGAAGGTTCTTCTGGTGATTGTGACTAGCTGATGTTCCGTAATTATAAAATGTTTTCACATACAACATTTCATTTGAGGCTTACAATGATCTTGCAAAGTAGGTAGGTATCCGCATTTTCCAGAAGAGGAGATGAGGTCAGAAATGGTAAGTGAGTTACATAGGGCCACATAGCTTTTGAGAGTTAGAGCTGGGATGGGAACCCAGATCTTCACCCAGTGCTTACTCTATTATATTGCCTTGTTCCCTTCTGATTGTGATGCTCAGACACAGCTGAGCATTTGGAGTCCCAATGAAAAGACTCATGGGATTTTCTTTTTTCTTTCCAGGCCTCCCAGGAACCTGGACTCTAGGACCTTCATTACAATTGGTGATAAGGTATATGATGCCAGTTGACATTTCCTCTCTCTTAACCTGTAAGATCTCTGTTTTTGTCATGTTTGTTTTCTTGGGACTTAACCTCTGGAAAAGCTTTCAAGAAACAGAGTGAATTATATTCCTTCAAACAACGATCTCCATGGACATTTAAAATTTCTGGCTCACTCTTTCCTTTGTGCTCCCCTAGGACTTGAGAACTGGAGTGTTTGAGCAATTCCTTCCCCAAAGAGAATTTTTTTGTGTGTGCCCCCACAGATCTCCGTCAGACCAAAGGCAGCCTCATCTAGTTTCCCTGTCTGTCTGTTGGAAAGGATCTCACCATTCACCTTCCATAGGAACTGGTACTCTGTCAGGGCAGGGTACAACATCAGCATCCTTCCCCCTCTCCTTCTCAGTCTTGCTGGGGCCCTGGTTGCCTGACCCCTAGTGTGGTGGGAAGAAGAGAAGGAGCTTTTGTGTTCTCTGCCTGGGTGTGATTCATGTTGCAGGGCGAGGGCCTGTCTCAAAGTGAATGAGCAATTTATCCAGGGCTTTGACTAGTGGACTTCGTCTAGGACTTGTGTAGAGACCCTGTAAGCAAATACTAAAGGGTGTTTGAGGTTTTCTGGGGAAGCTTTTCCAAGCAGTGTCTGGGGCTTCTGCTTTGTAGAGTACTGTATAACGAAAGGTCAGGGACCTTCTCCAGTTCTCTCCACCCAGCTTGTGGCTAGGGGCTGAAAGGACCGCCCTCTTAGCTCTTCAAGACATAAGTCCATCATTGTAACTCTCCCATTCTCCCTCCCCACCTTCCTGCTCCTCCTGAAAAAAATGACTCCAAACCCCAGGACCTCAAGGGTCTGCCTTGTTACCCGTCTAGAGGAGAAGTCAGGGCAGGGAGGATTGGTTGACGAGTCCTTGGCTGGGTCTCTGGGCAGCGTCTTTCTGCCTAGCTCCAGGAGGCCCGATGTACTGGCTAGAAATAGCTTCTGGGTTTTGTTCTCCCTGTTCAGCATCCTCTAGGGACTGTGTGAGTCTGTGTACTAGGAGACTATATATAGACCTTCTTATGCCTGGGATCAGAGTTAATCTGACTGCTCACCTTCCCATGGGCAGGTGCTAAATTGGGTAGAATTTGGACTCTCCCACCTTCTGCTGACTGGGTGGTGATAGGGAAAAGGGGGAGAGAACATGGCTTTCCTTGCTTAGGTGGATTGCACAAATTACCCCCAGATCATCAGTTACAAACATAGACCTTTTGGAATGGATGCACCTTTAAATAGCTCTATTGGAGTGTGGAGGAATAGGTTTTTGAGGTATTTACCTTCTGTCCCCAAGACCTTAAGTCTTAAATGGCATTTGAGCATTTGCCAGTGGCCTATAGGGTCACTTCTTAGAGAGGCAGCATGATGTCCTGAGGGGAAAAAACCAAAATGCTGAACTTGGGAGAGAGGTGAGATCTGGGTCAGAATCTCACTTGTGAGCAGGCCACTCAGCCTCTTTCAAAGCTCACTTTTCTCATCTGTGAAATAAGGATGCTAACCTTTGCTACCTATTTCACAGGGTTTTGGGCTCAAATAAAATATGTAAAGTGCTTTGTAAACCTTAAAGGACCACATAAATCCTAGCTGCTGCTGTTACTATCAATGGCTTATGCTTTCTATATGATTCTTTTGGGAGGTCTAGGGTCAGAGCTGGGGGAAAGGTACCAGCAACTCTTTTCACTGGTCTGGCATCTTGGAAATCCATCCATTGTACTCGCTGGAGATGTGTCTCTTTTGGCTGCTCTCTTCAGGGGCCTCCCAGTGGGGCATCTGAGACTTGGGAGAGAACTCAGGGTGCCAGGGATTATAATAGAACTTGTGTGCCAGAGCATGTCCCTGCATTTGCCTGCCTGGCAAGATTTTGAATGAGAAATTCTGATTGAAACCCATAGTGGTTTTGTAAAACTAACTGTCCAGGGTTGGTTACACCTGAAACCAGTGTACCTATGGCCTCACTAAATAAGGGATTCTTAACCTTTTTTTGGTGTCATTGACCCCATTTGGCAGTCTGGTGAAGCCCAGAGACCTATTTCTTAGAATAAATCTTTTAAATGTATAAAATAAAATACATAGGATTACAATAGAAACGAATTCTCTTGAACCAAAGATGTTATATTTTTCCCTGTCTAAGTTCACGGACCCCCCTGAAATCTAGTTACAAATCTTTGGCTTCACAAGAGAATGTTGATGATGATAAAGACTGAGGTGGAGGCGAAGATGTGAGCATGCATGCAGCTTGAGCTCTGGGAGCCTCCTTGACAGAACTGAATTAGTGTATCCATTCTGTAGGAGAATAGTGCCCATGTCTGTTCTCGGGGAGGGAGCTGCTGATTTACTGTTAAGGTTTTGGCAAGCCTGGGCTACTGGATATTCCCAAAATAAAACATTAGTCAGAACTGAAAAAAAAAAAACCAAAAATCCTAAACCACCCTTTTAAAAAATTTAACTTTTTCACTTAACAAAAATTTCTCCTTCCTATCTCCCATTAGAAAAGAAAAAAGAAAGAAAAACAAAATCTGTGTAACAAGTATGCGTAGTCAAGCAAAACAAATTCTTAAATTAGTCATGTTAAAAAAATAGGTCTCATTTTGAACCCCGAGTCTTACCTCTCTTTCAAGAGGCCTGGAGCATGCTTCTTCAGTGGTTTCCTGGAATTGTGGCTGGTCGTTTGTGTTGATCAGAATTCTTAATTCTCTTAAAGTGTTTTGTTTTTCTTTACTGTGTTGAACAACCCCACCCTTCAAAGCCATACATTCTAGAGGAAGCCAGAGCCCCCTTTTCCTTAGCCTGCTTCCTATAGTCATGATAGAGCAACACCTTGAACAAGTGGGATCTGGGCTTACTCCTGGGGTGGTGAGCACTGTCCCCTCTCCCTGCTATCACCCAAGATGTCTCCTGGGTGGGCTGGTCCTGCTATGCACCAACTAATCTCTCTCCTAGTATGGCTCATCTGAGACAGAGAGAGAGAGAGACAGACAGACAGAGAGACAGAGAGACAAGAGAGAGAGGAAGAGAGAAGGAGAGAGAGAGAGAAAGAGAGAGAAGGAGACAGAGAGAGAGACAGAGACAGAGAGAGACAGAGACAGAGAGACAGAGAGAGAGACAGAGAGAGAAAGAAAGAGGGAGAGAGAGAAAGAGAATCCACCTTCTAGTAGCCACTTTGCAGAAGCAGAGTTAGTAAATTGTTTTTGCTAAACAAAGCCTGCTGGAAGAGCCCATTTCCTCTGTGCAAAGTAAAGTGCCTGTGCCTAGTTAGTTCATGTATGTGTATGTGCAGCCTTTTGCAGCTGTCACTGAGGGGCAGAAGCCTGCCCTGATTGCTTTGGCCAAAAGTATGTGTAATCTCCCGAGTCCATCCAGCACTTCTCTGCTACTCCCTTAGACCAGTCCACTTTCTTTTCTATTCCAGTTTTCTCCAATGAAAAGAAAGAAAAAATTGTTTGTAACTAGCATATTGGGTGTCTGTAGCCAACAGCCACAGCCCAGTGCCTGGGCCCCGAAGAATTGAAAACGACTGGATGACAACAGCAAACACTGGAGGAGTAGCGGGGAACCCGGCTGTGCAAGGCTTTAGCCATCACACTAAGAAGTCTGCGTTCTGAGCCTAGATTTCTGAGGAGCAGCGTCACGGCCAGTTGTTTTCAATTCTTCAGGGCCCAACTTGGGATTTTCTTTTGGCAAAGATACTGGAGCGGTTTGCTATTTCCTTCTCCAGCTCTTTTTACAGATGAGGAACCAGAGGCAAACAGGGTTAAGTGACTTTCCCAGGGTCACACAGCTAGTGAGTGTCTGAGGCCAGATTTGGACTCAAGAAGATGAGTCTTTGGGACTCCAGGCCTGGCGCTCTGTGCACTTTGCTCCTTTGATGCTGTTTTTTATTATTACTTCAAGTTTTTACCTTCATTAACATCAGCAGGCTGTAATTAAGTACTTACATTGTGCTGAGGCACCGTGCTAAGTGCTGGGGATAGAAAGTGCATGGTCCCTCCCCTCAAGAAGCTTACATTCTAATGGGGAGACAACATGCGAACAGTGATTTATGTGAAAGAGAAAGAGAGACAGAGACAGAGACAGAAAAGAGAGAAAATGGGAGATATTCCCCATTCCAGTGCAATTAGCCACCTAGTGGTTCCTTGTTGCCTGCCGAGGATAAAGTAATTTCTAATCATGGCTCTGATGGTCTGTTAGGGAATCAGCTTTAGAGAGAAATCTTAGTAAGGGGACAGGTTGTATACTTACTAGACAGCTCTTAATTCTTCTTCCTCAGTGGTGGAGGGGCATTAAAGCTACTGGCCTCCTTCTTTTCAGAAGGCCTCATTCTTTCTGCCTGCTCTGGTCTGGTAGAGGGGAAGAGGCCAAAGGTATGCGCTGAAAAAGAGGCACTAGGTTTGGAGTCAAAGGATCTGGATTCAAATTCTGGTTCTGCCACTTACTACCTGTGCCGCCTTAGGCAAACTGCTTTCTTCACCTCAGTTTCCTCTTTTGTAAAAAGAGGGAGTAAAACTGGATCAACTTTGAGGTCTCTTGGCTAAATCTTTGAACCAAAAAATGTGTGTGAAAGGCAACATGGCCCAGTCGATAGAGACCTGGCCCCTGACATATCCTGGTTGTGTGACCCTGACTAAGGCATTTAAACTCCCAGCTCTAGGCAGACTAAGACGGTAGCCTAAGATTATAAGTTTCAGAAAAGGCGCCAATGTACTTTAGTAGAGGAAGTGTCTCTCTTAGAGTTTCCTGTGCCCGTGAAATCATGTCTATTCCCTGTCTCTATGTATCATCCTATTGTAAAAATAAATGACTTTTTTGTTCTCTCCAAGAGAAGTAAGTAGAATGAGATTTAGGACGGATTTGACTGGAACAGAATAGTAGCCTTTTTGAAAACCTCTAAGTGCACACCCAACACTTTATTTATTTATTTATTTTTCTGGAGGCAGTGACTTGCCTAGGGTCACATGGCTAGTAAGTGTTTGAACTCAGGTCTTTCTGACTCCAGGGCTGGTGCTCTATTCACTGCACCACCTAGATGCCCCCCTACCCTTCAGCATTTCTTAAACTGTGACAGTTTAAGAATTGTTGGCCTAGAGAATGGAGGGTGACTCCTCTTCCCCCAGCAGTGCCTGCTCTGACCCCTCCCCCTCACTGGTCTCACCTGTCCCTGACAGTTCCATTCACAGTATGAAAATTGTTAGCATGTTTGTACCAGGTCTTGACAATCCTCCCTGGCTTTCTTCTCCTTTTTGGTTTTTCTTTGAACCAGGCTCTTCCTGCTTTTAATACATTAGGTTTTTTCATTCATTCAGTAAGCATTTATTAAACACCTACTTTCATATAACTGGGAAAAATTAAATACTAAATAAATTTTTAAAAATCCACTGGGAAAAATAAAATACTGAATAAATTTTTTTAAAACCCCACCTACTTTGTGATAGATACTGTGTTAAGTGCTGGGGACAAAAAGACACACATACACACACACACACACACACACACACCATCCTTGGTGTGTGTTAAATCAAGATGGTTGCTGGTTAACACATCAGTAATTTGGAGTAATCAGTGATGATGTTTCCTTATTATAGACTCATTGTCTGACTCATTGCCACACTCATTGTCACTTAAAAATTCCTGAATATTTCTGTCTGTGTGATAAAGGTTGTGTAATGGCACATGCCGTGGGTAGGATAGAGTTAATGAGACCAGCTACATTTCTAGCTCATTGATTTCCTAGGAGATTTGAGGACTTTTCCATCGACCCAAGGATAATGTCTTTTAGCACTTGTGAAGGAGATATAGTCCAGCCGGCTCCTTGAGGTCGTGTGAGGGCTCTGGCTGTATCTGTAGAAAGTTAAGCTGTTAAAGTTCTCCTGTATTATATCCATGCCTGATGGCAGCTCTTGATGTGTGTTGTGTGTTTGAGGGGAGAGGGAGCTGGGAATGCCCACATGTATTTCTAGGGCCTTATCATCTTTTTTCTCTTTTCTGTCCCTCAAGAACTTTGAAGTGGCAGCTGATGATTTAGTATCCATTTCAGAGCTGGGTCGGGGCGCCTACGGAGTAGTGGAGAAAGTTCGACATGCCCAGAGTGGAACCATCATGGCTGTTAAGGTAATAAATGGATCCCCAGAGTGAAGTGAATGGTTGTGGGTGGTGGTGTGTGGGCATTAAGGCCTATTGCCTAACCTGGCACCAGTTATTACTGCTCTAAGATGAACCTTACCCAGAGGGGTGGAGTGTTCTGAAAGAGAAGGATCTTCATCTTGGAAAATAGTAGGAAAATGGGGTTCTGCTCTTGAAAATACTTTAAGAAGCCCTTTGTTCATCCACTGGCCTTTGGGTGAGATAGCTGTAAACTCTCTTAGACCAGGTGAGACTTTCCCCTGTTGATGGCTTTCGGAGGAGATGCTATCTGCTTCTTGTATTCCTTCCCACCTGTAATCACAGCTATCTGACAGTGCCTGTAGCCAGGCTTTCTCCCATACCCTCCCTCTTTAAGAGGATGTTCATTGGGCTCCAAGAATAGGACTCACTCAGGATCTGTTTCAAGTTGTCTCTTCCCTTCCCAGAGGATCCGAGCGACTGTGAACACTCAGGAACAGAAGAGGCTTCTCATGGATCTGGATATCTCCATGAGGACTGTGGACTGCTTCTATACCGTCACCTTCTATGGGGCCCTTTTCAGAGAGGTAACAAGGGGGGCACAGACCGATGTGACTGAACCACGACTTTCCCCAGGGCTGAGTCTGGATGGATGGGGCAAATGGGACGTCAGAGGAACATTTGTGAAGGGTGGGGAAAGGCGAAAACAGTCCCTGCCCTCAAGGAACTCACAGTCTGATGAGGGCATACAGCATACAAACCATGTACAAACATATACACATAGGCACGTGCATATATGTATGTATGTATAATGTATGTATGCATATGTGAGTGTATAGGTATGTGAGCATGCACACATGGTGTCATACATGCATTGTGACAAATTGGAGTCTTTTCCCCTGTGATCAGATCTAGTGAATAGCTTGACCAGTCTTATATAAAATCCCATAGTAACTAGCCCTCGGATCATAGGTTGACAGACTTAGCATTGGAAGGGATCTTAGAGGCCACTGAGTCCAGCCCCCTCACTTTACAGATGAGAAAATGTGGGCACAGACAGGCCCAGGATCACATAGCTACTAAGTGTATGAGGTGGGATCCAAACCTCAGTCTTCATGATTTCTAGTCCAGTTCTTTCTCTCTTTTCTCTTCTCTTGGAAGCGATTGTTGCTTCTGCCAAGCCTTTCGCTTAGTAGAGCTGCCCTAGGAGCAGGAAGGTCAGGGAGCGCTGGGGGTGGGGAGGGAATGTTAAGGTTTTCCTGTTGATTCCCATTTTCTCTGCTGCCACCAGGGTGATGTGTGGATTTGCATGGAACTGATGGACACATCCTTGGACAAATTTTACAAGAAGGTTCTGGAGAAGGAGATGACCATACCAGAGGATATTCTAGGCGAAATAGCAGTGTCTGTAAGTGGCCGAGTTGCCCCCTTTAACCTTTTGGATTTGGGGTGCTGAGAGGGAGGGGGATAGATGAGGAGATGGTGCTTGCCATCTTAGCACACGAATCCTATCAAGAAATAGCCTTGGGATGAGGGAGTGTGAGGATCCCCGCCTGGGAGACCTAGGTCTGCTTGACACAGAGTGCTAAGCATTTAGACTGGTCAATTTCTCAGTCACCCTTTGGTTCCCATGGGTTCTAGGTTCCTCGGCTCTTGGATGAAAGTCTTCTTGGTTTGGGAGATGTGCTGATGGGTGACATGATAGTTCTGGCATCTTGGGACCTTGGGGATTTGCAGTTGGGGTGCTTTACAACTTTGAAAAGTCTTTGAAACAAATGAGCTTCTGACCTCCTTCACTGTAATTTTCCAGCTCACTTAACTCTAGGTTCCCATTATTTTAGGCTCAGAATTGCCCAATGCCTCATCATTTGAACTTGACTGCTGAGCTGCCATGTGTAGATGCTGAGCAGAGATACTTTTTTCTTTCTCCTTTGAACGTGAGATGTGTTGCCCCTCCTTCCCTTTAAGTAACCTGGTCGGCCTTTTTGTGCTTGAATAACTCACATCTCCCTTTCTTCCTTCCTCATTTCTCTCCCCATGGCATCCCAAAGATTGTTCGAGCCCTGGAGCACTTACATAGTAAACTATCTGTGATTCATAGAGGTAAGTGCTGCCTTCATTCCTTCATCCATCACTCTGTAACATTGAATCAACTAACTGGATGGTTTGGAGAGGGTAGGTGCTTCTCTTCCTTGTGCCAGTTCCTTTGAATCTTCAGAGTCTAAGGAGTTAGGGGGATTTAGGGAGTGGAGACCCTTCTAGACGGAGCTAATCTTTTATTGAGCTCCTTTTGTTTCCATCTTGCAGAAGGAAATTGCAAACCAATCCAGTATCTCTGCCAAGAGCACCCCAAATGGGGTCCCAGAGTTGGACAGAACTGAAATGACTGAACAACAGTAACAACAGAACCAGTCTACTTTAGAGGGCTTGGGTGTGAATCTATTATGTTAGGATGATGTCTCAAAAGAATGAAGGGGTGAGGGGTGGCTAGGTGGCACAGTGAATAGAGCACCGGCCCTGGAATCAGGAGGACCTGAGTTCAAATGTGGCTTCAGACACTTAGTAGCCATGTGACCTTGGGCAAGTCACTTAACTCCAATTGCTCAGCCTTCACCCCTCCAAAAAAAAAAAAGAATGAAGGGGTGAGAGAGAAAGATGCACTGGGAGAAGGGGGGAAGGAGGTAGAATGGGGATAATTATCTCACATAAAAAGGGTGCACAAGGAAGAGCTTTTACAATGGAGAGGAAAATGGGGGGGTGAGGTGGGCAATGTTTGAACCTCAAACTCACTGGAATTGGTTCAGTGGGGAAAAATATGTGTATGTGTATTTATATGTATACATGTGTATATACATGTGTTTGTGTGTGTATATGTATACATATACACATACTCAGTTGTGTAGAGACGTCTATCTTACCCAACAGGGCAATAGCAGGGGAAGGGGATAAAAGAAGAGTGGAGGGAAATGCTAAAAGGGAGACCAGATTAAGGGAGGCAGTGATCAGAAGCAAAACAGACTTTTGAGGAGGGACAGGATAAAAAGAGACAAGAATAAACAGAAGGAAATAGGATTAAAAACCAAAATCCAACAATATATTTACAAGAGACATGCTTGAAGCAGGAAGACACAGAATTAAAATAAGGAGTTAGAAAAGAATCTATTATGTTTTGATCTCGGACAAAGCAAAAGCAAAAATAGGCCTAGTTAAAAGGGATCATCAGGGAAACTACTGGTTGTTAAAAAGTACCATGGACAGTGAAGTGATATCAGAAATTTTCATAGCAAATTTCTCTGATAAAGACCTCTTTTCTCGAATATATTGGGAACTGAGTCAAACTTATAAAAATATGGGCCATTCCCCAATTGATAAATAGTCAAGGCAGTTTTCTGAAGAAGAAATCAAAACTATAATTGTGAAAAAATGCTCTAAATCTCTATTGATTAGAGAAATGCAAATTAAAACAATTTTGAGGTACTATCTTATCCATATTAGAAATGACAAATGTCGGAAGGGATGAGGGAAGATAGGTATACTAATGAATTGTTGGAGTTGTGAACTGATCCAATCATTTTGGAGAACAATATGACACTGCCTGAAGGACTATAAAACAGTATACCATCTTTGAACCAGCAACACCACTACTAGGTCTGCATCCCAGAGAGGTTGAAGAAAAAGGAAAAGAATCTATATGTACAAAAATATTTATAGCAACTTTTTTTTTGTGGTGGCTAAGAATTGGAAATTGCAGGGATGCCCATCAGTTAGTCATTCTGGAAGAACAAGTTATGGCATATGATTGTGATGGAATACTACTGTGCTATAAGACATGAGGGGGATGGTTTCAGAAAGACATGGGAAGACTTATAGGAACTGATACAAAGTGGAGTGAGCAGAACCAGGAGATCATTGTGCACATTGTTACACATTGTTATTACATAACAGCAATGTTGCAATGATGATCAACTATGAAACACTTGACTACTCTGATTAATACAATAATCCAAGACAATTCCAAAGAACTCGTGATGAAAAATGCCATCTACCTCCACAGAAATCACTGATGAACTCGAGTGCCAGTTGCAGTTTTCTCATTTTTATTTTGCTTTTTGTGTGTGATATGATAAACATGGAAGTACATTTTGCATGATTTCACATGTATAATGAATATATTGCTTGCCTTTTCAGTGGATGGGAGAGGGGTGGGAGCGAGAGAATTTGATAAAAATAAAAAAATGCTAAAAATAAATAGCAAATATTAAAAAGGAAATCTATTTAGAAAAGCTAATGTCACTTATTCAATTAAATAAGCATTTTAAAGAATTTACTATGCACTAGGCTCTTGAGGATACCAGAATAAAGTGTTTCTGGCAAGAGAGTTGTGTCCCATATCTGACATAACCTTCCTTTTACTATGGATGATGGACGAGCAGTTGGGAGTCAGAATGACTTGGTCCTAGTCTGCCACTAGCTATGTGATCTTAAGTAAGTGAATTCATCTCTTTGATGGGTTTGAGTTTGTGATTTCATCTCTTTGATGGACTTGAGTTTCTTCCTCTCTAAAATGCAGGATTAGATTAAATGAAGTGGAAAAAGTATTGTATTTAATGTCAGAGAACCTGAATTTTTTTTTGGAGGGGGGAAGGCAAAGCAATTAGGGTTAAGTGACTTACCCAAGGTCAGACAGCTAGTAAATGTGTCAAGTGTCTGAGGTCAGATTTGAACTTAGGTCCTCCTGACTCCAGGGCCAGTGCTCTATTCACTTCACTACCCAGAACTTGCATTTTGAATACTGTCCCTGCTACTTAACCAGCCAATGAATGTTGAACAAAGCCATTTCCCTTCATCAGGCCTCAGTTTCTTTTCTGTTTCTGTGAAATGTGGCAACATGATCCAAGGCAGAGGTGTCAAACATGCTCCTTGAATGACCCATGAGTCCCATAAGACTCCCAATTTGGCCTAACCAGATTAAAATGCAATTTAAAATGCTCCCCAAATCTTAAAGTGTCACATAAATGTCATTTCTGATGTTAAAGCCTATAGTAATAGGCTTTAACACCTCCCTCATAGTCACTCTAGGCTTGTTGACCTTTCTCCCTTCTAAGTCACTTTTAGGAAATATATATGGAGAGGAATCCCTTGGACCTCTCTTAGCAGGTGGTGAAGAAGGGATGAGGTTCTCTGATACGATGAGAAGGACATTGATGTGATTTCAGGGCTGACCTCTTCTCTCCTTCTCTCCTTCCTTCCCTCCCTCCCTCCCCTCCCATCCAGTAACTTCAGTGGCTCCCTATTACGTCTGGGATCAGAATTAAAGTCCTCTCTGCCACCTGACCTCTTCCTGCCTTTCCAGTCTTTTTCTGTGCTTTCCTCCCCTTCTTGTACTTGGAGCTTGTTGTTCTTTGCACAGGACTCTTGAGGCCTGGCACTCTATCCATCTTACCACCTTGCTGCCCCATTCACATTACTTACTAAATGTTACCGTCTCCAAGGTAAACAGCTTCATTTCCATTAGCTGTCCTTTATAGGATGTGATTCTGAGCACTCTTCCTTTGCACACACTCAGGTTTGTCAGGCCCCTTCTAAAATGTGGCTCTGAGACTTGAAATCAAGTGTGACCTAGCCGTGTGTCATAGCTGCAATCAATCTGGGTTTTAGCTCTGACTCTGTCTCTGACTGACAAATTATAATCTGGAAAGCCTTTCTTTCCCCAGCCTTTTCTTCTTCAGGCCATCAGTCCTGAAATTTTTCTCTGGCCTTATTTCCTACCCTTGTACTCCACCTTGCACCATTTTCAGGTTGTTTTTTTTTTGCCTTGCAACATTTTTGACCATGTTTCTGTTTCCCTTCCTGGCTCCTGTTAGATGTCAAGCCATCCAATGTTCTTATCAACAAGGAGGGCCACGTAAAAATGTGTGATTTTGGGATCAGTGGCTACTTGGTGGACTCGGTTGCCAAGACGATGGATGCTGGTTGCAAACCGTATATGGCGGTAAGTGGAGAGACAGTCTGGATTAGAGGGAGGCCCAGTTTAGTTGCCTGTCCTCTCAGAACAGGGTAGTGGCCTCCCAGGAGAAGCTTCTGCTGATAAAAACAGTAACTTTGGGCAACTGGAACCCCACGCGAGCCTCTGAGCTTATCAATTGTTTTCGTGTCTGTTAAATGGACAGAGTGAAAGTTACTGACCCACTAAAAGGCCCATGCTGTGGGTTCGGGTTTTCTTTTCTCATTTTTTTCACTCTGATTGCGACCCTCTCAGATCCTGGGGCCTTGGGCAAAACTGGACGGCTGCGCTGGAGAGCGAGATGAGATGCCCCGTTGGGAACTGCTATGTGTAGGTTATTTGCCAGCAAGATTGTCCATAGCTAATTTTTAACCTTAGATCAGCTTTCCCCCTTCCACCAAATGGGCTTCTAGCTTCCCTCAGCCCTCTGGAGCTTGTGTCTTCTCCGTGACTGCATATGCTAAGCTAAATTGGAATCAGGAATGAGATTTTGGGGAGAGTGCAAGGAAAATTCTTTATCCCAGAAACCAAGTAAGAAAGATTTTTAGGCCATGCACTCCCTGGTGGTGTTGGTCCCTCATTGGCATAGCTGAATGGAAGTGGCTAAATACACGCAGACACATCGCGTGATTCTTCACTGAGAGGGACATTTTTATTGGCACCAAGCAGTGACGCTTTTCCTAGTGTCTCTTGGGTATAGGCAAAGTACTTGTATTCATTTATCTTTTTTAAATAAACACTACCCATTAGGATGGCTGTTCCTGACAAGCCATGGAAACCTCAGGCCATAGTGGGGGAGAAGGACAAGGGGACAGTGTGGTGTATTGGAAAGGGAGCTAGGCTACACAGTGTGGGGGAACTGGGTTCTGGTCCCCTTTCTTCTGCTCACTGTGACATTGAATAAGCCATTTTTCCCCTTTGGGCCAAAGTTTTCCCTGTAAAATGGGGGCCTTGGTCTCCATGATCTCTCTGAGGCTCCTGTCAGGGCTCAGGTTTGACTCTTTGAGTGAAGAGCCTCTGTAAAATGGGGATAATATCTACCTTCAAGGGTCACCTTGAGGATCACATGAGTGTTGCAGGTAAAGTGCTTTGCAAACTGTAAAGAGATGTGCGCATGCCGGCTGTTGTTACTGAAGGCCCTTCAGAGTTGGCCTCTGGCTTCCCCTCTTCTTCCCTCCGCCCTCAAATGCCCCATAGCTCTCCGGAGAGGCCAGCCTGGCCTGTGTTACCCTGCTGGGTGTTTTCTGTGGGGCTGCTGTCTTTGGATGGATTCTGGGGTATGAATCCTTCTTGGGCGTCTCAGAAACAACTAACTGCCTCAATTTCTTACCCCTCACTCTTATAGCCGGAGAGAATCAACCCAGAGCTGAACCAGAAAGGTTACAACGTCAAGTCAGATGTCTGGAGTCTGGGAATCACTATGGTAAAGACTAAAGGATACCCCTGGCTGAAGCTTCCTCCTGTGGGCCATGTGGGGCTGGGAGGGAGGAGGAGGGAGAAAGCTTTGGGAGTTCCCCGAGGTCTCCATCATCCCTCCAGAAGTCAAGTAAGAAATACTCTATTGTGCACATGGGGAAATCAGAATTGACTGGTTGTGTGGGGTATGCTAGGGGGGAGGGAGGGACGGGAATGGGGTTGAATGTACCTGGCAGCCTGCCACAGTAGGAACGTTGACTTGGGTTTGAAGCCTGACTCTTGTGTGACATGGATCAAGTCACTTTAGCTTCCCTGGGCCTCAGTCATTCTCATCTGTGAAATGGGGGTTGGGGGGTGGGAGGGTTAATTAGATGACCTCTAAGGTCCATTTCAGCTCTAAATTTATGAGCTGTAATTTTATTCAGGGGAGATCATGCTGAAAGGAACACTGAGGTTAGCCTTAAATGAACTCACAGCAAGGTAACGGACAGCTGTACTCAGTAGGGCAGGTACCTGTGCTAGCACCGAGTGGGGTTTTCACTTGGTGGAAAGTTTTATGGAGTGCTTGTGTGTACGGGCCTCAGATCTTTTCTTAGTGACTCCTTCTGGGTCACTGTCACTGCCATCAGCTTAGGGACATGGCAGTGTGGACATGTAGTGGAAATGAATGTAATTGGATTTGCAATCGGAGGACTTGTATTCAAATGCTGACTCACGGTTCTTGCTCTCTGGGACCTTGGGCAAATCACTACTTTTGGCTGTTTCCTTGTGAAACAAGAGGGTTGGATTATATGATCTCTTGAGGTCTCTTTGAAATCGAAACTCCAGCTTTCTACCTGCTCCTTACTTTGACAGCAGATGCCTGGGAGGGATCACCCTAATTTTGAATTCTAGGGATGACTCTGGTTGTTGGTCCCCTGAATTCTCTCACACCAGTATTTTTGGGGAGGACTTTTTGCCAGCTTAGGATAACTTGGGCGTTTCTCTGTGTTTAAAAATAGAATTTAGGTGGTGTGCTGTTGTTCAAGGGAAATTCTGGGCATGCATTAATTAATATGGCATTTAGGGAGATTCTCAGACCTTTGGCATTGACTCACTTCCCCTTTCCCCTACTTTGTGGGGCTAAGAAAGAGGGAATGAATTTATACTTCTCCCAAGGGCCTTTCAGGAAGATATTTCTTTTGTCCAGTGGATTTCCCCCAGACCCTTCCCTGGCATTGTTGCGGGGATCACAGTCTCTCCCAAAGAGCCTTCCGGCTGAGTTCTCCAGAATTTCTCCACCCTCATGACTCTGCTTTCAGTCCAAAACAGTGAGCTCATGGGCACCTTTCCCTCTGCCCTCCCCCAGTACAGGAAGTGCCTTAACATTGGTCCCTGAAGAACCAGGCCAACCAGATTGCCTTGTAGGAACCTCAGCTGGTTTCTATTGTGGAACAAGGAAAGCCACTAGTTAAGGCTGCCCTCCTGTGGCTGCTTCTGAGCCTGTTTCTAGGTTTTTTCAAATGCATGGGCTAGGCTGGGTGCCACATATGTCCTAGTCCAGCTCTTCTCCCCTCCTCCTACCACATGCCCTGACCCCCTGCCTGAGTGAGGGAGAGAGGCAAGGGACCGTAACCAGTGGTCTAAAGGGAGAAACTCCCAGAAATAAGTACTAGGATTGAGTAGGGGACCCTTCAGACAGTCCAGCCCTCTTGTTCTTCTAATGGAAGGCCACGTGCCTGCAGCGTTAGGTGCAGAGGCAAGGTGTGTGTGTGTGTGTGTGTTTGTGTGTGTGTGTGTGTGTGAGCAAGATTTTTGTGACTGCGAGAGATGTTCATCTTTTTCAGTCCCTTCTTTTGGTCCTTGAGCAATCAGCAAGTGTTTATTGAGGACCTACTGTGTGCTTTTGAATGCTTTTGGCATTTTGCTTGTTTTATGCTAATGATTTCTGAGCAAACCTTTTTTCTTCAGCCTCTGCAGAGGCAAACTTCACTGTGGTATGTGGCATGATCTCCATCTCCAGAATGATGTATCCGAATTAATTAGATTTTGTTGTCGGAAAGAGCACACACACACGTACATGCATGTAATTATAAGCACATGTAAACATGTTACACACATAATGCGCATTATACAATACAGTTACATATATATAATTAAGTGTACACGCACGATTCTAGATCTGCATAAATTATAAACACACATAATATTATGTGTTTTGTTTGAACACGGAGCTTGAGCTGTTGTCAGTGAGGAATCGGCAAGCGCACTAATTAAGAGCGTGTTTACCCTTTTATTTCCAGTTCTAATCATTTGTTTGAACTACAGTCTCTTGAGCCCATTATTCATTCACTTGTGCCTTTCAGTAACAGCTGCAGTTGAATTTTAAAAATTTTCTGGTTTTCTTACTCCTGTATCTTCTAACATGGTTCAAGGACAGTTTGATATTTTCACATTGATGGTGGTTGAAATCAAAGGCTTAAAGCTAATTAACAATTGCCTTTTGACACAGATGACCTTCATTTAATAAAGATGCTGTTGCTTCTTAAGTTTAAAAAATAATTCAAGAACCTGTTTGAAAATGATCTCTTATTTCATGTCTCTGTATGGCATGTAGTGAGTGTGAGTAGGGTTGGGACACTTCTTGGCTCCTGTGATCTTTGTATTTGGACTGGGAAAACTCCCCTAATGCTTACTTATTACTGAAGTCAAAATCTCTGCTCCCCCAAAGCAAACCCCAAACCCCAACACACCAAATCTGAAGATTTTCTCTCCTGCCCCCACTTTTCTTTTGTATATGTGAGGATTTTAACAGAATATATTAAATGACCTCCCCTCACTATCTGTCCAGCCTGTTGGAGTAGCAGACCTGGTGAAAAGATAGCTAAGCAACTTGAAAACCCAGTTCCTAGATGAAGTCTGCCATGACCAGAAGCTGCTTGCTCTTACCTCACTGACTTAATGGCCAAGTTGTAGGTCCTGGTCTGCTTCTGTCCTCGCACTTCCATCTCAAGTTGAGCATATTGTCTCTAAACCCTCATGATGCTATAGGAATCTTTCCTGCTGTGGCCAGGGACCTGTCTTTGTGGTATTTGTGTATGTGAAACTGGTGACTCTCCCTTCTTGGGCTGAGAGAGGAATGTTTACCAGTTCAGCTGTAAGTCCCAGCAGGAGAATCCTGCCTTTGAGCCCAGCTCATTAGACTGAATGTAATCAAGAGAGAAATGGGAAATCTGACCTTCTCCTCTGATTCAACTGTCTTGGTCTTGGGGGCCTAAGCTTTTTCTCTGAGTGCCCAGTAGAGTGATACTGATGTTTTGATCTTGTCCCCTCTTATGGGTTCAGGACTGGATGAGGTATGGCCTGTGTGGGATTGTGGAAAGGTGAGGGGGACGTCATTAATGAAAGGCCTTATTTCCTGGGCTGCAGATTGAGATGGCCATTCTTCGGTTTCCATATGAGTCATGGGGGACCCCATTCCAGCAGCTGAAACAGGTGGTAGAAGAGCCATCTCCTCAGCTCCCTGCTGATCGCTTCTCTCCTGAGTTTGTGGACTTCACAGCCCAATGGTGAGTCTTTTCTCATGGTGTTGCCTTGGTGGTGGTGGTGGTAATAGCTTTTTGTGAGCTTAGGTTTTAGGTAAAATCATTCTCTTGGAGAAAGAGAGGTCTTCGCCCTTTCCCAGGGAGGCTGGCTAGATTTCCAGAGCCTTATAGCCATGTGCCCAGCAAGTATGGGGGGGGACCATCCTTTATCTAGGCCATACACTTATCTTAGGGTAGTGGTGGTCTTGGAGGTGAAAGTGGGCAAAGAGCCTCCTTTCTAACTACTTTCATTGAAGGCTCAAGAACAGCCTTTGGAAAGGCCCTTAGAGGTCACCTACCTGGTCCAGTCTGTGACTCAGTATAGGAACAGATGATCAGCCAGCCTGTGCTTAAACCCTGCCCTTGATTAAACCCAAAGTAGCCTAGTCTGTTTCTGCCTTTAGGACTTTGTATTGAGGCAACATGACGTAGTGCAGTGGTTCTCATTATTTTGTTCTGTAAACTCCCCTTAGAAAAGTGTAATTTAATAACTACTCATATAGTCTGAAATTATTTACTGCTTCAGATGCTATTAAAGAATTTTTAGCATGAAACTCCGAGGGATTTTCAGACCATGAAATGGGAATTGCTGAGATAGTGAATAGGGCCGTAGACTTGATGTCTTGGAAGACCTTGGAACACCTTGTTTAAATCCTGCCTTAGACACTTACTCCCTGTTTGAACCGAGGCGAGTCATTGGATGTTCCTGGGTCTGAGATTCCTTATCTGTAAAATGGGCATGGGGATGAGAAATGGACTTGATAGCTGTCTTAGTCCCTTCTGCTTTAAATCTCTGATCCTATGGAAATCTTCCTCCTTGATAACTTATGCTTCATCTGAGGCCCCTGATGCCATAAAATAAACCTGTTCTTTCTTCTGCCTGACAGTCTTATATTTGCAGACAGATAGTAACATAGCATTACTGTATGCTAGGCACTGGGCTAAGTGAGAGGGATACAAAAACCCATAAGCAAGTAGCGCCTGCCTCAAGCAGCTTATATTCTAAGACAAGACATAAAGAGAAGTCAGGAAGTAGAGTGTTGAGGGGCATACATGGTTTATGAGGTGATGGTGGGGAAGTGGTGTGGAAGCCTAGTTTTAGGTTAGATTAAGTGAAGACCCAGTGTCTTCAGATGTTAGCCAGTGAGTAGTGAGATCAACCTTGTTGGTTATCTGCAGATGTGTCCTTTACAGGGGATATCTCATGGTACATATCTAGTTTGTTGAACTCTCTGGAGTCAGGGCTGGCTGCTGCTAATGGCTGCTCCAGCATATGCTCCACATACTAGCAAGTTGTCTTCTTCTTTGCCTGCTCTGGCAGGCAAAGTCACTCTGGGCATCTGGGGTAGTGGGGCAGGGCAGTGAAGGGCTGGGGAATGAAAGTACGATCTTCTGCTTTCCATCCCCTGCGTGGAGGGTTCATGTCTGTCCTGCTTTTTCATTGTAGCTTGAGGAAGAATCCTGCAGAGAGAATGAGCTACCTGCAACTTATGGTGAGTACTAGAGAACCAGCTTCCAGATGCAAAAACAACACTTTGGAAATGTAAAGAACGTTGAAGGGGGTATCACCCCGGATATCAGAGGCTGGCCTGGGAGGCAGGTCCAGACCCAGTTGGGGAGATACAGGAATACCAACCTACTCCGAGGGTGTTTAAATGAATTGTTTAGTCCAGGGTGGGGATGGGGTGGAACGTGTTGAGAGCAGATTTCTTTTATTTCCCTGGAACATTTTTTATCACTGTCTTTATTTTTTCTTTCATCTTCATTTCCAAATATATCCCTCCTCTTTACCCATTCCAAGAAGTGGGTTTCTTTTTTTTCTTCTCTTTTTTGAGGGGGGAAGGCAGGGCAATTGGTGTTAAGTGACTTGCCCAAGGTCACACAGCTAGTAACTGTTAAGTGTCTGAGGTGTGCCTCAGAACTGCCTTTGGGAAAATTTAGCTATTGACTTACCCAGAAGTGGGAAGTCAGCAGGCACTGGACTGGAAAGCCCAAATCTTTAATTAGCTCTGGGGGGAAGTGGCCTGGGACAGGAGGAGGCATGCTTGGTGACTCATTGACTTTCCTCAAATCCCTGTGGAGTTTACATATAAGCCTTAGGGGAAAATTCATATGCCACAGCCTGGACCTTAAGAGTAGTTGGTTGGCTACCAGGTTGCCTCCTGGCATGAGCCAGCACCAGGACTGGGTTCAGTTTTGGCTTTGGGCACATGATAAAAAAGCCCTCAAAAAGCCCCTGGTGTAGCTGAGCACCGAAGATGGGCTGCCCATTGGACCAGTGTTCCTGTGGTCAGTGGTGGCACAGCTAGAATGATGCCAACTGGAGCCATACTCTTAAGGTGGTTGTGGCGTGGAAAAGGGTGGATCTTAGGTTTTTTCGTACTGTCAAAGCTTAGTTTGTAGATTGTGGGGCCTTGAATTGATGTTGCCATAGCAAGGAGAGCACACTTAGGGAGTTGGCTCTTGCCTTCTGAGGGAGACTTGTTCTGTTTAAGTTTTGCTTAACTCAGGGGTATAAAAATCTGGTCAAGTCTAAGGGGATTACTTGGATCTGCAGAAACCCTAAGAGGATCAGCCCAAGCCTGGGTTATCCTCCCAGAGATGGGAAAGAACGCTGCTCTTAGAGGCAGAACTTGAGTTTAGATCTTTTTAGCTCCACCATATAACATAGTGTATGACCCTGGGCAAGTCACGTGACATTTCTGAGCCTCATTTTCCTTTATTGTAAAGCAGGAAGAATCCTACTGTACAAGCTGGCTTTCTTTATGGGGATCTTGAAAGGACTTAGGAAATGGGAACTGTCACCAGCAAGTTTTCTGAGACCAAATCAGTCTCTGAATCTGCTGGCTCTCCACCCCTGGGGAAAGAACATGGCCTACTTGGAGTTCTTAGAACTGGAATCAGCTGCTGCTTCAGTCAGGCTTGTGGGCTTTTCCAGGGCCTGGGAGATCCCCTATGCTGGACAGACTGATGGACATGAGTAAGTGCAGTCAGAAGAAGCAGAAGAGTAGCAGCTACTACATGTCTGTCAGGGGGCAGTTCCTGCTCTGTTGGCTTTTCAGAGCTGTGAGGGAGTGGGAATAGAAAAGGTCTGTTTAATTTAATCGGCATAGTCTTACACCTACTGTTGGGAGATACGAGGAAAACATGCCTGCCCTCATAGACCTTACTTACACTCTAGTCAAGTAATCAGGACTTTTATACACACACACACACACACACACACACACACACACACACACACACACTCTCTCTCTCTCTCTCTCTGTCTCTCTCTGTCTCTCTCTCTCTCTGTCTCTCCTTCTGCTCTCTCTCTCTCTCTGTCTCTCTCTCCTTCTTCTCTCTCTCTCTCTCTCTCTCCCTCTCCCTCTCTCTCCTTCCTCTCTCTTTCTCTCTTTCTCTCTCTGTTTCTCTCTTTCCTCTCTCTCTGTCTCTCTGTCTCTCCTTCCTCTCTCTCTCTCTCTCTCTGTCTCTCTCTCTCTGTCTCTCTCTCTCATTTGGATGGGAGCAGAGATCAGGAAAGGTCTCTTGTAAGAAGGGCTACCAAACTCAGCTTTGAAGGAAGCTTAGAGGTAAGGAAGGAGGGAGCTTCCAGACAGGGATGGCCAGCCCATGCCAAGGCCACCTGTGTATGAAGAGTCTGACGAGTATTATTTATGAGCCATATTTTGCTGATGAGGGCTTCCCTGGCATGTTCTCCAACCCAGAGATTTTGACTTCATATCAGTGCTCTTCTAGAATAATACAAATACAGGATAAGGTTAGGGACTGGATCTGTGCTTTCATTGATGGAGGGAGGAGAAACCTCCCTCTACCAATTAGTTTCTTCTCTGAAACGTATGGATTTGAGGAGTTGCCTGGAGCCCTGAAAGATGAAGAAAATCACCTACCATCTCACAGCCATTCTGTGTCAGAAGTGGCAACTGCGGCTTCTTTTCTCTGCACTGTTTCTCAGTAGTGACATCTTTGTTAGAATGTATGTTACAGAGAGTAAATAGGGAGGGGAGCCATCATTACTGGGAGCCCTCAAGGAAGCTTCATGAAGGGTGGTGAGGCTTGGAGGGAGGAGGATGTTGTTCAGGAAGAGAATAGCGCAAGCACCTCATCCTGTTCTCTTTGTGATGAAATGACCTAGCCTGGCTTCTCTTTCTTCTCTAACAGGAGCATCCTTTCTTTACTTTGCACAAAACCAAAGAGACAGACATCGCTGCCTTTGTGAAGGAGATCCTGGGCGAGGACTCATAGGAGAAGGACATTACTGGCCTGTGGAGCGCCCTCTTCCCCTCTCCCTGGAAAACAGAAATGAGGAACGACGTTCTCGGTGGTTTGCACAAATCACGTAGTCCCCAGCCCTGTCCACCTCCAACCTGGAGCACGGCGTTAGTGTATCCTCATGTCATCCTGTGTATCTTTGAGCTAAAAGAGCTACCTAGCCAGCACCATGGAAATCCAAGACCAAGGACAATGTTTGGTCCCTGCTCCCACAGAAGCCCACATGGCATTGGGCATGTGGACTGTCTTCACTGGTGAGACTCACCATGACTCCTGGGGTCTGAGAAACCAGTCCTTTGCTCAGCCAGGAACTGAGGCCTGAGGGGTTAAGATTTGGGGGTGAGGGTGGCTCTGAAGGAGGGAGGGTAGGTCCTTCAGGTCTTACAATGTGCCATTTATCCCAAGTGCCAAGAAAACTGACCCAGTAAGCTGAGCTACCCATTGTTTTGAATAGAGTGAGTTTCTGAGACTACCAGCTCTGTAACTTTTTTTGGTTCATTCATTCATTCAGTACTTCCCCCAGACCTGTTTCTTTTTCTCAGTCTTGCAGAAATCTGTCCTCCTCCTGACACCTCTCACCCATAAGGTGTAGCAGCTTCTGTCTCTGTATCAGTGCCCTCCATTTTTCCTTCCCTAAATCCCCTTTCTTTAGACTCTGGTCTTCCCACCCATGGAGGGGAGAGCTGTGAGTTACTGGAGATGGCTGGTGAATGGGATGGTGTTGGCTGAGTGGCCTTTGATGTCTAGCAAGGTTATGGGAAGAAGCCTGTCCTGGCCAGTGATACAAAGCTTGCTACCGAGGGCCCTTGAACAACAGTGTGGTCGGTTGATACCTGTCCCTTTCCCTCTTACTGTTTCCAGCCCAGCACACCTCTTTCCTAGGGACTGGGGGTATGGATGAGGGGTAATGGGTGTGGGAGGTGAGGATTTGATCCTGCTCCCTCAGATGCAAGGTGCCAGGCTCTAATGCTCTTTTTCAAAGGCCCTGCAAGTTTTCCCTCATGGCCTAAGGACTTGCATAGCTGCTCTAGCATCCACTTCCAAACCATCTCTTCCATACCAGCCTTGGGGATCAGATCAGGTTCTTCTTTTTTTTTTTTGTCCCTCTGACAACCTGAGAGTGTTATGAGCCTATGTAAACAGTAAATTGTATAGGGTAGGCAGAACATAGGTTGTATTATATTTTTTATATCTATATATAATGAACTTTTAAAACCGTTTCCTTGTTTTAATCTGATGACAGATATAATCCTCCCTCCTGTGGGGATGGGCTCTGGGGGTCATGCCTGATTACTGTGAATACCAGAGGGTTGGTCCCATCCCCTTTCTAGGGCCCTCCTGCCTAGAAGATTCTTTCCCTCCTTCCCTCCATCTTTTAGAAATCCTAGCTTCCTTCAAGGACAGCCTTCTACATGAAGCCTTTTCTCATTCCCCTGCCTGAGAGCTTCCCTTGGGGGTGAGAAAGAGCAGGAGGAGGTGTCTGCTCCATGGGGGGCTGTCTGTCCAGCCAGAATTAATGCAGGTTGCCTACAATTTTCAAGGGCAGTGGGGGTGGAAATAAACTTTAGAACCGGTGATTTTCTTCGAGGAAATGTCTAGCTATCTTTGAAGCTGCTGGGGGTAGAGATGGGGAGAAGTATAGCATGGATGCTGTAAAGTTGGCTTGAGCACTTGGTCAAGAAGCTGTTGTACACATGTTGGTTGAAAAGACTTGGGTGGCTACCTCTGGGTGGGGTTGGGATGTCCCTCATTCTTTGGGTTTGTCACTCCTTAGACCTGTTTCCCAACAAATAGACTCAGTTCTAATAGGTCTTGCCACAAGCCTTCCTCCTTCCCCTTCCTCTCTCCCACACCCCCATTTAAGCTGAAGTCCTTTACCCTCTGTTCAAGGGTAGGGGGTCACCGTGTCTCTATGGATTGTGTGGTCCAGAAGGATTTTTAAATGACTCTTTGGAGAGAAATGGCGTCCAGTCCTTGCAACTGTAGGAACTTCACCATCTGAACTGGGTGGTCAGGTCTGAACGTTTCCAGGGGTCCTGAGAATGGAACAGAGGCCTTTTTTTTCTGTCTCTATATTCTTCCCTCCTTCCCTTTTCCCCCAAGAAAAAGGAGTAAATGTGCAAACCATCCTGACTCTTTGTAATATGTGTGGGTATCCTGCTAATAGCTGCCTGCACTAGGGAGTCAAGTCTGGCCTTAAACTTTATTACCTTGCCTGGTTGTTTTGAGTTTTAATTTTTTAAAAATTTATCTTGAGTTTTGTTTTTCTCTTGCTTTGAGGGTTTGGCTAATTTTCTTGCATGAATTAGATACCTTCCACTCCCCACCAGGGGGTGTTAGCACACCCAGTTACAAGGCATTGCCCTATTGCAGGGTCTGGCTGGTTGTTGGCAGTGATAGGGGTAGATGGGGACATTATTGAGGCCCAAAGGCCTCTGTTCAAAGAGGAGTTTGGGGCTGGAGTGAGGGAGAGGCGAGTTCTACCCGTTAATACATAGCTCCTGCCCTGTGGATGCTGGTGGGAGATGTGCCTTGTATTTCCAAGGGATATATTCTCTCACTGTGGATGATTTGCTTCATGGATTGTTAAAAGAAATTTTTTTTAAAGAAATAAATTGAGGAGGAAAAGGTTAAAAAAAAAGAAGCAGAATTTTGAAAATGCCTGTCCTAATAAAGAGGTAGAGCCATCCCACTGCCTTGGTCTCTGCCTCTCTGTTCCCTGAGAGGGAGCTGGCTAGAACCTGGTTGCCGTTTTCAATAAAAATTTAAAAAAAGAAGAAGAAATAAGGCTGTGTGTGAGCATATGTCTTTAACCACCACAATTGATAAATGTTTTCTTTTCTTTGGGGGTTGTCACAGAAAAACTGCATCTTTCTAAGACCTTGGGATGGTATACTTATTTGGAGAAACAGCCTGAGGGTTTCCCTTTGGTTGTGTCCCTTCCAAGGCAGTCACGGCTTTTGGGAGAAGATACAAGGTTGTAGGATGTTTGAGTGGGAAGGCGCCTTTGTGACCAGCTAGTCCAGTCTTCTTTTAGAGATGAGGTCTCAGTTCTCCACCCCTAAGCCCCTCTGCCATGTTCCCCAGGTGAGTTTTCTCCCACTGGGAACAGAATGCTCTTCTGTGCATGTAGATTCTATTCCAATTTGGAAGCTAGGTGGTCTAGGGCCCAATGTTAGCTGACAATCCTGTAGCATTTAAAAGTTTACAGTGGGCCTCCATTACAACACACTTGTGAGTTAGGGCAATGTGAAAATTATTCCTTTTTTTTTGGTTCAGTTGTATCTGATTCTTTGTGAGCCCTTTTGGGGTTTTCTTGGCAAAGAAACTGGAGTGGTTTGCCATTTCTTTCTCCAGTTCATTTTACAGACAAGGAAGCTGAAGCAAACAGGGTTAAGTGATTTGCCTAGGGTCACAAAGCTAGTATCTGAGGCTGGATTTGAACTCAGGTCCTCCTGACTCCAGTCCTGGCACTCTATCCATTGGGCTACCTAGATACCCCATTTCTCTTTTACAGATGTGGAAATAGCCCTGGTCAAGGGACTTCTCCAGGGTCACACAGCTGATTAGGTGTCAGAGGGGAGATTTGGACCCAGGATTCCTGACCATTTCAGTGGTTCATAGATTTAGAATTGGAAAAAGACTGATTAGAATCTATCCTACCCTCCCTCCTTCCATAGGAGGATAAACAGCTCAGACAGAGATGAAATGATTTGCTCTGGGTCACACAGCTAGGAAATGTTGCAAGGAGGGTTCCAAACTTCTGAAACCCCAAACTGGAAGTCCGTTTGCTTCATATAGTGCCCAAATTATGGAAAGCTGAGAGAGGGTAATTAAGGAATTGAACTTGGGTCTTCTGCCTCAAATTCCAGTGCCCTTTCTGCTGTAGTAAGGCTCTTCCTACTGCTTTACTCCACACCGTAACCTAACTTGCAAAATCATCATTTGTGATTTATGACCTGGGCTCTGATGAGGGAGCACTAACCTTATCTTACCCAACCTCAGGCACCTGTGTCACTTCTGGCCTTTGCGCCATGGTCTCCACTCTCCTGTTTCCAACTCCACCCCTCCAGCCTCAGAAAGGATCCTATGACTTCAGTCACTATCCCTGTGACTTCCCTGTTCAAAGCATTCTTCCCTGACTACCATCCCCATGTATGTTTTATTCCCCACCCCAACCAGCTGCCACCAGTGGGACAGGAAGGCCAGTGTAGTTGGAGCAGAGCACCCTGAGGAAGAGACAGGCAGCAGCATGTTGTCAGGCATGTCAAACCACCACCATCACCTTCAATACCCCTTTCTCTCAGACCCTGAGGGAGGCAGCCTGGGACCCTGAGCCAAAGAACCCTGTGAATAGCAGTGTTCCTCAGACCACCATCCCTGCTTGCAACCTGGTTCCAAGAAGCTTCATCCAGAGAAGGAACATTTATGGAAATGTGACATACCAAATGCTTCTGCATGTGCTCTGGGAAGAAAAATTCTTAAGACCTTTGGCCTTGGCACTGCCAAGTGAGCCAGCATCAGTAGCAAGTATCATGACATTGAAGAAGATATGCCCTGAAGACAATGTGCCATCTGGCTAAAACCCATATATGCTGTGTTCTTGTATTAGAAAGAGAGTTCCTTGAGAGCAGGAGAGTATTGCTTGTTTTTGTATCCTCCAGAGCTTAGCATGCCTGGTTCCGTAGTTATGTGATTAATAAATGCTTCTCCATTCGTCCGTCCATCCATCCATCCATCCATCCATCCATCCATCCATCCATCCACTCCATCCATCCATCCGTTTTTCTGACATGTCCTTAGAGTCTTGAACTCCTCAGACTTGAGGGGTACTAGTTCTTGATTCTACCTCTCTGCCCCAGGCTTAGAGAATAGTATCTCTCTGTCATCCCCAGTATAATAGTGTGAGCTGGCATTCATACAATGCCTTTGGGTTTCCAAAGACCATTACATACGTTGTCTCATGTGATCCTCACAGCAGTCCCATGAGGTAAGTACTACATACAGATGAGTAAATCAAGTCTCCAAGAAGTTAAATGACTTCATTGGTTTCCATGATTACATGACTTGGGGAGGGGTCTGGGCCAGGGGAAACACTTGGTGTGGAGACTCCCTCCATCAGTGTAGATAGGCTATAACGTAGAGCATTGACCTGACAGTGAAAGTTTAGTCTTGCCCTTGCTCACATGGCTTGTGTGTATTATCAAGAAGCAAGACTTGGACTCGGGTCTTCCTGAATCCAAACTAGTCCATGCATCTGTTCTGGTCATTCAGGTAATGAGGATCAAAGCTGGCATTTGAACCCAGTGCTTAGCACAGCAATTGGCACATAGTAGGCACCTTCTACATGCATATTGACTGACTGATAAGATTCCCCCTGACTTGTGTACATTTGTTTACCTGTGGTCTCTCCATTGTAAGCTCCTTGAGGGCTTTTGCCTCTCTCTATATCTCCAGTGCTTAGCACAATGCCCGGCCCATAGTAGGTGTTTAATAAGTGTAATTGATTGATTGACTTTAGGTTTGACATTCTTTAGTATCATCACCCTTTCCCAAACTCTTTTTTTAAAAATTAACTTTCGTTTGTTTTTAGTTTACATCATTCATTTCCACAAGATTTTGAGTTACAAATTTTCTCCCCATCTTTCCCCTACCCACCACCCCAAAACAGCCATCCCACTGTATATTCTCTCCCCCAATCTGCTCTCTCCTATATCCTCCCCCATCATCCCTCTGACTTTCCGGTAGGGCAACATGGATCTCCGTACCCCAGTGCCTGTGTATCTTATTTCCCAGTTGCATGTAAATAATAATAATAACATATATACATATATATATTTTAACATTTGATTTTAGAACTTTAAATTTTAGATTCCTTCCATTCCTCCCTCATCACCCACCCCCACTGGAAAGACAAGCAATTCAATACAGGCTGTATATGTGAAGTTACGCAGAACATCTCCACAGTGGACATATTGTGAGAGACTGATTATGTGTCCCTCCTTCCTATCCTGTGCCCCTACTTGTTCTATTCTCTTTGTTCCTGTCCCTTTACAGAAGTATGTGCTTCTAACAACCCTCCCCCCAACCTGCCCTCTCCTCCATCATCCCACTTCTCATCCCCTTCCCCCCTACTCTCCTGTAGGGCACGATACCCAATTTAGAATGTATGTCATTCCCTCCCTAAGCCAAATTCAATGAGATCAAGGTTGACCCCATTCCCTTTTGCCTTCCTGTTCTTCCCCTCCATTGTAACAGTTATCTCTTGCCTCTTCTATACGAGATGATTAACTCCATTCTGTCTCTCCCTGTCTCCTCACATTTTATTCCTCTCCCACCTCTCAATTTCACCTTTTAAAATATCATCCCTTCCTATTCAATTGATCCTGTGCCCTCTGTCTATGTACACATATATACACACACTCACATATGTATTCATATGCATATGTACCCTCCTATATAGACATGTGTATGTATACATATACATACATACATACATACATACATACATACATACATACATACTTTTATATTCCCTTCACCTAGCCTCATACTGAGAGAAGTTTCATAAGTTACAATGATCATTTTTCCATGTTGGCATGTAAATAGTTCAACTTTGCTAAATTCCTTATGATTTCTTTTCCCTGTTTACCTTCTCATGTTTCTTGTATTTGATGTCAAATTTTCTATTCAGTTCTGGTTTTTTCAGCAAGAATGCTTGAAAGTCCTCCACCTCATTGAATGACCATATTTCCCCCTGAAACATTATACTCAGTTTTGCTGGGTAGGTGTTTCTTGGTTTTAATCCTAGCTCCCTTGATCTCCAGAATATCCTATTCCAGGTCCTTCAGTTCCTTAATGTAGAAGCTGTTAGATCCTGG
>CM053590.1:188998686-189029799 GCA_028646515.1 Pseudochirops corinnae | reverse complement strand
GCTCCACTCTAATTCTGAGGAATTATTCTCCTCAGTGAGCTTTTGAGATTCTTTTTCCATCTGGCAAATTTGACTTTTTAAGGCATTCTTCTCCTCACTGGCTTTTTGGGCCTCTTTTGCCATCTGAGTTAATCTATTTTTTAAGATGTTATTTTCTTCAGGCAGGTTATTGACTCTCTTTTCATGATTTTCTTGCATCATTCTCATTTCTCTTCCCAATTTTTCTTCCACTTCTCTTATTTGGTTTTCAAAATTCTTCTTCAGCTCCTCTGTGGCCTATAACTAGTTTACATTTTTCTTGGAAGCTTTTGGTGCGGGAGTTCTGACTGTGTTGTCTTTCTCCCATTCCATGCTTTGATCCTTTTCGTCCCCAAAAAAGAAATCTAAAGTTGAGTTGCTGTTCTTGCTTTGTTTCATTTGCCTGCTCATGCTGCCAGTTAGTTACTTGACCTTTGGGCTCAGTAGAACTCTGCTTTCAGAGGGGAAAGCTTTGTCCCAAATCGCTGGGGTTTTTGCAGCTGCTGGAGCTATTAGGAGGCCGCCGTCTCTGCAACCCCCAACCAGCTTGGGCTCACTGGTCATGCACCTCAGGACCACCACCCAAGACCGCTGTTCCAATCCAGGCAGGTTAAGGCAAGAGCACTTAGCCTCTGAATGATCCCTTGGTCCCCCTTCAATCTGTAGGCCAGGAGCTCTGAAGCAGCCACATGGAGGCGGCTGTAGGGCCACCACTTCAGCTGCTTTCTTGCCCTGGGGGCAGATGGCTGGACCCACTTCTTTTTCCCAATTTAGCTGAGTTCCACTGACCTTTCACATTGTTCTTGGCTCTTATGTGTTGATAATTCTGGAAACTGCCACAGCTGCTGGTGATCCACTCTCTGGAGTGCTCCAGCTGTGGCTTGTCCTGGCCACCCTGGGGCTGATGCCTTGGTTTCAGGCTGAGCTGGGCTGGGTTCCCATTGTGCTGTGATGAGCCCTTCCCATCTGCCCTACGGGCTGCCTTCAGCGGGAGTTTTGTTTCTCTGTTATTTTATGAGTTCTGGAGCCCATTAAAATTTGTTTAGAGTCATATTTTATAGGTATTTGAGGTGGTTATGGGGGGAGCTCAAGGAGTTCTCCTGCTTCTACACTGCCATCTTGACTCCTACCTCCCAGACTCTTGATCTGTTTTCCTCCCTGAGATACCTACCCCTGAGGCTCTTTTCCTCATCTGTCCAGGTGATATCTTTGTGAGCAGCCGCCCCACACACTTGTTTGGGAAGGTCTGTTCATTGTAAACTAGAAAGCACAAAGCCTATAACTATGCTTGCTGTCTAGCTATAACCCCAAACTTAATCCTATTTAACTCCAAAATTCTTGCTTTTCTTTTGCCTCTGGTCTCACAGTTTCATCTCAGAAATATTTCTCAGGGCATTGAATACTCTTGAATTGCCCATATATATATTTTTTATGAGATCATTTCTATTGGTCATTCTGATTCCAAATGTTTATTTCCTTGGGCCTCAGTTTCACTATCTGTTAAATGGATCTCTCACTCTTCACCTCTGCCTCCTGGCTTCCTTGGCTTTTTTCAAGACCCAGCTCAAATCCCACTTTTAGCAAGAGGCCTCCTCCTCTAATCAGGGCCTTTTCTCTGAGATTATCTCCCTTTTAAATATCTTGTATGTATCATGTGTGCTTATAGTCCTTTGCATGTTGTTCCCCAGTTAGAATGGGAGTTCTTTGAGGACAGGGATCATATTTTTGCTTTTCTGTGAATTCTTGGTGCTCAGTACATAGTAAATACTTAAAAAATGGTTGTTGCTTGGCTAACTGACTTTTTCCATCTTTGAGCCTTGAAGCAGAAATGTGAGGAAAAATGAGGGGATGGGGCGGGACAGCTAGGTGGCACAGTGGATAGATCCCTGACCTTGGAGTCAGGAAGACCCAAGTTGAAATGTGACCTCAGACACTTGACACACTAGCTGTGTCACCTTGGGCAAGTCAACCCCAACTGCCTTGACCCCAAAAATAATAGTATTAAGGGAGAAAGGACAGGTTGGGTGAGATTGACTCCTTCTAGGTAATGCTATTTATTAGAAAGGTCACACATAGTGAGTTTGGAAAGGAGGGAGGACTGAGGCATTGAATGCAAAAGACAGAAGATTTTTTTTCTGGTCAAGAGCCAGGTGCAAAGTGCTCAGGACTTGTCAACACTTGGGAAAGGAGCAGTTAATCTCCTATAACCAGTCATCTATTTACAATATTTCTCTCCTCCCCAAATTTGTAGAATTACAGATGTGGGAGAATCCCCAGGTACTGAGGAGGCTAGACCCCTGGTCCCTCCCAAGCTGCTGCCCTACATGTGTGTTCACATATCTAAGTATGCACACCTTTAGATGTGGTTTTGTGCATGTCAGTCTGGGCCAGGACTGATGAGCTGGTGACTCGGGAAAGCCACTACTTAACCTGTCTATGCCCTAGTCAGTCAGCTCCTTGAGACTATAAGTTACAGGCTAGCTGAATGACCTTGGGAAAGTCATTAACCTCTCAGTGCCCCCAGGCAGCAATCTAAGACTAAGTTGTTGACGATTTTCTGCATCTGCATTTAGTGGAGAGAGTTTCCATCCTGGGAATTCCCTACCACTGTGAAATCACAGGTGCTGCTCCTGTTCCCCTCCCACCAAGATTTTAGATAACACATATATTATGTTTCTGCATGCGTGAATAGTGAGCGAAAGGGGTGTGTGTGTGTGTGCGTGTGTGTGCGCGTGTGTGTGTGGTGTGACTGTCTTCTGCCAGTCTTGGGGGAGATGGACTGGGGAGATGTTTTTGCAGAATCAAAATCTCTAGGCTAAGTTCTCCTTCCTGCCTCTGGGAGGCAGCAGAAGCCAGCTTTTTTCCCTTGCCCCTGAGCTGACGCAGCTGAGAACCTAAAGTTTCAGGGCTTGGGTTGAGCTGGGACGTAACCAGGCCCTTTTTATAGATGAGGGAACTGAGGCCTAGAGACGTTAAGGGAAAAGATGCTCTCTCTCCTTGTTTAGGGTGAGGGAAGCTGGATTGGGGGGCAAAACCTCAAGCAGACTATCAATGTCAAGCAATGTTAGCCAGTGCACAGGGTCCTTCCTGAGAACCGGGGCTGCCCCAGACCTGGTCAAGATTCACTTGCCCCCTTGTTGCTTCTCCCCCAATGCACAGATTGAAATCTACCTGTCCTGTAATCAATCTCATTAAGACAGCGGTTCTCCACCTGTGGGTTATGTTCAATTTGTAACAATGAAAATACATCCTGCATATCAGATACTTACATTACAATTCATAACAGTAGCAAAACTACAGTTATGAAGTAGCAACGAAAATTATTTTATGGTTGGGGGTCACCACAGCATGAGGAACTGTGTTAAAGGGTTGCGGCATTAGGAAGGTTGAGAACCGCTGCATTAATACTAGACTTTCTGTGCTTCCCAGGTGACTGCTGGTGACTCTGATGCAAACATTTGGGTGAGCGATTGAGCTCAAGCCCTTCCTCTCTCCAAGTCCCTTCCTATCATCTGAGCACAATACCCAGATCTCCGACCAGGGCTTCTGTGCAGGATCTGGCACTAATGTGCTCTAGGAGGAGGCAAGGGGGGATTTTATGGGTCTCGCATTTAATGGCCTTCTGTGTTCCCTAATTTTCATTAAGCTGGGTTTGCTAAAATGGAGTGGTAGCAGAGGAGTTGGGGAGAGTTGGAGACTGGGAGTGAGTGGGAAGAACAGGGAACCTGTGTGTCATATTTGGTCAAGGTGGGTGCTTCTCTCCGGAGGGAGTCTGGACAAAAGAGCGGGTTCTGCAGAAGCATTTTGGACAGCTAGGTAGTACAATGTATGGAGTAATGGACCTGAGTTCAAATCTACCTTAGACTTATTAGCTGTGTGATCCTTGGCAAATCACTCAACTTGTCTATGAAAACAGGAATAATATTAGCACCTACCTCCCAGGCTTGTTGTGAATTTCAAATGAAATTCAATATTTGCGAAGTGCTTTGAAAACTTTAAAGAGTTAAACAAATGCTAGTTATTATTAAATTAATTAAACATTTAATAGGCACCTAATCTGTGCAAAGTAATGTTCTATATACTGGGGGAGATACGAAGTTCTTTTTTTTTGGAGAGAGATAAGGCAAGGCAACTAGGGTTAAGTGACTTGCCCAAGGTCACACAACTAGTAAGTATGTCAAGCGTCTAAGGTCAAATTTGAACTCAAGTCCTCTTGATTCCAGGGCCAGTGCTCGATTCACTGTGCCACCTAGCCGCGCCCAAAGTTATTATTACACAGTCCCTGTCCTCATAGAGCTCACAGTTTAGTAAGGAGATGTTACCTACTCAGATAACATATAGTATTACAACCTCTAGGTGGCGCCATAATACACAGAGAGCCTGGCCTGGAGCCAGGAAGACTTATCTTCCTGAGTTCAAATGCAGCTTCAGACATTTATTAGCTGTGTGACCCCGGGCAAGTCACTTCACCCTGTTTGCCTCTGTTTTTTCATCCGTAAAATGAGCTGGAGAAGAAAATGACAAAACTTCTCCAGTATCTCTGCCAAGAACATTCCAAATGGAGTCACAGAGAGTCAGACGTGACTGAAAACAACCGAATAGCAGCAACAATAGTAGCATGAGACAGACAACATTGAACAGTGGAAAGAATGTGAGTCAGCAGTGAGGGGAACCTGGGTTCAAATCTTGCCTCTGATGCTACTATTTGTGTGCACTTAGGCAAGTGATGAAAGCAGTTTCTTCATCTGTTGATGAAGGCAATAACAATCTGTTGAATCTTATTAGCACATCAGAGAGAATGTAAGCTCCTTGAGGACAGAGACTTTCTGTCTTTACAAGTGTTTAGTAGGTGCTTTGCACATAGTAGGTCTTTCATGAATTCATCCTGAATTAGCAAGTGCCAGCAAAGTGTTATGTGAGAGATCCTGTATGAGATCCAGTGTTTGCTGGTGACATTTGAGCTGTAAGAATTCAATTATCTCAGGATTACTTCCTTCAAGTCAGAGAGAAAATATCCTGAGGGAAGGCATGGAAGGCATCCAGGCAGAGCAAAGGCATAGAGGTGGGAAAGTAAGTACACAGTACAGTTATCCTTTCGACATCACAACTTTCCCCATATACTGTATTTCATGGCATAATCTTTGCAAATTTTATGCCAGATTTTTATAAAAAAAAAAAAAAGGGAGTGTGATCATTATGTGAAGCTTTAAAAAAAATTGTGCCAGTATTACTTAAAAATAGTTTATTACTAAACTCTCTTGGTGCAAGATTAGGATGCATGGAATACTGGTGAATAATATGTTAAAATTGAATACTGACAATGTATGTGCACTGAGAATTCTAGCTGGCTAGCTCTCAGTGTGTGAGAGATAAATGTATATCCACATGCTACTGGTGAATACATTGCGGCTCTGTTTACCTTTTAAATCATTTGATGAACAGAATTATACCACGCAACAATTATGTAATAAAAGGTTAAAAAAACCACAATTTTGGATGGAAAAACAAGGCACAACGATTATTTGATAGTGATGATTATGTGGAGAAATACGGTATGGCGGATTGGCATAAGAAATTAAATAGGAATTTTGGGAGAGTTTTATGGAAGCCACAGGTGACGGAGAAAAAGTTTAGAAATTCAGAAATGCATAAAATAAAGTATTGTATAATATCAATATATTTCATCTTTTAATACTATAATAATTCAGACTTCTCTAGTATGAAGGGAGGGCCAAAAAATTTTATGCAGATTTTCCAGGCGATGGAGCCCACATATCATTAACCCCCACATCCCAGATGTTGGGGAGATAACTGTATGTGTTGGGGAGACAGAGAATAGTTTAATTTGGGTAGAACATAGTGTGTGGAGTGAAGTATTCTGAGAGGAGATAGGGTAGAATTCTGCCAGGTTGGGGAGGGTCCAGTTCTGAGCACGGGAAGAAAGCCAACAGAATAATTCCATCCTTTATCCTAGTCCCCCCCAAACTGTGAAGTCTGAGAAGTTTGCCTTGGGCTCTTCAGCCTCTCCTTTCTCTGCCCCCCCATTCTGTAGCCCTTTCCCCAGCTTTGCACAGTCCTCATTCTGCTCTCCGATCTAACCGAAGTTCCTATTACATGTTTTAATCAATTCATTCTTACTAAAAGGCTGCACGTCTGAGAGTAACTGTGCGTGTTTCCTTAGAGATTTGCGCCATTAAAGAGAAGGAATGACTCTCTGGGTGCAATTTCGGGCAGTGTGCTGCGTGGTTGGGAAAGACACGTAGGTAGAGACAGCATGTAGGTAGCATCCCCAGGGCGCCTTGAATCATTGCAGACAACCACCTACTCTGCCTGTGGCTGAGCAACGGGCCTAGGAAATGCTCTCAGGAGACTCAGGGGACTCGGATCCTGCTCTGTCACTATGTGGCTGTGTGACCTTTGACAAGGCATTCTCCCTCTTATGGCCTCAGTTTCTTCCTCTGTAAAATGGGGAGGATGATGGGGTTAGACTAGATCTGCCAGTTCTAAACCTGGGGCATTCATAAACTTTCAAAAAAATATTTTGGTAAGTACATTTCAGCATAATTGGTTTTCTTTGCAACCCTATGCATTTTATCTTAGACATGCAAAAGCATCCTGAGAAGGGGGTCTGTAGGCTTCTTCGGATTCCCCAAAGGGCGGACAACACGCACAGAAAAGGTTAAGAACCTTTGGACTAAGTCAGGGACAGGGAGCCTGCAGCCTTGTGACCACATGTGGCCCTGTAGGTCTTCAAGCATGGTCCTTTGACTGAATCCAAACTTTCTGTGAAGTTTGAAAATCTGTGGTTTGGATTCAGTCAAAGGGCCGCACTTGAGGCCCTGGAGGCCCACGTGTGGCCACGAGGTGGCAGGTTCCCCACCCCTGGGCTTGATGATCTCTAAGGTCCCTTCTAATTCTGATAATTAGTTCAAACCTGCTTCTTCCTGTTGTTTATCCTTCTCGAAGAGACCCAGTGACCCACAAGGTTGATGTCTAGACTTGGATTTAAGTGAGGTAGAGCCGTGCCTCACTATCATCAGCCTCACTCTCCTCCAGAGCCATCAGAGTCCAGTGGCAAGATAAAATTGTGTGGCAAGTCACTGAATCCCACTCAGCCTCAGTCTCCTCCTCTGTGAAATGGAGATAATAACAACACCAACCTCTCAGATTGTTGTATCAAATGAGTTATCATATGTATGTGAGATATATACATGTATATGAGATATGCATGCGTAAATGAGATATGGTATTTAGGCATACTTATGTAAATGAGATATACGCATATGAGATGTATGTAAATAAGACATCCCGTATGTGAGGCATATATAAGCGAAATATACGCACATGAGATATGCATATGCAAATGATATATCACATGCATGTGAGATATACATATAGAAATGACATAATACATGCACGTGAGACACATGTAAACGAAACACACATGTGTGAGATATGTACATGTAAACGACAGATCACATGCATGACACATGCATATGTAAATGAAATACACACATGTGAGATATACATATATAAATGAGATCTGTGTGTAAGATATGAATATGTAAACAAGATAGATGTATATGAGATATGCATATATAAATGAGATATCGTATGCATGAGTTATACATATGTAAATGAGATACATGTATATGAGATAGGCACATGTAAATAAGATGTCATATGCATGTGAGTTACACACATGTAAATGAGATATACATATGTAAATGAGATATATGCATGTGAGTTACACATATGTAAATGAGATACATGGATATGAGATATGCATATGTAAATGAGATATATGCATGATACATGTATATGAGATATACATATGTAAATGAGATATATGCACGTGAGTTACACATATGTAAATGAAATACATGTACATGAGATCTACATATGTAAATGACACATCATATGTGTGAGCTATACATGAGATAACATATTGCAAATCTTAAGGTGCTATCTAAATATTAATTATGATTATGTTAGGAACCTAAGATTCCTCCCAAGCTTTGATATCCTGGGTCCTATGTGCTTATCACAGTGCCTGAGGAGTGCTGAATAAATGCTTTCTGACTTGTTGACCGCTAAGGTCCCTTCCAGCTCTGCCATTCCGCAGCCCTTTGTTCTCAGTTCCTTTCTAGCCCTGGGATTTATATTCAAAGGTTCCTTCTAGCCTTGACCAGAATTCTGTGTTCTAAGTTCTAAGAACCCTTCCAGCTCTGACATGCTATATGGGCTCAGGTTCCATGATTCTGATTCCCAATTGGATCAGCTTCTCCTCTTCCTCCTCAGTTGCCTTGGTCCCCACAGATAGAAAGGTTAGTATGGGCAGGAGCCGAGAGGAAGCAGGGTGTGAGTGGGGGCCTGGTATGGGAAGGGGACCGAGGAAGTGGAGCTGTCTCTGGTACCGATTGCACAAAGAGCTGCCAGTCACCCCCAACCTGCTGAGCTGGGGTCGCTGCAACAAGGTGAGAACAAAACCATCAAGTTGGGTAATTAGAGAGACAGTTCCTCATTGTCTGGATGACTGAAGCTTGAGGAAATGAACTTTAATAACCTCCAAGGGATTATAGGAAATAGGAGGCAGGATTGCTTGGAGGAGCACCTCCCCTCCCAACTCTCTTGGGTGAGTGGGTAGAACAGGAATTTCTTTGGGGGTGGAATGCAGGTTAGGCTATGGGAAAGAGACAGGGAAGCCTTTGGTTCAAGAAACCAAGGTATGTTTCCAGTAGATTAGGGTTCCCCCTCCCCACCTTTCCTCTGGCTCTCACACTCTCTAGCCCCTGGAAATAGCTCTCATGCCTCAGTGTTCTGTTATAGCGATGGAAACCACACCTAGAAAGAGACAGAGATAAATAGGAAAGAAATCATTAGTGATTTCAGGAGTGAGGATAGTGGTGTGGCTGGGAATAGCAAGGGAAAAAGTGGGAAGACTGAAGTGGGGAGCCAGCTATTGGTGTCTTGGCTGAAGCCTCTTCCTCAAGGCAGGGCAAAGTGCCTCATTATCATCTCTAAACCATCAGATTTAGGCTGGGAGAGCCTTTAAATGCCATGGAATCCAACTCCCTCACTTCATGCATGAGGAAACTGAGCCCGGACAAGGGAAGTCACTGGCCTGAGGTCACAGAGCTAATAAATTGCTGACCAGGGACTGGAGCCCATTTTTTCTGACTCAAAATCCAGTGCTCTTTCCTCTGAGCTCAAAGAGTTGTGATGAGAGTTTTTGTAAACCCCCAGGTGACAGAGAAATGTGAACTACTGTTATTTTTCAAAGCTTAGTTAAGCAACAAACAAGCCTTTATTAAGTATTTATTATGTCTAGGAACTTTATTAGACTCTGGGTACACAAAGATAAGCGTAGCTAGGTGGTGCAGTGGATAGAGTACTGGGCCTGGAGTAAGGAAGACTCTTCTTCAAATCCGGCCTCAGACACATACTAGTTCTGTGACCTTGGGCAAGTCACTTCACCCTGTTTGCCTCAGTTTCCTCATCTGTAAAATGAGCTGGAGAAGCAAATGGCAGACCACTGCAGTAGCTTTGTCAAGAAAACCCCAAATGGGGTCACCAAGAGTGGGACAGGACAGACACAACAATACAGAACAATACAAAGACAAAAAAGGGTGTGGTCCTTGCCCTCCCTCAGGGAGCTTACATTCTACCAGGGGAAACAATTTATACATATATAAATTGGTACAAGTGAGGCTTAAGTAGGTACAAAATGTATACAAGGTAATTTTGGGAATACACGGTAATTTGTAGTTAAAAGAGAAAGTGCATTTGGTTTCAGCAAATTAGGCGTAATGACAATATTCATCTTCAAGGCTATGCTGCATAGTGAGCAGAAAAGACAGTGCTCCCTGAATAAAGGGAAAGGAACTCAGCAGGGAAGGCTAAGGGGAGACAGCCCCATTGGCTTGGCTTGACCTGGGTTTGGGGTCCTTATGCCCCACTCTCTGCCCTTAAGGTTCCCCACTCATGCTAGGAATCTGTGTGGTTTAGTAACTAGGAGTGAATCTGAGACCAAAGCAAACCCAAAGGAGCTCTGGAATGGGAACTGAGTCTTAGGTATTTTACTCTGCCCTGAAAGACAGAGTGGTGCAGTGGGATTTGAGTCTGAGGATCTGGGTTCAAATACTGTCCCTGTTGCCAGTTACTCTGCCCACTGGATTCCCCAGCTCTTAGAATGAAAGTTTTTGATGGCAGGGATTATCTTGCTTGCCCATTTTTTGTGTCCACAGTGTAGCACAGTGTCTGGCACATAGCACTTAAATGCTTTCTCTGTCTCTGTCTCTCCTCTTCTCTCTTTCTCCCTCTTTCTTCTCCTTTTCTTTTCTCTCTTCTTTCTCTTTTTCTCTCTTTCTCCCCCTTTCCCCTCCTCTCTCCCCTTCCCTCTTTCCCTCCCCCCTCTTTCTCTCTTACCTCCCTCTCTTTCTCTCCCCGTCTCTCCCTTCTTCCTTCTCCCCTCCCCTCCCCTCTCTTTCTATCTCTCTCTTCTCTCCTTCCCGTACCTCTCTTTCTACCTCTTTTCCCCATCTCTCTCTCCCTCTCTTCCTTTCTCTTTCTCCTTCTCTCTTCTCTCTCTTTCCCTCTTTCTCTCTCTCTCTCCTTTTCTCTCTCCTTCCCCCTTCCCTCCTACCTTCCCCTCTTTTCCCCACTCTGATGTTTATGTGACCTTGAATAAGCATTTGTGATCTGTGTGACCTTGGCCAAGTGATTTCACTTTCCTAGGCCCAAGTTTCCTCATCTATAAGACGCAAGGTTGGGCCTGATGACCAATGAGGTTCCTTCTAGCTCTGGGTTCCTGTGCTCATGTACATGATTCCAACCAGATACAGCAGTGTAGGCCCTTGGTTCTTTCCCACACAGAGGTGGAAAAATCCTAGAACTATGAGATAGCTGAGCTGGAACGGATTTAGAGCTCATTTAGTTTAACTCTTCATTTCACATATGAGAGAATGGAATGGAAGTTCAGAGAGGGTCAATGACTTCCCTGAGGTCACACAGTGGCTGAATGACGGTTCTGGGCTTGCCATGTCTAGAATCTCTTTCTTTCTTCCTAATCTACTGCTTTCCCACTCCCCTATTCTACTTATAACCTGATGTCCTTGGATTTCCTAAGGCTGAGAATGAGAGGAATGGGACTGGGGATTTCTGGAAGTGGATTTGGGGGAGAGAGGGTATATTTTATCAAAGTGATTTAAGAAAATGTGAAGAAGGAGACACCTATTTTAGGGGGGGGGGGTGAAGATAAGGGAGGAAATCCTGGAAGGTTTCATGGAGGAGGTAGCCCCAGCCACCTGCTCTCCCCACCCCCAAATTCCTCTGAAGACAGTAACAGGAAGATCTAATCTCCCTGCTAGGCTTTGAGCCAGAGGGACACTAGGGAGATGGTAGGGGGCCTCAGGAAGGGCTTACATCAGAGAAGCTGGATATGATCAATGTCTGAGGATGGCTGAAATCTGACAAAGCCCATCCTGACAAAGCTGGGTGAGGACTCTCTGTTTCAATTACAGCCTTAATAGCCACATCAAGTCACATTAAAAATGCAACAGCCCGTCAGAGGCGGGAGGCAGAGAGACAAGGGATCCTGCCCAAGTGGAAAACTCATTCGTTAAAAGTTCTTTGATGAGGCCAGAGATTTGTCTAGTCTTTTTTTAAACCTAGTGGCTGAGGAAAGAAGGTGGTAACAGCTACTCTGGAAGCAGTTCTCAAATTCCAGAGGTCATGGAATGTTGAGCACTCAGTTACTGGGCACTCTCCATAAGCCCAGCATGGCCTCAGCGCCCTAGTGGGGAACGGAAGAAGTCTTGGTTCACTCCAGTTCAAGGCAAACATCATTTAAAAGTGCCCACTATTGGCAGAGTCTGGATCTAGGAGGCATGGGCCTTGCCCTCGCGGAGCTTACAGTCTAGTAGAGGGATAAGACAATGTATTACAATAGGCATATAAGGGTTGGGTTTGATTTTGGTCTGGAACTATGTAGGAAACCTCTAATATAGAAACTCTCTCCACCAATGCAATTCAGCAACTCTTCTTTAACTACTCTGTCTTAGAAAGTCACCTGGTGGGGGGAGGGCAGCTAGGTGGCTAGGTCCTCCAGGACCTGAGTTCAAATCTGAATTCAGACACTTACTACTGACCTTGGGCAAGTCATTAACCCTGATTACCTCCAAAAAAAGTCACCTGGGATACTTAGAGGTTAAGTGACTTGCCCAGGGTCACACAGGCAGTAGGTGACAGAGCAAGGACTGGAACCCAGGTTGTCCTGTCTCCAGTTCCAGCATCTGCCACACTGCCTCTCCTGTTACATGGAAATATGTGATAAGCCAATTAAAGAGGTGCAGGGTACCATAGGGGATCTGGAGGGAAAAGACAGGGAAGACTTCCTGAAGGAGGTGGCCTTTGGTTTGGACTTTAAGGAAGGGGCAGGAATTCAACAGATGGAAGGGACTGGGAGGCCGGAAGGAGGGTATCATGGCCAGTTTAGTCAGGGCTGTTGTGAGATTCAAATGAGATAATGGATAAAGAGTACTTTGCAAACCTTACAATGCTATATAAACGCCAGTTCTTATCAGCTTTATTATTAGCCTCCAGTCTGGAAATGACTTTATTCCCTGACCCTTTTATTGCACTAATGCTGGGCTCAAGCCACGTTTCTAGAGCAATATGAGTGTGTTCTATTAAATGTTTAACGACCTGGCAATCTGGGGGAGGAAATGTATGTACAAACACTTTGAAGTTTAATCTGCATTAGCAACACTTTCTTAAGACTAGACAATCCACAGAACAATACATCAAGCCCTGATTTGTAGTGATTGCTGATTTCTGAGGCATGAATGCTCATTCAGAAACTTAAATTGGCTTGGTGGGTAAAGCTGGTTTGGGCACAACCCTGAGTGTAGATTACTGTAAGAAGCATTGGGCCTGAAAGTCTAGGTTCAAATCCTGGTTCTTTTCCTCACTCCCTTTGTGATCTTGATAAATTTATATAATCTTTCTTGGCCTTGGTTTCTTAATTCGTAAATTAAAAGAATTGGACTCACTAGATAGTGTTTAAGGGTCCTAAAGGCATGAAGGTGGGATACAGCAGATTTCTAGGGGGACAGAGAATTTGACTGAAATATGGAGACTATGGAAGGGAATAGTAGGAGAAAGATAGATTGTGGAGGATTGTTCATTCAGCCATGGTCCTGTGCTCAGCAATATGGGATACACAGAAATGAATGACATGATTCCTATCCCTAAAAAGCAGAGAATAAGCCTTTACTTATCAGCTGCATGACCTTGGGCAAGTCATGTAACTTCTCTGGGACTCAGCTTTTCTGTGTACAAAATGAGAGGGTTCGATTATATGGCCTCTAAGGTCTCTTCCACTTCAAAAACTGGGAGCCTGTGATATGGGGACTGTAAGCTGTATTCTGAGAAGTACAGGGGCTTCAGGTCAGGAAAAGAGGAATTCTGATTAGGGTGATGGAGAGAATTCCATCAAAGAGGTGTCAGTGAAACTAGGCCTTAAAGGGGGGGAAGCATGTTGACAGTTTTGTCCGTAGGAAGCTTAAAAACAGAACCCTGGGCAGCTAGATGGTGCAGTGAGTGCCCTGGAGTCAGGAGGACTTGAGTTCAAGTCCAGCCTCAGACACTTGACACTTACTAGCTGTGTGACCTTGGGCAAGTCGCTTAACCCCAATTGCCTTGCCTCCCCCCCAACAAAACAAAAAACAGATCCCTATACTGTGGATAATTCTGATGCTGCCCAGAGACACAGCTGTCAGGCCTTGTTTAAATTGACCAGAAAGCCCAGATTCCCCAATCAAACCTTAAAGATTTCTTTCTTGCTCTCTTCCTTGTTAAGAGCAATTGTTACCCATCAATCCTGTGCTTGTAGGGACAGGTAGGATCACTTCATTCTCCAGACTGGTGCCAGCACCGAGCTTCCAGAGACCCATTAGTAAGCCAGATCTCTCTTCCCAGTGTTTATTATAATATAGGTTTCAAGAAATGTGTCCCACGCTTGTGGAATGTATATAACATTGCATTTAACAATTACCCGCTTGAAGAGAGCCCCCAAAGGGAATTCTGCTCACTCCGGTGACTGCTCAGTAGAGTGGAGTCAGGCATTCGTTATTTCCTTCTAGGGCTACAGATTCTTGGCGCTGAGCCTGGGGAGAGGTGATAATAGTCAGGTGGTTTCCTTGGGGGTAAGGATTCAGGGCAGGTAGACAGCTCAGGGGATCTGCTAGTATCCTGAAAGGAATTAAAGGAAGATTTCTAGTGTGTTGGGTAGATCCTCTATGGACAATTTGTGGGAAGTCATGGGAGAAAATGACCAGGATTGGAACTGGAACTGGGACAAATTCAATTTAGGGGAGGTAGGTGGGGGCTGGAGATGAGAGATGTGGATTAAAGAGAGTGGAGGGCCCATCTCCTAGAGATCATCCCATACCCTGTGAGGCTCGGGGAAAATGGGCTCCAGGAGAGGGGTCCAGTGGGATTGTGGAAGTGGTTACAAGTTGGGGTGGTATTGGACAGCAGAGGGCCTTGAATGGAGGTGTGGCAATGATGGGTGATGTGGGGAGGAAGTATAATGCCCCTTTCCCTGAATATCCTTAAATATCAGTATCCTGAGTCAAAATCCTGTTCACTCTAAACAAGATGTAGCTCTGGGGTGGCTGGGTGGCACAGTGAGTAGAGCACTGGCCCTGGAGTCAGGAGGACCTGAGTTCAAATCTGGCCTCAGACACTTGACACACTTACTAGCCGTGTGACTTTGGGCAAGTCACTTAACTCCAGTTGCTCTCCAAACAGCCAAAAAAAAAAAAAAAGATGTAGCTCTAAGAACCTCACAGGAAGAGAAAGTATGGATGAATTGTAATTTGTGCAGATGGAGAGAGAGCCACACTGAATATAGTATCATACTTAGCATTTACATAGCACTTTAAGATTTGCAAAATGCTATCGTTATCCTGGTAACCCCATTTTACGGATGGAGAAACTGAGGCTGAGTGAAGTTAGATGATTTGTCTGGAGTTACACAGATAATAAGTGTTTGAGGTAGGATTTTGACTCCTGCTTTCCTGACTCCATGTCCAACACTATTCACAGAAACACGTAGATGTCTCATACAATTTTATTAGTAACTTTTGTTTTCATATCACCTTCATTTATGAATATTGCTCCTTCTCCTCTTCTCCGCAACAAGTTATCCCTTCTAATAAGGAGGAAAAAGAGAGAAAGAGAGAAGAAAAGCAAACCAGCCGTGCTCACCCCAGCAACCAAGCCTGGCCGTCTATTTAATGCTTCCCACCTATGGGCCCCATCTCAGCTGGAAGAGAGAAAGCTCTATTTTCTTTTCACTTCTTCGGGGATAATCTTAATATTCCTACCTATTCTTCTAATTGTATATATTATAATGACAGAAACTTTTGCTATCCTAATCCTAACCTGCCTTCCTCTCCTGAGTCTAATGAGATTCCTGGGATGGAAACCCCAAGGCTATGAAAGTGCTTTACTTTGTTTTGCAGGATGTGGAAAGAGGTGAGGATAAGCAGGTAACCACGGAAAGGGGGGCCGGTCCTTCTAGGTCCTTGGGCGCATTTTGACTGAGGTAAGTTTTACAAAACAAAGCCTTTTATTAAGGGGATTTGTTCCGTGAGCTTTGGATTCAGTCAAAGGGCCATACTGGAGGACCTGGAAGACTACATGTGGCCTCCAGGCTGCAGGTTCCCCACCCCTGGTCAAGACCCTGAAAATTCTCTTTGGTTTTGGCCTTAGGGAGATGGGTCTGGAGGCTAGTGGAGGGAACAGTTGTTGATTCCTGGGGATTTTTGTCGCGGTTGCATAATGTCATAGGATTTAGAGCTGAAAGAGACTTTAGAGATCAATTAGTTCAAGCTTCTCATTTATAGATGAAGAAACCAAGTTTCAGAGAAATGAAATGGCCAAGGTCACATTAATAGTACTATTAGTATTAAAACTAGTAGTATACTAGTAAAATAAGTATTATGTAAATAACATCATTATTAATTATTAATAATTATAATACCATAACACTATATTATATAGTATATATAATATAATAATAAGTATATTATTATTAATTGGCAGCATACTGCCACTTAGTAATCTAATCAGTCATATAATGCTAATGAGTAATATAATTAGTGGCGGGATGCAAATCACTAATATAATTGGCCATGTAATGCTAATTAGTGATATGCTTGGTAGCATGTTGCTAATTAGTAACGTGATTGGTAGTATGCTGCTAATAGTAGTAACTATAGAGAGTAGCCCGGTGGACAGAAGGAAGGAAACAAGCATTTACTAAATGCCTACTGTGTGCTAGGCACTACGTTGCCACAACAGCCAGGTAAGGGAGGCCGGCAGAAGTTAAGTGACGGGCCTAGAGTTACACCATCACATTCGAACTCAGGTCTTCCTGACTCCAAGTCTGGCGCTCTACTCACTATACTACTTAGTTGCACATAATAACGGTAGTGATCCACATTCCACCAGTGAATGAATGGATGAAAAAAGCATTTATGGAGTATGTATTACGTGTTGAGCTCTATTTACTGGGGATACATAGAAAGAATCAAGGCAGTCCTCATTCTCAAAAAACATTCTAGTGCTGGGGACAGCACATATGTGAGGGTTCAGCTGCAAAGGGGAGGGAAGGGCCTGGTAGTCCTAAAGGGTGCATGACAAGGCCTTGGGAGGGGGGAAGGCAGGGCAGTTAGGGTTAAGTGACTTGCCCAAGGTGACTCAGCTTGTAAGTGTCAGGCGTCTGAGGCTGGATTTGAACTCAGGTCCTCCCCACTCCGGGGGCAATGCTTTCTTCACTGCTCTACCTAGCTGCCCCAATGGTTACACCCTTTCTACTATGTCGTATATCAGGAATAAGACTTTCCTTTTGCTTCTGGGGGTTCTCTGCCACTTTTAAAGGCAGCCGTCCTTCAGACGCAGCTGCATTCTCACGGCTGGACTGAACCGCTGAGAGCTCTCCCATGGTCAGCTAAGGGCCAAGCTCACCTCCCAACCTCCTATCTCTTAAGGAGAGAGTGGACGGAGAGACAGGCTGCTCAGTAAATGGCTGGAGATTTATGTTTTTTATCTGCAGTCAATAAGGAGGCGTCAGCCGTTCAGCAATTTGATTGACTGACTCCAATTTCCTTCGGTGCAATGGAGAATAATGAGGCTTAGAAATGCATCAGAGGAGCGCTGGCAACGAGATTTCTGCTCAATGGAGGGAGTGCTCTCCGTCATTTCTTTTTCTTTGTGGTTCTGCCTCCTATAAATCTTCTGATGTCTTGAGATATTTGCTCCAGCCTGAAGCCCTGATCAGTGATTCTCTGACGAGGGTTAGGGGGCAGGGGCACCCAGGACCTACCAGGCCTGTTTAAGGAAAGGACATTTTTGTGTCTTGCTGGTGAAAAGACATGATGCAAATCATATTTTCATTCAATCATGGAATCCTAGAATATGAGAGGCGAGAGAGACCTTAGACTATAGAAAATCTGAATGGGAAAGCAAGCACCCCTGGGCTGGTGGGGCCTCACATGTTTCCCTCTAGCCCCCTCCCCTCCTCCACCTGGGGGGATTATGTGCTGTAATAATCAGGAGTGAGAGATGTGCTCCCGGTAATTTATAGATGCCATATATTCAGAGATGGACGGGACCTCATAGGCCATCTAATCTAACACGTCCATTTTACAGAAAAGGAAACTGACACTCAAGGCTTAGTCAAGGTCACATAGGTAGCAATACCAGCTTGGGTGCTCTGACTGCACAGTCAATGATCTCTCCCCTGCTGCAGGCTTAGAGCGTGGAAGGCTGGGCCTGGAAACAGTCTCAAACCGTGCAGTGTCAGAGTTGGAAGGAACCTTAGAACACAGAACCTTAGAATACGATGTTAGAGGAGAAAACAATCTCGGAGCCAGGAGGGAATTTGGAACTTAGAAAGGGCTTTAATGTCCAGCTACTTGGTCAGACTTTATTTTATGGAGGACGCGATGGATTCAAAGTGATTTGACTGATATCTATGTGTAATATACATGCATATGTTCATATACCTATGTATAAATAGACATTGATTTTATATATGTATGTAGATACATGTGTGTGTGTGTGTTTGTGTATACATACATATCTTTGGAACAAATGGCTTATTCAAGAACCTCTTTTGTTTTGGGACAGCTAGGTGGCACAGTGAATTGAGCACGAGCCCTGGAGTCGAGAGGACCTGAGTTCAAATCCATCCTCAGACACTTGATACACTCTTTTTAATAAGGGTGATGTACATGTAATTGGAAAAAATAAAATACTATTTACAAAAAAAAATAATAAGGGTAATAACTAGCATTTAGCCTGGGAGGTAGAGACTATTATTATCTCCATTTTACAAATGAGGAAACTGAGGCAGAGTGGTTAAGTGACTTGTCCAGGGTCACACCACTAGTAAGTATCTGCATTTGAACTCAGGTCTTTCTGATTTCAGATCCGATGTTCTGTGCACTGTGACACTTGGCTGCTTTTTTCTGTAAGTGCTTTTAGTTTTAAAAAGTTATCCATCCCACTTCTTAACTAATTCTAACAATTTTGTAAAATTGTGTACCTCCAGGTGGGGAATTAACCTCAGTTTAACTGGGCTGTACACCATGCAAATGTTACTCTAGATTTCCTGGATGGGGGCTTCTAGTCAAGAGAATGGAAAAAAAAAATTCCTTTGGGATGTAGAGGGATGCCCTCTGTCATCAGAGAGACTTTTTTTTTTGCTTTTTGGAGGGCAGTTGGGGTTAAGTGACTTGCCCAAGGTCATCAGAGAGACTTCGATAAAAGGGTAGCCCAAGTGTTGATATCCAAGACCTCAGAGTAACAATAAACCCTTGAGAGGGAGCATGACCAGGGCTGGGTCAGAGGATCTGTGTTCAAATCCCCTCTGTTGCTTATTTCCCGTATGACTTTAAGTCTCGATCTTTGGGTCTAAGTCTTTTTATCTTTAAAAGGGGAGGAGTTGGACTGGATGGCTTCTGTCATCCCCAACAGCTCTGCATCCATGACCCCGTGGTCCTTTGCAGGAGAGTCTCACCCTCTAAGTGCTTACCCAGGCTTTCTCGCTCATCACCTCAGCTTTATCCTTACCATCCCTGGAAAGTAGACAGGTGTGTGATGAGAAAGGCCGGCAATAGAAATGCTGGTGACAGAGTCTAGATCTCGAAGTTGGGGTGCTCTGATTTCCACGAGATTTTGAATACAGCTCATGGGAAGAACAGCATGGAGACTGGATTGGACCCAAGGGAGGGGATGGGGTCAATCACCCAGAAATCCCTGTTCTAGGCCTTGTTTCCCGGAATGTCACTATTCTCCTTCTACCTCCCCCCAACACTGCCCTTCTTCTCTGCAGCCCCAAATAGTCTATTCTGGTGGTAAATTGCTTTTTGAGTGGGAGAGTTAAGCTGTTCAACACCACTTACATCTCTAAGCGGTTTCCCTAGCCTGAGGTCATCAAGGCCTCTCTGGGTGATTGGAAATGTGATTGCAGGAGGCAGATGGGATGCTGCACGAATTAAGGCTCCTAAGAGAGCCTGAGACATCCGCTGGATAGGTGTTTCTGCTTGGTAAGGCCTGGCTCTTGTCTCCTTGCCCTCAGCCCCTTACTTGGCCAGGGCTCTGGGGAGGGCTGACTTGGGTAGAGCCATGGGCAGGAAACGTGGCAGATTGTCTGAATCTGTTCCTCCTTCTCCCTGATGACCTGCTTAAGATGGGAAGGTGTGAGCCTCAGAAGAACTTAGAGGAGTAACAGCATAGTGTGATGAATGTGCCCTGGATTTGTAGTCAGAAAGACCTGAGTGGGAATTCTGCCTCAGATCCTTACCAGCTGTGTGACCCAGGCCAATGACTTGATCAGTTTCATTTTCCTCACTAGAATAATGAGGGAGTTGGACTCCAAAACCTCTCTGAGCCTTTCTAGCTCTAAATCTATGCCCCTATGATTCTGTGATGCCCTGTCCAGGTTCTAGAAGCAGTCAGGCTCCAGGGTCCCAGAGAAAGGTGATGGCCTTGACTTCTCTGCTCAGCTGCTTCTGGGCTGGGTTTCTGCATCATTCAGAAATGGGTGATATTGGGGCAGATATCCAGAGCATGCGCCCTGGAGTCAGGAAGATCTGAGTTCAAACGTGACCTCAGACACTTAACACTTACTAGCTGTGTGACCTTGGGCAAGTCACTTAACACCAACTGCCTTGCCTTCTGCCCTGCCCAAAAAAGAAAGAAAGAAAACCAGAATGACCAAAAAAAAAAAAGAAGAAGAAGACTGGAAAGGGATGAGGGAGCTAGGTTATGAAGGACTTTGAATGGCAAACAACATTTTGTATTTGCTTCTGGAGGCAATAGGGAGCCACTGGAGTTTATTGAGGAGGGGTGGTGGTGATGTGGTCAGATCTGCATTTTAGGAAAATCACTTTGGTGACTGAATGGAGGATGGATAGGAGGGGGGAGAGTCTTGAGGTGGGCAGACCCACTAGCAGGCTTTTGCAGTAATCAAGGCTTGAGGTGCATTAGAGGTTAGACCTGAGCCCAGGACCTCTGACTCACGCACTCTGTGAGTTTGGCTAGAGCCTCAGTGTCCGCCTCTATACAACCAGCCTTTTGAACGAGAATACCTCTGGGGTCCCTCCTTCCAGCCAATCTAATGCTCCCAACTGCTCCCCCCTCCTGATCTTTTACTCCCACCCTCCTTCACCTTTGCTTCCCATAGTGGATAGGGGACTGAACCTAGAATCTGGAAGATGGGCTCAGATTCTGCCTTGGGCACTTAGCTGTGTAGTCCTGGACAAGTCACCTATTCTCTCTAGGTCTCAGCTTCCTCATGTGTAAAACAAGGGGGCTTGGTCTCAGTCACCTCCAAGATCCCTTCTCACTGATCCATGAGCCTGTTTTCTAGCCTTTCCCTTGTCCTTTCAGGGCAGTCATTACTGGCGCCCAGGCAGTGTAGGGAGAGGAGAGGAGTCCAGGAAAATGCAGCTTGGGATCTCTCAGGCCCACAAGATGATGCTTCCGTGCGCGGCCCCATTCTGCGCCCACAGGCTCAGGAAAAGGCGCGGGGTGTGAAGCTTTTTGCCCAACCCCCCAGTTAAGCATGCCAGGAGGGCATCAAAAGAGGGGACGGATTCCCAGGCCCTCTTCCGAATTTGGAGCTCGGAGATTGGAAGGTTAGAAGGCTGTTTGATGACTGCATTTCAATCATGTCTCAGTTTGAGTTGCTAGGTGGGTTGTGAGTTTGAGTATGAGAGTGAGTGTGGAGCTCTTGGGAGAGACTTCTCACCCCCTCCTAGAAAGAAGGAACCCATAACCCCCATTGACCAGATGCCCTGTAAGGAATTGTTATTGTTGGTTGGTCATTTTAGTCGTGTCTGATTCTTGGTAAAGATCCTAGTGTAGTTCGCCATTTCCTTCCTATCTAATTTATCTGTCTATCATCTATCTATCTATCTATCTATCTATCTATCTATCTATCTATCTATCTATCTATCTATCTGTCTGTCTGTCTGTCTGTCTGTCTGTCTGTCTGTCTGTCTATCTATCTCTCTATCTATTTCAGGGGTAATTCTTATTCTCTGTCTACCATCTGGGCCTGGACAAAGTGGAGCCTGTGAAACTTTGACTCTCATTTCTGACCTCAGCCTGGGGCCAGGCTGTCCCAGCATCAACGGAAAGAAGGCTTTTTCCTTTGAGGACAGTTTTCTCTTTCCCCTCCAGTCTCATTCACTGGGCTAGTGGGAATCTGTCAGTGGCCTATGTCGCAGAGGGTGGTGGGGAGTGAGCTCACTCCCCTGGCTTCCTTAAAGGTTTCAGAATGTTAAGTCATAAGGTCATAGCTTTTAGAAGAGACTTACTTTTAGGTTCTCAAGGAGTCGGCTAGGTGGCTCAGTGGATAGAGCTCTGGGCCTGGAGTCAGGAAGACCTGATTTCAAATGTGGCCTCAGATATGTACTAACTGTGTGACCCTGGGCAAGTCACTTAACCTCTGTTTGCCTTAATCCACTGGAGAAGGGAATGGCAAACCACTCCAGGATCCACAGAGACTTGCCCAGGTCTCAGAACTAGTCAGTGTCTGTTGTGGCATAGGGGTACTGAGAGCCCCAAAATACAAGGGAAAAAGGCGCGGGTCTGCCTTGAAAGAATTCAGCCACTCGGGTTTTCTCTCAGTCAGAGCAAGATTTATTTCGTCATCAATAGAAGGGGGAAGTGTGTGTGTTAAGAATGTACACATTTGGTAAGGAGAAGCCAAGCGTTTTTTTTTTAATAGGGAAAAAGATTGTAGGAAGATTTGGATGGGACCAAGGAGTGGTTGCCTGGGTGACCTGATAGAGAGGGGGTCTAGACGGGGTCAGGGGTGGGAAAAAGCCTGGGGTGTCTCAGGTAACAGACAATGAAGGGCTGGGCTGGGTCAGAGGTAACAGAGAACTGAAAATTGGGGCTAGGTCAGAGCCACAATGAAAGGACAGTTGAAAGAACTATTGAGTACCTAGGTGGGGCTGTGTGGGAAGGTTCTGGAACTAGGTTGCTGGTTTTTTTTTTGGGGGGGGTCCAGGTCCCAAATCTTGTTAGTAAGGGCATAAGGTAAGATTCAAACTCAAGTCTTCTTGACTCCAGGCCTAATGCTCTATCCATTGTGCCTCTGACCCTAGAGATCAGAAGACAGTGGAATCATAAATTTAACATGGAAAGACACTCCAAAGACCATCTAGTCTAAACCCCTCATTTTACAGATGAAGAACCTGGGTGGTTTGCTGATGGCCATTCTGCTAATAAGTGTCAGAGGCAGGATTTGAGCTCAGGTCTTCCTAAACCCAAACCCAGTATTTTATTCAGTATATATAGTCCATATAGTCATAGAGTCCAACCCAGGGGCGGGGAACCTACGGCCTCGAGGTCACACGTGGGCCTCTAGGTCCCTCAAGTGCAGCCCTTTGACTAAATGATCTCAAGACCCCAGGTTTCCACCCCTGGTCCAATCCGTCGTTTTACCTAGGAGGAAACTGAGGCCCAGAGAGGCAAAGAAAATTGTCTGAATTCCCACAGGTATATTAGTAGAGCCAGGGTTCAAACTGGGTTCCTCTGAATGGGAGAGAACATGATCCAGCAAAAAGAAAACTGGATTTGAAGTCAGAAGACCTGAGCTCAAAGCTTGCCTCTGATGCTTGCCAATTGGGTACCCTTGGAAATGTTATTTCATTTTCAGGGCCTCAGTCTCTTTATCTGTAAAATGACCTAGGTGACCTCTGAGGTCCCTTCAAGTTCTAAATCTGTGATCCCATAATCTCTTTCCATGACACAATGCCATGTGGGGGCTGGCCACCTGTTTGTCCTATTCCTGGTTTTTTGGGTACTGTTTGTTCTATGGGAGCTTGACCCATAGTGCCTTTATGGAAACACAAACATTTGGAAGGAGAGAAGGTGGGGGGAAGGGCCTGGGACACCAGCTCTTCAGTCTCTAGGGGCTAAAGACAGCTTGCCAGGCTCCTTGCTCTGGTGAGGGGAGATCTCAGGGCTAGGGGACCCAGAGCACTATGATTCTGCACAGATATTCCCTGTTCCTCCCTTCCCACAGCCACAAAGTCCAGAGATTCACATTCTCCATAGCCTTTTGCCAAAAGCAGGGAACCTAGGATCCAGGTCACTCTTGAGGGTCGTTTTCCTGCTGGAAATTCTAAAGTCAGAGGTCTGGGGCCCAGGCTGACTGTCATTTTCAGCCTTAGCCTTCCACAAATTCATTGCCGATTTAAATAAGGCTGAACTTAGATCCACAGGGCTGAGCCCCTGGGTTAAGTGGAAGAAAGTGACAGAGGCCTTTGTTTCCTGGGTTTTTGGTTACTGCACTTGTAAATAATAATTTTTATTTCCACTTTCTGATTCTCCCTTCTCTCTCCACCCTCCCCACTCCTTCCCCCCTTCACAATGTGGCTGTCACTATGTCCCTTTCCCAGTGAAATGTTCTTCCATTATCTCTCCTGGACCTTGTGAACTCATGGATAGATTTCTAGTTTTTCTAGACTGGGTTCAGAACAAGGCAAACATGGTACTCTGGGATGTGGACTTTCTAGGACTTTCTAGACTCCCTCTAGGTCAGTTAGGTGGCACAATGAATAGAGCACTGGGCTTGGAATCAGGACCACTTATCTTCCTGAGTTCAAATCTGGCCTCAGACACTTACTAGGTGTGTGACCCTGGACAAGTCACTTCACCCTGTTTGCCTCAGTTTCCTCATCTGTAAAATGAGCTGGAGAAGGAAATGGCAAACCACTCCAGTATCCTTTCCAAGAAAACCCCAAATGGGGTCATGAAGAGTCAGATATGACTGAACAACAACAGACTCCCTCTGGAAATCAGTTCTAGGATATCTCGTTGAAATGGTAGAACTGGAAGGAACCTCAGCTGCTATGTAGCACACCCCTTCATTTAAAAAATTAATTATTTGAAATTAAAATCCATTTTCTCCCCCTCTCTCAGAAAAATCAATCCATAGTAAAACAAAAACAACAAAAACCAAAGAAGCAAACAAAAAAAACCCCAGCCAAAACAAAGCATGTATAGTTAAATAAAACAGATTTTTGTATTGGTCAAATCTAATGTCACCTTTCTGTCAGGAAGTGATTTCAGCATTTGTCTTTGGGAATCATGCCAATCTTCTTATTTTACAGATGAGAAGTTAAGTGACTTGTCCAAGGTCACACAGCTAGGATCGAAGGGCCGTCTACTCCAAGTCTAGAACAGCTTACACCCTGGTTACAACAGATGTCAGATGATCCAAAAGAAACACCAGGAGAAGGAGCCAGGGTGCAGACACAAGTCTGTTCTGGAACAAAGGCCACCGTGAGGTTCTGGGAGGTGACCCGAGGACCCAGGGGGAGGGGCAGGTCCTGCTGTGGCTGAGGATCAGCAGGAACTGAGCCTCCTGTGCTAGCTGGCTCCCTGGGTCAGCACTCAGAGACGAAGACTTTTAATTGTGGTTTTTATCTTCTTTCAAATGGGCTATGCAGCAGCCCTAAGGGCTTCATCAAGAAGATGAATCTCATTTTATTAGCCTGTGAGCTGCACATGTAATGTTCCACCTACTCAATGGCCTGGTGCTTTTCAAAGTGACTTAACCCTTCCTTTCTCCCTAACCACCACCTGAAGGGCTTTGTGAGGATGCTGGTAAGCTCTTCTATCCAACAACAATGTCCCATTTGGAGTTTTCTTGGCAAAATTACTGAAGTATTTTGCCATTTCCTTCTCCAACTCATTTTACAGATGAGGAAACTGGGGCAAACATGCTTAAGTGACTTGTCCAGGGTCTGAGACCAGATTTGAATTTAAGATGAGTCTTTCTGACTGCTGGCCTGGTACTCTATCCACTGCACCACCTAATTGTCTGGATGTCAAGAATAATCTTCCAAATATTCTTTTTCTTCACGTGGCTCCCATGCTCAAGAACCCACAGTGGCTCCCTATTGCCTTTTGAATTAAAATGAAATTTTTCTGCTCAGTTTTCAAGGGCTTCATGATCTGACTCCACCTGGCATAACTATCCCTCTGTTCCTCTCAGATCCAGGTTCCTTATAGTTTCTGACAAGCTCCATAGGTATTCCCACCTTTATAGCTTTGTCTGTTCTGCTCTCCCTGCCTGGAATGCCTTTCTTTATGCTAAACTCAGATCCAACTGTCTCCCCAAGGCTTTCCCTGACCACTTCAGTCCTAAATGCACTCTTCCTAGCTCATTTGGATAGGTATTCAGAACCACACAGTTTAGCACTAGTCAGTAGTCTCTTTAACTATACTGTAATTAAGTCCTTTGGGGGAAGGGAGGGAGGGTGTCCATACTTCCCTGTATCCTTCCATCACTCTCTCCACCCAGCAGTTAGTTAATGGGTGGGCATGTGCTTACGGTTCAATAACATTCATTGATAGTTGGATTAGAGCCTTGTCTAAACTCTGTTCCAGGTTTAGCCTCCTTGATCCTAAAATGGGCTTAGATGTGAGTTCTTTCCTGGTTGGAGAGAAGATTCAGACCTCTGCTTGTCCCTTCGGGATAGGCAATTAAATCAACACTTTTTAAAATAACAGTAGTGTGGTTTAGTGGAAAAAACCCTGTCCCTGTATTCAGGAGACCTTGCTATACTTAAAAAAAAAAATACTGGTTCTAGTGTCTGATGGGGCAGCTGATGGCACAGGTAGACAGAGCATGGGACCTAGAGTCAGCAAGACTCATCTTCCTGAGTTCAAATCTGGCCTCAAGACAGAGCCTAGTTGTGTGACCCTGGGCAAGTCACTTAACCTTGTTTGCCTCAGTTTCCTTATCTGTAAAATGAGCTGGAGAAGGAAATGCAAGCTACTCCAGTATCTCTGCCAAGAAAACACCAAAAGGGGTCATGGAGAGTTGGACCTGATTGAAAAAAATTACTAAACAACAGCAATAACAATATCTGATGCCTTATGTCTAAATTCCGGCTTTGCTGCTAACTCACTGTGTGCCCTGGGTGGACTCAGACTCCATGATTTTGACTCTAATGTTCCATTCCACTTTAAACTAATGATTCTAAGCCCCAGCTCTGTCACTGAGTGATTATGGGAAAATCCCTTCCCTCCTCTGAGAGCACAGCATGAAGAAATGCTGGATTTGGAATCAAAAGATCCAGGTTCAGATCTTACCTTTGTTATGCATCATCTATGTGGCCTTAGATGAATCTCTTAACCTCCTCCACTTTCCTACTCTGAGAGATTGAGACTAGATAGATGCCTCCTAAGTTCTTTCCAACTCAATCTATGAAACTGTGAACCATGGACTCCACCACCTATGGCCTGGGGCAGGACAAGTAGGAAGGAGTGTGATATAGGGACATAACCAGCCTCAAAACCAGTCCCACTTTGACATTCAGTGTCCCTGGGCAAGTTACCTGACCCCTTTATGCTCTACATCTACACAATTCTCTAAGACTGATGAAATTACAGACCCAGTCCCTATCCCTATTCGGTGTGTGTGTGTGTGTGTGTGTGTGTGTGTGTGTATGAGGGTGGGGGTGGAGGTGGGGGGGTGGCCATGGAAGGGAAGGAGGTAGTGGCATGAATTATGGACAGCTTTCCATCTACTTTAGTAAGTAAACCTGGGCGCCCCCAGGAAAGTTCTATGGAAATAGAGCCATTATTAATATGCCAAGACTGGGGCAGGGATCTGCCAGTTCCCGGCTTTGTCTGAGGGCCAGAGCTCCCCAGAATCGTATTAGTTCTGTGTGATCAGAGACAGAGGAGAAGTGAGGACAAGAGAGGAGAAGTCAGGAGGGGGATATTTAAGACGAGCTGTCCATGCAGCCGCTACCACGTGCCAGTGAGTGGTTTCTTCCCGTGCTCCCGGGCTGGTAGCCATTCGCAGCGGGGATGGGAGGGAGGGCCCTGGGTCACGGGGAGCTTTGGGGGGTCTGGAGGCTGGAGCCCAGGCAGAGAAGGGCAGAGTGTGAGTGTGGCATGTGTGTGCGTGCGCGGCTGGGTTCCTCTGCACAGCTCCTGCCTCCCTGGCATCCCAGCCCATGCATAGAGATGTAATTCAGTTACGGGGCCTATAATTAACTTAAATCATTCTTTGTGCAAGTGGGCCCTCCTGCCTCTAAAAATAAAGCAAGGCAAGAAAGTGAGCAAGCAAATTGGAAACAGAACAGAATGGGGGGGGTGGGTGGAGAAAAAGCTGGAGCCATCAAGTGGCTGGTTGCAAAGGGCGGGGGGAGGGGGGATGTCTTATGGGGAGGGCGAAGTCTGGGAGCTGGCGGGAGAGGCGGAGCTGGAGGGGAAGGAAGAGACAAACCCGAGCCAGGGGCTGCGGGAGATAAGGACCTGGGGTGGAGAGAAGCCCCGCGGAGCTGCCCCGGACTCCGAGGCTCATAGTGCGCAGAAGGTCAGAACCTGAAAGGATCCCAGCGATCATTTAGGCTTATCCTCTCATTTTATAGCGCGGGAAACTGAGGCACAGAGAGAAGTGACGTGCCCCAGGGCACACATGGATTTAGCAACCGAGAGGAGACCTAAAGAGAGTCGGGAAGAAGCACCTGGAGATTGGGACGAGAGGTAGAGTCTGAAGGTTAGGAAATATCCCAAACCAACAGACTTCCTTGGATATTGCCATTAGGTTGGAGGCCATTAAATCCAACTTCCTCATTTTACGGGTGAAGAAACTTCAGAAGTTAAGTGACTTGCCCGGGGTCACACAGCTACTAAGTGAGTGTCTGAGGTAGGATTTGAATCCAGGTCTTACTGACTCCAATATCAGTTCCCTTTATTTTTACGGATGGAGAAACTGAGGCCCAGAGAGGTCATGTCATTTGCTCCAGATCACACAGGTAGAAAATAGCAAAACCAGGATTCAAATCCATGTTCTCTCCCTCCAAATTCGGTGCTCATTCCGTTCAGTTCAAGCATTGTTCAGTTGTGTCTGGCTCTTTGTGAAACCATTTGGGATTTTCTTGGCAAAGGTACTGGAATGGCTTTGTCATTTCCTTCTCCAGTTTATTTTACAGATGAGGAAACTGAGGCAGAGATTAAGTGACTTGCCCAGGGTCACACAGCTAGTATTTCTCTGAAGATGGATTTGAACTCAGGTGTCCTTGACTCTGGTCCCAGCATTGTTTATACTTAACTGTTTGACTCCAGAAGTCCAGGACTCCTGACTCCAAATACTCCTCCTCCTCTGACTCTACCATGTTACCTAGAATACAATACAATATTTGTTGTACAGTCGTTTTCAGCCACGTCTGACTCTTCCTGACCCCATATGGAGTTTTCTTGGAAAGGATACTGGAGTGCGTGGTCATTTTCTTCTTCAGTGAATTAAAGCAAATAGAGGTTAAGTGACTTGGCCAGGGTCACATAGCTAGCAAGTGGCTGAAGCTGTATTTGGACTCTGGTCTTCCTGAGTCTGGCTGCCCCCTGCTCTTTCTATTGCCCCACAATCTTTAAAAAAGATGTGCTTTCCTCTGCTTAGGTTCTCCCTCCACTGAAGAGATATTGGGATCTCTTTGCCCCTTAGCAGACAGTTTGGTGAGTTTCCGTAAGCCCAAAATTCATCCCTTAGAGGCCAACAGTCTAGGGACCAGCCTTTCCCATTTTAGCCAGATTGGTCCTTGGATAATAGATGCAGCCCTATTGCTCCTCCTGTGCCCTTAGACTTCTCTACTCTGATAAGGTCTACCAGACTGGGTTCAAAGGCGTATTCTTTAAGGACCCAGTATTCTCCAATGCTACAAAGCACTGGAGAAAGTCTTTGGGGGAGGAATCCAGTTATTTAAAAAATGATGAAGTCAACAGTTGGCTAATGAATACTTTGCCTGAATTTTCAGAAGAGTTAGAGAGTTAGAGAGATTTATAAGATGTGCAAGCTGGAAGGATAATAGATCATAGATCATAGATCTGGATGGGGCCTTAGTGACTGCCAAGACTGGCCCCTTCATTTTAGAGATTAAAGAGGTATGAGTGACTCCCCCAGGGAGTGTCCAAGGATGAGATCTGAACTCATTTCTTCCTGACTCTGATTTCACCTTCATTATAGAGAGGAGGGTACAGATTTGCAGACACAGTATTGGCAGAAAAGGGACAGGCACAGATGCTTACTTATTTGGAAAGGTTCTCCCAGAAGTTTGTTTAGATCTTTTGACCTAAGCTTGGGCTTCTCTAGCTGGACAACAGGGATTGGGATCCTAGATTACCAATTTCCTCTTAGGGGGCTGCCCATATTTTTAGCCCAGAGACTCAATACAACTTGATTGGGGTGAGTCAGGGCAGGCTTGCCTGAAAAAAAGTGGGGAGTAGCAATGGGAGTGAGTGAAGGGGGAAGGGGAGGAGAGGGATGTGGCTTGATGACAAGGTGTAATGGTATGGGAATTTGAAGATCTTTCCTGCCCCTTAATAAGCCTAAGAGAATTTGAATACCTTCCTTGTTTCGAAGATATACCCTGCCACCTAATAGGCTGAATGTAATAATGTGGAACCTGTGGTGGGAGGAGTTTTCTGAAGGGTGGAGAAGAGCCCACAGGAAGCTGGGAGTCAGAGCAGCTAGACATGATTGGGAGGAGAGGATGCATCTGAGGGAGACAGTTAGGCTTGTGAGTAAAAGTTGGTGTTTGTCACCTGCTGTGACAGCTAGGCTTGTGTTGGCTTGTGGGAAGGTTAAGGGGTGCTGTGGCTCTCTGTGCTGTTATGGCTTATTAACTTCTTTGCTGCTATGATGGAATTGGCTTACTGGTTTTGGTTTTCTGGTGACTGAATAAATGTTTTGTTTCTGTCTTCTATATGGAGAGTCTGTTATATTTTGCAATCAAGCATTATGTAGGTATAATTATAGTGATTATTGGTGCTATGAATATTGCATTGGTGCTACATTTGGCAATGAGGATGGGATTGCAAGGTATTGAACCTCTATTTGGAGGCAGAAGGGATTTAAAAGAAGAAATGTCTATCCCAGGATAGGAGAGTTTACCTTATTCCTCCTTAGCAAGGGTGTGGTCCAAAAGTACAAGACTCTGTGAAAACTGGGAACTGAGGTTACAGCAGGGAGAGTCTAGAGATTTGTTATGGGAATCTTCCCTGCCCCTAGGCCCTTTGATAGGCTTAAGTGGCTCTGAGAACCTTCCCAGATTTGAAAGTATACTCTGCCCCCTAATAGGCTAACTGTGGTCACATGGAGCCTGTGGTGGGAGGCTTATTTTTCAGGAATGCCCACTTACTACTTTGTGATTGGGCAGTGGGTCAAGAGGGCTGTGACAGTCTCCAATCCAGGAGAAGGCTATATAAACTGCTGATACAAGGTTTTGCTTTGGGGCTCACTTTGAGAAGAGTTGTGTGATTTGGCCAGATGAGACTCTGGGAAGCCGTTGAGCCCCTCGGCTTTGAAAAACCCAGATGTTGGTGCTTCCCTCTCTGGTAACTGACTAAGTATGGATGTAATGGTCAGACGGTTGGAAGCCCGTCTGTTGATCTGTTTCTTTGTCTGCTTGTAACTTGTGTTTGTATTCTCTGAAGTTCAGGGTGCTGACTTTTTCCCCTGAACTAGGTAAATGACATATGTTT
>CM053590.1:188965294-188998186 GCA_028646515.1 Pseudochirops corinnae | reverse complement strand
CGCGAGCGGGAAGCTACAACGCGGAGGCGGGTACAAAACCTCTGCCTTTCGCTTTTCCGCTCTGGAGGCCTTTCGGCCGGACTGCTTATCTCCCCCTTTCGCAATCCCCACTCACAGCTGCTGCTAATCTGCTCACCAGAGAGGCTCCTCCCCTCCTTCAGTCCAGCCGCCCCCGGGGCACAGCCACGGCTTCAGGCCAGGCTGTTTTCGGTTCGCAGTGCTGATATGGTTCCTCGTAGCCGAGCTGACTTTAGTGGGAAATATCTTTGTGTGCGTTTTGGAGTTCTAGGATTGGTTTAGAGTCCTATTTTATGGGTATTTTGGGGTGGCTATGTGAGAGCTGTGATATGTTGCTGCTGCTACACCGCCCTAAATAATTCTTTCTAAAACAAGTCATAGGTTTATACGAACAATTCACTTTCTTTTTTTCAATGGTGTGGGGGGATAAGAAGGAAAGACAATCAGTTTTTAAAAATTAATATAAAAATGTCCTAATCAGCAAAAGTCTCCTTTCTCTCTCTTCTACTCCCCTTCCTTTGAGAAAGAGAAAACAAACTCACATATATGTATTACATATACACATACATACATATACATGTATATGTTTATGTGTATATATACACATTCACACATATCTGTGTACACACAGAGTGAGAGTGAGAGAGAGAGAGAGAGGAGAGGGAGAGAGAAGAGAGAGAGGAGAGAGACAGAGAGAGAGAGAGAGAGAGAGGAGAGAGAGGAGACAGAGAGAGAGGAGACAGAGAGACAGACAGAGACAGAGAGAGAGACAGAGAGAGAGAGAGGAGAGAGAGAGGAGGCAGAGGAGAGAGAGAGAGAAAGAGAGAAAGAGAGAGAAGTATAGTCAAGCAAAACAAATTCTAGCATTGACCGTGTCCAGAAAAACATGTCTCAATCTGTACTTTGAATCTGACACCTCTGTATCAGGAGATGGGCAGCATATTTCATCATGAGGCCTTTGGAATCAAAGTTCTTCATTACTTTGATCAGAGTTCTCAAGTCTTTCAAACAAAATTATCTCTACAATATTGCTATCATTGTATAAATTATTCTCCTGGTACTACTTACCTCACTGTGTCTCAATAAATGAAAGTTTTCCCAGGCTTCTCTGAAACCATCCCCTTAATCAATTCTTATAGAACAAGAGTATTTCATTATACTTATACACCACAGCTTGCTCAGCCATTGCCCAATTGATGGGCACCCTCTCAGTTTTTGATTCTTTTCCACCACAAAAAGAGTTGCTATAAATATTTTTATATATCTTTAATTAGAATTTGTTAGAATTTGATTAGGATTCTGAGGGGATGTGTATGTCCTCTCTCCATATTAGAATATAAACAATTTATTTCTGTTTAGTCCTTTATGATTGCTCACTGAAGTTTACCTTTTTGTGTTTCCTTAATGTCTGTGTTTGCATTTTAAAGCTTCTAGGCAACTTTGTTGTTTTTGTCTTTATTTTTCATCAAAAATGCTTGGAAATTCTCTATTTCATTAAAATTCCATTTTTTTTTCTTCCTGCAGAGTTCTACTCAGCTTTTGCCGGTAAGTTATTCTTAATTGTAGACTTACATCTTTTGTCTTCTGGGATATCGGCAGTGACTGTTCACTTATATTTGATCCTGACTTTGTCTCCTCTGTACTTAAATTCTTTCTTTCTGGCTGCTTAAATATTTTTTTCTTTGATTTGGGAGCTCTGGATTTTGGCTATAATACTCCTGGTAGTTTTCATTTTGAGGTTTCTTTCAGGAGATGACCATGGAATTTTTTCTATTTCTACTCAGCCCTCTGGTTCTAAGGGATCTGGGCAGTTTTCTTGGATTATTTCTTGCAATATGTTACCTAGGCTCTTTTTTTTTTTTTATTATGGCTTTTGGGTAGTACAATGATTTCATAAATGACCTTTCCTCAATCTGTTTTCTATATCAATTGCTTTTGCTATGAAATATCTTACATTTTCTTCTATTTTTTATTCTCTTGACTTTATTTTAATATATTTTTTTGCCTCATAGAGTGATTATCTTCTATTTTGTTCATTTAATTTTCATAGAGCTTTTTGTTGGGTAAGGTTGTGAACCTCTTGTGTCAAGATGTTCATTTCCATTTCAGTTCTTTCCCATAGCTCTCATTTCTTTTTTTTTTTAAATTTCCCTCTAGTGTTCTCATTAAGTTATAAAAACATTTGAAACTCTTGCTTAATTTCTTTCAGAAATTCTTATTGAATTGTGCCCAAGTTGTGTTTTTCTTTTGATGCTTTACTTGTAGATGTTTTGAAGTCATTCTCTTCCAGATATGTGTTTTGAGCACCCCTATCACCAGAATAACTTTTATGTTAAGATTTTTTATTTGCTCATTCTTCCATCCTACTCTGATTTCAGAATTTATGTTAGGATTGAGCTCCCCACAATTCTGGAGGGAATGCCTGAGTTGGTTCTGCTGCTGTCTTCTTGGGATATTGAGTGTTGTTTTTATAGCACCTTAGGGCTGACTCAGGATGGGGACCTGCAAGTTTTCTGTGTTCCCAAAGTGGTCTGATCCAGGACAAAATCTAATTTTGTTCTCTTGGTCTGAGTCCTGAAAGTTCCTGACCTATGTGTGGGTCTGAGCAACACATCTGTGATCTTGCCTCAGTTGTATTTCTAGGACATTGCTACTGGACCCAGCTCCTATCAATCAGGTGGAAATCTCTTTTGGCTCAGAGTAACAGAACTGTAGGTCTCCCTTTTGTTTATGATTCCTGCCCTGGTTATTCCATGACAGGCTTTAGACTGAACTAGAGCCTAGAAATAAGATCTTACTGCATTCCTAGGGTCACAACCACACAGCTGCTGCTTGCTCCTGAATTTGCCCCTTGTTTAGTACACATTCTGGGGCCCCCAACCACTCCTAACTCTAGAATGACATCCCTAGGTTGAGGTTCCCTCCTCACTTAGCCTATGTGATTATGTCACTTAGCTCACTTAGTTCTGTGATCTGGAGCTAGGCAGTGAGTAAAAGAGCTAAGAGCTGGCATCTGTTCCTTTTCTGGATTTGGAACCTCTTCTTCTGGTGCAAAGCCTCTTCCTGGACTGGAATGCTCCTTGTGACTCTTCCTGGCTAGACACCCAGGTGCTCCCCAACTCCAATGTCAACAGACTTCTTTATCCATCTTTCTATGTTGACCTTTGCCAGAAAAGTGGCTCACTATGATTTTTTTCTAGGATTTCCCAATCAGAACTTAATCTGGTGCATTTTCTAAGTTTGTTTGGCGGTGTTGGGTATGGGTATGGGTAGCTTGACTGTACTTCTGCTCCCCTACCAATAATTTGCATGCTTATTCTATTAGAATGTAAGGTCTTTGGTAGTAGGGATGGTTTAATTCTCCTGGCACTACCAACCGCTAGTGCCTTCTCCTCTGACGTTGCCTTCTGTCTACTTTGTGTAAATCTTGTATGTGCTTAATTATTCTGTGCTGTTCTCACTGCCTTCCCATTAGAATATAACTTCCTTGAGAGTTAGAAGTGTTTTTGTCCCCCCCTTTTTACATAGCACCTCAAGATTTAAAATATACTTTCCTTAAAACAACAACAACAACAACAACAACAACAACACAAAACCTCTTGAGAGAGATAGGGCAACTATTATCATTATGAAGAAATTGAGGCTCAGAGAAAAATCAGAGTCACGTGGCCAGTAAGTAGCAGACCTAGGACACAAATCCAGGCTTCCTGATCCCGACTTCAGTCTTTTTTCTAGGTGGTGGAAGTAATAGCTGGCATCTGTACAGTACTTTAAGGTTTGCAAAGTTCTATACACATATTACCTCATTTTATCTTCACGACAATCCTTGGAGGCAAATTCTATTATTATTCCCATCTTACCAATAAAGAAACTCAGATGGACAGAAGTTACATGGCTAATTAAGTGTCTGAGACAGGTAAAGGAATCCCATCTGGATCCCCCAGTTAGGAAACTTTCCCTCTTGTTCTGACCTTCCCCCTCTTTGTCCTACAGTGAGAGTGAATCTTATCTTATTGCCTTGGTGGTGGCAGTAGAGAAACTTGCAAGATTCAGTCAGTCTAGAAACTTGCACCAGGCCTCTCGCTAAACTCTGGGGATGTAGAACTAGTCCCTGCCCTCAGGGAGCTTATATTCTAGTCAAAATGACATCATGACAAAATAATTAAGTAGATTAGATAGGTAGGTGCTAGGCAGATAAGATTAGACAGATTAATACTAGGAAAATATGTAAGATAGCTAGATAAGCAGATTAGATAGATAGACCATAGGTTAGATTAGATAAGCTAGATACTAACGATAAGATAGAGGACAGAGATAGATGGTATGTGCCAGACATTGTGCTAAGATCTGAAAATACAAATGTAAGCAACAAGAAAGATTTAAACAGTAGATGGGGGGCGGCTAGGTGGTGCAGTGAGTAGAGCACCAGCCCTGGAGTCAGGAGGACCTGAGTTCACATCCGGCCTCAGACACTTCACACACTTACTAGCCGTGTGACCTTGGGCAAGTCACTTAACCCCAATTGCTCTTCTCCCCCCAAAAGCAAAAAAAAAAGAGTAGATAGAAGGTGATCTCAGAGGAGGAATCACTAGCAGATGGGGGGCACAGTAAAGGCCTCCTGAATAAGGTGGAAGCTGAGTCTTGCAGGAAGTCAAGTTAGCTAAGAGATAGACATGAGGGGGCTGAGCATTTCAGGCACAGTGGTCACAATACTTGTGCAAATGTACCCTTGTGGAAGACGGGAGATGAAGCATTGCATTTGAGTGAAAACAAGTAAGTTTTTGTACCTGGATAGTGGAGCATGTGGAGGGCAGTAAAGGTAGGGAAGGTAGGAAGAGGCCAAGTTAGGAAGAGCTTTAAATCCCAGGCTGAGCTACAGAGATGGATAGATAGCCAGATAGATTATCTAGATGCTAGACAGATAAGATAGATTAGATACATAGTTGTTAGCCAAGACAGATGAAACAGATGATAGATAGGACAAATTAGACAGATAGATGCTAGACAGATATATAGATAAAACAGATAGATAAATACTACACAGACAGATAAGATAGCCAGATAAACAGAGTAGATGGGTAGATGATAGATCAGATTGACAGATGCTAGATACAGAGCTAAAACAGCCAGATTAGGTAGGAGCAAAACAGATGAGGTAGACAGAGGAGACAGATTAGAGGAAAGATAGGTAGGTAGGTAGGTAGATAGGTAGATAGGTAGATAGATAGGTAGACAGATATATAAATGGATGAATGATGGACAACAGGGAGACAGACAGACAGACAGATAAGCAGACATACAGCATATGCTGGGCATTGTCCTAAGATCTGAACATACAAATACAAACAACAAGAAAGATGAGGAGGATACATTTTAATGGAGGAAGACAACACAATAAAAGGGCACTGAAAAGTGGGGGTGGGGGGGAGAGAGCAAGACCAAGTGGACAGGAAGGAAAGTCCTGAGAGTCAGTAGTAGAGTTAAGAATTAAGTATAACTGGCTTATATTTGATCCTGAAATCTTCTAATCTTTTAATTAAATTAATTAAATCCTTTAATCTATCTAATAGGGAGCCACTGGAGTAGTAGGGTGACATGATCAGACTTACCCTTTAGAAAAATCACTTTGACAGCTGAGTGGAATTTTCTTAAGGAGCTGACATTCTAATTGAGGAAGGTAACACATAAAAGAAGAGTTGAAAGGCAGGGGTACTCTCACACATCAGATGGGCTGATATGATAGAAAAAGAAAATGACAAATGCTGGAGGGGATGTGGAAAAATTGGGACACTAATGGTTGGTGGAGTTGTGAACTGATTCAACCATTCTGGAAAGCAATTTGTAACTATGCTCAAAAGGCTAAAAAACTGTTTATACCCTTTGATACAGCAACATGGCTATGGGATCTGATTCCCAGAGAAAAACAAAAGAAAAAAAAGCAAAGGGACCTATTTGTACAAAAACATATATAGCAGCTCTTTTTTTTTTTTTTTGGTGGTGGCAAAGAACTGGAAATCAAGGAGTTGCTCATCAACCAAGGAATGGCTGAACAAGCTGGGACATATGATGGTGCTGGGATAATATTGTGCTGGAAGAAATGATAAGTAGCATAAAACACTTTTCACACAAATAAAGTCAGATCTAAACAATTGGAAAAATATTAACTGCTTTTTATATTGACTGAGTCAATGTAATAAAAATGGCAGTTCTACCTAAATTAATCGATTTATTCAGTGTGATACAAAACTTTATTTTCTATTTATTTCTATTATTCTATAAAAATTATTTTGTAGAGTTAGAAAAAGATAATAACAAAATTCATCTGGAAGAATAAAAGCTCAAGGATGTCAAGGGAATCAATGAAAAAAATGTGAAAGAAAGTTGTCTAGCCCAACCAGTTCTCAAACTGTATTATAAAGCAATAATGAAAACAATCATGTACTGGCTAAGAAATAGAGTGGTGGATCAGTGGAATAGATTAGGTACAAATTACATTATAGTAAATAATCAGAGTAATCTAGTATATAATAAACCCAAAGATCCAAGCATTTGGAACAAACCTCAGTATCTGACAAAAACAGTATAGCAGAAACTAGGTATAGACCAATATCTCACACTGTATACCAAGAAAAGGTCAAAATGGGTGCATGATTTCCACATAAAGGGTGATACCATAAGCAAATTAAGAGATCATAGACTAGTCTGTCTCTCAGATACAGAGAGCATTGCAAAACATAAACTAGATAATTCTGATTACGTAAAATTAAAAGGTTTTTGCAAAAACAAAACCAATGCAACCAAAATTGTAAGGAAAGCAGAAAACTGGGAAAAAAATTTGCAATGAGGAATAAAGGCCTCATTTCTCAAACATATAGAAGACTCAGTCAAATTTGTAAAAATACAAGTCATTCCTCAATTGATAAATGGTCAAAGGATATGACCAGACAGCTTTCAGACAAAGAAATCAAAGCTATCTATAGTCATATGAAAAAAAGCCCTAAATCACTATTGATCAGAGAAATGCAAGTTAAAACAACTCTGAGATACCACCTCACACCTATCAGAGTGGCTAACATGACAAAAAAGGAAAATGTTGGATGTTGGAGGGAATGTGGAAAAAACTGGGATACTAATGCATTGTTGGTGGAGTTGCGAACTGATCCAACTATTCTTGAGAGCAATTTGGAACTATACCCAAAGGGCTATAAAACTATGCATACCCTTTGATCCAGAAATACTGTTGCTAGGTCTATGTCCCAAAGATATCCAAAAAAGAGAAATACAAAAAATATTCGTAGTAGCTCTTTTTGTAGTAGTTAAGAACTGAAAATCAAAACGGTGCCCATCAATTGGGCAATAGCTAAACAAGCTGTGGTAGATGATTGTAATGGAATATTATTGTGCTGTAAGAAATGACAAGCAGGATGATTTCAGAAAAACCTGGAAAGACTTATGTGAACTGATGCACAGTGAAGTGAACAGAACCAGGAGGACATTGTCCACAGTAGCAGCAATATTGTGGGATGAAGAACTGTGAATGACTTAGCTATTCTCAGCAATATAATGATCCAAGACGATTCCAAAGGACTAATGATGGAGCATACTCTCTGCCTCCAGAGAAAGAACGGATAGTGATTGAATACAGACTGAGGCATGCTATTTTTCACTTTCTCTCTTTCGTTTTTTTCTTTTATTTGAGTCTTCTTGTATAAAATGACTAATATGGAAATGTTTTACAGAATTGCACATATATAACCTATATCTGATTACAGACCGTCTCAGGGAGTGGTGAGGGGAGGATAGAATCTGGAACTAAAAATTTTAAATAAAAAAATTTTTTAAAATGATGAGCAGGATGATTTCAGAAAAACCTAGAAAGATTTACACGAACTAATAGTGAAATGAGTAGAACAGAGAAACATTGTACACAGTAACAGCAATATTATGTAATGATCAACCATGTATGACTTAGTTATTCTGATTAATACAGTGATTTAAGACACCTCCAGAGAAAGAGCTGTTGGAGTATGAATGCAGATTGAAGGATAATTTTTTCACTTTATTTTTTCATGTTGCTTTTTTGGGGACAACATGACTGATAAGGAAATATGTTCTGCATGATTTCACATGTATAATTGATATCCCATTTCTTGCTTTCACAATGAGTGGGGGGAAGGGTGGAAGGGAGAAAGAGGATCCAGAACTCAAAATTTAAAAAAAAAATGAATTAAAAAATAAATTGAAAATTGAAAAAGAAAAGAAAACAAGGGGTGAGATGGGAGGAGGTGCCCATGTGGGGGTAAAGTGGTAGAGTCTGGAGAATGAGGGATGACTAGTCTGGGTCCTTCCTTAGAAAGGAGATTCAAGGAAGAATAGCTCTAAGTGCTTAATATGGGACTAAACACATGGTAATTACTCAATATTTGCTCACTACTTGATTAATTAATTGCTTATCTGATACCCTGACAATCAAGTCTGGGAAAACATATGCATGGTATATTTCCATCCCCAGGATACCGAGACCAATTCTCCACTTGCAAGAATGCACTTTATGGTATTGGTGAAACAAGTTTGATTAAAAGGAGGGAAACAAAATATAGAGGCAGCATGATGTACTTGAAAATACACTGGATTTGGAGGCAGCATTTTAGATTCAAATCTTGGCCTTGCTAATTGCTACCTGCCTGACTCTGAACAAGAAGCTTCTCTCTGGAGTTCAGTTTCTCCATTGGTAAGATGACAGGAATAGCCTAAATGACTTCTAATGCCCCCCCTTTTTTATTTTTCCTTTTTTTTTGGAGGGGAGAAGGCAGGGCAACTGGGGTTAAGTGACTTGCCCAAGGTCACATGGCTAGTAAATGTTAGGTGTCTGAGGTTGGATTTGAACTCAAGTCCTCTTGAGTCCAGGGCCGTTTCTCTATTCACTGTGCCTCTAATGCCCTTTCTAGTTCTTAAACCCTATGATTCTTGGGAATTTCAATTTATGTCAGTTCAGCAGATCTCGACTCAATTGTCAGAACCCATATGGGGTCATTATGGTTGTCTTAACTTTTGCCCAATCAAGGGCAGTCACGTCTTCACTACGGCCTTTGAACTTAGGGTCATTTCTTCTGGGAGCATTTTCTGGGGCTCCTGGCTGGAGCTGAGTCAGGTTTCCATCCCTGTGCTCTGGTCACTGATGGCTTGACCTAATTTACCTATCCGCCTGGATTTTGGATCTTTTTTTCTTTCACTGACGTCTGCTACCTTGTTTATCCTTTAATGTGTGGGTGAGACAACTGTAGTGGATGTGATACTGGACTTGGGGTCAGGTTCCTAATTTTGCCTTGCATACTCATTAGCTCTGTAGGCCTTAGCAAGTCTTCTCTGTGCTTTAGTTTCTCCATCTATAAAATGAGGGTAATACTAGTGCCCGTTTCATAGGGCTGTTGTGCATTCTCAAATGAGATAATAGATTTAAAGTGCTTTGCAAACCTATGGTGCTGCATAGATGCTGCTTGTTCTGCCTCCCTAGATTCCTGACCAACTCTTATTATTTACATATGCCCCACTCTTCGTGACCCCATTTGGGTTTTCTACATAAAGGTACTGGAGGAGTTTGCCATTTCTTTCTCTAGCTCATTTTATAGATGAAGAAATTGAGGCAAACAGGGTTAAGGGGTCACACAGCTCAGGGTCACATAGCTGTTGGTGTCACACAGAGTCATGCAGTATCTGAGGCTGGATCTGAATTCAAGTCTTCCTGACTCCAGGCCTTGGTGCTCTGTCTATTGTGCCACCTATCTGTCCCTCCTGACTAGTGTAGTGTGGTATGGGATGGCATAGCATAGCATGGCATGACATGTCATGGCATATCATAGCATGGCATGGCATAGCATAGCATAGTACGGCATGTCATGTCATATATCGTGGCATGGCATGGCATGGCATGGCATAGCATGGCATGGCATAATATAGTATAGAATAGTATTATATCATATCATATAGTATAGTACAATATAGTATAGTATTGTATAGTATAATACAGTGTAGCATAGTGTAGTATAGTATAGTGTGGTGTAGCGTAGTATAATACAGTGAAGATGATTTAATATACATAAAACATTTAGTAAATCTTAAAACGTATAGTGAACCTATACATTCTAGTTATTATTTAGGAGGCAGCCAGGTGACACAGTGGACTTGGAATCCAGAAGACCTGAGTTCAAATCCAGTCTAAGATTTTACTAGCTGTGTGACCCTGGACAAGTCACTTAACCTCCATTTGCCTCTGTTTCCTTAACTCTTAAATGGGGATAATTATAGCACCTACTATGCATTGACCTACTATATAAGGTTGCTGTGAAGATAAAATGAAATGATAACTTGTTAAAGTGCTTTGCAAAACTTAAAATGCTACTTACAGGGGCAGCTAGGTGGTATAGTGAATAGAGCACTAGCTTTGCAGTCAGGAGGACCTGAGTTCAAATTTGACCTCAGATGCATGACACTTACTAGCTATGTGACCTTGGGCAAGTCATTTAACCCCAATTGCTTTGGCTTCACCCCTCAAAAAATGCTACTTATAAAAGCCAGCTATGATTATCTTAAAGCTTCATAGGATTTAAGTGTTAGAAGAGATAGAGAATATCCAGTCTAGCCCCCTCCCAGAGAGGGCTCATAGGATTGTAGTTAAGAGTTGGAAGGGACCTTAGAGGGCATTGAGTCCAATTCTTTATTTTACAGGTGAAGAAACTGAGGCACAGAGAGGTTAAGTAATTTGTCCAGGGTCATATGACTAATTTGTGCCTGAGGCGAGATTTGAGCTTGGGTCTTCTTGGCTCAAAGTTCAGTGCCTTATCCGCTTCAATAAGAAGTGACTTTCTCAAAGCCCGGGCCAGGATTCATACCTGAGTCATCTGGCTCCAAATCTAGCAGTTTTTCTAAGATGCCACGCTGCCCGCTCAAGTTATTGTTACCAATACCTGAGCCCTCCTAGGTGGGCTGTGAGAGAGGCTTTCAGCAAAAGGAATCTGAAATCCCCTGAAAAGAGTCTCCCGAGTCACCTCAGCTTTTAATTAATGTGTTTCAAACCTTCTCCCCTTATCCCACCAAACCTGCTCATTAATTAAAAGTGCTCATTTGGACCAATAGGAGGGCGGTTTCTGGCCAGAAACAGCTGTTGCCTCTTTGTTCCCGGCACCACATGTCATGATTTGCTGTAAATTGATTGAACAAGACATAAAGGGGGGAGAAGGAGGGAGAACTTAGCTCCTGGCCCCAGGAAATCCAATCGCGAGCCCAGTAATCGGGTTCAGTTTACATCTTCATCTGCCAAAAGAAAATCCATCTGCTCAATTAGGCTTTGCTGCAGCCAGGCCCAGGTTGTGCTGCCTGGGAGAAGGAAGGTCCAGTAGCAGCTGAGAACCGGCTTCCTCAGCTGCCCTTTGTGCCATGTACCGTCCCCATCTGAGGGAGGCCAGAAGAGAGCTGCCTCATCCACTCAGCAAGAGCAGCATTTGGACCGTGCTTCCAATGCACCAGGCACTCTGCTGAGCACTGGACAAACATCTTGTTTCATCCTCACGAGGACCCTGGGAGGTGGGTGATATTATCATCTCTGTCTTAGAGTTGAGGAAACTGAGGCAAATGGAAGTTACATGACTTCCCAGGGTCACAGAGCTAATAAGTGTTTGAGGCTGCATTTGAATTCAAGTCTTCCTGATTCCAGGCTTAGTACTTTGAGCCTGGAATCTGTTGAGCCATCTGGCTGCCACCCCCCCACATGTTTACATGTACATACACGTACACATTGATACACACATAAACATACACATGTGTATACATGATAAAAACCCTACGTTTACATAGCATTACTATGCTGTATAGTACATGGTACATGCATGTTATTGCAATATACCATATGTGTATACACATGTATGCATGTAGGCATACGTGCATACCAGGGGTGGGGAACCTGTAGCCTCGAGGCCATATGTGACCCTCTAGATCAGTGGTTCTCAACCTTCCTAATGCCGTGACCCTTTAATACTCTTGTGTGGGCGTATCTGCACGTGGGTGGACCCGCCTGGAGACAGATAGAGGAGCAGTGTCTCGGTTCCTAAGACCATTGGAAGTATGTGTTTTCCGATGGTCTTACATGACCCCTGTGAAAGGGTCGTTCGACCCTCAAAGGGGTCACGACCCACAGGTTGAGAACCGCAGCTCTAGATCCTCAAGTGCAGCCCTTTGACTGAATCCAAACTTCACAGAACAATTCCCTTAACAAAAGGATTCGTTCTGTAAAATTTGGACTCAGTCAAAGTCTGCACTCAAGGACCTAGAAGGCCACACGTAGCCTCAAGGTCATAGGTTCCACCCTGTGCCAGGCACATGACAATGACTATCTCATTTCATCCTCGCAACGACCCTGTATGGCAGGTGCTGTGATTACGCCAATTTTAGAGTTGAGGAAACTGAGGCAACAGAAATTAAATGGCTTCCCAGAATCACAGACTGGTGAGTGAACGCAAGTCTTCCTGACTCCAGACTTGGCCCTCTATCCACTGTGCACCGTACTGTATATCATGTATCCAACTATGCACACACACACACACACACACATATCCATATATACATATAGACAGTATATACACACATGCATTATATATATATCTATATACATGTATAATAGACATATATCATACACAGTAGTTTGCATTATCTCCCCAATTGCAACTTGAGCTCCTCAAGAGCAGGGGCTGTGTTTTTGCTCTTCTTGGCATTACCAGTGCCCACAGTATCTGCCATATAGTAAGCCCTTAAGATATGTTTGTTGACTGACTGCTAGATTGGCCGTGGTGACCTCCATTGCAGATGGCGCTCTTCATCACCTTTCCCACCCCCCTAAAAAGTAGAAGTTAGTATTTGCTTCATCCTATTTCTATGGAGGGATCCTTAAGACTGCAGTCTTTTCTGGGGCCTTGCCCATAATTCTTTTGGAGTTGGGCTACCTTTACAACCTTGGCCCAGGCCTTGTGGCCAAGGTGGATCTTAGCCACAGGCAAATAGGTGTCAGCCTAGACGGTAGGATTTGAGGCACCCTGAAAATTCTATCTACCCCCAAATCTCTCTCTCATCATCTGACATACCCTCTATAAGAGTTTCATTGCTTTGGCTTAAAACATTCTGCTTCCAGAAGACTCCTTTTAAGAGGCAAATCCCCCTGAGAGGAAGTCGTTGGACATTGTCTGAATGCTTTAGCTGGTCTGGTTCCTGGACGATTAGTAGTCCTTCGGCTGTAGAGGATTCCATTCAAATATTTGTTGAGTACCCGTTTGCTAAATTGCTGTTATACCAAAGGGATGCACACTGGATGGTGAGATCTAGGCTTTGAACAGCTTTTCCTCTTTCCTATTCCCCACATTTGTCTCTGCTAGTGTACCTCACCTTGAAGGTGCTGCCATCTAAAATCAAAGTTTCCAGGTTTCCACCTCAAGATCTGCTCCTTCCCCCATGTATCCTTTGTCCTCAGATACCATTTCCTTGATCTCTTCTTTCTTAGGGTTAAAGCCTTGAGCTCTCACCAGCTGCTTGGAGCCCTTTAACATCTATTGGCCTAGCTCCATCTGTATGAGAAAGAACAAGCGTCTCTAATTTCTTGCTCCTAGCCACCTGTGAGTTCAGGCTTGGGTACCATCTTCTTTTTCTGGGATGTGGTGAGAGTGGATGGCAGGGAGGGCAGATGGGCTCCAAGAGGGAAGAGTCTTCAAAGCTAGGAAACACTATGAGGACACTGGATGCCTGGAAACAGGGAAGGAGAGAGGAGGCATCATCCAGAAACTCCCTGCTTTGCCCTCTCTGGGCTTGGTCCTGTCTGGAGTTCATCCCCTCTTTGGGATAGGTTCAGCAAGTAGGGATAACAGACACCATTACTGCGCAAGGGCAGGGATTTGTGAGACCCTTTTTCAAGGCTGGGAAGAGATTTGGACTGGACATTAAACCTTGTAGACACTGATGGAGGGAGCGGACTGCAGGGAAGAGTCATGTTTTTTAATTCTTCCTTCTGTCCCTCCCTCCCTCCCTCTTTTCCTTCTTTCCTTCCTTCCTTCCTTCCTTCCTTCCTTCCTTCCTTCCTTCCTTCCTTCCTTCCTTCTTTTAACTTTGTTATGGATATTTGTTAAATGTCCTGACCATTCAGCTAGATTTTAAACTCTTTAAGGATAATAGCTGAATCTTATTTCATCTTTGTATTTGGCGGGGGAGCTAAGACAATTCTCTACAGACACTTCTACCCTTCAATGTATCTAAGATCACATGGATGTGGGTATGTCCTCTTCCACTGGTACAGATGGCAGCCCATCCGTGCCTTCCCATCTGGTGTGATTCTTATGCATGTTTTCCCATAGATCCTCCACTGAGGATGGGAAACGTGCTGGAGGCCTTCCTCTAGGACGTTTTACATTTCAAGGGCACCAGTGAAGTATTTGGATGGTCTCTTTGTTATATCTCATCCATTTTATGTGGTTGGCTCATCATCATACTTTACCTCAATGGTAGCTCATAGACCATTTGGTGAGCCTGGGTCATCATGCTTTACTTACCTTCATCCACCTGATGTGCCTTCATTGTCCTCTGGGTCAGTCAGGTGGCACAGGGGATGGAGTGTTGGACCGGGAGTCAGGAAGACCTGAGTTCAAATCCAATCTCAGACACTTACTAACCATGTGACGCTGGGCAAGTCACTTAACCCCATTTGCCTCAGTTTCCTCATCTGTAAAATGAGCTAGAGAAGTAAATGGCAAACCCCTCCAGTATCTTTGCTAAGAAAACCCCAAAAGAGTCACAAAGAATCAGACACAACTTAACAACAATGATAGCCACCATCACCACCAAATAACCACATACTTTTAATTCCTTGAGACAGCTGGTGGTCTGGTGGATAGAATTCTGGACTTGGAGTCAAGAGGACCTGAGTTCAAATCCACCCGCAGACACTTACAAGCCGTGTGACCCTGGGCAGGTCACTTAACCTTTGCCTGCCTCAGACTCCTCATCTGTAAAATGGGATAATAGCAGCACTTACCTCCCAGGGTTGTCGTGAGGATAAAATGAGGTGATATTTGTAAAGCACTTGGAAAACTTTAGAGTGCAATGCAAACACTATTATTATTAGACTGTGGAATTTCAAGATAAAAAAATCATAGAGTATTCCCTGGAGAACATTTGTGATTAAAAGAGCGTTCTTTACACTAGAGGAGTAGCTTGGTATCGTTATAAAAACTGTGCATTTTTCTTTTCTTTTTTTTTGGGGGGAGGGCAATTGGGGTTAAGTGACTTGCCCAAGGTCACATGGCTAGTTTTTGTGTTAAGTGTCTGAGGCTGGTCTTGAACTCAGGTCCTCCTGACTTTGAGGCCTGTGCTCTATTCACTATACCACCTAGCTGCCCCGTTTTGTTTGTTTTTTTTTTTTTTACAAATATCACCTCATTTTATCCTCACGACAACCCTGGGAGGTAAGTGCTGCTATTATCCCATTTTACAGATGAGGAGTCTGAGGCAGGCAGAGGTTAAGTGACTTGCCCAGGGTCACACGGCTTGTAAGTGTCTGCGGGTGGATTTGAACTCAGGTCCTCTTAACACCAAGTCCAGCATTCCATCCATCGGACCACCAGCTGTCTCAAGGACATTTTTCCAATGCAACCCAGCCTGCTCTCATCCTGCTTCCTTTTCAATTCTCTGTATGAAGGGGAAGGGAATAGCATTTAGATAGTACCAGCTATGTTCCAGGCACTGTGTTAAGCACTTTTAAAATATCATCTCATTTGAGCCCTCACAACAACCCTGGCAGTTGGGTATTATTATCCTCATTTTATTGTTGAGGAAACTGAGGCAAACAGAGGTTAAGTGACTTTCCCAGGATCATGCAGCTAGTAGCTGTCTGAGACTGGATTTGATCTGGTCTTCCTGACTCTAGGCCCAGTGCTCTGTCCATGGTACATCCTATGAGTTCTCCCACCCATCGTCTTACTGTCTCATCCATATATTAACTATTGCTGAATGAGCGTTGAATTGTCGAGTGAGGACCAGAGTTTCCGGCTGGACCAGCTGTTCCTAAGTAATGGATGCTAGCAAGTTGGGCACCTAAGGATCTGGAATGTCCACACAGTGCTGCATCATTCATTTCCTACTAGCTAGACTCTTTAGACTGTATTCCACCATGATCATGCTCAAAGGAAACCTCATTACAAGGGAATATATCATTCTTCAAGAATACATGAGCCTTGGTACTTACTCCTTATCAGTACCGTCAGTACCCTCTGCCCCTCTGAGTGGAGGGAAAGAGGTTGGAGCAAAAAACTCTCCCAAAGCCTCCATTTAAGGGGACCCCCAGACTGGTCAGTTCTTCATTTTCCACCAGCTCCTGTACCAGGGACCTCCGCTTCTCCCTCCCCTTTTCAGCTTCTTTTTGTGTGTTGGTTTACCCCATTACATTGTAAGCGACTTGAAAGCAGGGTCTGTCTTTTTTCTCATGTTTTTCTCCAGTGCTTAGCATAGTTCCTGGAACATGGTAGGAGTTCAGTGCTTCTTGATTGACTTCCTGAGTGTTGTTCATTAATCATTGCACATGCTAAGTCTCATCTCCCCAGTCATTTTCTCACCCAAGGAAAGTGAGCTTGTGAAGTGCCAGGATTATGTCAAGTAGTTCTCTGGGTCCTCCACAAGATCCGCACAAGACTGCTCAATACATTGTTAAAGAGACAGGTATTGTGGTGGATAGAGTGCTGGACTTGAAACCAAGAAGACTGGAGTCCAAATCTGGCCTCAGACACTTACTAGCTATGTGACCCTGGGCAAGTCACTTAACCTCATCAATTTGCTCATCTCTAAAATGACCATAATAGTAGTACTATGTCCACTACAGGGTTGTTGTGAGGATCAAATGAAATGATATTTGTAAAGTTCTTAGCTCTTGAAGCGTTATATATTATTAATAATATTAAATGGAATTGATTGTCTTAGACTCTGAAAGTCTTGGTTTTAAGGTCTAGAGATCCACCCCTTGTCACTGTATGACAAGTCACCACCTTTCTAAGCCTCAGTTTCCTTATTTGCAAATTGGAATATAGTCCTGGTACAACCTGCCTTGTTGTCATGATAACTCAGGGCTGTGGCACAGGCTTTCCCACATGCCTGGCATGTTCTCACTCCTCACTTTCACCTCTTGGAATCCTTAGCTGCCTTCAAGGGTTAGTTCCAGTGCTCCCTTCTATAGGAGATCTTTCTTGATCCCCTCAATCATTAGTGCTGTTCCCAAACTTTGGAATTACTTTGTCTGTATTTTTCATTTCCTTATCTGTGTTCATTCATCCTTGGTAGAATGTGAGCTCCCTGAGGGCAGGCGCAGCTTCATTTTTGTTTTTGTGTCTCCAATGCCCAGCCATGGTGCCATGTTATTGTTTAGTCAGTCAAATCTGACTCTTCGTGACCCCATTTGGGATTTTCTTGGCAGAGATACTGGAGTGGTTTGCCATTTCCTTCTCCAGCTCATTTTATAGATGAGGAAACTGAGGCAAACAGGGTTAAGTGACTTGCCCATCGTCTGTGCCTAGATTTGAACTCAGGAAGATGACTCTTCCTGACTTCAAGCCCAGTACTCTAGCACTCCCTAGCTGCCCCTGCCAGGCATATAGTAGGCAGATAAGAAATGTTTGCTGAATTGAATTGAATCACAAACCTATTATTAGGGTAAAACTCTTTCAGATTATCTCCTCTCTATTCCTGAGGATGAGGGAATCAGAATGCATTGGGTGTAGAGAGATCAGCATGGATTGGGCAGTGAAGAGAGGCTTTATAAAAAATGTAGGATCCTAGAAGATCCTCAGAGACCATCCAATCCAACTCCTCATTTTTACAGATGAGGAAATGGAGATGTGAGAAGGTTAAGTGATTTGCCCCGAGGTCACCTGGAAAGTAAGCATCAGAGGGATTTGAGTGAGGTCTTCTGACCAGAAAAGTGTTCCTTCCAGAGTTAGTGTTTCTTCCTCCTGGGATGGCCCTTAAAGGATACTTAACATTTGGAGATGGAGAAGAGGTCGTTCTGTAGCCAGAAGGTCTGGATTGGAATCCTGACTTTGCCATTGTATGACCTTGAACAAATCATTTCATCTCTTTGACTGGATCTCAATTTTCTCATCTGTAAAAGGAAGGGTCTGGACTAAGTGATCTCTCAGATTCTAAGATTCCTACCTGGTCACTTTTCTGCATTGCTAGACCCTGCGACTGGGGGATAGGAAGCTACACGTTGGAAGAAAGAGGGAAGTTATTATACTAGAGTCTCCAGAAAATGTCATGGGATCTTTCTCTTTGCCCATAGATAAATGTATTTGCCTTCAGCCATTTCCAAGTGTCCCTATTATATAAAAGACCCCAGGATTTCCCAATGGAAACTTTAGTCCTGGAAAGGCATAAGACAAGTCAACAAAATAATAACAATTTCAGTAATTCATATTTATACAGTGATTTGCAATTTCCAGGGCACATTTCTCTCCATAATTTCATTTGATCCTCACACTCCATGAGGTAGGATGGACAGGGATTATCGACCTCCATTTTACAGATGAAGAAATTGAAGTCCAGAGAGGAGGAAGTGTCTTTGTCTGAGGTCACAAGTCAGTTCAAAGGTTCCCTGCACTCTACCAGACTGTCTTTATCTGGAGCATGCACGGATAGATTTCTTGCTTAAGCTGAGCTTGGAATCCGAGCCTAGGGGGTGAGGGAGAAAGGAAGGCTCCCCCATGGCCTTTTGCCCCCCCTGAGCATATGACACTCTTGTCACCCTGATGATGCTCAGTGCAGTCAACCCTTGATCTATTCTAGAATCTATCCAAGAGAACCAGGTGTCTTTCCCTGGCCCTCTCTTGCTGGGGCTGAGGCTGTTGAAGCCATCAATCATGAAGAAAATGTCAGAAACAATTAGTAGGAACCAGTGGTATTAACTTTATCGGCGATGATACATCTTTTTTAATGAAGCAGCTTCACCAGAAAGTGCTGACAGAATGTCTTTCTCCTCCAGTTCACCAGAGCCTGCATTTTTCATTCAGGGAAATTAGGTGCTCTGCTCCCATCTCTGTCTCTCCCCCACTGCCCTTTTCCTGGGCCCTCCTCATGACAAACAAGTGGCTAGGCATCTTTTGGAGCCAGGGCCTGGGCTCTCTGGGCCTGTGTCCAGCCTCAGATGAAACACTGTCCTGATGCACTTGACTGTATACGCCCACCTGACTGCTGGATTAGGAGGCACTAGACTTGGCTTCTAGTCCCAGCACTATCATTAATTTACTGTGTGGCCTTGAGCAAATCACTTTCCTCTTTCCAAGTCTCAATATCCTCCTGCAAAATGAGTGACTAACTTTGAAGTTTGCCCTGCAGACTTCACAAGGTTGGGGGTTTTTGTTACTGGTTCTGGCCTTGTGATTTTCTTGGGGTAAGGAAATCCCAGTGAGGAAACTCCCTGTATCCATGCTTAACACACTGCCTGGAACATAGTAGGCCCTTAATAAATGCTTATTGATCGATTGCTTGACAATGATGATGGAAATTAATGACTTTGTTGTAGAATCCCAGCTGAAGAATGCAAGGTCCAAAGGTTGTGTAACTCAATTTCTAACTTTTAGCCTGTATTTTATACTCAATAAATTAAAACAGATAAAAGAATTCTGAACTGGGAATCAGAAGATCTCTATGTCTCTACTCATTCCTAATCTTGGTGACACCAAACCACATGACCTTGGGGAAATCATTTCCCTTCCTTTGAGCCTCAGTTTCCTCCTGTGTGAATTGAGGGAGATCTCCTAAGTGATATCTAATGTCTCTCCCAACTCTACCATTCTAAGACTCCCTGGGCCCTTGAGTCTTCAAGGACTGAGTCAACAAAGCCCTTCAAGTTTCTCTCATTTGGCATTTTCTCTCAGGCTGCTTAGGAACCAAGCTCTGGAAGCAAAGAGTGGGCTTAGGCAAAGGTGGGCTTCAGTCCCATCCATGCTTATCATGAATAATAAGATCCAGAGCTGGAGAATACCTTAGCATGGGGATGGCCAGAGCCGGCCTGTGGCTTTTTTGTGGGCAGAGAACAGACCCTCAGAGGAAACTAGTACCGGAGGACCTTGTTGCTGGGAGGGACCTTGGTTTCAGTCTGATCCAGTGGGGAGTAATTTGAGATTTGGGAAGGGTAAACAGGAAGGGAAACATGCTTAGTCTGGGAAAGAAGGGCATGCTCAAAGCTTAGATTCAAGAGAATAAGCAAAAATGTCAAGGGCAGACTTACAAATCTGTAGAGACAAATCTGTTGAGACAATCCATTCCAAGGCTATTGCAGGAGTAAGGCCAGGGGACATCAGAACTGAGTGAACTGCAAGTTGTCAGCAATGGACAGTTTGATGGCAGGACTTGGTCACCCTTCACTACTTGTATGATGTTGGGCAAGTCACTTGGCCCCTTTGGTCCTCAGTTTATTTATCTGTAGAATTAAGAGATTGGAACAGAGGGCTTCCGAGGTCCCTTCTAGCTCCAGATATAAGATCCCAAAGCAGGGGTGGGGAACCTGTGACCTTGAGGCTACATGTGGCCTCCTAGGTCCTTGGGTGTGGCCTTTTGACTGAGTCCAAGTTTTAGAGAACTTTAGAGAACTATTGAGGGGATTTGTTCTGTGATCAGTCAAAGGGCTGCACTTGAGGACCTAAAGGGCCACATGTGGCCTCAAGGCCACTGGTTCTCCACCCCTATCTTAAGGTATTAGCTAGAGATAGGCTTCTTTTGTGGTGTTGGGCTTCTTGTGCCTCCTCCTCCATGAGCCTGTGGGTCTGGACCCTGCTCTTCTGACTATGCATCCAACACCCTCCCTGTAATCCAGGCAACTTTGCTAAGGTCTCTTCTAGCTCTGCTGGCCACATCCCATGATAAGCCCTGTGGGGGATACAGAAGGAGAAATGGCACCTGCTCTCAAGGGGCTTAGTCAAGTGGGAGGGATGAGAAGTTCATATATGTGGTTTAATGAGGGCACCAATATTTGTTTTCAGAACAGGGATGCCCCTTTCCCTTTTAAGCCTTGGGCTCATGCTAGGAGTCATCACTAGGAGCAACCTGGTTCTCCTCTGTTCCCTCTCCCTCTCTGCTCTGTTCTCTTTCAATAATCTTCTAAGAAGCAGCCTGGAATAATTTTCAGTTGTCTTAGTTGCCCTGGAAGAAAATGGGAGATGGAAGGAAAAATGGAGAGAGAGTGGAATCTCTGAAACCCGAGATTCAGTGGGAAGGAGGTCAAGGCATGAATAGGAGACACAGAACCCAGCCACTTCAGGAGGGAGAAGGCAAAGGAGAGGAGACTAATTCAGGTAGTGGGAAAAAGAGCCAAATCCTTGAGGATGCCTAAAGAGACTTTTGTGTGGAGAGTGGAACTGAGCCCTAGGAGATAAAAGCAGAACCCCAAACAAACAAACAAAAACCCCATTAGGTTTCAAAAGCTGGAGGTACTTTTAGCTGGAGGTAATAAGGAGATTCCAGAGTAATATTTCCATTGTTAACTGCTTAGGACCTGGTCTCCTGGAGAGTAGCTAATGAGTAACTACCACTGAGGTGAGCAAGGGTTGTACCCTTTTATATGTATGCGTGTATACATACATGCATATATACACATATTATCTATCTACCTAGCGGGTATAAAATAGAATTGTAGATTAGGGATTAGAAACAGGGATCAAAAGAGACCTACTGATGAAACAGCAGACAGACAAAGGAATCTCCAAGAGAGATCCACTCTTGGACCCTACTGGTAGCACCACACTGAACAGTACTGTAAATAATGTAGACTACGGTTTTCTCAAAGAAAGTAGCATAGACCACTTGAGGGTTGGGGTAGATCTCAACTCTTCATGGGTCTGGATGTGAGTCTTTTCAGCATCCTTTAATCTACAAATAAGACTGGTATTTTAAGACTTGTGAACCTGAGTGCTTGTAAGGGGATCTGGCAGCTACCCTAGGGAGTATGTCAGACCCTGGAATTGTCAGGTTCTATCTGAGTGGGGGCAATAATCTGAGAGGTCCCCAAAGGGAACTCAGGTCCTTCATATCAGGAAGGTTTTAGACACTAAAGTTTCAAAAGTAAAAGAGAAAAGAAATGGTGTCTATCCATATTTGAAAAGGTCAGGATGCCTTGTTTTCTTTCTCTCTAGTTTTTGAAATAAGTGATCTCCCCAATACAGCTCAAAATGTTAAGGTAGAAAGAGTGATTGATCTTAGAATTATGGAAAACCTTAGATTTGAGCCCCATCTCTGCCACTTGCTCCTAGGTTACCATAAGCAAGTCACTTCCCTTTTCTGGGACCCAGTTTCCCCATATGTAAAATGGGGAGTTGGATAAGATTTTCTCTTTAAATCCCTCATTGGACAGACAGTATTCTACTTCTCTCCCTCCATGAATTTCCCATCAATGGGTCCACAAACAACAGATTTTGGTCTAGATTTGAAGGAAAACAGGAAGTCCAAGGTATTCCTTTAAAAACAACAGCAAAACCAGCCTCCCTAGCCACCTCCACCCCACCCCCGTCTCCACATACATATACACCCCAGCTTTCCTATTTACATTCAATGTAAAACGGGAAGATCTATTTCCGGGATAGCTATTTATAATGAAATCAAGGGGCCTGTTTCAATGCCTACGTGTGCAAGGCCTGTGTTTGCTAAGTCACTATGCAGGGAGGGGAGCTCTAGAGGGAGGGGCCCAGCCAGATGCACTGCAATATTTAATGAATCTTAAAAAAAAAGACAACTCTAGGGGGAGGCATATTTTGTTGAAAAAATGCCAAGGGAATGGAAGTCAGAGCCATATTTATTTTTATTTTGCTAGACTGACGGACCCACGCTTTGTCACAGCCCACCCCTCTCCTCTGGCTGTGCCTAGGTCCCAGCCTCCAAGAGGGAAGCATTTCTCAGAAGCTGACATCATTGGCATTTTGAAAGACACAAGCTCATGATGAGCCTCTGAGGAGTGTGTGTGTGTGTGTGTGTGTGTGTGTGTGTGTGTGTGTGTGTGTGTGTGGTGTGTGTGGTTTATCGTCTTCTGATTTGTTTGTTTTTGTTTTTCAGCTGCAATGAAAAGTGAGAGATGAAGCATCAATCTATGATTCCCTTTCATCTAAGGAGAAGAGTTTTAATCAGAGATGGAGCTGACAAAGTTGTCCCTTGGTGTTTTTTCTCTTTTCCTTGAATTGAGGCCCCACCAGATTAGATTAGATTCCAAGGATGAGAAGGCATCTGAGGGTCCATGTGTCAAACCACAGGATCACGAGGTCCTGGATTCAGATCTGGAAGGGGCCGTAGAAGTTGCCTAGTTCACCCCTCATTTTAGCAGGTCAGAGATTGAGATGCCCAAGGACACATAGGTATGAAACCCATGTGTGTTCTGGAGGATTCCCCACTTTTTCTGCTAAGTCAGGCCTCCAGAACTTGCCTATATCTCCTCTTCATTGATTTAGAGATAACCCAGCAAGATCAGGATTCTCTAATGGCATCAGATGAAGCCCCTACTAGTGTGCTTCCCTTCAAGGGGACCCACTGAGAATAAAGTTAGTCAGCTAGCCTTGAGTAATTTTTTGGAAAGGGGTACTCACTCTCACAGTATGGTAAGCACATTTGGGATGAGGCATCTCCCTACATGCCTGGGATGCTTTCTTACAAGGATGTACTGAGACCAGGTGAGGGTGGGTGCAAGCTTAGAGTACACATGTGGCCGTGGGGTAACTCGGTGCCTAGTCATGCAAGGTTTTCTCTCCCTTTCCTGTAAGCATGGTGAATCTGTATCTGGCATACCCTTGTCTCTTAACATAAACATTGCAACCAACTGGTCTAGGCATGATATTTAGGGCTCCGATGGGAATATGAGAAGTCCAATGTCCTCTCTGGGCTCTTTGAAGCTAAAAGGGCCACTGTCAATCAAAGACAGAGGGGGCGAAAGAGACCTGGCCAAGGCCAAAGCTGAGGCGTCTCCCTCTCTGGGGCAGTTTCTCTTCATGGATGTGTAAGAAAGTCACATACTCCCATTTCTGAAAGGCAGTTTGGGGGTACAGTGGATAGAGGGCTAGGCCTAGGGTCAGGAAGACTTGAGTTCAAATCTGGCTTCAGACATCTACTAGCTATGTGACCCTGGGCAAGTCACTTAACCTCTGCCTCAGTTTCTTTAACTTTAAAAATGGGGCTAGTAGAAGTACCTACCTCTCAGGGCTGTTGTGAGGATCAAATGAGATGCTATTTATAAAGCCCTTCACTTGGAACAATGCCTGGCACACAGTAGGTGCTTCATAAATGTGTATTTCTTTCCTTCCTCCTTGTTCTAGTTAAATCTATGTTTTTATAGCAAGGGAGTAATGAGGTGGTGCAGTGCATTGAGTGCCAGAGCTGGAGCCAGGAAGACCTGAATTCAAATCCAGCCTCAGACACTTACTAGCTGTGTGACCCTGGGCAAGTCACTGAACCCTGTTTGCCTCAGTATCCTCATCTGTAAAATGAACTGGAGAAGGAAATGGCAAAACTACTCTAGCATCTTGGTCAAGAAAACCCCAAATGGGGTCACAAAGAGTCAGGCACAACTGAAAATAACAACAAATGAAATTCCTCGGGCAGTTGGAACATTTGTCCTGTCTGGAGCGATTTCACTGCATCCGCTGACTTTCAAAGACTTTTCACATTTGGTTAATATCTCTTAAAAATTTATTAACATTAAAAAAATTAACAAACATCTAGATTTTTCCCCTCTCACTTCCCAACTGAGAAAAAAAAAAAGAAACCTTGTAACAAACCTTCATAGTCAAGTGAAGTAAATTCCCACATTAGCCACATCACACACACACACATGCACACACACACACAGGCACACACATGCGCACACACGCGCACACAATGCACACATACACAGACACACATGCACACACGCACACACACGCACACACACACGCTCACATAGACACACACACACATATTTGTAATGTTGAATTCTACACCATCAGTACATCTCCTCCTGGTCAGGAGGGGGTATAGCATGTTTCATCATTGTTCCTCTATAATCATAGGTGGTTATTGCGTTGATCAGAGACCAAATCTTTCCAAATTGTTTTCTTTGCAGTGTTGTGGTTATTGCATAAGTTGTTCACCTAATTCTGCTCACTTCACTCTGTCTGAGTTCCTAAAAGACTTCTTAGATTTCTTTAAAACCATCTCTTCCATCATTTCTTATAGGATTTTCTTATATTCCTAAAGAGAATAGAACTAACTCCAGTCAGAAAACCTGAGCAGATAAAAGTTTCTGGACCTATCATCCTTTACTTTGTTACAAGAGAACTCACACAAAGTGGTAGTGGTCAGGAAATGTTTGTAATGTAAAAACAAAACACTTTGATTAAACGTTAAGAGGGCATCACTTGATACTTAACTAGCTGTGTGACCCTGGGCAAGTCACTTAACCCCATTACCTTGTACCCCCCTCAAAAAAAGAGGCATCAGGCCATACTTTAGGCATGGCCCTCATCTTCCTGTCCTGATCTCCCAGATAAAAGTTAAAACCACAATCAGTTTAGCAGTCGAAGCTCCTAGAAGGTGGGAAAAGAGAAGGAGGGAATGATTGACCCAACGGGTATCACCTGTTTGATCATCTTCATTGGCTTATGAGATTTGGGGCTAAAAGGGGACTCTTGTAATCATCTAGTCTGCCCTCCTCATTTTATAGATGAGGAAACTGAAGCCTAGAGATGGAAGATGACTTGCCCAAGGCCATACAGATAGATCTAGGGCTAGGATCCAAACTCATGAACTAGAATCAATCGACCAACAAATGTTTACTGGACATGGGTAAGACAGGCCTGGGACAGCAGGCTGGTCTGGTGGAAAGAGCTGCTTTTACTAGTTTCTCTTTGCTGGGGGTGTAGTGGAAGAGGGAAAGAGAGAGTGAGGGGAGGGAGTTAACTGAGTAGGCCCAGACCTACCCTCTGTTCCCTCCATATCACTTGTGACTGCTTCTCCCTGCTAGTCACAGACTGGTGACACACATCATCTGCTCCTGTTCCAGGAGATGAAGTGTCCTAATAAGTCAATTCCCCTGAGGTTGTGGTGGTAGTGGTGTGGTGGTGGCAGGGAATTTCCTTTCTGATTTTTTTTTTCTGGAAAGACTGAAATATTTGGGGGGGGGGGAAGGAGAAAGGACCTCTTACCCTGACCCACAGCAGGGCAGAAGGAAGAGAAGAGCTCCAAAAGGAAAGAGTAGAGACTTGTCCAAGGATAAACCTGCCCCAGACCAGCCAGTGTTGAATAATGCATGTCCTGCGCCCTGGGTGGCATTAACTGAGGAGCTGTTTCTTAGCTCCCATGCTGGGCTCCCTTAGGCAGCCTGAGCCCAAACTCAGGCTCCCCCTTAGGGGAAGCCCTCCCCCACTGCTTCCTGTCCCCAGGAACATTTCCTGCACCTCAACATTTCATAGAATTGTAGAGCTTTAGTGCTGGAAGAAACCTGAGACGCCATTTAGTCTAGTGCCCTGACTATAGAAATATTTATATTTCAGTGGGGTGAGCTAATAGGTCTTCCTTCCACTGCTATAGGCTGCCAGTTCTTGTCCATGTATTTCCATAAATCATAGAGGATCCATCCACAGGGCCAGTGGTCTCCCTTTAAGCCTTTGAAGATTTCAGGTATGTCAATACAACATCTTATACATTCTGAAAACTCAGTAACAAGAGGGAAATCATTTTCCTTAGAGTCACATAGTAAGTCAAAGATGTTGAGATCAGATTTGGGAGAGTGGTTCAGGTGTGAAAGAGTTAATTTAGACATTCTCAGTAGCCATTGGGAGCTCCATTATGTCAAAGCACATGGGCCTCTGGAGCAAGAAAGCTAATTGGGATCCTGATATTTGGGGAGTTATGCTTATAGAGAAGTTTCAGAATGATGATGTAGTTTTAGAGGTTTTTATGGAGGTTAAAGGTTAAAGACAGGATAAGAAAGGATTTTATGACATAGGATGAGGGAGACAAAGGGAATTCTTTATGGTTGAAAGATTTAAGGACAGATCAGGTAGACACAGGTTAAAAATTAAGGGACGGGGAAGGCAGGATAAGGGAAACAAAAGCAATTCTTTTGGTACAGGTTAGAAAGTTTTATGGTATTTCAGAATAAGGGGAAAAGGACTTTAGAGCATGAGTCCCAACCCCCTCAGGAGGGGCTTCACAAAGTCCTGGAAAACCAACCATTAATGTTCTTTTTTCACCCTTAGGATACCATTTGTATCCACACAGTCAGGACTAGAACCCAGGTCCCTATTGCCAGCCTAGGACTTTTTCCACTGGATGCTTTGCTCTGGAAAGGTGGAGAGGGTAGAGGTGAGAGAGTTGGAAGTGCTGATGTGGTTAGGAGTAGGGGCAGAAAAAGCTGTGCAGAAAGCTGATTGCCCTGGCCAAGTCACAAAAGGCAGCGCCCCCCCCCCCCCCCCCGTCCCCATTCTTCAGTGGTAAGAGCACTGGAATGGGAGTCAGGGCTTCTATGATTAACAAGCTCTGTGACCTTGGCCAAGTCACTTACCTTTCTGAGTCTCAGCTGCTTCTTCTATAAAATAATTGGGCTGGATGATCTCTAAAAGTCCTTCCAGCTCTGCTGTTCTGTGATTCTATAAAGTAGGTACAACTTAGCTCAAGTGCCCCATCTGTTGTTCGTCCTTCATTTTAAAAGATGACCAGTGATGTGGGGTCTTGACTCATGTAAATTGGATTTAAGTGAGGCAGAGTTGCACAAAGTTGTCGGCCTCACTCTCCCTTCCAGTCATTGAAGTCCAGTGGCAAGACAAAAGTCAGGACAACTGGCAACGGCCCAGGATGCAGTGGATGACCTTGGTGTCCACAGTGTTTGACCAAGCTCTGAGTGCTCCATGGTGCATGTTTCAGCCTCCTTCATGGGCATGGGAACAAATTGCTCTCATGCTCCCATTCCAACATGTTTGGAGTAGATGTCTGTAATGTTAATGGAATATGAAAATCTTTCCCATCCCATTAATCCCATTAATAGGCCTATGTGACCATATATGTTCAGTCATAGATGTCTTATTGCTTTGAACTCCAGCCCAGTTGTGACATGTTCTCAGTCACATAGAGTTGGAGGAACCTGCCTAAGGAGGAGCTTGCTTAGGGGGAGGCTTGCTTGCTGGAAAGTTTTCACACCTTTTGGTACTGATCTAATTAGGCCCTGAGTCAGGAGGGCTGGGCTGCCTTCTGGCTCTGAGCCTATTAGCTGAAAACTATATATACACTGGGAGGTTGGTATTTTGCTTTAAGGGTTCACTTATGAGAAGGACCTTTGGTTCCCTGGATGGGACATTGAGTAGCCATTTGTTAAGAGCCCCCAATTACTCAGAGGTTTGTGGTCTCCCTGTCTGGTGGTGTATTAGGTAGTTGTATTACTTTGTTCAGACAGTAGGAGTGCTGTCTGTTGGATTCTGTGCTAATTTCTCTGCCTTTCCTACTTGTCTGTAATTAAAGTAAGATTGTTTGACCCCTTAAAAAGTTGTCTTTTCTTTAGCAAAGCAGATCAAAAAGCCTATGCTAGCAGGCCATCCTGGGTGTGCTAGGGTGCTTGCTGATACAACATCTCTCTAACTCACTGATGAGTTTGAGGTTACCTCCAGCCTAGTGTAACCTGTCTGCAGAGACTGTTTACTGAGGTATGGCTGCTACACATCCTACAGTTTGAAAGTTGAGGGAAAAGTAGACACTGAATATGTATGAGCAGTCCTGAAAAGGGCTTGGTAAACCCTCACACCAGAGGTGCTGATCCTCTCTGAACACCCCATACCACCCCAGGACCCCATCTAAATCCCCATTCTTGCCTCCAGCTGACAAATAATCCTGTTAAAGCATTAAATGATAACTCAGAGTGAGCTGAGATGGATAAGGTCTGAGCTTTGCCTGGGAGACTTGGATTTTAAAAGGGGACTCTGGAAGGCAGAAAAATCTTCGACAATCAAATGAATGGAGGCATAATTGTAGAAGAACGGGTAATGGAATGGGCCTCAGTTTCTCTGTCTGTACAATAAAGGGGTGGGACTAGATAATATTCCCTACACACAGATAGGTGGACACAGGTTCACAGACTGGCAGTCACAGACACAGACCTTGGCAGATGTAGACACTTAGGGGTGCACAGGTGCTTAGATGGGTACATGGCAAAGACAGAGAAAGCTAGCGTTGATTGCCCTTTGTCCCAACAGAGTGACTGGTGACTTTGTCTACTGGGGGCAGACAGTGAACTTTTCCCTAGCTAAGAATTCTGGCAAGAAGGAAAGCTCTCTCTCTCTTTTTAAAAAATAATTTCCCCCCAATTACACGTAAAGACAATTTTTAACATGCATTTTTTTTAAAAAAAGGAATACTCTCTTTTCTCCTTGTTCTCCCCCTTCCCTTTCTATACAAAAGAATGAATGTTTAAATCCTGCATTCCCTGTTCCTTTTAATCAATTAATTTGCTGTTTTAGATAATATTTTAACCTGGTTTCCTCAAAATTAGCATAAAATCAGTCTTAATTGCTATTGAATACATATTTTTAAACACATACTGAAGATGCCAGTGCAGAGATGGCACTGGTTAGTTTGAATACACAGAATTTAAATAGGTCAGGGACTAACCCTATCCTAGTAAATAGACTGAGTTTGATCTGAGAGCTTGACAAGCTTTGATGATTTTATTAATGACCTACATTTTTAAGTTCTCTAAAGATCAGAAAAAAGGAAACCAAGTGGAACTGAATTTGCCTCTAGACTAAAGCAAGCTAATTGGTGTGACTAGGTGGATGATTGAGTAGGAGTTCCTTAGGGAAACTCCAGCACCCAAGAGGAGAAAAAAAAAATAAATGGGTGAATAGAGAGGCTGGGGTGACCATGGGAATATTCTCCCTGTTTGAGGAGATAGATGTGGTCTGGGGGGAATCAGCTCCCCTCCTTTTCTGTTGAGAGTAATGAAAGCCTTCTTCAGCAAACTTAGCTTTCCACAAACACCTGTCAATTGCAAAACTAAAGGAGGTAGGAAGCTCTTGGTAGGTTATGGTTGGTCACTCTAGAGTCTTTTGGTCTTTTTTTTTTTTTGGTCATGTGAGATGATTCATCTCAGCTGTTGATTGGTTTGACATTGGAGTGACCATATGTAGCAATGTTTCACCTGATGCTAGAAGAAGTGTGTGTTTGTTTACGCGTGTGCGCGTGTGAGTGTGCGTGTGTGTGTGTGTGTGTGTGTGTGTGTGTGTGTGTGTGTGTGTACGTAGGGAGTGGGGATGGAGAGGATGGAACCTTATTTGGGGTGTGATTTTGAAGGGAAGAAAGGAGACTCAGGAAGGGGTTTGAGAGGAAGAACAACCTCACTCTCTGCAAGCATAGATTTTTCTATCCTTTGGAAAGACAGGGAGTAAGAAGCTGATTATCATTGCTGGGGGTAGAGCTGGGCAATGGAGGAACCATCTTCGGAGAGGTATTCTCAGCACCCTCTAAATTCTCTACCCTGGGCTAGCCCTCATTGCTAGCTTTGTATTTGGCTCTGCCTCTGAGTTCCCCTGTAGCCTCTTGTCCACCAGTGCCGTGCTGTTCTCTGGGATCCTCAGCTTGCCCTCCTCCTATGGCCCCTCCTTGCAGCTGGTCCTGCCAGTGCTGGGGACTGGTAGCTGAACCTGGCTGCACTTCTTTTTCACTTGGATCTTGAGAGGAGATCAGAATGTAGTCAGCTGAGAATTAGAGGGGAAAGAGGATGCAGAGATGGGAGAAGAAGGCAGAATAGTATAGGATAGAGCACTGTACCTGGAGCTGGAGGATCTGGGTGCAAATCCTGCCTCTATCTTTTACTCTCTGTGTGTCCCTAGGCATGTCCCTTTACCTCTGTGGGTCTCATCAGTAATATGAGGAAATTAGACCAAATGACTCCTAAGGTCTCTTCCTGTTTTAAATGTATGACCCTAAGGATGGAATAACAGTGGAAGAAGCATGGTGGCCTGGAAAGAGCATTGGAATGGAGATCAGGAGACTTGAGTTCTCTGGGGAAGACTGTTTACCTCAGTTTACTCATCTGTAAAATGAGCTGGAGAAGGAAATGGCAAACCACTCCAGCATCTTTGCCAAGAAAGCCCCAAATGCAATCACCAAGAGTAGGATATGACTGAAAAGTGACCAAACAGCACAAATGTTGACTCACTATGTGATCCTGGGTTCCCCAAAAGACTGAATTGTAATTGGCATGGGGATTAAGTGAGTCAATGGAGGCAGGAGTGCTTTAAAAAGCCTCTCCCTCCTCTTCTCCTTTCTTATTCTTCCTAGTTTAGTTCCTGGGGTACCAGGACCATGGGCTGGAGGCCCACATATAGTATTGCCAATCATTCTAGGACTCAGTTTTCTCATCTGTAAAATGAGGATATCTCAGTTGCCCAATTTTATAGATAGGCAACTGAGGCAGACGGTGGTTGAATGATTTGCCTGGGGTCACACAGCTTGTAAGTGTCAAGGCCAGATTTGAATTTAGATTTTCTTGACCGTAGGCCTAGCATTGTGCTTTACACCACCTAGATGCTTCCAGCAATAGAAACTATGGGGAGAAAGTTTTGGGCACAATTTTTTTTTTCCAGTGGGTGAGAGAAGGGATAAGGAAGGAGGGATCTAAACCAATAATTTCACAGGTTTACGGAATTACAAGTGAGATAACTCCCTCTCCCCACACAGAATGGCAAGTGTTCTCATAATTTAGTCTTAGGGGAAATGGCAGATTAAGTGATCTTCGCAGGATTGCACAGCCAGAATGTGTCAGGAGTGGGACTTGAACATGGGTCTTATAACTCCAAGGCCAGTTTTCTTTCCACTACAACATTCTGTCTCTCAATGTAAGGAAGAACTTACAAAAAAAAAAAAAACAACAGCAAGCATTTATATGGCACCTTAATATTTACAAAGCACTTTTCATTTATTATCTCATGGGCCATAAGAGTCTTCTGAGGAGGTGCTGTTATCATCCTCATTTTAAGGTTAAGGAAATTAAGACTGAGAAAGGTTAATTGATTTGTCCAGCATCACGTAACTAGTTAGTGAGAGTCCGAGGTTGAATTTGAATTCAAGTCTTCCTGACTCTGAGTCCAGCACTTTATCTAATTTGGCACCTAGAAATGACCCAAAGGCCAATGAAATATACTCTGGGCTGCAGCACGTTGGCAAGCATGGCTCACACGTCCTATGTCATATAGTGGAAAGAGTCAAAGAACCTGGGTTCAGATCCTGCCTCTGAGGATTACTCCCTATGTAAACTTGAGCAAATCACTTAGCTTTCTTGGGACTCACTTGCTGCAAAAGGGGTTGAACGAGGTGATATCTGGGGTCCCTTCCTAACACTAATTCTGTGATTCTATAAACAGTATAAATGGCATTGTTAAGTGTATGTGTAACAGGTAAAAGAGATGGGTCAGTCATGTTGGGAGAATGAGAGCCAATAGGTGGATAGCCTGAGTGGTATACAGATGTGTTGTTGTTCAGTTGTGTCTGAGTCTTGATGATCCCATTTCAAGTTTTCTTGGCAAAGATATTGGAGTGGTTTGACATTTCCTTCTTTGGCTCATTTTACAGATGAAGAAACTGAGGCAAATGGATATTTTAAAAGTGACTTGCTCAGAGTCACTCAGCTAGTGGTGTCTGAGGCCAGATGTGAACTCAGGAAGATGAGTCTTCCTAACTCCAGGCCCCACTTAGCTGCCTCATACATAGACACCACCTAGATATTACAAGCTAAGAAGCAGCACCTTGGATAGTTCCTTAATAGAGGACAGTGATCACTGGGAATGAGAAGGCAGGGGAAGG
>CM053590.1:188922303-188965194 GCA_028646515.1 Pseudochirops corinnae | reverse complement strand
CCCCAAGGGTTGATTAACTCAGGATTTCTAGGTAGAAGCATGGAGGGAAGAAACCTTTCGGCAGGTGGAGGTCCTTCTGATTCCTGACCTCCAGCTTCTCCCTCCCCTCTCTAGAGCATCTTGAATAAGAAGACCCTATTTGATAGAGGAATTGGGGGGGAGTCTCTCTGTTTTCCCTCCCCATCCTCCTCTTCCCTTCCCACCCCTCTCCCACAAAGGCCCTTCTCCTCATTGAGGAAGGCTTTGAACTGTCTGTCTCTCTGTCGAGGAAGCTATTCATAGCCAAGATGATGCAAAATTTATAAAGTGTGGCTGGCAGGGCTGTAATCTGCTGAAGGCGGCTTAATTCCACAGAGGCCCCCACAGGGGAGCCACTCTTTGAGGTCCAAGGAATTGCTCCTGGCCAATGGCCTTTGTAAACCTGTAAAACTCTCTTTCCTAACATTCACTTTACCTCAGTCTCCCTTCCCATGTACCATCCCCTAAACCTCTTTTCATTCCAAGCTGAAGTTTCCCCAGAGAGCTTTCTCAGTATCCTCCTAGTTGGGCCTCTGGAAGAGGCAAAGACTGGCTTGTGGTGTTTCTGGACGACCTGAAGTTCTTGCCATCCCTGGGGATGGATATGCTGGTTCTCAGGATTACTTTTTTGTCCTTGATTCAAGTGGCAAATACTCTCCAAGATAAGACCAAGTGTGTAACTGTCAATCAAGCTCCCTGTCTCAGCTATCACTTCTACTACTAATATTTGAAAGCTTGGAGTACCACTGAGTTCAATAAACATTTATTAAGTGACTAATATATGCTAGATACTGGGGGTGCAAAAGCAACAAAGAAATATCTTGGCTCTCAAGGAGCTTGTATTCTGTAAGTTCTTGGAGAGTAGGGAATACTTCATTCTTTCTCTTGGTATCCTTAACACCTAGTACAGTGCCTAGCTTATAGTAGGTGCTTAATGAATGCTTATCAATTGATTGATTCAGTATATACATAGGTAGGGCATAGAAGGGACTTGGGAGAGATCAGATAAAGTGCTTGAAGAAAATTTGGGGAGTAAGAGAACATTAACAACAGGGGAGAGGATCAAGGGAGGTTTCATGGAGGTGAAGCCTTGAGCTGAGTCGTGCAGGAGGATAAAGATTCTTTTTTTTTTTTTTTTTTTTTTTTTTTTTGCTTTTTTTTGGAAGGGGGAAGGTAGGGCAATTGAGGTAAGTGACTTGCCCAAGGTCACATGGCTAAATTTGTGGGGTTATTTTTGGTTACGTGTCTGAGGCCGAATTTGAACTCAGATCCTCCTGACTCCAGGGCCAGTCCTCTATTCACTGCACCACCTAGCCACTCTGCAGGATAAAGATTCTGAAAGGCAGGGGTGAGGAAGCAGGGCATTCCAGGCCCAGGAGACAGCTTGTGTGAATACACAGAGACTGGGGGAGGGGAACGTAGAGTTTGAGGATTTGTCTGGAGTAACAATAAAAATATCAAGTCATATTTATATAGCACCCTAAGGTTTGCAAAGTGCTTTCTACACAACTCTGCAAGAGAAATTATTATCCCCAGATGGGTGCCCTAATGTATTATTGGTGAAGCTCTTAATTGATCCTGTCATTCTGGGAGGCAATTCTGGAGCTGCACCTCAGAATAGTCCCACTAAGCTCTCTCTTCATACCTTTTAACCCAACAATACCAGTGTTACCCTCAAGAGATCAGAGAAAGGAGAAATAGAGTCCTATGTGCAAAAATATTTAGAGCAGTTCTTTCTGTTGTCAGTCAACAAACCTTTATTCATTAAACTCCTCCTGTGTGCCAGGCACTGCGCTAAATAATTGGGATACAAAGAAAGGCAAAAGACAATCCCTGCCCTCAAGGAGTTCACAGTCTAGGGATGGCTAGGTGGTGCAGTGAATAGAGCACCAACCCTGGAGTCAGGAGGACCTGAGTTCAAATCCAGCCCCAGACACTTAATACTTACTAACCATGTGACCTTGGGCAAGTCACTTAACCCCAATTGCCCTGCCTTCCCCCTCCAAAAAAAAGACTCTCTCTCTCTAGTGGCTCCCTATCACCTCTAGGAACAAATAAAAAACTTCTCCTTTTGCCATGTAAGAGGTTTCACAGCCTGGATCCAACCTATCTTTCCAGTCTCATTATATATTACTCCCCTTCATACATTCTATGGTTCAGCCCAATTGGCTCTCTTGTTCCTCACACACAACAGTCCATTTCTTCTCTCCATGACTTTATACAGGTTTGTTGGGAGGCTACCCCCCCCATTTGCTTCTGACTCTTAGAATTTCTAGGACACTTCAAAACTCAGCACAGCCAGCACTCCTCATGAAGCCTTCCCTGATGCCCCCAGTTCCAGATTCCACCCTCTTGAAGTGACTGTACATTTCTTTTGTGTGTAAAACCAAGTCCCTATTAGTGCAAACAACGAATCCCATGAAGTGGTCCCATTATTGAAATTCACACTGCACGTCATTCCAGAGGGCTGGAACCAATTACCATATTTTACATATAATTATAACTCCAGCGGTGTAAATTTCAATAATGGGACCACTTCATTGTCTCAACTGATCAGGACCTGGCTGCATTTTTATGTCTGCATATTGTTCTCCGGGTAGAATTCAAGCTTCCTGAGGTCAGGGACTGATTTCACTTTGGTTTTTGTATTTCTAATCCCGGCACACAGCCGATGCTTGAAAAGGTTTGTTAATTGTCTGATTGAGGGGAACCAAAGGTTCTTTTTCTTTTGAGTCGACCTAGACATAAGCCTAATTATTATTATTATTATTATTATTATTGTTATTGTTATTATTAGTTTTTTTGGAGGGTGGGGAGCTGTGCTGTCTTCACTGTGCCACCTAGCCGTCCCCATAAGCCAAATTCCAATGCCTCTGTCTAAGGGAAATCCATGGTAGGAGAGAACAAACCATAGGCTTCCTTCTTGAGAATTCTCTAAGCTTGAACTTTGTCCTGGGGAGCCTGGTACTGCACTTCTAGGCATACAGTTACTATATAACACTTAAACTATCTTCCTCAGAGAGCTGTTGGGGGGCAAGGTTTTGTAAACCTTGAGGTGCCGTATAAATATTAATTACCATTGCTATCCCAGTGGAATTCTACCCAAGTAGAATGGAATGTAAGCTGCTTGAGGATGGCTACAGTTTCATTTTTGTCTTTGTTGTACAGTTGTTTTTCAACCATGTACAACTCTTTATGACCCCATTTGGGTTTTTTTTTGGAGGGGGAGGGAAGGGCAATTTGGGTTAAGTGACTTGCCCAGGGTCACACACTAGTAAGTGTAAAGCGCCTGAGGCTGGATTTGAACTCGGGTCCTCCTGACTCCAGGGCCCATGCTCTATTCACTGCACCACCTAGCTGCCCAGGTTTTCTTGATAAAGATGTTGGAGTGGTCTGCCATTTGCTTCTCTAGAAAATTTTACAGATGAAGAAACTGAGGCAAACATGGTTAAGTGACTTGCTCAGGGTCACACAGCTAGTAAGTATCTAAGGCCAGATTTGAAGTCAGGGAGATGAATCTTCCTGACTCCAGGTCCAGTATTTTATCCACTGTGCCATCTAGCTGCCCCCTAAAATTGTTTTTGTCTTTCTATCTATCCCCAGTGCAGTCACTGAACAAATATTTGTAAAGTTAAATTGACTTTCAGTTTCCTTTCCCAAGTCTCTAATAAGGTAGGACAGGGGTAATGATTGGATTTGTGATTTCATTGGTATCGGGAATTATGAGATAAAGAAACTCCCGCTACCAATTCAGGTCAGCACTTGGTCTAAAATTTATAATCTCAGAGAGTTTCCTGGACTCAGAAGTGCCAGATTTAAATAGAAATGGTCACATATTAACTTAGAAAACTGCAAATTGCTGTATTGTGTTTTTGTGTATTTGCCATTTCTGTTTTAAACTGGCTCAGGCCTCACTTTACGGTTTGCTGGCCTTGAGTTTGATCCCTCTGGCCTGGACCACGGAGAATTCAAGTGGCTTCACATACCTGGTGTGTGTCAGAGGTAGGACTGAAACCCAGCCCTTCCAGGCTCTAAGACTAGCTAGCTCTCCAATCACTCAGCTTTACTGTCTATGTAATGAGATAATCAATGGGAAAATGCTTTGTGAGTGGCAGAGTCACATTCACGAGAGTTGTACCAATAGGACCACAGATGTGAAAATCCAGATAATTGGGACTGGGGAAGGGACTTCCTCTGGGGTCAGGGGTCTCCAAACAGGACAATTTCTCCAGGCTGGTCCTGCTCCGTGTGAGCTGCAGGCTGTTCTGCACAGGAGAAGGAGCTTTCTGGTCACCTCATTCATTTTTATAAATTCAGGGGCCCCTGGGGAAGAGGCTGTTTCTCTGGGGTCTGCACCAGGGAAGGGCTCTCCTCTGCTCTCCCCGGCAGAGGCACATTTGTTTCTTTTTCTTCTTTCCTCCTATTCATCCTGGGAGGCTTTGCTGGTGCTGGCAGATCAATTACCCTGTGTACTCCTTGCTTGCAGAGCTCAATTCTAATTGTCACCTGAGTCTATAAACATCAAGTTAACTGACTTAGCTAAATATTTGGTTCCCATTCAGCTATTTTGCCTCTTTTGTCACAATATCATCCTCCCCCTCTGGGCTTCTCAAAGCACTCCTGAGAAGGAAACAACACATGTGTATAACATATACAAAGCATGCAATGTATGACCCAATAGATACAGAGTTGTGACTAGGGTGGTGCAACTGGGGTTCTATCTTAGGGCACCAAATTTAGAGGTGCCTACGACAAGACCACTTATCATAAAGTTTTTTGGGGGCATAGCTACAGGTCCATATATAGGAGGCTGACAGAAAGTGGGCTAGGAGGCAGAGCACTGCCTGCCCACATGCACATGGATTTAATCCCTTCTCTTCTGTGCTCCGTATCTAAGACTGACTCAACCAGCAATGCTCTATTTCCCCTGCTCCCCTAGAAAATGTGACTGACCTATCATAAGGCTGGCCTTGCTGCATACTGCTACCACTTACTCACTGGGGTCAGAACACATCACTTCTTTGCTGGGTTGCTGTAGGTACTTGGGTGCCTGGATGTAGAAAGCATGGGTTACCCTTTCACTAAATAGAGAGCTTTATCAGGGACTCTCTATCCTGCCAGTACCTTTCTCCTCATTGACTGGATGCCCCAGGAGGAGGGAAGACTGAATCAGGTGGATATGAGATGGCCAGAAACAGAGGAGGCCCAGAGTGAGCCCATGACATGCTTTCATTGGTCATTTCTTCCCCCCATGTGTGATGAGATAAAATCAGATGGCTAAGCATTTGCATAGCCCGAATTAGTGATGCCATAAGTTTCATATCCCTCAGTGAGGGGTCTAAGAGGGTCTTACCCATTTCCTGAGTAAAGAGAGAGAAATGGATAGCTGGGTTTTTGCTCATGTAAGAACACTGAGGAAGTGAAGGAGAGAGGCAAGGGGAGGGTTGTACCTCCCCTCACCAAAATCCTCCATCTGTGGGGACCCTGGATGGGCCAAGCTAGGGTTAACTAAAGTAGAGTGGGGCTCGATACAAATACAGGAACGAAATGATGCAGGGGAAAGGCAGCGATCTTTTTTTGGGTTTTATTTTGTTTCTGTACCTTTCCTATTCCCCCACTCATTTGCATGAAAGAGCAAAAAAGTTTTGGAATTGAAAACTTGAGGAGTGTGTGTGTGTGTGTGTGTGTGTGTGTGTGTGTGTTCAAACCTTGAAAGTCCTTGGCAGTTTGTTGGAAGAGTAGTAATTAAAAAATTGGTTCTTAACCTGGAGTCCACGAACTCGAATTTAAAAATTTTAAAAATATAATTGATTTTCTTTGTAATCTTATGTATTTTATTCTATGTATTTAAAAATATTATTCTGGGAAGGGGTTCATAGGTTTCACCAGACTACTAAAGGGGACCATGACACACAAAAAGCTTCAGAATGTTTGTAATAAATAAATACTGACAGGGTACAGTTTAGTAGCTGGAAATTAAATAGGAAGTTGCAAGGAATTTCTAACCCTAAGTCAGAAAGAAACTTTTAAGGGAGACCCTGCCCTTGGTGAATAGGAAATAAAGATCAAAAGACAGAATTAAGTCTGAGGTTACTAGTTAAGTGGATCAATTCTGCTTTGTGTTCCAAAGAGGTTGGTGCCTAGGGCACCATTCTAGGCAATGTTCAGAGAAACAGGCAGACTTCATAATGGAACAAAAGTCAAAAAGGATTTTCACTTAGTCCACTAGATGTGTTAGGGTGGCCTCTTCCTTGAAAAAAAAAAGTCCAGCATTAGAAAAGCCTCTGGGCTTTAAGCCAAAACAACACTGGTGGAGCCCATTCCTGTTCCCATTAGGAAGAGATCCTCAGTTGAAGACTCCAGTTGAGATCAGAAATTGGAAGGAGAGAACAACATCACAACCTCATGCCATCAAACTTACATTTGTCTGAAACCAAAATACTTAGAAATGTCTGGCAGAGATTACTCATTTCGTGGAGACTATATGTCACATGAGCCCTACAAGGTGCAATGTGATAAGACTGGCAGAAGACATCAGAGGTTCTACATCATCAGATACATGAATTGTTTTTCCACACGTTCCTTATGTGTGACTCTAAGTGTATTCCCTATGTGTGTCTGCTTTTCCCAATGATGTGTGTATTTATGCAATCCAGGTTTATTAGGGAAAATATTTTGTTGTTAATTGCCTTACTACACTATTTAATAAATTATGTGTCTTATTTATTTATAATTATATAATTTATAATATATAGCATATAATTAATTATTTGTTATGAACTAATTTTGTCCTCAGGTTTAAAGATAAGGAAAGGTAAACACACTGATGGGGGCTCATCAGTTATTGTACTGAGTGTATACATAGAGAAATCTAAGAGCCTTGTTTTGTGAGTCCAGACAAGTTAGGGTCATGCCTCCAGGTGCTACACAGGCACCTAGGAAGCAAGAATAATTAAAGTAGGAAGTTAGGAGGTCTCTTGGAGTTCTTCTGACCCTGACCCCAACCACTCTTGTGTTGTTGTCCCAGGGTATCCATCTCTTCTGACCTCTCAACTAACGGTGGTTTTCTTTCTTCAGGTACAAAAATTCCTAGTTTTGGATTTGTACTTAATGTGAGTTACATCTTAGACTTTGAAATAAGTCTAAGATGTAATCCCTCCTGGTGATTTCTCCTCCCTAGACAGTGTTCTGAAATTTCTCAGGAGCTCTGCCTTAGAGCTGTAATGAACCTTATATCTCATTAGCTTCAATCCTCTCATTTCACTAAGAACGAAGCTGAGGTCCAGAGAGGGAAAGGAATATGCCCAATATCCCACAGCAAGTTAGTGGTAGAGGTAAGGTTTGAAGCTAGCTCTCCTGGCTCCCATTTCATTGTCCTTCTAGCTGCCCCAAGCTGATGAGCCTCTGAAAACATTCAGTTTCATCACTGGTACTGGAGTCTGTTCCTTCCACTGTCCTCACCTCGTCTCAAAGAGCTGGATGACTCCATCCCGTCAGCTGATCGACTTCAAGGTTGTCATGCCAGCACGAGTGCCCACTGGGATGAATGGGTCAGGAATGAAATCTGTTTTGTCTGGTTGATCAATAAACATTTCAGAATATTTGGCCTTCTCTCCCCACCCCCTCCACTCCCCAGACTCAAACACGGTTCCCAAGCATCGATTGGGTTGTTGCTATTTATTCTTCCATCCTGGAGTAGTGCCCACGCCATTGGGCCGAATGGCCTTGACTTCCCAAGCAGCTGCCTCTCAGGCTGTGGGCACTCCATAGATATTGAATCAATCCGCCTGACATCAGGGCCCTCTCCACACCCAGTCTGCCCGGCTCAAGAGAGCCTGAGGCTAGGCTTGCCTGTGTTATAAATCTGGATCGGAAGTGACCTTGGTCAGGCCTACCCTGCTCTCCATAAAGGGCCAGGACCTGAACACCCAGCTTCACAGCTTCACCCAGGGAGGAGTCAGTGACCACACAGGCTCAGACCCTGGGTGTCCTCCTTCCCCCTTCACCACTCTGTTTCATGCATTGTCTTCTCCCCTTAGAACGTAAGCTCCTTGAAGGCAAGGGTTGTCTTCCTTTGGGCTTGTTTTTGTATCCCCAGCACTTAGCACAGTGCCTGACCCAGAGAAAGCACTTAATAAATGTTTATTCCTACGACTCCATCTATTGTCCAGGGGTTTGGAGCCAGCTCTTAGTCTGGAGAGCTGATTGTTAATTTTTTGGTGTGAGCACCTACACCCTGGAAATCAACAAATGCTATGAATCAGGACTTGATTTATTATTTTGTTGATTATCTAGACTTAAGAAAGGGATAAAGAAAATGTTAATAATGCAGATTAAACTTACTACCACACGACTATTGTTCTCTCTCCCTGTCTCTGTCTCTGTCTGTCTCTGTCTCTGTCTCTCTCTTTCTCTGTCTCTGTCTCTCCTTCTGTCTCTCTCTGTCTCTGTCTCTTTCTCCTCTCTCTGTCTGTCTGTCTGTCTCTGTCTCTTTCTCTCTCTTTCTCTCTCTGTCTCTGTCTCTGTCTCTCTCTCTCTCTCTCTCTCTTTCTGTCATCCAATCACCTAACTTAGAGACTTCCTTATAGAGAACAGGGTCTCATCCTTACTAAGTTCTGTAATAGGACCTTTCCTAATTTTCCTGTTTGCAAGTGCCCTGCTCTCATCAATGTGTTAACTTTGTTATATGTATATATGCACATGCTGTTTCCCATATTAGAATGTAAGCTCCTTGAGGGCAGAAACAACTTCATTTTTGTCTTTGCACCCCCATCACATCACACAGTGCTTGGAACAGAGTAATAAATTCTTGTTGATCAACCTGTTGTACACGGGTGATGCCCAATAATTTAGGAATTCCCAAACTTTTTCAGTCCCCATACTCCTTGCATTTTGTTAAATCTTCCCCTATCTCCTCTTCAATATGAAAAGAGATAAATTCTGGAGTTTTCCATGCATATGCACAGAAGAAAATTAATTAATTCCTCATGCTTTCTTGTCAAGCTTCTTGTACCCCCTAGGGGTACATGGATCCCAGGTCGGGAACTCTTGTAATAAATGCTTATTGAATTGAGGAAAAGAGGAAACATTATGACAGAAGATTGTGATTGAAATGTCCTGCAGGCCCTGCTGCCACCAAATCTCTCTCCACTGGCCTGGCACTAATGCTTCAGCTGCTATTAAGTCAAGCTTCATTCATGCCCTCTCTAGTGTAAGTCCACCTCGAAGGGGCAACCTACTAAGTTCTCTCCAAAAGAAGGGATTAGATAAAAAGGGTTGATGCTGGGTTCACTAAAGTAGTGTATAGACAACAGAAGTGAAGAAGGGGAATCTCTCAAGTCTTCCCCTTCACAGATCGGGAGTTTTGGAGGCTCTGGCAGAGCTGTAACAAAGGTAGGGCAGTCGGAGCTCTGCCCTAGGGTGTGAAGTTTAGAGGGAGGGCACTGATAGCACTCACAATCCTTTGGCTGCTTAGAAACAATAGAGATTTGTGTCTAGTTATTGAGAATAATTAGTTAAAATTGGATTCCTGAGAGCTCCTCCTCTACCCTACTGTACCCTCCCCCCCACCCCTCCCCACCCCGCCATGGGGCAGTATCTACCATTCCGAATGAAGGTTTGCTCCAGGTGCAAAAATTCTAAGTTATGGCTCTGGGCTCTGGTAATAGCAACTCAAGCTTCATGACTTTCCTAGGATGTTGAGGGTGGAAAAAAGGAGGATTTCCATAGGATTTAGGGCCAGAAAACACCTTAGAGATTACTCAGTCTAATCTCATTTTTCAGGGGACACTGAAGCAAAAATCACTCACTTGATGTCACACAGTAAAGTTGGAGAGGTAAAATTCATTTTCACAGCATGATGCAGTAGAGAGTTCTGGAAGCAAACTACTGTGCCCATTTACTACCTATGTGTCTAGCCTCAGTTTTCTCACTTATGAGATCTTGGAGTTGGACTAGTGTTCTGCGAGTTCCTTTCCATCATCTCTTGGCTCCCAGTTCTGTGCTCTTTTCTCTCTCTGCCAATCTACCCCTCAGTTCAGCTCCAACCACCTCGAAGAGCCATTATTTCCCAGCCCCAGGCATCCACTGAGAGAAGGGGCTGGGATGGCTTGGCGGGAAGGATGAATTAGCTCGTCTGGTCTGCCAGCAGCTGGTTAGAGATGCTCAGCAGCTCGGAGTTACTATGGTGATGCAGTATGGAGGAACACCAGCCAGGGGAGGGAGGTGGGATGCTAGGTGATGGATGTTTGTTTCAGACCCTGTTCCCATAGCAACAGGTATCATTTTCAGTGACAACCAGTTTCCAAGGAGTGGTGTGTGCTGGTTCTAGGTTATTTATTAATCAGGTCCAAACCCAAAGGAAGACACACTTACAAGCATCCACACAGTTTCTAAGTCAGCAAGGGGGAGAGTCCAATTTCTCACAAATTCATTCATTCTACAAACATTTACTAAGCTCCTCTTATGAGCCAGAGAAGATGCTGTGCTGGGGGTACTCAAAGAGCTTATCTAACTCTGACCATCTCTGCTCCACATGAAACTTAAGATTCCCTCTCTGCTCTCCTCTCTCCCATACGTCAGTCAGCCTTTTGCACTTTCAGGAGCTGAGCCTCCACCCCACCAGCCTGGCCCGCAGTCCTCTCATCCCATTTCCAGCACCCCTTTATGTGTTGTCTCCCATGGAAGGGCAGAGACTGTCTTAATTGATTATATTTGCATTAGCACACAGTGCCTGCCTGTGTAAGTACTTGTGTACCTGGTAAGTACTTGTGTCCATCTAAAGCTAGCATTTCTATAGTGTTTTAAAGTTTGTAAAGTGCTTTGAATATAGTATTTCATGTGAGTGTCACAATAAACCTGTGAGGTGGTTACTGTTATTATACCCATTTTATACTTGAGGAAACTGAGGCAGGCAGAGGCCAAGGGTGACAGAGCTGGTCAGTGTCTGAGGCTGTTTGAACTCAGATCTTTCCAACTCCAGGTGAAAGCAGATCAGCAGCTTGGAGGCTGCATCTCTCTTTCCCTCTCCCTGGGATGTTAGTAGATCACAGCCAGAGGAGATGAAATAGCTGCAGGTGCCTTTCCTCCTCTCCCTCCCCTCCCCTCTCCCCCTAGGGTGTCTTCCTGGCCCCTCTTCTTCTGCTGGGCTTGAAGCCCTATTCTCTGTTAGGAGCACTAAATTTATTGTCCTTTCAATTCACCCTTAGTCTCCTGGAGCTTGTCATTTGGTGAGGAAGAGGGCTAGAGAGGAGGGATAATGAAAATGAGTTACAGAAAAGAGCTGGTGGCAGAAATATCTCGGGTGATGGATTCACTCCCAGGCTGGGGTTCTATCTGCCTCTTCTGCTCTCCTCCTCCCACTCCCTCAATGCTGGATGTCTTTCCAGGCTGCCCATTCATGCTCTGAGAACTAGATCACTTGCTTGCCTCTTCCCTTAAAAAAAAAAAAAATCACTTTAGCAGCCATATTCATTTATTTTTCTTTTAAAAATTAAAAATATTTATTTTGTTAAATATTTCCCAGTTACATTTAAAATGTTTATCATTTTAATTATTTTTATAATCACTTAAAAAATTTTGAGTTCCAAATTCATTCGCTCCCTCCCTCCCACCCTCCTTAAATCTTTCTATATTTTATTTTTTTCAATTACATGTAAAAACAATTTTTAATATTTGTTTAAGGCTTTTTTAGTTCCAGATTCTCTTTTCATTCCTCCCCCTGCCTTGAGAAGGCAAGCATTTTGATATAGATTATACATGTGCAATCATGCGTATAGCTAATATGTCCATATTAGCTATGTTGAGAGAGAAAAGACAGACCAGAAAAAAACACCCAAGGAAAATACAGTAAAAAAAAAAAAAAAAGTATGGTTCAATCTACATTCGGGCTCCATTAGTTCTTTCTCTGGAGGTGGAGGGCATTTTTCATCATAAATCCTTTGGAACCGTCTTGGATCATCATATTGCTGAGAATAACTAAATCATTCACAGTTGATCATCGTACAATATCGATGTCACTGTGTACAATGTTCTCCTGGTTCTGCTCACTTTGTATCATTCATGTAAGTCTTTCCAGGTTTTTCTGACAGTATCCTGATCATTGTTTCTTATGGTTATAGCACAATAGTATTCCATCACAATCACATACCACGACTTGTTTAGCCATTCCCCAATTGATGGATATCCCCTCAGTTTCCAGTTCTTGGCCACCACAAAAAGAGCTACTATAAATATTTTTATACATATAGGTCCTTTTCCTTTTTAAAAACAATTTCTGCTGCCCACTCCCTTTTCATGCAATTCATCAAGTGTTCTTTGGGTGTCATGTGGTAGTAGAAAGAACATCGAGTCAAGAAACAGGAGAACTAAGGGAATGGGTCAACCTTACTCTCATTGAATTTGGCTTAGGGAGGGAATGACATACACTCTAAATTGGGTATCTTGCCCCCACAGGAGAGTAGAGGGGAAGGGGATGAGAGGGGCGATGATGGAGGGGAGGGCAGATTGGGGGGAGGAGGGTAGTTAGAAGCATACACTTTTGTAAAGGGACAGGGACAAAGTAGAGAATAGAACAAGTTGGGGGCGGGATAGGATGGAGGGAAATATAGTCAGTCTTTCACAATATATCCACTGTGGAAATGTTTTGCATAGCTACACATGTACAACCTATACTGAATTGCTTATCTTCCCAGTAAGGATGGGTGATGCGGGAGGAAGGGAAAGAATCTGGAATCCAAAGTTTTAAAATCAAATGTTTTAAAAAATTTTTAAAATTTTTAATAAAAAGAAAAAAAAAGAAACAGGATTCCTACCATTTACTCACTAGTTGGTCTTCCTTTTCTGAGCCTCAGTTTCTGAGTTTCAGAGTTAAATAAAGATCATAGAGCTGGAAGTGACCTCAGAAGTCATCTAACCCATCCTCCTCATGTTAAGGATGAAGAAACAGAGCCAGGGAGTTTTCAGCAACGTGCCCAAGGTTGCACATTAGTTAATGTTAGATGTGGGATTTGAACCTAGGTCCTCTGTGAGTATGGTTTTTCTATGCCAAGCTGCACCTCATGATTATAATAGAGAATCTATAAGGTTCCTTCTTGTTCTGACATTCTTTGCTTGAAAGATGGTACATCTCTGTCAAATGAGCTGCATTTGGAGAAAGAAGATCTAAGTTTGAACCCTAGTTTGGTTGCTTATTATCTTGGCGATCTGGGACAAGTCACTTTGCCTTTCTGAGTCCCAGTTTCCTCATCTATGAAATGAAGTGATTGATAAGGTCACTTTCAGCTCTGAATTTCTTTGTTCTGTGATTTTATTGTGGCACCTAGGTCTATGGTAGTTACAGGCTATGGTAAATATAAAGGAACTATAATCATTCAGTTATTCAAAAACATTGACTGAATACATAATAATGTATCTGGATCTGTACTAAGCGTAGTAGAAGAAAATAGGGAATAAATGTTTAGTAAGTACCTACTATGAAACAAATCTGGCCTCAGACACTTACTAGCTGTGTGACCTTGGGCAAGTCACTGAACCTGGCTTGACTCTGTTTCCTCATGGGTAAAATGAACTAGAGAAGAAAATGTCTGGTCACTCCAGTATCTTTGCCAAGAAAACCTCCAGAATGAGGTCACTAAATGACCAATCAACACCAATGTGCCAGGTATCGTGCTGAGCTCTTTTACAAATATTTTCTCGCTTGATCGTCAAGACATCTTGGATATACCAATGAATGATACATCATTCATTTAAATCTTTCCAGACTTTTCTGACAGCATCCTGCTTGTCATTTCTTATAGCACAATAGTATTCCATCACAATCATATACCACAACTTGTTCAGCCATTCCCCAATGGATGGCCATCCCCTCAGTTTCCAGTTCTTTGCTACCATAAAAAGAGCTTGCTCTCAGGGACCTTACGCGGTGATGAGGATGATGACAATGAGCATATACTGTAACTTCATATTTGTAGAGCACATTACATTTTCAAAGGACTTTCACATTCATTATCAATTGAGTAGCTAAAGAGCTGGAATTTGTAATCAGAAAGATCCAAGTTCAAATCCTTCCTCAGATACTTACTAGGCTGTATATCCCTGGGTCACAAGCCTTTCCTTTCACAAGACTCAGTTTTCTTATCTGTAAAATGGAGATAATAATAGCACCTACCTCACAGAGTTGTGAGGATCAAACGGTATAATATATATAATACAAATGGAAACATTAAAGCCCTGGACAAGGTAGACCAAAGGTATTAGCTCTTGTTTACGTAAGTTCTGCCATGCCAGAAAGGCTTTTTTGGTTTAGTCCTGGAGACAAATTGTGCCTGTTTTTCTTAAGATCAGCTTTGCTAAGCAGAGAGTGGCTCATCACCCATAGACGGGCCACCAGATAATGAACTCTTTGATAATAGCAAATCATGATCTAAGAATAGTAAATGGACCCCAGCCCTGAGGGTCATCCTTTCATTTCAAAGTAGAGTGATAGAAAATGGAGGACAGCGTATTTCTAGACTGTGAGATCTTTGTCCAAGGACCAACCAGTGGCCATACTTCTGAGGGAACTGACTTGTATCAGTATTGATGTTCTCACTATAAAAGAAATTAGGAGATAAAAAGAGGCTGATCTGAAATGGAAGGATGACCAAAAATAAGTTTGCAAGGTTATTTTTATTGTGAGTACAAAAGCAAAAAGAAAACATCAGTTCATGGCATACTCTGTCATCATGTGTTGCAGCATTGATGATGAGCACTTGTAAAAGGACCACCATGAAGGTAATTGTGGCTTCTGGATCAACATCTGTTGTAGAAGATGAGGGAGGAGAGAAATTCTATGAAGAATTTAATGAGAGATTTCAACGCTAGACACATGCCACAAGGGGGTCAGTGACAAAGAAGAAGATCCCTTACACACCAAAATATTTATAGTAGCACTTTCTGTGATAAAAAAGAAGTCGAAACAAAGCAGATGCCAATGAATTTGGGAATTGCTGAACAAATTGTGGTATGTGAATATAAAGGGATATTACTATGCTCTAAGGAGCAATGAGCATGATGAGCACAGAGAAACACAGGAAGACTTATATGAACTGATGCAAAATGAAGTCAGTAGCACCAAGGAATCAACATGTACAATGACTACAAGACTATGAATGACAAGAACAATGATTACAAAATCATCTAAAGTGAATGTTGCAAAATTACTAAGAATAAGCATTGTCCCAAAGAAGAAATATGAGAAGACACCACCCCAGCTTTTTTGTAGAGGTAGGGAACAATCCGTGCAGAACACTGCTTATAACATCAAACTTTTTGATGTGCTAGTTTCAAATATTCCCCCTCCCCCCCACCGTTTGTGTTCCTTTAAAAAAATCTTTATTATAAGGGATGGATCTCTAGGATGGGTGGGGAGTGGGAAGGAATACAGGGGGGTGAAATATAGATGATGGATTTTGGTGTGTATGGAATTTTCTTTCCATATAGATGATGGAAAAACAAGCTATATCAATGATTTTTTAAATAAAAAAGAACTCAAGCCCCTTCTCCAAATGAAATCAATATATATTTTAGTATTTAGTGACACATGCAAAGATGGGTATAAAAGAGGAGAGTGAAAAATATATTGGAAAAAATGAGGGGCAGTTAGGTGGTGCAGTGGATAGAACACTAGCCTTGGAGTCAGGAGGACCTGACTATAAATCCAGCACATGAATCTATCTCTATCTCTACCTCTATCTCTATCTCTATCTCTATCTCTATCTCTATCTCTATCTCTATCTCTATCTCTATCTCTATCTCTATCTCTATCTCTATCTCTATCTCTGTCTCTGTCTCTGTCTCTGTCTCTGTCTCTCTCTTTCTCTCTCTCTATCTCTATCTCATCTCTGTATCTATCTCTGTATCTATATGTACATACAAATATAAATGTATGTGTACAATGTATATACATTTACACACATCTATACACATATATGTATATATGTATGTCTATATATATACATACATGTATATGAGAAAAATGGCTCAGGAGTGAGAGACAGAAGAGGCTAAAGGACTGTAGATTATATAGAAGCCTCAGGCTTACGTATCACTAGTACTTATTTTGTAAAGAGAAAATATCTAGATATGGTGAGCACTGATTAACATTACATAAAATGAAATTGATTATATTCTCATGGACAGGAAGTGATTTATCACCCATGAAGGAGTTATTTCTGAATCAGCTATGTGCAGTCAAACCTTCAACCTGTTAGAAGAAAGGTCAAAATCACTGTAAAATTAAAAGAATAAAAATGAGAAGATGTGATATGCAATTAAAAGAATTTCAACCTGGCCATTTAAACAAGAAATGGACAAAGTAATAGATATCCTCATAGACTGTCATGATTTCCTAAGGAAATTTAGCCAATTTAAATTAGTTGCCACATTGTGGAAATCATGAGTTATCCAAACAGCCTTATCCAGCAAATACTTGATCTTGCCAAGCAGAGAGATAGGATTGCCAAGGGTAGCCTGGTTAAGTCTATAACCTTGTTTCTAAAATCTTAAAGAGGAACATAGTGGAATTTTATGAGTAGTGCTATCTCATAAAATGGTTAGAGGTGGTTCAGATGAAAAAGTTTGCAGAAACTTACTAATTCACTCAACTCGCATTCTCTCTCAGAGAGTCCCTTTGAAGTCAGATCATCCTAAAGGCAATTTGAGATGAAATTGGAAGGAGAAATAAACAGACCAAAAGAAATGGAAGAGATTGATTAAGATTTTAGTAACAAAGTTTTTTTTCTGTTAAGGACAATGAAGCCCCTATGATGAATTCCTCTTCAGATGAGAGCAAGGTTCGTCTGATGGTCACTCCTCCAACTCCCTCGTCCATGTTTGTATGTTCTTCTCAATTAGGAGAAATGGCACATTTCACACATTTTTCCTCTTTTCTACATGAATGTAGTTTCCCTTTTCCTTCCCTTTTCAAAACCCTCAAAACAACTACCTCTTTATAAACATATATGTGACTGAAAGCTACAGAGAATACAGATACCTTTGTGTTTGTTTACTATTAAAAAAAACCAATACTTTTGATTTGGCAGAACATAGGATCACATAGCTAGAGCTGAAAGTGACCTCAGTGGCATAAAGTCAGGAAGACCTGAGTTCAAATCCTGCCTCAGACATTTACTAGCTCTGTGACCATGGGAAAGTCACTTAACCTCTGTCTACCTCAGTTTTGTCATCTGTAAAATTGGGATATTAGTAGCACCTGCCTCCCAGGGTGGTTGTGAGGACAAAGTGAAATGATATTTGTAAAGTGCTTAGCAGACACATAGTAGGTACTTGCTTATTCCTCCTACAAATGACAAAAATGAGGTATAGGGAGGTTAAGTAATTCATTCAAAATCATGTAGGAAGTACGTATCACAGCGGGGCTTAGAACCCAGACAATTATCTTTCCATTGTGTCATGTGGATAGTTTCTTAGAGGCTGTCTGCCAATAAGTGTCTCCCACACATCAGCAAGCCTTTATTAAATATCTACCATGTACAAGACTTTGTAGGATACAAAGACAGTAAGTAAAGTATTAATCGTCCTCAAGGAAAGACATTCTCCCAAGAGATATAATATGGACAACACATATAAGTAAATGCAAAGGAGGGACGGTGGTACCTTCAACATCAATGGAAAGTTGGGAAGAGTGGTGATTTTAGGAGAAGAGAGAAGTTCCTTTTAGTCCAGTGAGTTTGAGATTGCAATGGGACACCAAGTTAGTGGTGTCTATCAGGCACTTGGTGACTGGGAATTGGAGGGAGATGAGAATCGGGTATGGAGATTTGGGAATCATCCACATAGAAATGATAAATGAACCCATGGAAGTGGATGAGATCCCCAAGAGAAATAGTATGAAGAAGACAGGGCTCAAGACAGATGAGGAGGAGTGAAGGTACAGAGTGTACATATGCTAAGACCTTACTTTTCCTTGTAAAAGTAATTTTAACATTAAGTCACATAACATAGTCACATAACACACAAAATTAGGAGTAATTTTTTGCCTAAAATACCATTTAACAATGTCATGTTATTGTTTGTCTTCCATTCTCAGAGAGGACAGTGACACCAGGAAAGTGATGCCATGACATGCAGGTGAATAGGATTTAAGTGAGGGAGGGCTCTGCAAAGTCACCAGCCTCATTTTCTCCTTCAGAGCCATCTGGGTCCAGTGACCAGATATGAACCAGGAAGACTGGAGATGGCCCTGGATGTAGTGGGAGATGTTGGCCTTTTGAAGCTAATATCTTTCCCTAGTCTCAGTTTGATTGAAGCAATGCCCATTCAGTGATTAAGGTTAGGTAAGAAATGAGATAAAGAATGGCCCCTTTTACCTAGTTTTTTTTTTTTAAATCAATCTGGAAGGGGAAGACCCTCAGATTTTCTGACTGAAACAGAAACAATTGCTCTTTACATTTACTCTGAGCCAATCAGAGCCCAAACGATAACCACAAATTATAAAGAGTCTTAGAGTATTTTATATTTGTCTTTCTTTTGGGATAGCTAGGTGGTGTACTGGATAGAGCACGGGAACTCAGCAAGAACTGAGTTCAAATAACAAACTTAGTATAAGTGTGACCTTAGACAAGTCACTTAACCTATTTCCCTCAGTTCCTTCATCTGTAAAATAGGATTAATATAGTACCTACCTCCCAGGATTGTTGTAAGGATCAAGTGAGATAATAATTGTAAAGGGCTTAACACAATGCCTGGAACATAGTAAGCTCTATATGATTGTGATCCTGGAATGAGAGGGAGTCACTGGAGTTTATTTAATGGGGCATGGGTGATTAGGAGATTAATTTGACAGCTGAGTGGAGGAATGACTGGAATGGGAGAGACAAGGCAGGGAGAGTCTGACCCAGAGTAGTGGCAGTGTCAGATGGTGGCATATATGAGAGATAATATGCAGATAAAATGGACAAATCTTGGCAACAGATTGGATATGGAGGGTGGAGAGTGGAGTTGAGGATGACACCTATATTGGGAGCCTGAATGACTGGGAGGATGGGAGTTCCCCTTAACAATAAAAGAGAAGTTCAGAAGTAGGGAGGATTTGGGAGGAAAGATAACAAAATCTGCTTTAGACACGTTAAGTTTAGGATATCAATGAGACACCCAGTTCAAGGTGGCCAATAGCAGTAGGAAATGCTTGTGCAGAGGTTAGGAGAAAGGTCTTTGCTCTTCACTTATTTCCGTTGTGTCCAAATCTTCTTGACCCCATTTGGGTTTTCTTGGCAAAGACAAAGTGGTTTGTCATTTATTTCTCCAGTTCATTTTACAGACAAGAAAACTGACGGTGGCGGGGCTTGCCCAGGGTCAAATTTGAACTCAAGTCTTCCTGATTTTAGTCTCAGTGGTCTATCCATTTTGCCACCTAGCTGCCCACAAGATAGGTTAGGGCTGGATAAGTAGAACTGAGAATCATCATAGAGATGGCAATTGAAAGGTGGAAGATGCAACATGGTGGTGGGTGTGAGTTGCAAACAAAGAAATTTTCAGGAAAAGTCGCACAAAAGATAGTATCAAAGAGAAGGATGTTAGTATTATTGATCCCAAACTAAAAGAAGCTTCGGAGGCCAGGCAGTCCAACCACCTCGTTTTATAGATAGGGAAGCCAAGGCTTGGAGGTTAAATACTTGCCCACACAGGTAGTAAGCATCAGAGACCACATTTGAATCCAAGACCTCTGACTTCAAAGCCAGTGCTTTTTCCATTGCAATAACTGCCTCCTGAAGAGATATATGAAAAGGAGGTGGGCTGGACATGTAATGAGAGCAAGAGATAAATGATGGATATGCTGTCCACTCCATTGGTACCTATGAAATGTCGAGTTAGCTAGAAAAAGGCTTCCAACGTGTTGGGTAGACTCCCTTGGTAGATTTATAGGAAAATATGGACAAGAATCTTATAGGATTAGGGTGCATAAATAGATTGGGATCTATCAATTCAAGGTAGTATCCACGCTGATGAGATAGCAGATTCATCCCTTTAAGTAAAATTGTGCCATTTAACTAAAATAGCACTACCATTGGGGGAAAAAGAAAAGATTTTACAGTGCTAACATGGAGATAGTCAATCATAGTGACCTAGATCTATTCAAGAGGCTCTTTGCTCTTACTGGCTTTACAAATAAAAAACTACTTTAAGGTTGGCCCTTCTCTCCAGTTTTATTTTGAAATGTTCATCTATTATCTTTGAAAAGCATGCTTAGCTTTGTGGGAAGAGGATTTTGTTATGACTATCTACATTTCTTACGATATAATATATTATAGTATCTATCAGTTCTTATTTTGGTAGAAAAAAATTTATGAAATTAAACTTTTTAAATAATTCTGTGGTACCTCACTTCTTGGCTGCTTATAAAATCACCTTGTTATTGTATTCTTGAAGCTTGATAATGACACATCTAGGTGAGTTGAATTTGGGAACTCCTTCTTTTTGGCATCTTATAAATTTTGTCTTTTTGAAATTTGTTGCTTATTTTAGACTCTTCTGGGGAATTTTCTTGTACAGATTTTTTGAAACAATGGTCAGGTTCAAATTTTTTAAAACATAGTTTTAGGAAAACCTGGACATTCTTAAATTTTCTCTCCTTGAGATGTCCTCCAGGATCTATCATTTTTGTCTGTTATGGTTCCAAATCCTTGTCTGATTGACTTATTTTCTATTTTGATGTCTTTTCCCTCCACTTTCTTTATTCCTCTCAAAATTCTGTCCCAAGGTAAGACAATTTTTCAATGAAACTATCGTTTCATTCACATTCTTCCCAGATACTTCTCCGTTGCCATGCTTTATCATATTATGTTGATATTCCCTAGTTATCCTCAATTACTTTCTTTTATCTTATTTTATTTTTGTTAGTTTCATTTCTTCTTTTAATTCCTTCAGTTTACTGTATGTTTTATTGTTTTCGAGAAAATTCCAGCTTTGTTCCTAATACTGGTATTGGTATTATATCAGTCTTTTTTCCCCCCTGACCTTCTGACCTCTTCTTCTTTTACTTCTTACCAGTTTTACCATAATTCACTTGCTCATTTGCTTTATTAAAATGGTTTTTTCTTTTTGAAGATTGCTGGTTGTTTTGTTTCTTTTTGGCATTTCTGTTTGGCTCAAAATGCTGAGAAGGTAATCTCAGTTATGAGCTCATACTTCGCCGTCTTCCTGGAAGTTCTGATAGAAGTTTTTTTTTTTCCTGCCTCTGGGCTTGGAGCAAAGCTAACAGGTGATGATGGGGTGAATGTGGCAATTATAGCAGACATTTTACATATAACTTTCAATTTTCCTTGTAATTAAAAGAAACCGTATCATTTGATTCTCATAATTACCCTGTGAGGTAGGTAGTACAAGTTTTATTATTTCGATTTTCCATAGAAGAAAACTAGGCTTAGGAAAAGAAGTTAATTTACACAGATCTAGTAAAGGGCAGAAGAGGAATTTGGGCCCAGGTCTTCTGATTCCAATTCCATTTCTCTTCCTACCACATCCCCTTCCAACAGTAATATTTTTCTGCTTCACTCCTCTTTTGCTTATCGTATCGAAGTTAGACAGAAGTAGCTTGAAATGGGTGCACCTAACTTCTAGGCCCTCATAGAGTCATAGATTTAGAGCTAGGAGGGCCCCCAGAGGCCATCTAGTCCATCCCCTCCCCCTATTTTACAGAGGAGGAAACTGAGGTCTGGGGAGGTTAAGTGATTTTTCTAAAGTTGCACAAGGAGTATGCTTTTGAGTAGGGGCTAGAATCCATTTTGGTTTCCTCCAGGACTTTTTGGTGCAAAGGAATAATCCCTCCTTTACTCCAAGGAGTATTAGGGCAGAAAAGGTTCTCTTTGAAACGTCTTCCAGAAAAAGCATCAGGCCTAGAGATCTGCTCCAGAGGAACTACTCCAAAGGGGAAGGACTTTTCCTATGAAAACTGAAAGTTTAGGAGTCGGGGTGCAAAGGCCCCAGGACTATTCCCTGGGCTCTTCTGGATAATTCAGCCTGAGGACCAGAGTCATAGACCACTAGGTTCAGAAGAGACCTTTAAATAAATCTGTAAGCCTGGCCAAAGCTCTGAATGACAAAGTCCAAGAACAGCAAGGGATCAAAATCTAGGGGCTAATTAGGGACCTGCTGCAGGTCCAGAGCTGAGGGGAATCACAACTCATGCCAGTGAAGTCGGGACAGTGGCACATCAGGCATCCGGGAGGCAAGACTGTAGGTGTGTGCTGCTGGGCACCCTGTACAAACTGCTCTTGGGAAGAGCTGAAGTGAGTGGGAGATGAACAGCACGGGGACTTCTTCAGGAGCACCAGAAAGGAGCAGGGCTGCTGGCGTCCAAGTGGTGGGTGGACGCAGACGCTGGCCACCACTGGATGGTAAGGAGAGAATTTCTGTTTTGAGTCAGAAGGTTTGCGTATTACCTGGATGACCCTTAAGGAGAAGGGAAGGGAAAGGAATAAGTGTTTATATAAGGCTTACTCTGAGCCTGACACTGCACTAAGTGCTTTTTCACAAAATTATCTCATTTGATTCTTACAATAAGTAAGTGCTATTATCCTACTCATTTTATAGTTGAGAAAAATGAGGTCAAGTGATGTGTCCAAGGTGACACATCTAATGTCTGAAGTTGGATTTGAATTCAAATCTTTTTTTTTGATTCTACCCCCAACCTTCTATTCACCGTACCACAAGCTGTCTCTAACATTTCAGAATCTCAGTTTCCTCTTTGACTCCGAGTCAAGGGACCTGAGTTCAAATCTAGCCCCCTAAACTATCCTGTGTGACCTTGAGCAACTTACTTAGAGTCAGAAGATCTGAGTTCACATCTGGTCTCTGACACTTACAACATATGTGACCTTAAGTAAGTCACTAGGAGTCAGAGGACCTGAGTTCAAGTCTAGCCTCTGACACTTAATACCTTGTGTGTCCTCAAAGCAAATCACTTAAAGCTTGTTGGGCTTTACTCTTCTCATCTTTCAAATGAGAAACTCAGACTTGGTGACTTCTCAGGCCTGTTCAATCTCGAGATGGATGATTTCTCCCAGATCTCAAATTCTATGAATGTATATAGGAGAGAGATGAGTACAGCATGGAAATCGTGGGGACAGAGGAGGTGGCCCCCATGGTGCTTTTTATCAGAGCTCTTCCCCTTCCATAGTGATTATGCTGTGAGTGGGGGTGTTTATGTGTGTCTGTGACAGTGCCGGCTCACGGCTCGTGCTCCCCCAGAGCCCACACACTGCTTGTACCAGGATAGGAATGAGAGACAGGGAAGAGTGGAGTCAGGGCATCCTTGCCTGCCTGCCTGAGCCACAGCTCTCATACCTGCTTGGTTGGGTCCCAGTTTCTGTAGCCTAAAGAAAAGAGTGCCCAGGTGCCCTGCATAATCTCCCTGGAGCTCTAGAAGGTTAAAGATGAGGAAAAGCCCATTCAAGGCAGCATCATGTCATGGGAAGCATCAGTGTCCTTACCACGTACCCTCTTTCCTCCCAGACAAAGGGGAGATAGCTGTGGGCCCTGAAAGGGGCCTGAAGTTTGGAGCATGTTAGCCTGGCACAGTGGAAAGAATCCCAGACGAAGTGTCCCAAAAGTATTAGCGCCATTTAAATCTCTGATAGGTTTAACAGTACACTAAGACTTTTTTTGGAGGGGAGAAGGCAGGGCAATTGGGATTAAGTGACTTGCCCAAGGTCACATGGCTAGTAAGTGTTAAGTGTCTGAGGCCGCATTTGAACTCATGTCCTCCTGACTCCAGGACTGGTGCTCTATTCACGGTTCCGCCTAGCCATTCTACACTAAGACTTTTGTCTAATTCACTTGGAATCTGAGGACATGAGTTCAAATCCAGCCTCAGACACTATCTCTGTGTCCTAATAAGCTTTAAACTTCACTGAGACTTTGGTGATGCCCTATATTTAGAGTCACCAGGTCTGAGTTTAGATCTTTTCTTGGCTGTTTATTACCTGGTTGGGGGGTGGGGTGAGGGGAACCTTGGCCAAGTCATTCTCCTTGTCTGTACCTCCAGATCCCTTTTAGGTCTGACATTCGATGACTCTGTGACCCTATGCACTTGGGTGCTTGCTGTTCAAGCCACTGAACAGCACTCTAAGAACCAGCAAATGGATAGGCACTGCTTTGTTAGCAGGACTGCTTGGGCGGATGGATGGAACTTCCCTTTGGGACAGCCTTGCCTTGGTGGTGACCAGTACCCACAGTGAGTGACCTGCTGCTCTTGCCGCCTCCCTTTGTAAGGTAGCACCGTGAAAGTGGATGCACACTGACCAAGCTGGGCACATGCCTGGTGAAGTGCTTGTGACTGAGGGCGCCAGCAGGGCCTTTGGGTAGGACTGACCATCCCTAAAGAGGCTCTTGTGAGCCTTACATGTTTTAGAATCATAAGAATCACGCAGGTCCTCAGTTAATCTACATTGGGTCAGATCCATAGTGTACCCAATTAAATCAATGAATTAATCACTTAAGTATATATACGCTATGTCCCAAAAGTCTTAATGCAGTTTGAACCTAGTAAATCCTACTAGTCTATAGTTTTGTCAGTTTAAAACTGCATTAAGGCTTTTGGGACAGACTATACGGAATGTTACTGCAACGTGTACATGTAAATATGTACACATACATACAATATAAATGTATGCATATCCTATAACACACATGTATATATATATGTAAGCATATATATACACATACCCATGTGTTTATATAAATACGAAGTTATGCAGAGGTGAGGACAGGGGAAGAGAAGTCACCAGCAAATGAGAGAGTCAGGAAAGACATGTATGAAGTACTGTTTGTGCTGAGCTGAGAAGAAAAGGTGGAGGTCTATTCCAGAAATTCGACAAACATTTATTAAGCTCCTACTGTACACGAAGAGCTCTCAGGAACAGTGAATAGCACTTACTAAAGCAGAGAAACAGAATTTATATTCTACGAGGGGCAAGATAAAACGTGTACATATGAGTAAATGTAAGGTATTTTAAAAAATAATTGCCTCCCTAGTGTGCAGAGCCCTCTTCCACATGCTGCACATGGTGCCACCTGCACCCTTGGATGCCGAGAAGCTGGCATATCTCCTGTCTCCAGGTTGACATCATGGAAGGCAGTCATGACAACAGAAGTAGCAACAATAACATTTATTGCTTGTGGTAAGGTGTAGCCCAGTTTCTCTTCTCTGGTGCAGAAGTGATAATAGTGAGCTTTGGGGTGCAGTTGGCACCATGGGAAATGCTTCTTGGATGTACCACTTTCTGGAAGCCAAGGGAAGCAGCTGAGTTGAGTGGTAACTGATCATACCATGACTTCCCACAGAGTTTAGCGGAGCTAGATGGTAGAAAGGGCATTGCTGGGTATAACCAATCAAGGTTCAGTCAGTGACAAGGATTATGCATTTAGTCAGTGTTGGGGGTTAAAAGGTAGCCTTTGGTCCAAGGTTAGGGGTTGATCTATCTGCACAGAATGAATCAGGACTAATTTGGATCAAACACGGAAATGTTGGCTTCGTTAGTGGGAAGAGAACAAGCATTTCTTGAACATCTGCCAGGCGCTGTGCTAAGTGCTTTACAAATATCTCATCTGTTCCACACAACAACTCTGGGAAGTGGGTGTTATTATTATCTATATTTTACAGTTGAGGAAACTGAGGCAGGCAGTGGTTAAGTGACTGGCCCAGGATCATATAGCTAATAAGTGTCTGACTCTGGAATTGAACCCAGGTCTTCCTGATTCCCAGCCCTGACTCTATCAACTGGCTATCTTTGTCTTTTTGCCCTTACAAGTGTGTCAATCATCACTCCCAGAAATGCAAACACATCATCACCAGGGGGCATCGGTTCACATGTTTGCTACAACCTGAGAAGGGCAATAAATTTGGGAGGCACACAGACCCTGTCATGACCTTGTTGAGTCTCATTATAGCCTAGACATGGGTGAGTATTCAGTCTCCAAAATTAGTAGTGGAAATCAGGGAGGGCAGGATGCCTCTAGTCTTTCCATAGAGTCATAGAGGATAATGGAGTTCCAGAATCCCTTCTGCTAGATGAGGAGGAGGTGGCTTTGGCAGCCAAAGTGGAGATCCCAAATCTGAGATCTGAACCTTTCCCTCATACTCCAAGAGCAGCTTGTGACTGAGGGCTGAGTCACCAGCTCCTTGTGACCTGGCACTGGTGCTGGGCACTGGCTGGGCAGGAGTATTCAAAGGCACAGAGTAGAACAGGGATGCCCTCAGTTTCTCCCTCTGTAAAATGAAAGAGTTGAATCAGATGATCTCTCAAGTCCATTCAAGTGCTGACATTCAATGTTCTGTACCACGTACTCTGAGCCTCAGTTCCACATCACTTGTTGTCTTCTAGATGTTTCAAAATGGATGCCCCTGAGATACTCCCATTTCTATGCCTTTGCCTTGGCTATAATGCATGCCTAGAATGCACTCCTCCTTGTTTCTACCTCATAGAGTCCCTCTGCTATAAACATGCTCGATCTAGGAATAAACAATACTTGTTGGAGAGTCAGGAAGATTGTCAGCATTTCTCATACCTCCTTTTCTTTAAGAAGCAGCTCAAGTACCATCTTTTGATGAAACATCTTAAACTCAAGTCATCTTTCTCCTGAGACCTCCCTGCTTCCAAATGTCTGTATTTTTGTTGAAGGGATGTATGGAGCATACAGGGAGGACCAGCATGTCTGGTGTGAGGGCTTGCCAAGTCCTATTCATGGCTACTCATCCAACTTTGGTGCCCACCTTCACCTAACTCTCACCTCTGGTTCCAAGAAGGTGTAGCATGGGCAGTGACCACACCCCATAGTGTCTGCTGATAGGCTAAAGCAGGTTGAGGGTAACCAACAGGACTTAAACCATCAATGAGTTGGGAGAATGTCTATCCCAAGCATGTGAAGACTTCCTCTAGTGGAATGGGCAGATGAGAACAATTTGTTCCAATGGCCATGAAGGCAGCTGAAGCAGGTGCTGTGGAGGCTTAGAACTTGGTCAGACATCAAAGATACCAAGGTCATCCACTGAATTCTGGACCATTGCCTGTCAATGCCTACTTTTGTCCTGCCACTGGACTTCAATGATTCTGGAAGAGAGACTGATGTTGAGGACTTTTTGAAACTCTGTCTCACTTAAATCCAATTCATGAGCAAGTCAAGACATCACCCATGATGTCATTGGTCCTTTTTGAAAACAAAGGATGAACAACAATTCTGTTTAAGGTCCCATCATCCCTCTAGTCTGCCAGTCACTATTCACTGCCCCCCTCACAAGCAATCCACTTTTATTTCACTTTCCATTTCTCCCTTCACAACACCTCTGGTATCATACCTCTTTTTTAAAAAAAAATTATTAATTTCTTTTTAGTTTACAACATCAGTTCCACAAGCTTTTGAGTGTTAAATTTTCTCCCCCTCTCTCTTCCCACTTCCCCAAGACAGCGTGCAATCTGATACAGGCTCTACATATACATTCATATTAAACATATTTTCACATTAGTCAGCATCCCATCTCTTTGAAGCCGCTCCCCATGCAGCCACTAGCTTGGTTCAGGCCTTCATCATCACCTCTCACCTGGATTATTTCAACAGCTTCCTAATTGGTCTCCCTGCCTCAAGTCTCTTCCCACTCTAATCCATTCTACCTATTTCTGCCAAAGAAATTTTCCTTAAACACACTTGAGATCTATGTAACTTCCTACTCAATAAATGTCAGAAGTTTCCTATTGACTCTAGGATAACATATAATCTTCCCTGCTTAATTTTTAAAGCCCCGCTCAGTCTGACCACAGTAGATCTCTCCCCGCCCAGAGGATACTACTTCCCCTCCCCTATTCTTCAATCCAGTCAAATTGGTGTTCTCACTGTTCCTCTCACACTGCACTCCATCTCCTGTCCCCATGACCTGCCTCCTTGCCTCTGCCTCATAGCACCTGTTCCTCCCACTGAGAAGTAGCTAAAGTATCACCTTCTTCACAAAACTTTTTCTGATCCCTCCAACTGTTGGTTCCCTTCCCACCAACCACCTTGTATTTAACTATTTTGTATTTGTAATGATTCACTTTATATTTTTCTACGTCCCCATTGTATTCCTCATCGGAATGGAAGGTTCTTGCACATAGGGATTGCTTCATTCTTTGTATTTGTGCCCCCTGTGTCTGGCACATTGTAGTTTAAAATAAATAATTGTTGATTGATTGATAAGGATAGACTACAAAGATTGGGCTTCTCCAGTCTGGAGACTATGAGCCAATCCCTGTCCCTGGAGAAGGCAAAGGATGAGCGGCATTGGTGGGTTAGAGTGTCATGTCCCTCTATACATTCTCTCAATACCACTGGAGGGATAACTTGAGTAATGAGAGTGATAATAGTAATAAATGAAATATCACAGCAAAATGGTCATCTACAACCTCTGGACATAACCTTGGCCCATAAAATGTTAAGAACCATGTTTTCTTTTTTATAAGAAAAAAATTTTTTTTTGTTAAACATTTCTCAATTATATTTTAAAATTTTTAGCATTCATTTAAAAATTTTTGAAATTAAATTTTTTTCCTCCCTAGCCCCTAGAGAAATCAAGCAATATGAAATTGATCATACATGTGAAGTCATGCAAAACACATTTCTCTATTAGCTATGCTGCAAAAGAATCCCCCCTCCAAAAAAAATAAGTGAAAAAGTATACTTCAATCTGCAATCAGAGTTCTTTAGTTCTCTCTCTGGAGGTGGGTAGTATTTTTCATCATGGGTCATTTGGGACTGTCTTGATCCAAGTAACTAATTCTTTCACAATTGATCATCATTACAATATTGCTTTTACCATGTACAATGTTCTCCTGGTTCTGCTTAGATCACTGCATCAGTTTATCGAAGTCTTCCCACACTTCTCTGAATTCCTCATCATCAGTTAAATAGTATTCCATATATGAAGATATGATGATCTGTTCAGCTTGTGATTTTTTTTTTAAAAAAGCATCAGTAAATGCTGAGAGAAGTGAACAGAATCAGGAGAACATTGTGCATAGTAACAGCAACATTGTGTGGTGACTGACTGTTAGATTTAGCTCTTCTGAGCAATCTAAGACAATTTCAAAAGACTTATGATGGAAAAAGCTATCCACATCCAGAGAAAGAACTATGGAACCTGAATATAGATTGAGGCATGTTATTTTATTTAAAAAATTTTTTTTTCCTTTCTTGTGGTTTTTCCCTTTCATTCTGATTCTTCTTTCATTTCATAACTAATGTGGAAATATATTTAATATGATCATACATGTATAACCTATATCAGATTGCATGCCATCTTGGGGAGGGGGGAGGGGAGGAAGGGGGGAAAATTTAGAACTCAAAGTTTTATAAAAGTGAATGTTGAAAACTAAAAAATAGTTAATTAATTAATTTTTTTTAAAAAGCATCAGTGAAGCCAGTGCACTCTTCTCAGTCCTCATCCTTCTTGATGTCATAGAAGTTTCTGATGCGACAAACCCCTGCTTTTGGAAATGTTTCCCTCTTTTGATTTCAGTGACGCTGCCCTCTCTTGGTATTCCTACCTGTCTGACTGCTCCTTCTCATTCTCTCTTGCTGGACCATCACTCGTCTCCTGTCCCTCACCCCCAACCCCAACTGTGGGTATCCTTCAAGGTTCTGTCCTGGGCCCTTCCCCTTCTCTCTCTAAATGCTTTCTCATGTTGATTTCACTTGATCCCTTGGTTTCAATGGTCATCTCTCTATAAATGACTCTGGGATCTATATATCCGACCCTAATTTCTCCTCTTAACTTCAGGCTTATATCATCAACCGCCAGTGGGATATTTCCACCTGGCTATGTTATGCCATTGGCATCTCAGGCTTCTCATGTCCAAAACGGAATTATTCTCCTCTCCCCCTCAATCCTGCTCTTCATCTTAAATTTTTCTCTTTCTGTTGAGTTCATCATTGTCCTTCCACTCTGGGACCATGGGATCTGAGTGAATGTTCGAGATTTTAGAGTTCTCCTGCACCCTGTCATCTATCCAGTTGCCCAATCTTTCTCCCTCCCCTGAGCCCCTCACATCTGTCCTTTTCTTTCTACTCACTTACCAACCCATGATTAACACTCTAATTTAGGCCTCAACTGTCTCCCCTGGCCATTGCAACAAACTCCTAACAAACTCATTTCCAGTCTCTTGCTTTCCAATCCACTCTCCATACCCACAAGATCTTAGATCCATAGCAGTATAGTCAGGGGACCTAAGTTTGTATGTCACCTCTGTCATTTGCAAAGTATGTGGCCTTTGGGCAAGCCACTGAACATGTCCTTGGGTCTTAGTTTCCTCAATGGTAAAATGAATGGGTTCGATTAGATGGCCCTGAGACTCCTTTCAGCTCTAGAGCTGTGACCCCATAATGCTGACAAGTCATACCTCCATACTTTTCTTCTTTGGCTGTGAGCACATCTGCTCCCCTGTATGGAACTCAGCTTCTTCACCTGTAAAATGTGGATGTTAAATACAATGAGCTCTAAAGTCCCTCCCAGGTTTCCAAAATGGTATGTATGGTACTGGGCCCTTATTGGGAAGGTAGGGAGAAGGTTCTGAGATTTGGGGTAAGAGGTGATGAAGATTGGCTTTGCATTGGAAAATTGTGACTCCTCTAGCCCTTCCCAGACACCTCTAGGCCTAAGAATAGAGGTGGGAGGGGGACAACATGTTTCAGCGGCACAGGGGGCCTGTTTCGCTCTTGTTGGAACAGGAGTATAGGGCTGGCTTTCAAAGCCATTAAGGCTATGAATTATTCAGTGTGAACTCTCCTGTTCTTTGGGAAACAGGTGTTCTGGGAGTGGAGCCTGATTTATTTAACAGGGAAGCCAGCTTCCAGACCCAATTCCTCACAGGGTACCCCAGTAAAAGCCAGACACAAAAATTCCTACTGGGGCAGCCCATGCAAAAAGAGCCATGCGGATTCCTCTGCTGAGCCTTTCTTGTCCAAATGGTCTTGGATCATCCTGGGACCCGGGGAGAGATGGAGGCAGGACCAATGGCTCTCAAGATCCATCATCTTAGGATCAGAAGCCCAAGGACATAGGGAGGCTTGCCAGCCTGCCCACGGGACCACTGAGTGCTGAGTGGGGGCACTTCTGAGCATAGACAGTGGCACTCTTAGGGGGAAACAAACCTTTCCAGTCCTCCCAGCATCCTCAGCAGCTTGGGCAGTATGCCATTTCTCAAAGTCCAGTGCTGAGCCTTGTTCTGGAAGAGCTCAAGGTAGGGGAAGGAGAGATGTGATGTCCCAGTTCTTTTAGGGGGATTTTTGTTTCTTTCCCTGGCTGAGCATGTGAAAGCTGCTTCTGGAATACTTGAGGACTTTCGCCAGACAGTCCTCCATTTCCTCCACCTCTCCCCTCCCTTTGTCTTTTCTCTCTTCCCTCTCTTCCTTCCCACCTCCTCCTTTTTCTCCTCTCATCTTTCTTTCTTCCTTCTCCTTTCCTTCCCTCCCTTCTTTTTCTTCCCCTTGTTTACATCTTCTCTTCATTCTTTTTCTGTTCTTCCCTCCCTTCTTCTCTGCTCTCTTCTCTTTCCATCTGTTCTGACATAAAATCCCAGAACGTTAGGGTTGGGAAGACCTTTTAGAAGGGATTTTAGAGGCAATCTGCAAAATGAACTGGTCAGGCTAAATGATATCTGAGGTCCCAATCCTATGATCTAGTCCAGCCTTTTAAGTAACCAAGGCACAGTAAGTAGAGTGCAAGGCCTGGAGTCAAGAAGACCTGAGTTCAAATTTAGTCTCAGATATTTACTAGCTGTGTGATCTTGGGTAAGTCATGTAAACTCGGTTTGTCTCAATTTCCTTATCTGTAAAATGGGGATAATAATAGCAATTACCTCCCAGGATTGTTGTGAGGGTCAGATGAGATAATTGTAAAGTGGTTAGCACAGTGCCTGGCACGTGATAGGCACTATATAAATTATATTTATAATAAATATAATGTAACATACTAAATAATTTATAATAAATATATTTATAATTTAAGCTAACAAATTTAGTTATTGTTAATATTAAGTATAACCAGTATTAATAATACTATTAATAGTATTAAGCTATTATTAGTGTTAAGTATTAATAATGCTTCCTTTGACTGTGGGTCCTGTGCTTTTTAAAAAACTCAGATCGCACTATTTCTCTTTTCCAACCCCTTTCCTTGTTCTTCCTTTTTCCTTGTTTCTCTTCCTTCATATTTTTCTCTTCCCTTCTGGTTATAATCTAAGCTCTGAGACTAATTCATAGTGTGATCTTGGATAAGTCACTTCCTGGCCCCAGTTTCCCCATCTGTAAAATGAAAGAGTTGAACTCAAGGATCCCTAAGATCCTTTCCAGGCTCTTCGGTGTTTCAGAAACATAGTCCAAGGTGAACAGGCAACTGTCAGTGGCAAAAGATAGCAGCATTTCCGTATCATCTCTGGAAATCAGTCAGGATCAGCAATAGTGCACCTTGGCGATGACCTTCCTGCTAGCTCCTTCCTCCTTCCGTATCTACTGTTCAGAAAGTTCCGTTTCTTCTTTCCTCTAATAGTCTGAACATGACGCTTCTTCCATAATAACCTCCCTGTTCTGCTTTGGAGTTCTTGAAGGATCTTGTTTCTACCTCTCGTATATTGGCCATATTCTATCTTTGTTACAGTTCAATGTGTATTGAGATGTCTGGATGTCAGACATCTCTCCTACCAGACCCAATGGGCAGCATGGACCCTTGCATGCAGTAGGTTTGAAATTTACATGTCTAAAATACTTCCCTTTATTGAATGCTCCTCCAGCTTGTCTGCACCTCCTGCTTCACTCTTCTCCATCCCAAACACTTCTAGGACATGAGAGAAACAGGTTAAGCAGATTCAGTGTAAGGCATTTGTAAACCCAAGGCAAGGGTTGAGAATGATTGCCTCCAGCATTTATATATTCCATCCCTCTTTCCAATTTAACTTAGCTTATCACAAAATAAAAAACTTTTGTGCCACAAGGAACAGAATTATCTGGCATTAAATCTACACACACTGATAAAAGTATTTAAAAGTGTCCCCTATGAGGAAGTGGGAAGACCATTATGAACAGATACAAAGCAAAGTGAGCGGAAGTAGGAGAACAATTTATTCAATGAGGGGAAAAAACTTTGAGAGACTTTAGAACCTTGATTCATGCAATGATAAACCATGGAGTCCAGAGGACTGAAGATGAAATCTACCATTCATATCTCGCCAGAGAGGTGATAGACATAAAATGGAGGGAAGGAGGGAAAGAGAGAGAGAGAGATTTTTAGGCATGACCAATGTGGGAATATGTGTTTTGGTGGACTATGCATGTCTGTGATCAGAATTGTCTTTTTATTTTTTCAAATTTGCTAAATGGAGAGGATTCTGGAAGGGTCGTGGAGTAGGTCAGAAAACTTTCAGCTCTCCAAATTTCCTCACACAAAAAAGACAGAACATTGCCTCAGAGTGAGCAAAGATAAACAGGGGTAAAGTAGGTGCCCTCCCAAGACAACTTGAGAGGACCTCAGGAAAGATCCAGGCAGAGTTTTGGCCTGAGTGAAATGCAAACACTTCTAGGCTGACTGTGCAGAACCACAAACAACAAGCCCTGGGGACAAATGTGTTGGGAGACAGCCTCAGTCTCAGGAACTTTCACCTTACAGTCAGTATGGAGGTCTGATGACTGAGTAGGAGAAGATTGAAGGACCTTTGTGCTGATCTGGCCCAGCTGGAGCTGTGGTTGTGAGGGAGAGGGAGCTAGTGCACGCCTGGACAGTGCAGTAACAGAGGGGCTGGGCCCCTGCTGGCTGTGGGCACTTGCAGCAGAGTAGAGACCCTGGTTTCAGTTCCAGGGCAGAGAGGACAGCTGTAGTTTGCAGCCACTGGAGGGCCCACAAAGAGCAAGAGCATTTGTGGGACAGTGTGGCTGTGGGCCCTATCTGTGACTTAGTTGGGGAGAGGAAGTTTGGCCCTAGAATAGAGTTCAGAAAATAACAGTAAGAAGGACTTGAGGACTGGGTCATCATTTTCTACACATTTGGATTAGAAGATTGTAATAATATCTGCTAAAAACAAAATAAAAATGAGTAAGCAAAGGAGAAAGAAGTCAACTATAGATAGCTACGATGGGTATAGAGAAGATCTTAGTTCATATTCAGAGGGACAAAGTGGAGTTTAAAAAGTCACTCTTTTTTCAATGAGAAATGTCAAATGGTCCCAAACCTAAAAAGAATTGTTGGGAAAACTTAGAAAGGACTTTAGGGACAACTAGATGGTGCAATGGATAGAGCACTGACCCTAGAATCAGGAGCACCTGAGTTCAAATATGGCCTCAGATACTTGACATTTACTAGCTGTGTAACCTTTGGCAAATCATTTAACCCCAACTATTTCACCAAAAAAATAGGACTTTAAAAATCAAATAAGAAAGATTGAGGAAAAATTAGAAAAAAACCAACAACAACACGAATGATCCTAGGAAATCAAGAAAAGTATGAAAAGTATGAAATACAGAATCAAAAACATAAGGAAGAAGATAATTCCTTCAAAACAAGAATTGGGCAAGGGGAAACTAATGACATTATAAGACACCAAGAAATAAGACAAAATCAAAAGAATGAAAAATTAGAAGAGAATGTAAAGCATCTCATCAGAAGAACAATTGATTTGGAGAACAGATTGAGGAGAGACAACATAAGAAGAATCGGACTACCTGAAATTCATGATCAAAAAATGAATCTTGATATAATATTATAGGAAATTATCAAGGAAACAATTTTTCCAGAAGTTCTAGAGCAAAAAGGCAAAGCAGAAAATAGAAAAAATCCACTGATCACCAACTGAAAGAGACCCAGGAAGAAAGCTTACAGGAAATCATAGCCAAGTTTCAACACTCCCAGGGTAAGGAGAAAGTATTGTAAACAACAAGAAAAAAATGATTTAAATATTGTGGAGCTACAATATGGATTACACAAGACCTAACAGCTACAACATTGAAGGACCATAGGTCTTGGAGAACAAGAGAGCTGGGGTTACAATGCAGGGTAACTTACCCAGCAAAGTTAAGCATAGTCCCAAATGGAGGAAAGAAGAATATTTAATGAACTGAAAGACTATTTTGTCTTTCAGCAGAACTTAATGGAAAACTTGACATATAAGATCCAGGAGAAATACAAGGTAAACATTAAAGACCAGTTGTAAAGGGCTCAATAAAGTCAAACTGTTTACTTGTTATACGTGAAAATGTTATCAGTACTCTAATGACTCATTATTTGGGTAGTTTGAAAAAAAGGCTTGGGCTGCATAAGTACAGATAAAAAGAAGTCATTATCTCATCCAAATCACTGTGTGTTTGTCCTTTGTTCTCCAAGAGGACCGTGACATCAGGGAGATGCTGACATGATCTGCAGTTGACTTGGATTTGAGGGAGGGAGGGCTGGGCAAGGTCACCAGCCTCACTTTCTCCTCCAGAGCCATCTGGGTCCAGTGGCCAGATCTTGGCCCTTTAAAGCTAAGGTCGTTTCAGGTTCTCACTCTGAGTGAGGCAATGCCCATTCGGTGTTGTTATTGTTGTGTTTGTCCTTTGTTCTCCAAGAGGACCATGGCATCAGGGTCAACTGCATGTCATGTCATCATCTCATACAAATGAGTGTGATGAGAATGGGAATTTGAAGATCTTTACTGCCCCTTAATAGACCTGGGGGGAGTTTGAAGACCTCCCCTGCTTTGAAAGTAAACTCTGCCCCTTGATAGGCTGAATGTAGTCACATGGAGCCTGTGGTAGAGAGGATTTGCTAAAGGGTAGAGCAGAGCCCACAGGAAGCTTCCCTACTGTGAAGATAAACTCTGCCCCCTAATAGGCTGAATGTAGTCACATGGAGCCTGTGGTGGGAGGACTTTGCTGAAGGGAAGCAGAGCCCACAGGAAGCTGGTAGTCAGAGCTAGCCAGATGAGTGGGGGAGAGAGAACACTCAGGCAAGAAGTCAGATAGGCTTGTGAGTAGATATTAATCTTGCATTGGTTTGTGGGAAGGCTGAAGGATGTTGTGGCTCTCGGTGTTATTATGGCTTCTGAATATCTTTGGTACTATGATGGAATCAGCTTACTGGTTTTGGGATTGGGTTTTCTGGTGTCTAAATAAATGCATCAGTTCTGCCCTCTACCTGGAGAATCTGGTATATTTTGTGATTGAACCTCATGTGATACTTATAATCTCGGTGTTTATCATGATCATGGGTGCTGTAAATATTGCATTGGTGCTACAGTGAGGGATGAAAGGAAGAACTGATACAGAAAAAGCAAGTAGTGAGGAGAGGGCAGTGAGTTAAAGAGGGAACAACATATATGTCTAGAAGAGTATAAAAGTCTTGTAAATTTAGAAAGAAATAAGAAGGTGAGGGGATAGGATAAAGGAGAGACTTTTAGAAAGGTGTGTAGATTAAAGATGGGGGGATAAGGGAGAAAGTAGATAAGAGTGGTAAAGGAAAAAATGGGAAAAGAAATGAGAGTGATGCAAGAAAATTATGAAAAGAAAGTTAACAACTTGGTAGATAGGCACCAAAAAAAAAAAAATGAAGAAAAGAACACCTTAAAAAACAGAATTAGCCAAATGGAAAAAGAGGTACAAATTCTCACTGAAGAAAATAATTTCTGAAAAATTAGAATTGGCAAGTGGAATCTAGTGACTGTGAGATATCAAGAAACAGTAAAAGGAAGTCGAAAGAAGGAAAAAAAATAGAAGAAAATGTGAAAAATCTTATTGGAAAAACAACTGACCTAGAAAATAGATCAAGGAGAGATAATTTAAGAATTCTTGGACTACTTGAAAGTTATGACCAAAGAAAGCTCAAACATCACATTTCAAGAAATTATTAGGGAAAACTTCCCCCAGTATCTTAGATCCAGAAGGTAAAATAGAAATTGAAAGAATCCACCAATCACCTCTTGAAACAGATCCCCAAAGTGAAAATTCCCAGGAATATTATGGCCAAATTCCAGAGCTTCCAAGTCAAACAGAAAATACTTCAAACATCCAGAAAGAAACAATTCAAATATTGTGGAGCCACAGTCAGGATCACACAAAATTTGGTGCCTTCTACCTTAAAGAAGCAAATAGCTTGGAATATGATATTCCTGAAGGCAATGGAGCTAGGATTATAACTAAGAATCACCTACCCAATAAAACCAAGTATAATCTTTCAGGGAAAAAAAGAATATTTAATGAAATAGAGGACTTTCAAATGTTCCTGATGAAAAAACCAGAGCTAAATAGAAAATTTGACATTCAAACACAAGACTCAAGAGAAACATAAAAAGGTAAACATGAAATAACAACCATAAGGACCTCAATAAAGTTAAATTATTTGCATTACTATATGGGAAGATGATATATGTAACTCCTAAGAACTTGATCAATAATGCATTTAAAAGGAGTTTACATAGAGGGCTTGGATGTGAGTTGGTTATATTGGAATGATCTAAAAAAAATGAAGGAGTGAGAAAGAGGGGTACACTGGGAGGAGGGGTAAAGGAGAGGTAGAATAAGGAAAATTTTCTTGTGTGAAAGAGGCACACAAGGAAGAGTTTTTACAGTGGAGGGAAAAATAGAAGTGGGAAAGTGCTTGAATCTCACTCTGATTGGAGTTGGTTCAAAGAGGGAAAAATGCATACACACACTTGGTTGTGTATAGAAATCTATCTTACCAAATAGAGAAATAGGAGGAAAGGGGAATAAGAGAATGGGGATGGGGTGAGGGTGGGGAATGATAAAAGTGAGGTCAGATTAAGGGAGGAAGTGGTTGGAAGCAAAAATAAATTTTTAAGGAGGGGAGGGACAGGATAAAGGAGAGAGAGAATAAACAGAAGAAAATGGGATGGAGGAAAATACACAGTTAGTAATCATAACTGTGAATGAATGGAGTAAACTCACCCATAAAATGGAAGTGGATAGCAGAATGGATTAGAAACAAGATTCCAACCATATATTGTTTACAAGAGACACACTTGAAACAGAAGGACACACAGATTCAAAATAAAAGACTGGAGCAGAACCTAATATGCTTTTAATTGAACCAAAAAAAAAGTCAGAAGTAGCAATCATAATCTCAGACAAAGCAAAAGTAAAAATAGACCTAATTAAAAGGGATAATCAGGCAAACTACATTTTGCTAAAAGGTACCATAGAAAATAAAGTAATATCAAAAATTTTTACAACAAGTTTCTCTGACAAAATCCTCATTTCTCAAACATATACGGAGTATAGAACTGTATCAAATTTCCCCAATTGACAAATGGCTAAAGGAAATAAACAGGCAGTTTTTAGAAGAAGAAATCAAACTATCTAGAGTCATATGAAAAAATGCTCTAAATCATTATTGATTAGAGAAAGGTAAATTAAAAAAACTTGAGGTACCATCTTACACCTATCAGAAATGACAAATGCTGGAGGGAATGAGGGGAAAATAGGTACAATAATGAACTGTTGGTGGAGTACTGAACTTGTCCAACCCTTCTTGAAAACAATTTGGACCTATGCCCAAAGGGCTATAAAACTATGCATACCCTTTGACTCAGCAATACCATTACTTAATCTGTACCCCAAAGAGGTTAAAGAAAATGGAAAAGGATCTATATGTACAAAAATATTTATAGCAGCTCTTTTTGTGGTGGCAAAGAATTGGACATCAAGGGGCTGCCCATCAATTGGAGAATGACTGAACAAGTTGTAACATGATTGTGATGGAATACTATCATGCTGTGGGAAATGATGAGGAGTGTGGTTTCAGAAAAACATGGGAAGACCTGTATGAACTGATGCAAAGCGAATTGAGATGATCCAGGAGATGATTGTGCACAGTAACAGTAATCTTGTAATGATAATCAACTGTGAAAGCCTTGGCTCCCCATATCAATACAATGATCCAAGACAATTCTGGAGGACTCATGATGAAAAAATGCAATCCACCTCCACAGAGGGAGCTGATAAACTGAGTATACATCAAAGCATAATTTTCTCACTTTCTTTGTTTTCCTTGCTTTTTAAAAAAATATGGCTATTATGGAAATACGTTTTGCATGATTTCACATGTATAATTTACTTGTTTGCCTTCCGAGTAGGTATGGGAAGGCATGGGAGGGAGAGAAGTTAGAATTCAAAGCTTAAAAAGAAAAGAATGTTAATAATAAAAAATTGAAAATATTTTTTAAAAGTTGGAGGAAACTCTTTGGAGTCAGGAGTTATATCCCGAAAAGGAGAGAACAATTGCTCTCTGGGAGACCCAGGAGAACTGGGTCCAAGGAGCAGTGTTTTACCTGAGCTTGGTAATGAAAAAGGGTGACTAGGGAATACGGACTTTGCTCAGGGAGTGAAGGAACAAGGATCTGTACAGCATCTGTGCCGAAAGCAAGTTGGTGGCAGTGAATTGATAAATATGTCCCAAACTAGGGTATCTCTAAGTGAGACTTAGCTTCTAAGCTGAAACAAGCTGGACTCTATCTCTATTGGGTATGTAAAATGATCTGGAGTAAAGTAACTGAAGTAGACAGGCCTGAGAGTCTGCTGTTGCTAATGCTTTATTATAATAACACTTGTTTCTTTGGAAGTCAATTAAACAGCATTGTGTCACATTGAGAATTTAAAAGGTTTTTCATATAGACCAGTTCTGAACAACCAGAGTAGATGCCAGAAAAATCCGCGCACTGTAAACTGTTTTCATTGGAGAGACCCTTGGGTCATCTCTCAGGACCATTCTAATCTTGGTCTGCAGATAATTCTAACAGATTTGGTTTTATTTTGTTTCCCAGTTCATAGCATATCAGAAGTAGCAAATTAGACAAGAAGAAGGTGGCACACTGAAGGCAAAGGAGGAGTTTTATGGTTGTTCAGCCATTTCTCAGTCATGTCCAACTCTTTGTGATCCTATTGGGATTTTCCTGGCAAGGATACTGCAGTGGTTTGCCATTTCTTTTTCTAGCTTATTTTACAGATGAAGAAACTGAGGCAAACAGGGTGAAGTGACCTGCCCAAGGTCACATAGCTAGCAAGTGTCTGAGGCTGGATTTGAACTCAGGAAAATCTTCCTGACTCCAGGCCTGGCACTCTTATCGACTGCGCCACTTAGCCCCAAAGGGGTCGCGGCCCACTGGTTGAGAACCGCTGATCTAGAGAATTGTACTCTAGAGTTTTGACAGCTGAAAAGACTTGCCCGGGTTGCATCACCAGTAAATGTCAGAGGCAGCATTTGAATCTGTTTCTTACCGGCTTCATGTTCAGCTCTCTAGCCATTAAGCCATGAAAATAAGGGGAAAGAGAGAAACTTCATAAAAAATAGGCACCAGAATGCAACAGCAGAGAATTCAGGGCTACTTCATGCAGGAATCCAGTCTGGTGCAGCAGAATGAACACCAGATTCAAAAACACAACACCTAGATTCAAGATATTGTGCTACCATTTCCTTGCTGTGTGACCTTGAACAGGTCTCTTTCCTCTCTGAACTGTAACTACCTCCTGATCTACATCTGGGAGATAGTGAGGCTGGTGATCTCACACAGCCCCGCCTCACTCAAATCCAATTCATTTCCATGTCACAGCATCATCTTCCTGACGTCACAGTCCTCTTCAAGAATGAAGGACAAGCCACCACAGTGATAACCTCATCTGTAAAGCAGGCATAACATAAGATTAACTAATACAAAGTCATTGTGAGTAAAGCTCCTGACCTTAACCAACAGCTCTGAGCCTCAGTTTTTTCACTTCTAAAATGGAAATAAAAACACCTGTGCTACCTATCCATAGGCAGTAGGTGGCACAGGGGATAGAGCACCAGGCCTGGAATCAGGGAGACTCTTTTTCCTGAGTTCAAAACTGACCTCAGACACTTATCAGCTGCGACCCTGGGCCAAACCCTGTTTGCCTCGGTTTCCTCATTTGTAAATAAGCTGGAGAAAGAAATAGCAAAGTACTCCAGTATATCTGCCAAGAAGATGGGGTCACAGAGGGTTAGAAATGACTGACAAACAATTGAACAACAACGGCCTATCCTACAGGGTTATTGTGAGGAAATCGTAGTAGTGTTGTAAAGTGCTTTATAAAGCCTTAAAGCACTTATATAAAATGTCAGCTATTATCAGGGAACAAAGAGACCTCCATGTTTCAACAGGTCCCGGAGACATCAATGGATCATAAAACGACATCCAGACAGTGGGAAAAATGCTGAATTTGGAGTCATAGAATCGTGGGACCTTAGGGGCCATCTAGTCCCACCCCTCTCAGGGAAGGACCAAAGTCACTTGCCCAAGGTCACAGAGGTCATGAATGACCAAGATGGAATTTGGACCCAGTACCTCTGACTCCAAACCACTCTTCCACTGTGCCACGCTTCCCGTCAGAGACTTGGATCAGAAGATTAGTTCTGCCACTTATTCTTACATGAATTTGAGCAATTAATTTGACCTCTGTGGCTTTAGTTCTTTTACACAAGGAGGGAGGTAGAATTAGGTCATCTAGAATGTTCCTTTCAGTCCCAAATCCCATGATCTTCTGAGAGGAAGAATACTATAAATAAAATAACTAATGTTCATAATGTCATAATTATGACAGTCATGGAAAAATGCGAAATTATATTCTATATCCTCTATTTAAAGAGGAATGGAAGGCAAGAATGTAAATAGGTAGAATTGCCCCCAGGGCAAATTTATTTTGGAGAAGGTCGCCCCGAGGATGTTGGTGGGTGAGTGTGATGGAACAAAAAAATGGTGTGATGGGACTGAGGAGGGCTGAACAGTGCATAGCTCAGTGTCGCTGCTGGAGAGGGGGCAGCCCATCCCCCAGGAGCTCTGAAGGGGGTTGAACCTCACAGCTACAAGGGGGACCTTTGTGCCTGGACCACAGTTGCCTTGGGGAGGAAGTTTAGAAATGTGCTTTCCAGGGAGGAATCAACCCACTATGTTGTCCCTGGGATAAAACTTGCTTGTTCACGCTGTTCTAGCTCCAACTTTAATAGAAGGATATTACTGCCTTTGGTGTTTACTCCCTGTATGATATTGGGCAGAACACTTAACCACACTATCATCCAGTCTCCTCATCTGTAAAAGTAAACAGAAAAAAAGAATCTGGAGGTATGAGTTCAAATCCTGCCTTATTTTTGTTGTTCGGGTGTGTCTGACTCTTCACGATCCCATTTGGGGTTTTCTTGACAAAGATACTGAAGTGGTTTGCCATTATCTTCTTTTTTTTTTTTTTTTGCTTTTTGGAGGGCAGTTGGGGTTAAGTGACTTGCCCAAAGTCACACGGCTAGTTAGTGTCTCAAGTGTCTGAGGCTGGATTTGAACTCAGGTCCTCCTGACTCCAGAGTTGGTGCTCTATTCATTGTGCCACCTACCTGCCCCCAAGTGTAGAAAACTTTTTCTTTTTTGGAGGGGGGAAGGCAAGGCAATTAGGGTTAACTGACTTGCCCAAGGTCACACAGCTAGTAAATGTGTCAAGTGTCTTAGGCCGCATTTGAACTCAGGTCCTCCTGATTCCAGGGCCAGTGCTCTATTGATTGTGCCACCTACCTGGCCCTAAAAATGACTTTCTTTTTCTTTTGTTTTTGTTTTTTTTTCTACCTAGGATACTTAACTAATTGTGTGACTCTGGGCAAGTCTGAGCCTCATGTGTAAAATGAAGATATTAGACCTGGCCTCTGAGGTCCTTTTTAGCTCTAGCTCTATGAGCCTATGTATGCATTAGAAAGATTTCCATTCTCAAGGGTTAAAACTTTTTTTTTTTTTAAATTTTATTATAGTTTGCATCATTCATTTCCACAAGATTTTGAGTTACATATTTTCTCCCCCTCTTCCCCCTACCCACCGCCCC
>CM053590.1:188829801-188921803 GCA_028646515.1 Pseudochirops corinnae | reverse complement strand
TCTCTCTCTCTCTCTCTCTCTCTCTCTCTCTCTCTCTCTCTCTCTCTCTATATATATATATATATATATATATATATATATATATATTTATAAATAGTATATATTATATAAGACTAGCTCAGCAGGTACATATACCAGTAGCTGGGATTATTCCCTTGAAATACAGCAAGTGAAATGAGTAGCCCAGGATTTGCATGTGGGCAGAGTGGGCCCTTGCTCTCTGAGTATCATAGAAGAGGAATCAGTCAGGCCAAAAGGTGTTAAGACCACAGACTTATCACTGTTGTCTGAGGTTCTCCCATTACAAGTCTAATTCTTTGTGTCAAACCTATATTCTCTGTTAAAAAGTAAGTCCCCTGGGGAAGGGGAACACATTAAGCAGTCTTCATCTAATGGGAATCAATTTATTAGTAACAGCTGGCTCAGAGCAGGAGAGGAGAGGCAGTAAGTCAGCTTCCATAGGGAGGAGGAGGGAAAGATAGGACCGGGGCTGGGACCACTTAATTTGAGGAAAGTAAGCTTGGGTCCGGGTCCCCAGGAAGCCAGAAGGAAATTGTGAGAGCACTCTGTATCTAGGTGGAGAGGGCCAGAAGTGGGGAAAAGGAGAGTCTAGACCCAACTTCTTGTATGCCTAGTTTTGTGAGGTTATCAACGTTTTAGAGATTGGGGTAGTAGAACCATAGTGGAGATCTGCTCAGCAGGCCGACAGATCAGGATTGGTCCCTGACTAGGCCAAATGTCTCCCCTTTGCTTTCCAACAATGGTAGAATGTCAGAATTTTAAAACTAGAGGGAGCTTTTAGAACATGGAACACAGGGTGTTACAGCTAGAGGGGCAGGGGGAGATGGAAGGTCTTAAGGGAGCTTAAAGCATAAAACACAGAATGCTGCAATTGCAAAGGATCTTACAAAATAAAATGTGGCATGTCAGAGCTGAAGGGAACCTAGAACCTAGAATGTCACAGCTAGAAGGGACTTTTGGACATGGGATATCACTGATTACATCTGGATAGGACTTCAGGATGTAGAACAAAGGTTATGTTAGCACTGGAACTTAGAACATAGAATGTCAGTTTTACGAGAGAACTTAAAGCATGTTAGTATTAGAAGAATCCTTAGAATATAGGGCTCAGAAATCCAGGATGGATCCTTAGGATCTAGAACACAGAATGTTAGAGGTGGCAGGAACTCAGAGATCAATCTCGTCCAGTCCCCTCACTTTACATAGGGGAAACAGCCACAACGAGAAGCGACTTGCTCAAACTCAGACAGGAAGTTAATAGCAGACCAGGAACAAGGAATTAAGGTTTCAAAGGATGATAAGATTTAAAGTTGGAAGGAACCTTAGAAATCATCTAGTTCATTCCCATCAAAGGAAAATGAAACCTAGAGGGGTCAAGTGACTTGCTCAGGGTCACACAGAACAGAATCAGGAGAGTTGGGATGCAGAACCAGCTTATTCAATTCCAGATCCAACACATTTTTCACTAAACCACACTATCTTTCCTCACTGCCAGTGCGGGGTGGTTTACCTGGGTGGTGGTGTGGTTCAGTGGTTTCAGTCATGTCCACCCCTTCATGGACTCATTTGAGGTTCTCTTGGCAAAGATACTGGAGTGATTTGCTATTTCCTTCTCTAACTCATTTTATAGATGAGAAGACTGAGGCAAACAGGGTTAAGTGGCTTGCCCAGGGTCACACAGCTAAGAAGGGTCTGAGGTCAGCTTTGAACTCAGGGTGAGCCTGATTCCAAGCTCAGCCCTCTATCCACTGTACCACTTAGTCTATCTGGGTGCCCAGCTGGAATTTCATGCCCCACCCCGCAGCTATCAAGGGTCTCGGTGTCCTATCCCATCTTTCCCTGAGAGGCACCCTGAGCTAAGAAAACACTGCCAGACTAATGACCTGCCTCTGGCAGCTCCTGAGGCAACAAATCATCCCCCCTCCTGCAAACAGAGCTGGGCAAACAGCAGATTCATTTAATGAAGACCTAAGAATGGCATTACCAAGTTAGACTGATCCATCCTGCCTGTGCAGGGGAGATCAGCTTCCCATTCCGCCGCTCTTCCCCATCCTCTCAGTAACGTGGAGTGCACAAGCAATGTCACTGAGCCTAGAACTGGATGGAATTTTAGCAATCGTCTCTGTCCATGACGAAGCCTGTGACCTTCCTCTCCACAGAGAGCTAGGTGATGCGCTCAAACACACTCCAGGGTGGATTTGTTTTGTTTGACTGGTCATTTGTCACAAGGACTTTTCCTTTTTCTAATGGGGGTGGGGCAGAGGGAGGCAAAAGGGAATAAGAACAGGGGGAAAAAAAGGAAGGTACATTAAGGCATTTTTTTTTTTAATTCTGAGAAGAGAATCTGTGGAAGGCCAGAAAGAAACACAGATAAGCAAGGCAGCTTTCAAAGCTACAGGTTGAACTATTTACTTTAAGAAAAGTGTTATTGTTCAGTCATATTTGACTGTTGGGGACCCCATTTTTTTTTGTTCTTTTTTTCTTTTTGGCAGAGATACTGGAGTGGTTTGCCATTTCCTTCTCCAGCTCATTTTATACATGAGGAAACTGAGGCAAACAGGGTAAAGTGACTTGCCCAGGGTCACGCAGCAAGCACGTGTCTGACGCCGGATTGGAACTCAGGTCTCCCTGACTCCAGCCCTGGTGCGCTATCTACTTCACCACCTACCTGCCTCCAAAATAAAACTAAGTTGTCCATAACAGAGACCTTCAATTTAATGTACAGTCTTCTTTTTCTGTTTTAATAAGTACATAGAAATGCCCATTTAATTTAGTGTTCATTAAAGTAATTTTTTAATAGATAGAAGGGAGAGACAGAGACAGAGACAGAAGGAAAAAGAAAGGAAGGAAGGAAGGAAAGAAGGAAGGGAGAGAGAAAGAAAGAGGAGAGAAAGAAGAAGGAAGGGAGAGAGAGAAATTAAATTAATAGAATAAATAAAAGAATAAATATTTTTTAAAATTTAAGTTAAAAAAAAAAGAAATATGACTTCTACCACTGGTGTCAAACTCAAAATAGAAACAAATCCCAGCAGGCCTCCTTTGACTTAGAAAACCATAAGTTAACATTATCTATGTTGTTTTGCATTTTAATCTATTTTGTTAAACAGTTCCCAATTACATTTTAACTTGGGATTTTTGTGGGCTGCTTGCTGCTGGAGGTAGGTTTGATATCTTTAATCTAGTTACGCTCCTTTTTACAGGGAAGGCACTTGGGGTTCATGGGAGAAACAAATGGCTTGCCCAAGCCCTGAAACAAGTTAGTGGCAAAACTTGTACTGGAACCCAGGCCTACCTACAATTCCCATTTCAAGGCATTTCACACTAGCACCACAACAGGTGTTATTCCGGTGTTCCAGGCAAGATGTAGGCAGGACTAGTCCCAGTACAAATAGATGAGGCTTTTCTGGGGCATCCTTCATTTTTCTTCGCTGTGACCCCCCAACCACTCAGAATCCTCTTGCTGCCTCTTTGCTTTCCCATCCACTCTGTGAAGAATAATGTCTTGGTATTCTCTCTCTAGAGCTGGAAAGGGCCTCATCTAGTCCATCCGGAAGCTAGCTTTCCTTACAGGCATAAAAGTATTCTAACTGAGGCCTAAGGGGTAGTTACTTGATTTGTGTAAGGTCACTCAGGTAGTAAAGTCAAAGGAAGGATTTTTGTTTTCATTTTAAATTTTATTTTTTTCACTTTACAAAAAAAATCTATTTTCTCTTCCTCCCACTTCCACAACCCTCATTGGTGGAAAAAAAAGAAAAATAAAACTCAAAACCAAATATGAACAGTCAAGTGAAACAAATCAAGAGGCAGAATTTGAATCCAGGCTTCCTAACTCCAGGGATACTGTTCTTTCCATGACAATGTGAATCCAAGGGAGGTTGTTCCATAGTTCTCAGACTGACCTTTTTCTGTCTACTCTGTCTTCACTGATACCTGCTTCATCCTCCCTCTTCCTGATCCTACTCTTGGGAAATTATTTAGAATCATAAAACCATGTAAAAGGCACAACTTCTGAATCCTTTATTTTATAGAGCAGGATAGGGGCCTAAGGAGGAGACATCTCATGTCCAAGGTTGAGCACAGAACCAGTTAGTGGTAGAGAGCCCAGCCCTTGGGACTGCACTGCACCTTGTGCTACCCTGGAGCTGAATTTAGTCTGGTGTCATGTAGCTCTACATAAGTATTAGCCTTAGACAGAATGTTCTACATATCCCTGGAAGACGAGCATTTTAACCTTTATCTTCAGCTCAGGAGCGACAGGCTTTCCCTGTTAGAGGGATTTCAGGCATCAGTGAGGAACTGTTGGGGTAGTGTTGGGACCTTCCAAGATCCTCTGAAGTCTTAGCATGCAGGCCCAGCCTGTTTCTTCTATGGCTGAAGCTGTTGCTCTTAGCTCCTGTCTTGGAGGAAAGGGTGTGAGAAACCAAGAAACCAACAAACATTTATTAAGCTAAGAGCCAGCCACTGAGCTGAAGTATACTAAGCTGTTAGGGCCAATGATAAGTTTTATTTTCCACTCGCTCTGCTTTTAAACAGGGGATGACACTCTAATGGTAGGGATTTGAAGAACCAGCAGGGCATGGGGCATGGCGGCAGGGAGGCACACCACGTGGGCAAAGCCTACTCTGTCAGGGAATAGTCCTCTCTTGGGCCGAGATACCACCCGACTGCTCGTTGCCCATCTCCTCCAGAGTCTGGCTGGGGAAAGAGGAGTGAGGAGAGAGCAGAATACACGTCCTTTAGATTTAGATTAAAGGTGGGGTGGGACAGAACCTGTCACAAAATCATAGGATTTAGAGCTTGGTGAGACTTTGGGAATAGCTCCTAACTAACCCCTTCATTTTACAGAAAGAGAAACTGAGGCCCAAAGGTAACCTGAGTAACATGCCCACTGTTCTAAAGCTAAGAAGTAACAGAATTGTTGTTTGAACCCTGGTCTTTTGACTCAAAATCCGGTTTATCTTCTCTCTCTCTCTCTCTCTCTCTCTCTCTCTCTCTCTCTCTTCAGTTGATTGTGGTTTCTGTATGTCTCTGACGAGGGCCATGGAGATCCCAGTGGCTCAGTCTCCTCACCCTCTGAGGTGCTGAGGTTTCCTGACAGCCTTTTCTATGTCCAAAGGCCAGTTCACCTCTCTCCTCTTACTGTTTTGTTGCAGTTTCTTTCTTGGAGAAGAGGGACTAAGTATTTCTAGAATACCTACTATGTGCCAGGCACTATGCTAAGCATTTCTCACAAATTCTATTTCCTTTATTCTTCACGACAACATTGAGCGATAGGTGCTATTATTACACCCATTTTACAATTGAGGAAACTGAGGCAAACAAAGTGATTGTCTACTGTCACATAGCTACTAAGTGTCTGAGTCCACATTTGAATTCGGGTCTCCCTGACTCCAGGCCCAGTGCTCTATGCACTGTGCCACCTCGTTGCCCCTGGGGAAGATGGATATCTTTAACAGGTATCCCATTCCCTCACCCACAGACCTCCTGTGGCCCTGTCTCAGCCAGATGATGTGTCTAAGACTTCTTTCTTCTTTCCTTCCAACTGACCGTCCTTCCTTTCCTTTGGCCTGTCATCTCCTCTCCAGTTACCCCTGCACCTGTTAGGAAGAAGAGTCCTTTCCCTGGGCATCAAGACTCACTGAGTGATCCAGAGGGTTCACCCACTCAGTTCCTCTGTTACCTCATCTCCGGCCTGCTGCTTCAGGTCTGGGGTTCTCAGCAATTAGATCTGCTCAGTACAGTCAGAGAACATTAAAGTTGAAAGAATTCCTTGGGAATTATTTGAGACTTAGGAATCATTGGAGACTCAGAGAGCAGAGGCATACACTTCCCATGACCTGACTTGTGACCTCTTGTTGTGATCAATTATGAGCCTCGAGTTTGTCAATTTGCCCTTCCAGCCTAACCCTGACCCTAAGCCCTGGTGATTGGTTGACACTCTTCTGATGAGGAGGTCTGAGGACTCCCCAGGCATTTAATTAACCAGTCCACAGGTCTGAACTAGGTACCCACTATTTGTTCAACCCTGTGTGAGTGTGTGCATGCTTTGTGTGTGTGTGTGTGTGAGTGTGCATGTGCGTGTGCTTGTGTGTGTGTCGGGGGGTTTACAGAGAATTAAAAATAACAATGACAATGAATCACAATAATGAGTGTGATTCACATTTATGTGGGACACTTGGGCTTACAGAGGACTTTCCCTGTAGTGACTGGGGAGTTGAGTAGTGCAAATGTTCTTATGCCCATTTTACAGATGAAGAAACGGAAGCCCAGAGAGATAGAATCATTTGCCCACAGTTCAGCTTGCAAAAGCTATTGCTTTGTATTTATTCTCTTTACATTTATTCTGCACTCACTTAAATATTTCTTTGCTATCTCTCCCTCTTCCAACTTAAAGTTTAAGCTTTTTGTGAGTAGGGATTGTTCTGTTTTTTTTGAATTTGCGTCCCAGTGCTGAGCACACTTCCCAGTGTAAGGTTGTATGGAGGTATTTTGATTTTGTTCATGTAGATTATATATCTCCATATGAGTTTGTCTAAATGGGGCTTAAGCATCTCTATCATCTCCTCCCCACAGCACAACTTATCCAAGAGAGACTTTGACTCCTGCCAGGAGGGAAAGCAAGAGCTTGGGGCCAGAGGTTAGCCACTCTGTTTTCCTGAGGGAGTGTGGGATGGGAGGTACCAGGCTAGAATTATATCTAGCTATATCTACCCTTTAAATATTATCAGTCTAGAATTTTAAAGTTCAAGTTAAACTCCTGATTGCTGTTCATTAACAAGGAAGGAAAGTCTCAAGCTATACATCCAACTCTTAACCCTCCTCCCACAAGATGCCAGTTCCACAGTGAACACATATAGCGAATATCAAATAAACTCTTTTATCCAAGTGGATAACGAGGAGAAATCAGAGAAAGTATACATAAAAGAACATATACTAGACAATACAGATTAAATGAGCTAACCCTTTGGGAGTGAGATAGCTCAACTCAACTAAGAAAGAGAATTTCAGATCTCATCCAAGGGGAAATTCCCTGAAGTCTCTAATGTAGCAAACTGGAAATAGGGGCATGATTGAAATTCTACATATCAGATTTTTCGAAAATTCTTTCTCTCCCTTTAGTGATCTAAAAGAGGTCAGAATGATGCATCTTCCCCCTCAAAGTCGGAAGCCAGAAGAGCCAGGATCTCTGTTCTCTGGCCTCCACCAGCTCTGCCTACTTCTCACTGGTTGTCTGTCCTTCGTTCTCGAAAAGGACCATGACATCAGGAAGGTGCTGCCACGACTTGCTAGTGAATTGGATTTAAGTGAGGCAGGGCTGCGCAAAGTCACCAGCCTCACTTTCTTCTCTGCCCAGGGGCAACTGATGGCTCAGAGTGAATGTGAATTGCAGCTGTTTCTGTTTTGAAACCCTGAGGGTCTTCCGCTCCCAGATGGACTTTTTTTTGGACTAGGTGAAAGAGGCCATTCTCTGTCTCATTTCTTCCCTAGCCTTAATTACTGAATGGGCATTGCCTTAGTCAAACTGAGGCCTGGGAAAGATCTGAGCTTAAAAAGGCCAAGGTCTCCCACTGCATCTGGGGTCATCTCCAGCATCCTGATCTATAATTTGTCACATCTACCCCTTCAATGAGTCATTGAATAATCAGTCTCTACCAATGAAGAGAGATTTTCATGTAATTGACCCTTGGAGTCAAAGGTTACATTGGCAAATAGTAGACACAATTCTTGTTGATTGATTGATTGAAGGGACAGTATCAGGCCCTCAAGGAGCTTACAATCTAGTTGGAGAGACAAGACTCATATATATGAGACAAAAAAGAAATAGAATTGAACAAAGTAAAAAAGTGCACAGCAGAGAACAAAAGACAAGAAAGTAAAACAAAGACAGACAGTTCTCAACATAAGTATTAATTACTGTATAGGCTTTCTTGAAATGAAAATTTATTGTTACTTATTTTGAATCCTCTCTCATGTTCTGCTTTGTACACGACGTTTTTTTTTCCTTTCTAACTTTGTATTTAAGTTCCAATATTTAAGTTTATCATATGTTTTTGTTTCTTTTTCCTATTCTCTATTTGTGTTCTGGTATTTGAGTCTAAAATAAAATTTTTGGAAAAAAAAGAAATAGAATTGAGCTCAATTTAATAAACGGGTATTAAATAACTATTCCGAGTAAGTCACTGTGCTTGGCACCAGCCAAAGAGAGATGAAAAATGACACAGGACATCTTCTGCAATGGAAAGAAAGCTGGCATTCAGAGCACCTAGGTTTGAATCCCTGCTTGCTACCTGTGTGACTCTGGTCCAGTCCCTTGCTTTCCCTCACATGATCATGAGTCTCTGAGCCTCCATTTCCTCATCTATAAAAGGAGGGAGTTGTACTACATAACCTTGAAGGCTCCTTCCAATCTTACATCTATGATTCTATACAGTTAACATGTTAAATTGTGTGATACAGAGCTGTAGTAATCTAGAGAAGAGAGGATAGCCAGGGCTGGAATCATCTGGGAAGGCTTCTTGGAGGAGGTGAAGCTTGAGCTAGGACTTGAAAGGTGGGTAGGATTTTTGATAGGCAGAGAGGAGGGAGGTAGAGAAAGCATACCCCAGCCTGTGGGAAGAGCATAAGCAAAGGCCTGGAGGCAGCAGTAAGCAAGGCATGGGAAGACAGTGAGGAGATCTGTTTGGTGAGCCTGGGCAGTGTATGTTGAGAGATAACTGAGGATTTTAGAGTTGGAAGGGACTTTACAGATAATCAAGGTCAATCTCTCATTTTATAGATGAGGAAACCAAGATACAGAGAGTGAATGGCAGAGCCAGGATATCAGCCCATTTCCTAAAAGCAAATTCAATGCTCTTTCCCTTACATTACACTTCCTACTTGAAATCTTTCCAGCCTGGCAGGACCTTCCTGAGCCCATGCTCTGCTGCATAGCCTTTGAGAAGCAGCCTCCCATCCATGGCACATGGAAGCAGTGAAGGAAGGCGTTAGCAGAGGGGCTAATTACACACCAGCAAAGAAATCATAAAAATCTGAAGACTATATTAATAGTGAATCGCCATTCCCAAGCTATACCTCCTCCATTTTGGCCATCACTCCCACCGCCTCCCACCAGGACTTTGTGCTCTGCCCTTGTAAACACCCTGTGTCGGCTAATAACTAATAACCACATTCTATCCCTTGTCCCAGCACTCGGCTCCTGCTCAAAGCACTCTGACCCTTCCTTCTAGGAGGGTGCTGTCTTCCTCCATTGGAGTGTAACCTCCCTGAGGTCAGGGATTATCTTATTTGCTTGTATTTGTATCTCTAGGACTAGGCCCAGTAGCTGGCACTCAGCAAATGCTTGATAACTACTACTTTCTCTCTCTCTATCAATGTCTGTCTATCTATCATCTATCTCTCTATCTCTCTATCTATCCCTCCGTCTATCTATCTATCTATCTATCTATCTATCTATCTATCTATCTATCTATACATCTGTTTACCTGTCCATCTACCCATCTGTCTCCTTATTTAATCTTTCTGAATGTCTGTCTGTCCATCATCTATCCATTTATCTATCAATCCATCCACCTATCTATCCATTATATCCACCTCTCTCTGTCCGTCTACCCATCTGTCTGATTACCCATCTATCCATTTGTCTATCTATCTATCTATCTATCTATCCATCCATCTATCATCTATCTATCTATCTATCTATCTATCTATCTATCTATCTATCTATATATCTACACATCTATTTACCTGTTCATCTACCCATCTGTCTACTTATTTAATCTTTCTGAATGTCTGTCTGTCCATCATCTATCCATCCATCCATCCATCCATCCATCCATCCATCCATCCATCTATCTATCTACCCATCCATCTATCTATCTATCTATCTATCTATCTATCTATCTATCTATCCATAGCGGCAGAAGAGTCTTTTGGTAACACATATGAGGTCTTTTGAAGTGCTGAAGTCTACAATACATTTATATTAGCACATTAAAAACTACAGGAAAAAGATGTTTTTCTTAATTTCCTTGAAATGAAGAGCTAGCAGTATATGCAACAAGAAAACATTAGAGGCACTCCCACTAAAAACAGGTACAAAACAGGGCCTCTCACCTCTCCTGTTTGGACCAGTTTTAAAAATGTTGGCTCTAACATAAGAAATCAAAGGAACAAGCTTTAGTAAAGAAGAGATTTAAATGTCACTACCTGCAGATGAACTGAGTTTATATTTAGGAACCCAAGAGAAAAGGAAAGAAAGAAATGGTTCTTGCGATATGATAATTAAAGCAGATCTATGTGGACCTCTAATAGGAAACAGCTTGTTACCAACTGAGTTACTTTATATACAGTATTTGGAAGTCACTGTGAGAACCATGTGTCACCATCAGTTTCTCCCTCTCCTTCTAGGCACAGGTGGCGTCTCAGAATACATTCTCAGACATGAATCTGTAGGTTAAGCTGAGGTCATTCTCTCTTGGCTGTGACTTCCCACCCTTCATACATTGACCAGCTTACAGTTCACCCCCAGTTCCTTCTAGGGCTACACAGATAAGCTCTGTTCTCCCGCACACATAAATCTTAAGAACTGTTCCCTCAGCATCAAAACTCAAGATGCCAGCCCAGGAAGAAACATATAAGCTTGAGAAGCAACATGGTATAGTAGATAAAGCATTGTATCTGGAGGCGGGAAGATCTGGGTTTGAATCATGCCTTGGATGTGACTCTAGAAAAATCATGGGCTTTGGTTTCCTCATCTGGAAAATAGAGGGGTGATGGTGGAATAAGTGACCTCTAAAGTCCTTTCCAGCTCTAAATTTATGGTCCTATGGTCCTTTTAGAACTATTTATACAAGGGAAAAATAGGGACCAGTCAAGATACTACAGGTTGAAATATGTGTAGGTTTTGATGGTAAATGGAACCATGAATGAATTCTCCCAGCCCATCAGAGACCCAGCTCTGGTGTGACTCAAGCCTCAGTTCTGCTTTTTAGCTAGCCTTGTGACCTTGCGAGGGTCATTTCATGTCACTAGCCTCTGTTTCTTCCTCCTTCCTCCTAACAAAGCCCTTAAGTTATCATAAGTGTCAAACTCACTCCCTGAGTGATGCCCAAACCAGATTAAAATATAATTGGGAAATGTTTAACCAAATACAAAATAAAAATACAGCGCAACATAGATAATGTCAAGGGATGGTTTTCTCAGTCAACTTGAAGCCACAGGGATCCATTTCCATTTGTGTTTGACGTCACAGATCTAGATGGGCTCTAAGAGAATGAAGGACAAGCAGTTCTATGGATCCATGACTTTACGAATCTTCACTCTGAGTAGGGGGGAAGGGTTTTTTTTTGGGGGGGGAGGAGATGTCTTACAGGCAGCTAGGTGGCATAGCATATAGAGCACTGGACCTGGGCTCGAGAAGACTTGAGTTCAAATCTAGCCTCAGACATTGTGCGAACCTGGGCAAGTCAACATAACTTCTGTTTGTCTTTGTTTCCTCAACTGTACGATGGGGATAATAATAGATCTCCCTTGCAGGGTCGCTGTGAAGATCAAAGGAAATAATATTTGTAAAGCTCTTAGCACAGTGCTCAGCACATAGTATATCCTATATAAAAGCTTATTCTTTAATAATTGGCACTAAGAAGCATATTTTGGGTTGATTGTCATTGAGCTGCAGCATCCTTGTTCCTGTCTAGAAAGGACTATTTCCTTTTGCTCTTGCTATGTATGGAAGTGAACCATGACCCCTGCAGAGAATATCAGTGATGCTCTGACCCTCCTGCTGGCCCGGAAAGCTGGGGCTCCTGCTTAATCTGCATAATGTTAATGTCTGTGTGACTATGACAATATCTGTTGGAGGTAATTAAGTTAAGTTCTGTAACTCAGACTTTTTTCCTGGTCTTATCTTCAGCAACCATAAGACATAAAAGTAGGACAATCGCTGTTGGTTGAGGGTTCAGCATTTATCAATGCAGTGAGGCCTGTACCCCATATATAGCATGGGGGTGTCACCGTGTGGCTCAAAGGAAGGGAGTAGAGGTATCTCTAGTGTTTTCTCCATACCCCCTACCCCTTTCTTTAAGAGAGACTTTAATTCTTGCCAGGATGGGAAGCAGGAGATTGGGGCCAGAAGTTTGGCCACTCTGCTCTCCTCAAAGAGAAAGAGTACTGGGCTAAAGTTATATCTATTTGTTCCCTTAAATATTATTAGTCTAGGGGATTTATTCAGATTTAAGTTAAACTTCTGATTGCTGTTTATTATTAGAGGGGATGCAGGACCCCAAGCTATTTTTCCAAGGCTGGATTCCCTTCCCATCAAATAGTTATACAGTGAACACACAAAGTAAGGAGCAAAGAAAAGTCATTTATCCAAGTTGATGATAAAACAGAAATCAGAGAAGGCGTACATAGGAGAATTTATACCAGACAACACAGAGGGAAGGAATTCTATTGGGAGTGGGAAAATGTAGCCCAACCAAGAGAGAGTGCTGGATCTCACCGAAGGAAAGTTCCCAGAATCTCTAGGGTAGCAAGCTGGGAATAGGGACACGACAGAGATTGTCAGCTCTTCTCATACCGGCTTCTTCCTAGAGTCTTTTCCTTTAGCAGTCTGAAGTGGGGTTGGCATCTTCCATTTTCTCTGTGGAGTTCTCTTTCAAAGCGCAAAGCCAGAAGTCCCCAAAGTAACTCTAGAGCCCAAAGAGCAACTCAGGGAGCCTCAAGAAACTAGAGGCCAATGCTGCCCTGCCCCTCAACAGCTCCCAGCAACCCCTCGTGCAGGCCCAGGGAATTGATCTCCACCATACCAGTGGGCTTGGGCACTTGGATTACAACCAAAGAAACTCTTATAGAACCTGAAAACTTGAATGTTTGGTGCTTTCCCAAGGGGAGACACCAGCTTCCCTTACAAATACTCTGGAACACAAGGCTGCAAAACTTAGAACAGCATTATTTGCACAGTGAGGACCCAGATTTACATTTGAATTGATAAAAAGTAGGTTCTTTCATTTCCTTTTACAGGGTAGTCTCCCCTTAGGGTCCAGAAAAGTGCCTGTAGTTTACAGTTTGAGGTTACAGTAAGGACAGAGGACTGAATGACCTCTCTGGTGTTTAATGGTCTATTGCTTACTTTACTTCAGTCCTTTTCTTAGGGGTGGTGGAGGGTGGTGGTGGCCTGAGTTCTTTTCTTCTCAAAAGATTTCTAACTATTAGGGATAGATAGCTATTGTAGGCAGAGGCAACGACTCCAGTACCTATTACATTAATTCTGTGTTAGTGAGCAAATAGTTTCCATTGAGCCTCAGTTTCCATTGCTGTAAAATGAATGTATTGGACTAGATGACTTCTAAGGGTATTTTCAGCTTTAAAATTTTGCTTCTTTTATGACAGTCCAGGAAAAGTGTAAAGCAATTCTGTCTATTTTTCTCCTTCTAAAGAAAGGCCTCAAAATCTCTCCTGTTGTATACACACACAGCCCTGGACTCAGGGTCATTAAAAAAAAATTCATTCAATATTTTTTTTCCTCAAAGGGAAAAGGCCCATTTCCTGCCTAGCAGAGCAGAGCGGGAGGTCTACAGGGGCCGCTGCCTGTCCACTGTGGCAGCGGCTACTGGCTAAAGCTTGGAATTGCGGTTTCCCATAAGGCTCTGAGAGATGGCAGATGCCGGCAGGGCCAGGCTCTGCTCTTCCTTTCTCTCTTTCAGCTGCTCTGGGGGAGGGCAGGGAGGAGGGAGGGCGAGAAAGCTGGCAAAGCCCTCACCCTGGGCCAGGGAGGAGCTGCTTGGGCTCACCTTCCCTCTCCCTCCTTTGCCTCTTTGTGACTCTGGGCAGCTGCAGCTGAGTAAATGAGCATGGGCCTGGATTCGTGGGGACAGTGCCCTTTGTTAAACCGCCCGATTGAAGATCGGACATCTGGAGGCAGCCATCACTGCTGGGCCCCATTCCTAATTTATACGGTCTGGCTGTGCGTTCACTCGCTCAGGGGCCGAAGGAATGTGTAACGATCATGATAACTTATGCTGGGCCGAGGCTTTATGCTTTTCCAAGTGTGCTCACATCCATGATCTCGTTGAATCCTGAGGCAGCACATTGCTGGACCTGGAATCAGGACCTGAGTTCAAATCCAGCCTCAAATACTTCCTAGCTCTATGACCCTGGGCAAGTCATTTAACCTCTTTTTTTTAGGTCCCTTGCCTGCACAATGAATATAATAATGACATCTACTTCTCAAAGTCGTGAGAATCAAAGGATACTTGTAAGGTGCTTAGCGCAGGGGCCTGGCTCATAAATGCTTGTTCCCTTCCTTACCAAATCCCTGTGGCATAGGTAGAGAAGGGGTATTTTCCCCATTTGACAGATAAAGAAACAGAGGTCTAAAGAAAGGAAAGGACTTGTTCAAGGTCACACAGCAAGTTCTTGGTATAGTCAAACCTAGAACCCTGTTTCCATTTTTTTCCTTTTTTTTAGTTTTTAATATATAAGGTTTAAAAAAATTTTTTTGGAGGGGAGGAAGGCAGGGCAATTGGGGTTAAGTGACTTGCCCAAGGTCATACAGCTAGTAAGTATTAAGTGTCTGAGGTCATATTTGAACTCACGTCCTCCTGACTCCAGGACTGGTGCTCTATTTACTGGACCGCCTACCCGCCCCACATATAAGGTTTTGAGTTCTAAAAGTCCTGTTTCCTTAACTTCAGTTTAGTATTCTTTCCACTATATGATTCTAGGAATGCAAGAGAGGGAGAAGGATGAGGCAAGTGGTTGATTCCTTAAAGTGGGGACAGTCTGGGTTTTATTTCCCTGACATTGAAACTCTATCTTCTTGGAACAATTAGAGTAAAAGGCATATGTGAATGGAATTGGACGAATCTGGATAGAGGAGGAAAAAAGTCTCCTTGTTAAGGTTGAAAAAAAAGACTAAGAAAGGAAAGGAGTCTCAATTCAGACTTCTGCAAAGGTCTTTTTTCCGCCCCCTACTTTCCATTCTCTATTCAAGTGGATTAGTATAGGGTCTTAATGGTTAGGATTTTCACTAGGGCTTCCCTTCTAGGCCATGGGTTACTAAGGCACCAGAGTAATAGGGAGAGACTTTCAGATTTGGAAATGTAGGTGGTTTAGGGATTCAGACAGAGTCTAGAACCGGAAGCCAGAAGGAGCCCCAAATCTTGCTTTTTGGGGCCTGTTGTTGTCTCCTTGGATTAATGGAGTCCTAAGGTCTTGTGCAGCACCAAGTCTGATGAGCTTACTTTGTTGATTAAAAAAGAGCTTTCCTTAACTTTGGCTCAGCAGGGAGGAGCAATGAAGACCTCCCAAAGCCCCATTGCTGGCCTCTCTACCCCAGGGAAGGTTTGAACCAGCAAGTTTAATGAGATAAGGGGTGATTCTGCTGTAATCTGACGTTTTGCATCCTTCTGAGAGGAGATGGTTTCTATTCCCAGCACGCAGAGGACAAGGCCATTAAAAGGGGATGTTTTCTAGCATCTGCCAGAGTCGGCTCTTTACAGACTGGCTTCATTGCTGACTTCATTGGTGGGAGCTGGACAAAGCCCCTTAATGTCTGGGTAACCATCAAGTCATGCAGGGTGAATGCGTCTGGCTAATAGCCTTTTTTGTTATTTGTGCCACTGATTAATAATAATAATAATAATAATAATAGCTGACTTTTCTAAGGCACGTAAAGCTCTGCAAAGCACTTTGCAAATATTCTTTCATTGGCTCCCATGAGATATGAGAAAACTAAGGAATGGGAAGGTTTGATGAGGTGTCCAAAAGCACAAAGCTAGGATGGGTCAGCAGTAACACCCACGTCTTGCGTGACTCCAAGTGCAGCCTTTTCTCTCCTAGGCCACGTTGCCCCATTACTTCCTTGCCTTAGATAACCGAGAGTGGGCCTCCGTGCTCCTTCCCAGGGGTGCGATGCCTCCGTCTCAGATAACGGCTGTGAAGTGCATGCGAGCTCTTTGGAGACTGGAGAATACCGAGTGCCATTCCAATTAAGGAAGCAGAGTGACCCCAGGACCGGATAAAGCCTGGAATCTCTGTTGGGTCACTTTGGCTTTTCCAAGATGATCAGCTTCCTGTCAGAAGAGCTCAGGAGGTTCAGAAAGGGAGCGGATGACCGGAGGAGAACAGGGCCAGGGCTGGTCATTGGGTTTAATAATACCACGGTGAGGTGATACAGGGGTCAGGGAGAGGGCCGGACCCGGATGTTCCTGAAGGTTTGTTCCTGTTCTCACTTTCTATGGCTTTCTAACTCTAAGCAGGGGCCAAGGGCTTTGAGGACAGTGGCATGTTGTAGTGATGTTGTGGCTCCGGACACAGGAGCTCTTGACATTTTTTTTGTGGTGTGGACTACCCTTGGCAGTTGTGCTGGTGAAGTCTATGGATTCCTTTTTGTTTTTCCTGTTTTTGTTTTTTTGGAGAGGGGAAGGCAGGGAATAGGGGTTAAGTGACTTGCCTAAGGTCACACGGCTAGTAAGCGTTAAGTGTCTGAGGTCACATTTGAACTCAGGTCCTCCTGACTCCTGGGCTGGTGCTCTATTCACTGCACCACATAGCCACCCCTGGATTCCCTTTTCAAAAGAACATTTTAAAATCCTGCCTTAGACACTTACTAGCTGTGTAACCACGGGCAAATTACCGTACCTCTCTCTGACTCAGTTTCCTAATTTACCACCCTGGGTTGTGGTGAGGATCAAACAAGATAAAACTATAAAGTGTTTTGCAAATTTTTTTTTTTGGAGGAGGGGAAGGCAAGGAAATTGGGGTCAAGTGACTTGCCCAAGGTCACACAGCAGTAAATGTATCAAGTGTCTGAGGCTGGATTTGAATTCAGGTCCTTCTGACTCCAGGGCTGGTACTCTATTCACTGTGCTACCTAGCTGCCCCAATTTTGCAAATCTTAAGGCACTACATGAACATTAGCTATTTTTGTTATTATTATTAAAGGTATAAGATCTGTAGGATTAGAAAGGAAACCAATAATATTAAAATATAGTATAGAGAATATTTTAAAAAGTGAATTCACAGATCCCAGGCTAAGAACCCTTTCTAGAGTCTAGGGGCAGAGGACCCAGGCTCAAATCCTCCATCTGATACTTATTACCTGTGTGACTTTAAGAAAATCACTTAACATTCCTGGACCTCAGTTTCCGCATCTGCAAAATAAGTGATTAGACCAGATGGCCCTTGAGGTCACCTCTTTGCTCCCATGATCATACATTCTATGATTTTGTGACCTCTGAAGTCCCTTCCAAGTGTGAGAATCTGTTATCTCATGAATAAGGGAAGCCTCAGGACTACAGACTATGCTTTCCAAAAAGGTCCTCCTTCACTTCAACACCTCGTTGTGGTAGGGGGAAATTCTAGGATGTCCAAGGCTATGACTCATAAACTCTATCAGGTCCTACCTGCCCAGCAGGAAAGGCTTGGAGTATGGGCACAGGGACAAACTCTGTGTGTGTGATGTGTGTGTGGTGTGTGTGTGTGTGTGTGTGTGTGTGGTGTGTGTGTGTGTATGTGTGTGTGGTGTGTGTGTATGTGTGTGTGTGTGGTGTGTGTGTGTGTATGTGTGTGTGTGCATGTGTGGTGTGTGTGTGTGTATGTGTGTGCGTGTGTGTGTGCGTGCGTGTGTGTGTGTGTGTGTGTGTGTGTGTGTGTGTGTGTACAATTATACAGAAATACCTGGTTGTGGCCTAGCGGTTAGAGAGCCATCCTTGAAACCAGGAATACTGGTGTTGAAGATCGCCCTCCAGTACAGGCTGGCTGTGAGACCCTGAGCAAATAACAGTTTCCGATCCAGCTCTCTAAGACGGTAAGTTGCAGGGAAGGTGCCAGATCTAAACCGATAGAGGGAGTTTCCTCACCTGGAAGTTCCTTATGTTTGTTTGTTCTCATACAGTTTAAATATCTCTCGCAAACGGGTTCACACTATGAATTTGCTAATTGGTGTTTTCCTGGGAATGACATGAGGTGAAATGAACCTCCCTCCAAACTTGAGGCAAGGGTATCCGAGAGCCCTTGATCTGGCTCAAAAGAGCAGGTTGTTAAATTTTCAGTGTGAACATTTCACACCTCGGAAATCGGTGGAGGCTGCAAATTAGGGCCTGATTTATGGTTTTGCTGAGTGTCTAGACTTCAGAACGTGATGGAGAAAATGTTAATAACGACGATTGAATTTAAAAGCACGTGGGGCATATATTTTTCTCCCTAGAAAGCTGGTTAAACATTTGCCAGCACACAGATGGATGGATGAGTATGTCTGTCTTTATAGGTCTCTATTCACATACACACACAAATAGTGTGCAGGGCACTGGGCCTGGAGTCAGGAACACTTATCTTCCAGAGTTAGAATCCAGCCTCAGACACCCCCATGCTGTGTGACCCTGGGCAAGTCACTTCACCCTGTTTGCCTCAGTTTCCTCATCTGTACAATGAGCTGGAGAAGGAAACGGCAAACCACTCCAGTATCTTTGCCAATAAAACCCCAAATGGGGTCAGGGAGAATCGGACATGACTATAGGAAACCGTATAAGGGGTGAGGGGATATGAAATAGGGTTAGTAGCAAAAACTTATTAGCTTCAAAGGCTGTCTAATCCTGACACAGATGCTAACTAGCCACGGACTCCTTGGCAAACTATTTTGGGCCTCAGTTTTTTCTTCTGCAAAATGAGAAGGTGGGACTTGAAGGTCTCTAAAGTCTCGCCCAGGGCTAACTTTGAGGATTCTATGTAATCACAGATAATTTGAAGAAGATCAGGAGGGACAGAAGAGGGAAAGCTTGGACATTATTTTATGTGTATGTATATATACATATATATATATGTATATATATATGGGTGTGTGTGTGTGTGTGTGTGTATGTGTGTGTATGTGTGTGTGTGTGCATGTGTGTGTGTGTATATGTGTGTGTATGTGTGTGCTATATTATATATATAAATCTAACAGCATTGAGAGCATTGAGAGCCTCTACAATTCGGACTCTCCAAGGCTGGTACTTTCCTTCTGGATACACTTTAAAATTCTCCAAGTGATTCTTGGAAATGATCATCCGTATTTCACTGCTCCTTCAGACCCAGGGAGACAAACAGGGCTTCCCCTGCTCTGAAAGGGGGTAGAGATGAGATCCAAGGTAGTCATAGAGCAGATGGGAGAGAGGAAATAAAACCTGGAGAGAGATGGAATGGAGGGCTATGTGGCAGAAGCACAAAAAGGGCCCCAAGGAGCCCAGGGCAAAATTGTGAAAGTGGCGACCTGTCTTGGAGCCTTCACTTCCTCTGTCTCCCCGTTTTGTACAGCTTTTGTCCGTTTTTGCTTCTCGGCCTCCCACAGGTGGCCATGGGCACCCAGGGTCCTCCCACTGTGCCCAAACCTTTCCAGGTAGGCTGTGATCCCAGGAAAGCCTCTGCTCAGTCACTGACCCCCGGTGTGCCTGTCAGTGGAGGGTGGGTGGTCCCACTGGGGCTGTGGAGGTGGAGGTCACATGATAAGTGTCATCTCTGCTTGAAGGACCAAGTTAGAGAGGGATTGGGGGTGGAGAGGAGAGGATGGAGTGGGAAAGACCATAAACTGGGATAAACTAAGCCAGTATACTTATTATTGACCCTCCAGCTTCAATCCTGCCAAATCTTTGCCCCAACCTGGCACTGTGGGAAACCCCCTGGAGTCAGAATCATGAGATCTGGGTTCAAATCCCATTCTGTTATTTACTGTCTGTGAGACTCTGGACAAATTACATAATGTCTCTCAAGCTCAGCTTTCTAATCCATGAAATGAGGGAGATGGACGAGGTAACCCCTAAGGTCCTTTCTGGTTCTAAATCTGTGATCCTTCCCCATCTGCCCATCTAAGCCATCTCCGGGAGGGGAAGAGTAACAGTGGGAAGATGGGGAAATGGGAGAAGAGGAGAAGGCAAGACGGCTGCTGACGGGAGAGCCCACAAGGCCACTTTGCTTTACTCATCACTCCTCTGAAGCCCAGAAACTGAGGACAGCCTGAGGATAGACCTGTGCAAATCCAGCCTCACAGACTTACTGGCTGTGTGACTCTGGCCAAGTCGTTTAACTTCTGCCTCAGTTTCCTCATCTGTTAAATGGGATACCAGTAGCACCTACCTTCCAGGGTTGTCATCAGGATCATGTGAGATAATTCTTGCAAAGTGTTCTGCAAACTTTAAAGCTCTATATAAATGATAGTTAATTGTTATTCCTCTTCTGTGTGACATTTTTGTATGTGCCACCATGGGGTAGAGAAGTGGCACGATGGATAGAATGCCAGGCCCGAGTTCAAATGTGGCCTCAGACATTTACTAACTGGGTGACCCTGGGCAAGTCACTTAACCCTGTTTGCCTCAGTTTCCTCATCTGTGAAATGAGCTGGAGAAGGAAATAGCAAATCACTCCAGTATCTCTGCCAAGAAAACCCAAAATGAGGTCACACAGAGTCTGGCATGACAACAATGCATTGCTGGTGACCCTAGCCCACTTGGGGTATGAATAACTGACTTAAGGTACCCAGCCCCTAAGAATCCCCAGGGAAACACAAGCTGTTGTAGAAAGCATATCAAACCGGTGATCAGGTGATGTGGGTTCTAGGCCTGTCTCTGCCACTTATTAACTGTGACTTTGGACAAGTCATTTCTTCCTCTGAGCAGCAGCTTCTCCGTCCCTAACATGGACATAATCATGCTTACACTAAATCATAAGGTTGTTGGAAGGACAGTGCCTTATTTTAAAATGTCATAAAGAGCTACAAAATATGAATAATTATTATCGTTTCCTAAGTCAGAAGGTCTCTCCCTACTCTAACATTCTATGTTCTGAGACCCTTCCTTCTCAGCTCTTACGTTCTTTGTTCTGTGGTCTAAGGGTCCCTCTGGTTCTGATACTCTGTGAAAAGAAGGTGATTTCAGAGGGTCAGCTTAGCTCTCTTTGTCAGACCTCAAGAAGGTTTCTCCCCAGAGGAATGACACTGAAGATAGCTGAGAGCTGTGCTCTGGTCACTCTGTTTTTAAAATTGGCTTTGAATTAAATTATATAGACAGAGCTTTGTTAGCTTCTGGGGGACGGGGGCAATTTGCATATTCAGATGCCTCTGATGGGCTGAGATGAGGCTTCTAAATATTGGGGTCTTTTGGAACAGGACTGGGCTTTGGGACAAAGCTGGATCCCATGTGTCCCTCCCACACATCAAAGAAAGTAACTAGGAGGCAGGACCCTCCTTTTAGGAACACAAAGCACAGATGAAGGGACTGGCAGGGCCCCAAAGGCCCCCAACTTCCCCTCCCAAATCCTCACATGTTGGTAGACTGGTGGTGCTTGAATTTCCACATCAGAATTTTGTGTAGTAGAGAGAACATTGAACTTGGAGTCAGAAAGATGTGAATTCAAATCTTGCTTCTCAACTTTGCTATCAGAGAATCTTTACACAAATTATTTAGTGTCTCTAAGTTTCAGTTTCTTCATCCATAAGATGGGGATAATTAAACCTACATAAGAGGATAATTGTGAAGCTCAGATGAGACACTGTGTGAAAGTCACTAGAGATAGCAATTTTAACGGTAAGCCAGTGAAGGTTCCCATTCTAGTCTGTCATCAGTTATTAATACCTGAGGATTTGGGGATCCTTGGAGATCATCTAGCCCAACTCTCTCATTTTGCAAAAAAGGAAACTGAGGCCCAGGCAGGAGAAATAGCTTGTTTAAGTTCATACAGGATAGAAACACACAAATTAAAAATAAAGGACATATAAAGAGAGATGCTATCTGCATCCAGAAAAACTGATAAATAGAAGTATTTGTAGAATAATTTTACATACATATATACATATATGTTTACCTATTTGTGTCGAATGGCAGCCATTTCTAGGGTGGGTGGGAGGGAAGAGAAAAAGAAAAAAAGAAATTTAAGAAATTTACATGATAACTTTGTTGTACATTTGGAGGGAAGAGCAAATTGTACATGATAGATTTGCAGTTTCATGTGCAATCATCTTTTTTATTGTACCGTATTATGGAAATGCTTGTTTTATTAATTAAATTAATTAAAAATAAAATGAATTAAATATATAATTATTTAAAATTAAATTAAAAATAAAATTATTTTAGGGACGGCTAGGTGGCACAGTGAATAGAGCACCAGCCCTGGAGTCAGGAGGACCTGAGTTCAAATCTGGCCTCAGACCCTTAACACAAAAACTAGTCATGTGACTTTGGGCAAGTCAACCCCAATTGCCCTGCCTTCCCCCCTCCAAAAAAAATTAAATGATTTAAAAAAAAAATCATACAGGATATTAGAGGTATTCGGATCCAGGTCCATCCAGAGATCTTTCCATTGTATCCCTTTAGGGTTGGGTTGTTCAGAGGTGTGCTAATCAGTGTTCAACAAACACTTTTTTTTTTTTTTAGCTTTTTTTGGAGGGCAGTTGGGATTAAGTGACTTGCCCAAGATCACACTGCTAGTAAGTGTTTATTGTCTGAGGCTGGATTTGAACTCAGGCCCTCCCGACTCCAGGGCCGGTGTTCTATTCAGTGGGCCACCTAGCCACCCCCAGAACACACTTTTAAGGTTAATCTCCATTATCAACATTTTTCAACACTTTCTTAAGTCTAGACAACAACAACAAAAATAAATCAAGCTCTGATTTCAGCATTTATGTGCTCACACTGAGAATTTAACAATTTGTTCTCCTGAACCTGTTTGAGCTGGCTTCAACACACCCCTAGGATATAAGCTGGGAGTGTGGTTGGGAAAGGAGAACAAGGAGGATTGGGGGGTCTTTGGGTGCTCTAGAACCTAGCTTCCCCATCCCTTTCTACCCATTTGTTCCAACCAAACCAAAGTCTAATGTGAATGACAGAGGACCTTTACCTGGGATCTTAACAGACTGTTAACTTTCTAGGAAACTGAGAGATTCTAGTTCTGAGAAACACTTAGAGGGGTACCCCAGAAATGGAAGGTCGTACAGTAAATGAATGGCGAAGCTAGCATTAACATTAAAATCTCTTCACTTTCCATCTAGTGTAGTGGAGAGAGCAAGGGATTTGGGTTCAGAGGTCCTAGGTTTGAATCCCATCTCTGTCACCGATTACCTCTGTGACCTTGGACAAGTCACTTCAATATGCTCGTCCTCAGCTTCCTCATCTATAAAATGGGCAGCTTAGACTAAATGAAGACTAAAGTTCTTTCTGCCTCTAGAGTCCTTTGAGTGGCTGCTTTATTATTAGGCATCTAAGTGGCATAGTCGACAGAGAGTTGGCCTAGAGTCAGGAAGACCTGAGTTCAAATCCAGCCTCAGGTGTTTATTAGCTGTGTGTCCCTGAACAATTCATTTAACCTCTGTCTGCTTCAGTTTACTCAACTATCTAACATTATTGTACCTACCTTCAAGGCTGTTGTAAGGATCAGACCAGGCAACATTCGTAAAGTATTCAGCATGAAACCCAGTGCAAAGTAGGCTCTACAAAAACGCTACCTATTATAATTGTCTCCATTTTGCAGATGAGGAAACTGAGGCTCAGAGAGTTTAAAGCAGCTTGCCCAACGTTACACGGAAACAGGCCTATCTTTGGAATGATAACTCAAATTTTTATGGAGTGTTTTAAGGCTTACAAAAGCCTTTGCTCACAACAACCCTCTATACTTGGGCAGCAAAAGAACTGTTATCCCTGTTTTACAAACAGGGACCGTGAGTCTCCCAGAGTTTGAAGTTGTTTGTCCAAGGTCACATGGCTAGTAAGTGGCCATGCTCAGGATTCGAATTCAGGTCTTCAGAGTCAGGATTTGAATTCAGTTCTTTTACTTCATAATCCAATGCTCTCCCCTCAAGGAGAAGGCAGAGGTTTGTTGAGCTCAAGATTGAGGCCACAGCTAGGCTTAGCTGGAATTGGAGGAGGTAGGCCTAGTCATAAAGCAGGAGGGAAGGTTTCTGGCTGGCATCTAGTGTCTACAGGAGGGAGGAAGTTTCCTTTAGGACTCTTACAGGGTCATAGAACCAGGGCTGAAAGGGACTTTGGAGGTCGTCTAGGTCAGGGCTTCTTAAACTTTTCCACTTGAGACCCCTTCAGTGCTTCTTAAACTGTGGGTCTCGACCCCATATCCAGTTGTTTTTTTCCAGATAAGGAAATGAAACCTAAGTCATGAATTGACTTACCCAAGGTCATGTAGGTTCTTTACCTGAACCCCTGAGTTCAAAGTCCTTTCCATGGAGCCATGTGAAGCCTCCTCACTCTGTGCCTCAGTCTTCTGGACCATCGAATGACAAGGTTAGACTACCTTCACAAGGCCAGTTCTGACAGCCCGTGCATCTCCCCTGAGCTAAGTGCCCCACTCCTCAAGCAGACAGTATTCCATCCATCTGAGCCTCTCTCCCCACTTAGCCACTCCCCTGGGGAGGGCCTGAATACCTCCCCTAACACTCAGAAATCCATTCTTGCTGACCTCCACGAATAGAGTGAGTCCCGTAAAGATGGAGTGTAGGGGGCCTCAAGGGCTTTCAGGAGATGGGTGAGAGCCATTTATCAGCTCTCCCTAAAGCCCTGAGAGTGATTTCCAGGGTCCTGTGGCCCTGAAGAAACCATTAGGAGCAATTAGGGCTGCAAATGGGCTTCCTTGATGCACTCAGGGTCTTCTCTCTGACCAACCTCACCCCCACCCCCTCTGAGGAGACACAGACTGTGAGAGCTAGAAGTGGCCTTTGAGCTCCAAATCTCAAATTTCACAGAACGGGAAACTGAGGCCCAGACAAAGGGGACTTGTCCAGGTTTACACAGCTGGTAAGCCGAAAAACTGGGAGATAAGGTTGGTTTGCTTTCCACTGTCCTTGGCCTGTGTTTGGATGGATCCAACCTTGTTTAGAACACTGAGTATGTCCGTGTGGAGAGGCAGGGATGAGCTAGAAAGACCGCTGGACTTGGACTGATCAAATCACAGAACTCAGAGCTGGCTGTGCAGTCATCGAGTTAAATGTCTTTGTTTAAAAATTATTCATTTTGAACTTAAATATAGAAAGACAAAAAAAAGGTCCATGTACATGACACAACACAAGGGGAGATTCAGTATAAAACCGTGAATTCCCATTTCTGACTGCTTCCTTTTTAAAAAACTTAGGGAATAAATACTAGACGTTGTTTTCAAATCTACCCTGCTTCTCTGGGCTTCCTTCCAAGCTTTCTTTTGTTCTCTATTGTTCAACTTTTGTTTTTTTCTCCCTCCCTCCCCACCGCATCCTAGAGAAGGCTGCAATTAAACACAAATATGTATATATGCATATTACATATGCATATAAATATAATAATTAATATAAATATGTATATGATGCACATATATGTAAAACCACACTATAAATAATTCTACTTATCAGCTCTTTCTCTGGATTGGGCAGCATCTTCCTTCATAGCTCCTTTGTAGTTGGCTTGAGTATTTATGATACCCAAGATGAATTAGTCATTCAAAGTCCCTCTTAGGACAGTATTTCTTTTACTATGTATTCTATTGCTTCTGCTTATTTCACTCTCCTTTACTTCATGCAAGTCTTTCAATATTTTTTTGAACTCAACAATTCCTCATTTAAAAAAAAAACTTTTTGAAGAACAGGGCAATTGGGGTTAAGTGACTTGCCCAAGGTCACATGATTAGTAAGTGTTAAGTGTCTGAGGCCACATTTGAACTCAGGTCCTCCTGACTCCAGGGCCAGTGCTCTATGCACTGAGCCACCTAGACACCCCAAGTTCCTCATTTCTTACAGTATCTAGTACTCCATCACAATTACATACCACAACTTGTTTGACCATTCCCAAATATTTTCATTTTTACAAAGGAAGGAAATGGAGCTCAGAGAAGTTTGGTGATTTGTTCCATATAACCCAAGTTGTGGGTGACAGAGCTACAAATCCACTACTACAGTTCCAGTGGTTTTTCTTCCTCTGTTACGTTGCATTACCTCTGCATTGAAAAGATATGGGCTTTTACAATGACTGCTACATATTAGCTCTATGATCTACTCTCAACACTGTCATCCACTGGGTTGGCTACCCCTTATGTCAACCTGAACACTTGACAAGCATGTCATCCATGCCTTCATCCAAGTCACTGATAAAAATACTGAACAACTCACGGCCAAGAGACTTCCCTCCAAGCTGACGTTGTGTCTGCTCTTTGGGTCTGGTCCATCAACCAATTACAAATTGACCTAACATTCGCCTATATTTTGCACAAGTACAGAATAAAAACACTTCAAATTACTTGCTAAAAATCAAAGTATACTCTTCTACAGCATATGCCTGGTGTACAAGTCTAGTTGCCCTGACAAAGAGGAACAGAGGTTAGTCTGGCATGATGTTTATAGACTCCATTATAGTTTGCAAATTCTATTCTCTTCCCTTTTCTCCAACAGAACATTAGAAATAACAGCTGCCATTCTTTTAATACCTTTGGGATATAGTTTGTCTGGGTTGGATGACTTGAACTCATCAAAGGCAGGTAGGTGTCACCCGATTATCTCCCTATATATCTTGAGTTTTCACTGCTTACTAAACATCTTATCATCCCCAAAGTCATTCTCTTTGGGAGAAAAAACAGAATTGAAATAAGGTTTGAGTAGCTCAAGTTTCTTGATATTGTCTTTTATCAATCAATCAACATGTATTAAATTGCCTACTCTGTGCCCCGGGGTATACAAATACAGAAAATGAAGCAATTCCTCCCTCCTCCCAAAGAGGTTATTCTCTAAGGAGGCTACAATAGGACATACACAAGTCTATATAGAATATCAATCCATCAATCTACAAGTATTTATTAAGCCCCTGCTATGTTCCAGACACTCACTGGAGACAGAAATACAGAGAATGAAACAATCCCCATTCTCAAGGAGGTTACAACTCTAAAGAGGATACAACAGGGACATATATGAATCTATACAGAATATTAATCCATCAATCAACAAGTGATTATGAAGCACCTACTATGTGCCAGACACCCACTGGAGACACAAATACAGAGAATGAAACTAGCCCAACTCTCCAGGAGCTTCATTGTGGAAAGGCTGACAAGAACTGATACCAAGTGAAGTAAACAAAGGCAAGAGAACTGTATACACAGGGACTACAACAATGTAAATGGGAAGAACAGCAGTCGTACATGAAGCAAAACTTAATGTTACAAAATTAAAAAGAACAAGCATGGCCCGAAAGAAGACAACTCCTCCCATTCTTCTGTAGAAGCTGAAGGGAGGTGGAGGAGGGGGGTCCGCAGCTGTGAAACATGGCACATGCTGTCAGACTGCATTTTGCTTGGTTTTGCTGATTTTCCCCCCACTTTTTTCCTTCCTCCCTCCCTTCCTTCCTTCCTTTTTTAAAAAAATCTGTTATAAGAGGTGGTTTTTTCTTGGAGGAAGGGAGGAATATAGGGAAAATCTTAGATGATATAAAAGCAAAAAATATTGATAAGCAAAGAGAAACTTACATTCTAAAGGGAGAGACATCTAATATCACCAGCCACACAGCCCAGTGCACCTTTCGCTTTTTTCTTCTCTCTTTGGCCCTCAATATAGCTTTTATGCAAAATGAAAACAAAAAACAAACAACCCCGCCCCCACCCCCCTCCAGCCCTCTCTTTTTCCACAGCATTCATTGGCAGTCCCAGGGCATTCTGAGTTTTAGCCCTTTAGAACTCCTGGGCACAGTTCTTGTTTTTCTGCTCAGTTACTAGTCATTTGTGCAACTTTTTGAAATCAGAGGAAGTTGGTTGATGAATTCTCTGTGGACTCTTCAACCGCTTCTCCATTTTCCCTCCTCGTTTTATCATTGTTCCCTTGATCTGCTGATTTTCATTCTTGAGGGCTTCCCTTTCCTCTTGGGCCAGCTTTCCCCATTTAAAATTGACCATGAGATCGTCAATGGATTGTTCCTATCCAGTCCCCGAACCGATGGAAATCCAGAGTCCTAGTCAGACTCTGCATGGTGTTCTTTGTTATCATTCATTCTGTAATCATTCCTCCTTTGGGCCCCAGTTGATGCACTTTTTGAAGGATGAGACAATTATTAAAGTAAGTCACAAATTCTCCAGCTGCTCTTGCTTTTGGCAGATAGAAATCACAGAAGATGCTGTGCTAGTTAAAACCCCCTCTCTGTGATATTGTTCTCCCATGCTAGGTTTGGGATTTGTTTCCCAAACTCCTGATTTAATTCTTCTTCATTTTCAGGTGTTCTCTAGCATATTCCAATAACAATATTGCTTTTACTCCTGTCTCCACTCATTATTATCCAAATGCTCTTCACTATGTTCAAGCCCTTAGGTTCCTGTATTTTCTGTACCAGTAGGGGCGAACTGGTAAATGATTAACAACTAGCTCTCTGGGGGGAGAAACATATGCATGACACACTTATGTTTAGTCTGCATTATTAATACTTTTTCCATCACTTTCTTAGGTCTAGACAAGCAACAAGACAAATCAAGTCCTGATTTGTACTGTTTACATATTTCCAAGATGTCAATGCTTACATTGAAAATTTAATAATCAGCAATCAGGGTTAAGTGACTTGCCCAGGGTCACATAGCTTGTAGGTGTCTGAGGTCAAATTTCAACTCAGGTCCTCCTGATTCCATAGCCAGTGCTCTATCCAGGGTGCCAACTAGCTACCCCTAAATGATCAGCTCTTGAGAGATGGTTCTAGTTGGCTCCAGTGTACCCTTATATACCAGTATATATTCTTAATGCGTAATGCTACTTGATTCCCTTGCATATATTCATAGATTATAGATTTAGAGCTAGAAGGGCCCTTGGAGGTCATTGCAATCTTCTCATTTTACAGATGGGAAAACTGAAACCAAGAAAGACCAAGGGACTTGCCCATGGTTACATAGTTAGTAAGTATGTGAGGTAAGATTGGAATTCAGGTCTTCTTGATTCCAAGCCCAGTGCACCACCTGGTATGTATCTTTTGAGGAAGGTATAAGCTTTTAGTAGCAAATTCTAGTCATGAATAAAATCCCCCTAAGTCTTAGTGATACCTATAAGCAGGGCATGCAGATAAATATTTAACAGCCAGCAATCTGGGGGGGGAAATGTCTTCTCCACTACTTTTATTCATTTATTTTTATTCTTTTAGGAGGGGGGAAGGCAGGGCAATTGGGGTTAAGTGCCTTGTCCAAGATCACACAGCTAGTAAGTGTCAAGTGTCTGAGGCCAGATTTGAACTCAAGTCCTCAGGTCCGTGCTCTAGTCACTGTAACTCCTAACTGCACCCTCTCCACTACATTTAAATTTAATCTGCTTTATGACTATTTTATCTATCACTTGTTTAGGTCTAAACAATTAACACACCAATAAATTAAGCCCCAATTTTCAGTGTTTAATGATTTTTGAAGCGTAAATATTTACACTAAAATTTAACAATCAGCTCTTGAGTTCAAGGTAACTCCTGTTCTTAGTACCCCTGACTAGGAGGTCAAATTTGTTTCCTTGCATTAGGATTTCTACCTAGACTCTGCATTTGTTGATACTAGTCTCAGGCCATTGTGAGTTATCTTCTTTGTATATACAGAAATTTTGCGCTCCTCATCTTTTTTTTCAATTTAAAATCCTCTTGCTTCAATTTGTCAGACTCCAGGAAAATGTTTTAGCAAGCTAGGAGCCCTCCATCAAGAACCCACCATTTTCATATTTTAAGCTATGGTCCAGAAATCCAAATCCTGTTCTCAGATACCATCTTCTTAGTTATCTGTTCACTTCTCAAATTTGTTTCATCAGACTTCCAGACCTTTTCTCTAATTCATTGCCTTTTCTATTATACCACAGGAGATGTGGCAAGATCCGAGTTCAAATCCAGCCCCAGATATTTACTTACTACTTGTATGACCAGGGCAGATCGTTTAAACTCTATCTCAATTTCGTCATCCATAAAATAAAGGTAACAAGAGCACCTACTGCCCAGGGTTTTTGTGAAGGTCAAGTGAGATGATATCAGTAAAGTGTTTCGCAAACCTTAAAGCACTATAAAAATACATATTAATATTGTTACCGTTGTTATTGGAAAACAGCGGGAAGGGAAGGGAAGGGAATAGGCACTTATTAAAGGCCTATTTTGTGGGAGACACTATGCTAAGTGCTTTATAAATACTACCTCATTTGATCCTCACAGCAACCCTGAGAAGTAGGTGGTATTATTATCTTCATTCTACAGTAGAAAAAATGCGGGCAGACAGAATGTAAGTGACAAGCCCAAGGTCACACAACTAGGATGTATCTGAGGCTAGATTTGAACTTAGGTCTTCCTTACTCCAGGCCCTTCACTTACCTACTAATTCACTTATCTGTCTCAATGGAACAACCCTGGGAAGTCACCAGAACTAGGCCCACATGATTGAGTCAATTGCTGAACCAGACTTTGGTTCCACAACTGATTCAACGGTGTGACCTTGGGCAAGCCATTTCTCTCATCTGTAAAGTAAGGGGGTGGAGTCAGACAGTCTTTAATAATCAATGACTCTTTTCAGAATGGAAAAGGATTTTTCCAAAGGAGGTCCCCCACCGTAGGGGGTATTTTCTGCCTTTTCATGGGGCTCTGGAAGATCCAAAAAGCTTTCCAAACTCAAAGGAAAAAAAAATTCCCAGTGTTGGAATTTGAGGCACTCTGACAAGCCTGGGGGGTTGGCGTTTTTGACCCTGGAGAGAGCAGGGCAGGGTGTGTTTGGGGCTCCTGTACGTTGTATCACAAAGGTCCCCACATGCTAAGCCCATGAATGAGGCAGATGGGCCCTGGTCCGAGGAGGTGACTGGCTGATTGCACTGCCTGCATTACAGATACATTACAGCCAAGGAAGTATCTCTCTCTTCCTTCTCTCCAGCTCCTCCCCTCGATTTCAAATTTTAAATTGTTTGTGTATTTTTTTTCCCTTAACATGGGAGCTCATTATAAAATAATTGAGTGCTTGTAACAGTTTTCTCCTTGAGGGTTCCAATTAAGACATCACTTTACTCTCTTCCCTTTAAGACAGTCTTTTATTTCTCATACGGATCGTTCCAAGGCCTGCTAAAAATACTTTGCTCAGTGGCTGGTATCTCTGCTGTTGCTTTTCCTTTCCTGGCTTCCCCCTCTGAAAAGCACCCTCTCCTGGCAGACTGATTTGAGGGCCCCGGAAAGAGAAGAGGAGGTTTAGAATCTGCAAAGTGCCTCATTGGAACAAGATCCCCTTTGGTTCTATTAGGGGCTAAACACATTTAGGTAGGCTGGCCTGGAAACCCAAGTACCCTGCGGAATATTATCTTCATGGGAAAACATGTTTCAGGTTCCAAACAACCAACTTAGCAACAAACTTGTGAACACATTTTCATAAGTTGGGAAATGCTAGTATGTAGCAAGGGGATGATGAGAACCTTTTGTTCACTGAGGACACTTAGGAACCTTTACAAAGGGGTTGCCTAGATTTGAAGAGACTTAGGATAAAGGCGATGTCTTGAAAATAATAACAATAACACATATTTCTTTTTTTTTTTTTTTTACCAGCATAGTAGCTCTCTATTTTATTCAGTGACAAATTAAGGCAGAAACATTCACAGAACAGAGAAAATCAATTAACACATATTTCTATAGTCCTTTTAGGCTTTACAAAGTATTTTCTTTACCACAACCTGGGAGGTAAAGAGTATAGCTATTGTCTTATTCCCACTTTACAGATTGGAGAAACTGAAGTTCACAGGGCTGTATGGAGAACAAGTACCAGAATCAAGACTTGAAACCAAGTTTGTTTTTTGTTTTTTTATTCTAAGACTGGTGTGCTTGTCATCCCACCATGCTGCTGATTCATATAAATGATGCTCAAAAAGTTTATGCTGAATGAATGAATGAACATATAGGCATATGAGATGAGAAGGAGGGAGAGAAATAGAAATAAATCATAACTAGATCTTAATTTCCTATGTCAATGAAAAGAGGTAGCATAGTGGATCTTAGTTATGGGATCATAGATTTAAAGTTGGAAAGGATCTTAGCAAAACCTCTTTGAAATAGCAGGATGAATTTTAAGACTAACCTAGGGTTCAAAGTATCCTATGGAACTACACTCCCAAAATTATAACTCATGAGCCCCCACCAGCGTACTGACCTTTAATAGTTAGCCAGTTGATACAATTAGCTCAGAGAAGAGGCATTTCCTGAAATGGCATAACATGAATAGTAGTAACAAAACACTTCCCTCTGTCATAAACCCAAGATGAACTCTCCTACAATTACATTCAGTGGTAAAAATGGGCACACATAATGGGTATACTACTAGAGAAACACACGTAGAGAATACAAATGCCCAAAGAAAATAATACCTCCTGCACCTCAGGGTCCCAATGATCTTTGTCTTTTCATGGAATCCTCATGTAGCTCCCCCTGGGCTCAGCATCTGTGCTAGGCAGGTCACTCAGCTGGCCCCCCTTTGCCTGTTCTTGGTAGCTCAGTTCCTGATAAGCAACTAACAGGGCTAACTCTCTTAACTCACTACAGATGATTCTCTTCCCAGGGCTTGCTTATTCTCTTATTCTGGGTCTGAAGAAGCAATGAGGTATGGATGGCCATGTCCAGGGATCATGTGAGACATTTAAAATAGATCAGAAAAGGAAAGCTCAGTCCTTGGTGAGTCCTAATACTAGAACTCTTCACTGTAGCTTGCTCTCAGTGCTGTTCTATCCACCCTATACTTTCATCAAGTTGATTGGAGGATTTCTTCCCAAACACTTCTTTACATTTTTATCTACCAAAATCAGAAAGGAGATAAAGTTTCATAAGGCATTAATTAATGGGCCACTCCCAGTATTATGTCCTTTGGCATCTGCCAGTTGGTCACGGCTTTTGAACCATTCAAGGTTTCACACACTTGACAAGTTGTAAATATAACTATTCAAAGTCTGAGCCCCTTGTAAAACAGGCTTTGCTCCAAAGGGTGGAAGGGCCCCTGCAGGTAAGGATACTATTCCCTATGTGGACAGAGGGAGAGGAGGGAGGGAGACAAGGTGGGAAGTAGGGAAGGAAGGAAGGGAGAAAGGAAAGAAGTAAGGAAGGGAGGAAGGAAGGAAGGGAGGAAGGAAAGAAGGAAGAAAGGAAGGAAGGAAGGAAGGAAGGAAGGGAGGAAGGAAAGAAGGAAGAAAGAAAGGAAGGAAGGAAAGAAGAAAGGAAGGAAGGGACGGAGGGAGGGAGGAGTTGTGCTGCCCAACTGGGACTGGCCAGCTGGGTCCCCAGTGGGGCAGCTACTACTACTCACAGATTGTTTTTTATTGTTTGTCCTTTATACTCAAAGAGGGCCATAGCAACGGGATGTGATAGATATCATGACTTGCAGGTGAATTGTATTTCAGTGAGGCATGTCTGGGCAAAGTCAACAGCCTCACTCTCTTCTCCAGAGAGGGTCCAGTGGCCAGATATTGATCAGGAAGACTAGAGATACCCCCTCTAACACCAATTAAATACCAGATGCCCTATTACAATCTCTAGATTGCAGGTGTTTAAAAAAAAAAAAAGAATGTTCTAACAGAGAAGGAGGTGAATTACTAATTCAAGGTCCTAGGGAGTAGGTGTTTTAAGGGAAAGCCTCAGGGTCATTTGGCAGAGGCAGGATGTTGGTTGCAATGACTATTCTGGTCCCTTCCAGACCACAAATATGGGCACTATTGGTCAAGGCCTCCTCATGGTATGGAGGCCTGGATGGGGGTGGTGAGGGGTGGGGGTGGCTGTGGTGGGGCTAATCCGAAAGAGAGTTGTGAAAGAAGCTGTTAGTTGTTGCTGTTCCTTCTGGTCATGTTTCTTTGCCATTGCCTTCATGCTAGTACTTGGCCGCCCAAAGAAATCAGTCAACGAGTTTTTGCTGATGCCTACCAGTTTTGTAGAAAGAACAATAGATCTGGACTCAGACAGCCTGGGTTTGAATCTAGTCTCTGCCATTTGGCACCTGTGTGACTTTGGGTAAGACCCTTAACCTCTTTGTATCTCAGTTTCCTCATCTGTAAAATGAAGGGATTGAACTAGGTGACCTCTGAGGTCAGTTCCTTCCAGCTCTAAATCTATGACTCAATGTTATTTTCCCCATTGAACTATTTGCACCTGGAGGACAACGCCTCTATTGTAGGGTGTTGGGTGAAGGTGGAGGTCAGATCTCCAGTTCCTGGTATGATGCCTTTTGAATTTTGTTCAGTGTTTTTTCAGTTGTGTTTTACTCTTCATGACCCCATTTGGGATTTTCTTGGCAGAGATGCTAGAGTGGTTCTCCTTTCCTCCTTCAGCTCATTTTACAGATAAGGAAACTGAGGTAAACAGGGTGAAGTGACTTGTCCAGGGTCACCCAGCTAGGTCATATCTGAGGACAGATTTGAAATCAGGAAGATGGTTTCCCAGCACTCTTTCCACTGCACCCCCTTTCTCGAATTGAGAGTGAAATCATTAAATCATAGCATGTTAAAGTTGGAAAGGACTTTAGAGTTCATCTGGTTCAGGAATTCTTAACCCATAGTCCATTAACTTGTTTTTAAAAAATACTTTGATTACTGTTTTTCACTATGTGCTTTCCTTTGGAATCCTACATATTTTGTGAATTAAAAAAATTATTCTGAGAAGGAGCACATAGGTTTTACTAAACTGCCAAAGGGACACACACACAAAAGGTTGAGAACCTCTGATCTATTGGTGATGAAGAAAAGGAGGCAAGTGACCAATATCCCACAGCCATTAGGTGGCAGAGCCAGGGCCAAGGCCCTGGTCTAACTTATAGTCCAGGGCTCCCTCCCCACAGGACAGACAATAAACATTTATTAAGAGCCTACTACGTATCAGCCCCTGTGGTAAGTGCTGGGGATATAAGGAGAGGCAAAAATCCATGCCTGCTCTCAAGGAATTCAGTCTGCCAGGGGAGGCAACATGCAAGTAACTATGTATAAATGGAATAAATCAGAAATAATCAACAGAAGATTAAGGAGGTAGGAGACCTATGTCTAGACTTCACCCTAGATTGTTTCTCTTCAATTCGTTGCTCTTTCTGCACCATTAGACAAGGTGTAGCTGGGCAGTGGGCAGCTAGCTTGAAGTAGAGGTAAGTAAGTGTGTGCCCAGAGACCCCAGGAATAATGGCAGAGGATATGCAGGGGATCTAAAACCTGGGAGTCAACATTTATCCTCCAAGAGCTAAGGATGTGGGGATTTCAGATAGCTCAGCAGCACTGTAGGGGAAATGTTTGGGGGCAGAGGAGCCCTTCCTGACGTCGCCAAACCATCGGTTTAGCTTGGAGCCCCCACCACCAAAGCTGAAAGAACATTCCTTCTCTAGATTTGTATGAACTGTATGGACTGAAACAGACTAACCAAGCGGAACCAGTGGGACAATCTGTACAATAATGGCCATATTGTCAAGACATTTTGAAAGACTTGCGAAATCTGATCAACACAATGAACAACTAGTATTCCGGAGTACCAGTGATGAAACATGCTACCCACCTTTCGACAGAGGGGATGAATTCAGCGCATTGAGTGAGGCATAAATTGTTTGGAATGGCCAATGTGGAGATCAGTTTCCTCGAATATGCATATTTGTTACAAGGGTTTTCTTTTTTCTCTTTTTCCTTTTTCAATGAGGGAGAGAAAATAAAAGAGAGAAAGTGAGAGGGAAAGAAAGAAAAGGAGGAAAGAAGAAGGAAGAAAAAGAGAAAGTAGGAAAGGAGGGAAGGGAGGGAGGAAGGAAGGAAGAGGGGAAAGAAGGAGGGAGGAAGGAAACAGGGAAGAAAGGAAGGAAGGAGGGAGGGAGGAAGCAAAGAAGGAATGAAAGAGGGATGGAAGGAGGTAGGGAAGAAGGGAGGAAAGAAGGAAGGAAGGAGAGAGGGAGGAAAGGAGAGAGGGAGGGAAGGAGGAAGAAAAGAGAGAAGGAAGAACATTTTTTCTCTTCAACCCACTGTTACCTATCTCCACCACTCAGAGCTCTCTTCCCTCCCACCTCCACCTCCACCCAACAAGAAGTGAGTCCTGACAATACCATCTCCCCATTCTGACATCTGGATGGCTGGTCCCCTGGGATCTGGGTTTCGTTCACTACCTTCCTCCCTCACTTCCATCTCACACCACCTCCTGCTTTGAAGCTAGGTCTCCCGGGGACAGAAGGGTTGGGATGATAAAAGAGTTAGGGCTGAACTATCCTGGGTCCCATGGGGCCCTTCTGCAGTAGACTGTGGGCTTGTTAACTGCTGAGGGTGCCTGAGGGTCCCTATCCCTACCTGCATCTTCTAGGCAGGTCAGTAAGATGCTGAGTAGGTTGGAGTTACTTAGTAGGAGACAGAATTAGTCCACAGCAGTTTCGCCTCTTCTTCCTGGTAATGACTCCTGATATAGACACATCCCCTCCCCCGTCCCCAATCAGAAAGCTTGACCTCAGTTCTAGGTCCCCCAGGGGGAGCGTTCCCACTGCTGCTAGGCAGGGAGAGACTTTGTGTGGAGGGGGCTGGGAAATGTATTGACATGGATTGTTCCTCCCCCCCTCAAACATGTAAGCTATGAGCTCCCGTAAGGAGGGAGCTGGGCCTTCAGATTGCAGCAAAACTCCAACTGCCCATCAGGGACTTAGGACCCTTTCCTGGGACTCAAGTATCTTTCCTTCTCCAGCTCCGCCTCATTTGGCCTTCAACACATTGTCAGCTGTCATCACTTGGAGAGCAAGAGAATCAATTTTTTTTTCAATTGTGAGAGTAGATCAGGCCACAAACTTTATACTACCAGACAGCTATAGAGTACAGCTTTGTTCAGGTTAGGAGGTGAGATCTGGGTTCAAATCCAACCTCAGATAGCTATAAACTGCCTGATACTGGACAAGCCACTTAACCTTCCTTAGGCCTCAGTTTCTCCATCTGTTAAATGAAGTGTTTGGGCTAAATGGCCTCTGAAGTGCCTTCCAGTCATTATAGATTACAGATCTATAATCTCATGATGCTTAGAAGTCTGATTCCAATCTCTTCCTCTTACTAGTCACGTAGCTTTTAGCAAGGCTTCTCTCTTCTTGGGGCCTCTGTAAAATGAGTGACTTAAACTAAAAAAAAGGTCCCTTTTAAACTATTTTTAAGTTTTTATTTTAAATTAAATTTCTATTGATCTACTTTTTTTTTTTTACATTGCCGATATTTCTTCCTCTATCTCCCCCTAGCTATTTTACACAAAAAGTTTACAATCTATAATCAGTCAGCAAGGTGCTGCTGAGCATAGGGTGTCGGTCTTGAGTTCAAATCTTGCCTCAGGCAAAGGCAGCTAGGTGGCACAGTAGAGTACCTGGCCTGGAATTAGGAAGACCTGAGTTCAAATGTGGCCTTAGACACTTGTTAGCTGTGTGACCTTGGGCAAATTGCTTAACCTTATTTGCCTCAGTTTCCTCATCTGTAAAATGAGTTGGAAAAGGAAATGGTAAATCATTCCAGTTGTCTTTACCAAGAAAACCCCAGATGGGGTCATGAAAAGTCAGACATGACTGAAAAATGACTGAACAACAATGACATTAATAATTGGCATTTAAGTTTTGTAAGATGCTTTTAATCCATTATTTTATTTGAGTGTCATAACTCAGATTATGGGGTATGGGGAGTTTCCATTTTAACTATAAAATTGTGGTATACTTAGGGCTTGGGGGCAATATGACTAATAACAAGCTGTCATTTATGGAGAACTTTAAAATTTGCACAGAATTTTAACACACATTAATCTCATTTGGCCCTCCCTTCCTCCCTCCCTCCCTCCCTCCCTTCCTTCTGTCTATTCTTCCTTTTTTCCTTCCTTCCATTTTCTTTCTTTCCTTCTTATCTTCCCCCTCCCTCCCTCCCTTCCTTCCTCTTTTCTTCCTTCTTTCCTTCCTTCCTTCCTTCTTTCCTTCCTTCTTCCCTTTCTCCTTTCCTTCTTTCTTTTCTTCCCTCCCTTCCTCTCTTCCTCCCTCCTTCCCTCTCTTCCTCCTTCCTGCCTTCCTTCCTCCCTTCTTTCTTTTCTTCCCCCCTCACTCCCTCCCTTTCTTTCCTAGATCTGCCTATCTCTCCCAGATTGGAAGTGTAGCAATCATTCCTATGTCCCATCCTACTGTTGATTGACACAGAAGCTTTGACCAGCTCTTTTTTTCCATCATGAACCTGTCCCCTCTCCTAGGCAGCCTGCTCCCGGTGGCTCACCATATTTGTGCCAGTCTCTATGTAGACACATGATTGGTTGCAGCTCAGAATTTCAGAGCTCAATTGATTTGTCCTTCTTTAGTAGCAAGAATTGCAGGCGTGTGCCACTGTGACCAGCCATCTTTACACAGGACTTTTAGTAAATGCATGTAATGTTATTGCCAGAATTTTTCTACTTCCTTTGACAGGCAGATATATTTTTTTGGTGAAAAGTCAAATTGCAGCAAGGAATAATGGAGTGAGGAAGACCTGGATTCAAGTCTCATCTATGACACAAAGTGTTTGTGCATCCTTGGACAAGTCCCACTACCATTGAGTGCCCTGAACAACTCTCTAAGACAGTGGTTTACAAAAGTGTGTGTGTGTGTGTGTGTGTGTGTGTGTGTGTGTGTGTGTATCTTTAGATATTTCCCAGTTACATGTAAAAAATTTTTTAACATTCATTTTTTTTAAATTTACTTTTAGTTTACAAGATTCAGTTCCACAATCCCTTGAGTTTCAGATTTTCTCCCCTCCCTTCCCCCGCCATGGGGGCGTGCAATCATGTATAGGATCTGCAAATACTTTCACATTGTACAATAGTCTGGTTGTATAGAAGGTTAACATTCATTTAAAAAAGATTCTTTCCCTCCCTCCTACCCTTCCTTGAGAAGGCAAACAACTTGATATTGATTATATATGTGAACTCATGCAAAACACATTTCCATATTAGCCACATTGCTAAAGAAAACAGGCAGGAAAACAAGAAAAAGAAAGTAAAAAAAGGCTTCAATCTCTATTCAGAGTTCATCAGTTCCTTCTCTGAAGGTGAATAGCACTTTGCGTCATGCATCCTCTGGAGTTGTCTTGGATCGTTGTAAAACAAGGGTTCTTAACCTTGAGTCCGTAAACTTGTGTGGTTTTTTAAAAAAAATATTTTGATGACTGCATTTCAGTCTATAGTTATCCCTTCTACATGGCGACTTCCCCATCATGGTTTCAATATGTTGTGGGTTGGCACAAGAAATTAGATGGGAATTTGGGGAAAGTTTTTCAGAAGCCACAGACAACAGGTGAAGGCCAACAGATGACAGAAAAAGGTTTGAAATTCAGAAACGCATAAAACATGTGTAGTATTATATAATATCAACATATTTTATCTTTTAATGCCATGATAATTCAGACTTTCTCTCTGGTATGGAGGAACAAAAAATTTTATGTGGTTTTCCAGATTGTAGGGGAGCCATGCTCCTACCCACTGTGATATGGAAGGGTTATCTGTAATTGGTTTACTTTGTAATTCTATGTGTTTTATTTTATGTGTCCGATAACATTATTCTAAGAACAATCTTTGCCAGATTCCCAAAGCAGTCTGACATAAAGAAGACTAACCCTGGCTCCAATATTATAAATTGAAGATTCACTCCCAAACTCTGTTGGTAGAGGGTATCCTCACTGGGATTCCTTATACCAAAGAAAATCATAGATCAACTCACATTTAAGTGCTTGTTGCTGGCCCAACACTGAGCTAACATTGTTTGTGTTTTTTTGATCATGATTCCATTTGGGGTATTCTTGGCAAAGATACTGGAGTGGTTTGCCATTTCCTTCTCCAGCTCATTTTATAGATGAGGAAACTGAGGCAAACGGGGTTGAGTGACTTACCAGGGTCACACAGCTGGTATGCGTCTAAGGCCACATTTGAACTCAGGAAGATGAGTCTTCCTACATGCAGGCCCAGCACTGTGTCCACTGAGCCACCTAGCTGGATAGCTAAACATTAGGAATGTAAAAATACATAAGTGAGATAATCCCTATCCTCAAGGAACTTACATTCTAAGGGAAGGAGACAACATGAATAGGGGACTGATGGCCTGGGAAGAGAGTTTTAGTACCTGTGGAGTCAGAGATGATGCATTGATCCATAGGGCAGCCCCCTAATAGAACCTTTCCAGAAGCCTAATGATAGTAATGGTAGGCAATAACACACATAGTTTCAGATCTTGCTTTGGGCCCCTCAGATGCCTTGTCTTGGCTCTGCCTGGAAATTGGGAGATTTAGATTTACATCGTGGGCAGCGACGTGGCATAGGGCATAGAACACCAGGCTTGGAGTCAGAAAGACTCATCTTTCTGAGTTCAAGTCTAGCTTCAGACACTTCGTAGCTGTGTGACTCTGGACAAGTCACTTAACCTTCTTTGCCTCCATTTCCTCATCTGTAAAGTGAGCTGGAGAAGGAAATGGCAAACTGCTACAATTTCTTTGCCAAGAAAACCCCTGAACGGGGTCACAGAGAGTCAGACATGACTGAAAAATGATTAACGTCATTCAGTCTTGTCAGATGTCTGTCCTGGTGCTGCAGCTCGCTGTAGGATTTTGTGAAAGTCAGCAGATCTCCCTGGGTCTCTATTTCTTCATCTATAAAATAGAGATTATAATCTTGGTCCCACAGGGATAGAGAAGACGAAATGAGACCGACGGGAAAAGAGGGTGCTCTAAATTTAAACCCGAGTCAATACTAAAAGCATCTTTAATAGATACCCAGGACCAAGAAGTCAGCCCGACTGCGTTGAGGCCAAGCCTGGCCAGCAGCAGAGTCAGCACCCTTTGGGAATTATCTCACGTTCCTTTGTCCATATACATCCTCTCAATATGTTGAAGAGTCAGTTCTTCAGCCAGAAGCTTGATGGGAACTCCTCACTATAGTCGGACCACAAAGGCTGAGGCCCCGGGCTGCAATACCAGGTGTGTAGTCAGGAAAGCATGCAATCCAAGAGAGGGAGAAACAAGACAAGAATGGGAGAGTGGGGTAGAATCCAGGGAAAGGAACGTCCCAAGCCAAATGATCTGTGGAAGCTGGTGGCCTGGGTACTGAGTCAGCCATCAAGGCCTGGAAGGTGAAGAGGCCCAGGGTCAAAGTAGGGCATTGAGACAAAACCCAGCTAAGCAGTCAGAACAGCAAGAGGGAGGAACCTACGGTAAGGCATGGTGACCTTGGAACTAAGGAGTTCTCTTCTCAGAGAGGAAGCCTCTTAAAATAACCAAAACATTTTAAATGACAAAAAACTGACATTCTTTTTTTTTTAATGAAATTTTTTTTGGAAAGGTGGTTGGGGTCAAGTGACTTACCCAGGGTCATACAGCTAGTACGTGTCAAGTGTCTGAAGCTGGATTTGAACTCAGGTCCTTCTGACTCCAGGGCCAGTGCTGTATCCACTGCACCACCCAGCTGATATTCTTATGGAACTTTAAGGTTTGCAGAGGGCTTTACCCCCATGAGAGGTACTGGACTAGAGTAGATGGCTCCTGAGACCCCTTCCACCTCTAGATCAGTTACCCCATGACAGTAACCCCTGAGAGATTGTTTTACTCCTTATTTTTCAGCCAAGATAACTGAGACTCAGAGGTTAAGTAACTTCCCTAGGGACCATGAGGTCAGGTCTTCCTGAATTCCGAGTCCTGAGCTTGTCATGATAACATGCTGCCTGTGGGAAGATACCCCGACCCACTCCTCTTGCAGAGGCTGGAGGTCCGTGGGTATGGAACATTGCCTGTATTTTCAGATTTATTTTTTATATTCATCAGTTCTTCTGATTTCGTCTCTTCATTCTTTTTCTTGAAAAAATATTTGTTATATGGGATGGCTCTTTGGGAGGGAGACGACGGGGAAGGATACTGGGAGAAATTCTGGGTGGTGCCAGGTTTGGAGTCAGGAAGACTTATCTCCCTGAGTTCAAATCTAGCCTCAGACACTTCTTAGCTATGTGACCCTGGGCAAGTTACTTCACTCTCTTTGCCTCAGTTTCCTCATCTGTACAATGAGCTGGAGAAGGACATGGTACAAACCATTCCAGTATCTCTGCCAAGAAATCCCCAAATTGGGTCACAAAGAGTCAGACATGACTGAAATGATTGAACAACAAAAAATTCAATAAAAATTTATTTTTTCAAAAAGAAAAAAAAATACAAGATGGTTTTGGGAAGCAGGGAGTAGGGTAGTAGCAGGGAAAAGTCTCCTACGGAAGGTGGCTCCTGAGCTAGATTTTCAAAGGAACCAGGGATTCCGAGAGTCTGGGCATGGCGATGGTGCATTTCAGGCATGGGAGTCATTTAGTACAAAGACGTGGCGGTGGGAAATAGCGTACTATGTGTGAGGAGCAGCAAGTAACTGTCTTTCCATGGAAAGTACAAACCTTTAAGTATAGTTTATCGATAGGAGTTAATATCCCCTTCCCACTGATCACACTGAAACCCGACTCCACTTCTCTCCCTGCTCTTTGCTTTCCTCCATTTAACTCCCTTGAAAGCTAGGACTTGGTTGATGACGCAGTGTTGCGCCAAGAGTCAAAAAGACTTGAGTTCACTTCCATCCTCAGACACTTGCTAGCTGTGTGAGTCTGGACGAGTCACTTAACTGCTGCCTGCCTCAGTTTCCCCGGCTGTAAACTGGAGGTAACAATAGCACCTGCCTCGCAGGATTGTTTTGAGGATCAAATGAGATCGTTGACTTTCGGTCTTTCAGTCGTGTCTGACTCTTCAGGACCCAGTTTGGTGTTTTCTTGGCAGAGATAATGGAGAGGTTTGCCATTTCCTTCTCCATCTTGTTTTATAGATGAGGAAACTGAGGCAAACAGGTTTCAGTGACTTGCCCAGGGTCATATAGCTCATAAGAGTCTGCATTTGAACTCGTGTCTTCCTAATTCTAGCCAGGCGCTCTCGCCACTGTACCGCCTAGCTTCCCTTTAAATGCCGTATTTGTAAAACACTTTGCAGACCGTAAAACGGTGTATGTAATTGCTATTATTATTAATCTAATAACACGTCTATGATACATTACAGTTCGTGATACACCTTCCCCACAATCTCCCCATGATAGAGGGAGATCCTATTATCTCCATTTCACAGATAAGAAAACTGAGGCTTAGAGTAAACGATGATTTCGTCCATGATCACACAGCTTGAAAGAGGCTAATCTGGAACTAGACACCGAGTTCTTGTGACTGTTGAGTCCAATGTTCTTTCCAGCACTTGACACTTCCTCCCTAAGAGGTTATTGTTATGAGATATAGAGCGAGGAGGGATGGGGGTGGGGAATGGGGGATTGGGGAGGTGAAGGGGGGAGGGAAGAACATCTAGTCCACCCTCTCTCATTTTACAGATTAGGAAACTGAGGCCCAGGGTTGCTGACTTGCCCAAGATAAGACAACCTCTAGAGGTCCCATGGAATAAAGGAAACTTGTCTCCTGTACCTTGTTGTTGTTTCTCCTTCATTCTTGAAGAGGACCAATGTCATCAGGAGGGTGATGTCATGACTTACATGTGAACTGGATTCAAGTGAGGCGGGGCCAGCCTCACTGTCTCCTTCAGAGTCAGGAGGACTGGTGATGGCCCAGGATTGGGGGGAGACCTCGGCTTTTTAAAGCTATGGTCTTTCCCAGTTCTGTTTGTCTGAGATGACACCCATTTAGTGATTAAAGGCTAGGTAAGAATTGAGGCAATAACTGGCCTAGTTTACTTTCACAAAAGCTGGGAAGGGAAGACCCTCAAGAGTTTCTGGCCAGAACTGAAAGAAATAATTGCTATTTACACTTACTCTGAGCCTCAGTTCTTACCTAGCCTTTAATTACTGACCTCAGATAAACTGAGACCTGGGAAAGACCTTAGCTAAAAAGGCCAGTCTCCTAAACAAACAAAAAACAACCCATGGGCTCAGTATAACTAGGCTGTGTATCTATACTTGCTCATCCATGTATCCTTAGCAATTCTTAGTGTCAGAAGTGGGATTTGGAGGCAGCCAGGTAGAACAGTGGAAGAAGCACTGGCCCTGGAGTCAGGAGGACCTGAGTTCAAATCCAGATTCAAACACTTGACACTTTCGAGCTGTGTGACCTTGGGCAAGTCACTTATCCCCGATTGCCTCACCAAGAAAAGAGGTGAGATTTGAACCCAGGTCCCCTAATTTAAAAGCCACTGCCTCACTATGTAATCTTTCAGGCTTTCCTCCACCCCTAGGCTCCCTTCTAGCCCCTCACTCCAGTTCTTCCCTATCTCCTCCTCTAGCCTAGAGGCTGTTCAGAAGCCCCTCAGGCCCAGTGACAGTCTTGTTATGGAAGGAAGAAGGGCCTGCTTTCTCTCCACTCTGGCCAAAGTCAGAGCCAATTGTTAGGGCTGTGGGAATGGGGCTCGCCTGGGGCCTTGTGCATAAAGATGAAGTTGATGGGGAGGGAGAGCTGGGAAGAGATAAAAAGTCCAAATGAAAGTGACTCTCCAGGCTTGAAAGCTCAGCTATCCCAGTGGTCCCCCAGGGGCCTAAGCCCTCCAGCTAGAAGGCACTGCCTGGGTTTTGTAGCTAATGGCTTTGGGAGGGATGAATAGGTCTCCAATTTCATAATCACCCCAGGGGGACTTGGAAGAAACTAGGGCCCTCTTCAGATAGAGCAAGCAGAACTATAGGATTAACCCTAGGAATACCATGTTGTGACCATGAAGGGAAGAAGGGCCTAGGGGAGCTGAAATGGCCTTCTAGCTCAGCCCCAGCGGCTGGCATGAATTCATAGAATGTTAGGAATGGAAGGGTCCTACTGTTTCGTTTTACAGATGAGGAAATTGAGGAACGGAGAAGGTCACTTGCACAAGGTCATGTAGACAGTGGAAATTTTGTTGATGCTGCGGGAGAAACGTTGCCTTTTGGTAGGGAGAGTATTGCTGCAGGAATAGAGGAGTCTGGGAGGAGGCAAGACCCAGGCCAGCACTGATTAAACTGCCTGGAATATTGCCCTGACCAGAAAGAAGTTATTCCTCACACATAAAAATAAGGAACACTCTTGAGGGTCTCAACCAAATCCATCAGCAAAGAGAAATCTGGGGGCAAGATAAGGGACCTTTTTTGTCCTTCCAAGCTTCCTGAGACTGAGAACAATGAGCTTCAGTAGCTTCCTCTGTAAAATGTGGCTTATAAATCTTGCCTTGAAGTAGAAGGCTAGTCCAGATGATGGCTGTTTAAGGTGATGCTATGGATTGTAAGGAGGAGGGGGAGGGGGAAGACTTCCTATATAGACGATTGGTGGCCCAGTGGATAGAGCACTGGGCCTGGAGTCAGGAAGCCCTGAGTTCAAATCTAGTCTCAGACACTTACTAGCTGTGTGACCCTAGGCAAGTCACTTATCCTCTGCTGCCTCAGTTACCTCAACTGTAGAGGGTAATATCATTTACCTCACAAACTTGTTGTGAGGACCAAATGAGATAATGTTTGTTATATCATTATTATATATAATGTACTGGTACATGGCAGGCGCATTTTCTCTTCCCCTCCACCCCTCGGGCTCTGGGCCTGAAGTAGACCCAGTCACCAGGTCCTTAAAGACCATCTTTTACAAATCAAAGCATGGAGCCTTGCACAGGGTACGTGATTAATCAATATTTTCATAGGAATAAACAGATGATGTTAGTTACCCATCTGGCATTAAGCCGATCACTTAACCTCTGCCTCAGCCCCCTAAAGCAGCACCCAGCTCCCGGGGTTACAGGGAGGAGTAAATGAAACCACATTTCTAGAGCACTTTGTAAACCTTAAAGAGCTCCATAAATGCTCGCTCTTAGCGATGACTGTTAATAACGGAGCCTGTGATTTCATCAGGACACTGTTATTCGGTTGTTCAGTCATTTCAGACTCTGTTCTGTCCTCTACCTTCCACTGTCTCTCACTCTCTTTTTTAAATAGTATTTCCCCCAATTATAAGTAAAGAAAGCTTTTAACATTCACTTTTATAAAATTGTGAGTTCCCAGCTTTTGCGTCCCTCCCTCTCCTTCCCGCTCCCAAGACAGCATGCAATCTGATATGGGATATACATGTCCGATTATATTAAACATATTCCCACATTAGTCGTGTTGTGAAAGAAGAATCAGGACAAATGGGAAAAACCAGAGAAAGAAAAATCAACAACAACAAAAAGGTGAGAACAGTATGCTTTCATTTGCATTCAGACTCCATCGTTCCTTCTCTGGATATGAGCAGTATTTTTCTTTTTTCTTTTTCTTTTTTTTGCTTTTTTGGAGGGAGAAGCCTGGGCAGTTGGGATTAAGTGACTTGTCTAAGGTCACACGGCTAGTTTTGTGTTAAGTGTCTGAGGCCGGATTTGAACTCAGGTCCTCTTCACTCCAGGACCAGTGCTCTGTTCACTGAGCCACCTAGCCGCCCCAATGGGTAGTATTTTTCATCGTGGGTCTTTTGGAATCGTCTTAGATCCTTTCCACTCTCTTGACGTCTGTCCAAGCTCATGTTCGTGTTCATTGTTCTCATGATACCATCTACCCATCTCACCATTCGCCGTCTCTTTCCCAACATCAGGGTCTTTTCCACTGAGTTCCGTCCGTCCTTTCCTTGTGTGGCCGAAGTAAACTGATCAGGTATTCCATGTTTGCTTCTGTTGCTTCCTGGTCCTCATACAGGCTCCTCAGAAGAGAAGTAAGATGATCTGGTACTCCCATCTCTTTGAGGACTTAATGACAGAGTACAGGTTCTTCAAACCCCCTTGAACTCTCCTAGGATCTTCCCACTAGATCTGGCACTCACCCGAGGTTATAAGCCTTTCATTAATGCAAGGTCCAATTTTCTGTTACCCTTAACCTAGCCTAGCCCTCCCTTATCTGTTATATCCAGATAGCCATCCTCTGTTTCCCACCCTTAATCCCAACCTAGAGGCAACCAACCTCTAGTCACCCCAGCCTACTGGCCACTGCCATCCAAATCCTCCCTAAACCCTTCCTCCAATCACTCCAGACTATTTGGCTTACCCCAGATTCCTCCCATGTTCTTTCTGTATATGAGATCCATCTCAGCCTCCATGAAGGTGCTCAGATCCATTCTGGCCCCTTGTGTCAACACAAGCTCAGATTCCTTAAGAATCTAGCCAATGTTCAGATTCCTTAAGAGTCTGGTCAATATCGTAGATTTTTGATAAACTTTGTTTTTCTCTGACTGAAGGAAGGTTTGGTTTTAATTCATTCCAGCAGGACCCACATGTCGCTATTTTGGAGTCCCAGCACACCTAAACCTTAACATAGCTACATTTTGTTGTGATCCACACAGTCAAAGGCTTTAGTGTAGTCAGTGAAGCAGAACTCCTTAATGAGGACATGCCTTCCACCAGTGCAGTTTGTCACCCTGTCTCTGAAACATATAGTCTTAAAGAGTTATCCTGAACACTGGGAGTAAAATGAGCTGCCCAGGGTCACACTGCCAGTATATGTCAGAGACAGAAAACAGACTCCTTCCAGCTACTCTCCAGGCTGCCTCTCATATTAATAACAGTTGACAGTGGTATCACATTTTAGATATTTCAGAGAGCTTTACATACATAATATACATATTCTCATATTCTTTTCATTCTCCCTTAGTAAATGAGGCTCAGAGGAATGAATTTATTTGTTCACAATCCCACACTAATGTCGGAGTCAAGATCTGAATGTAGCTCTCAGCTAACTCTCCAGGCCAGCTAGGTGACACAGTGCTTGAAGTGCTGGGCCAGAAGTCAGGAGGACCTGACTTCAAATCCAGCTTCAGACACTTAGTAGCTATGTGATCCTGGGCAAGTCACTTAACTCTGATTGCCTCAATTTCCTTATCTGTAAAATGAGCTGGAGAAGGTAATAGCAAACCATTCCATTAACTTTGCCAAGAAAACCCCAAATGGGCTCATGAAGAGTTGGACATGACTGAACAACAACAAAAACCCACGAGTCCTGCACTCTTGCCACAATACGGTCCCATCTTTCTTAAGTTTTGATGAACCTCAGACACCACTTTGAGAACCTTGAAATGGGCTGCCCATCCTTTAGAATGCAAATAGATATATTCTCCTTATTCCAACACATTATCAGGGGAAATGTTCTCACATGGTCAGACTTAAAGATCCTTCCTCCCCTCTTCCCTTTGCTCAAATTCACCTTGGGAATCTTGGGAATTCCTCTTCCCCTTAGAGGCTGATTAACAAAGGGTCCCCAGAATCCCAGAACAACACGGTCACAGAATGTCAGAGCAGACGGTGGCCTTGGAGCACAGACTCTCAGAGAGACAGAGACATCAGAAATCACAGCAGCGGGGCTTTAGAGCTGGAATGGGCCTCTGAGACTGTCTGGTCCCACTCTCCCATTTTATAAAAGAAGAAACTGAGGCCCAGAGTGTGGTTAAGTGACTTGTCCAAGGACACACAGGACAAGCAAGTGGAAGAGTTGGCCTCTGAATCCATTTCACTGAAGCCCAGAGAAGGGAAAGGACATGAACAAGGTCACAAAGTAAGTCCACAGAAGAGTCAGGATTGGAATCCAGATCTGCCTCACATCCCACCACCATCCTAGTTTACCATTCTCCACCTGTTCCTCTTCTAGTTTAATAACCTCTCTTCCCTTCATCCCCAACACAAAAGAAGACCTGTGCTTCCTCCTGGGCTTCCAACAAGCAGAAGAAAAAGAGAGGGAGCAGAAAAACACAACCCCTGCATTCTGTGCTCTTGCCGGCTCAATGCTGTAGTGGAGATCAGCACGGCCGGCCACGGTCCCAGTGGCTTACACATGTCCAGGTCAGAGAAACAGAATCAGAGAATCACAGGCCTCAGAGAGCCACCGAGTCCAACCAGAACTGGGATAAAACCTTCGTGTGCCTGAGGCGAAGTTTGACAATTGTGATTCCCCCTTACCCCTCCCTCCTAAATCTGAAAAATCCTGTCTGCCCGGTGTGCCACTGTCCCCTAGAGCTTGGAGCATTGACTGAGACACAAGTGACATCACAAAGTGCATACCTCAGTGCCATGGAGGGAGGAATTTCCTGGAGATAAAAATGCATGCGTTTTAAAAAATCATTTGAAAAAAGTATCCTCTGTGGCACCCCCTGGAGTTGTGCCCTACTTGGCTTACCTGTCTTGCCTGCCTTTCTATGCTACAGAGAGGAATTTTCTGGCACTGATACGTGTGTAGTGGAAATGGGCTGGATTTGGAGTAAAAGGGCCTAGATTCAAATCTTGACCCTGCTGCTTAAAACCAGTATGGTCTGAGGCAGGGATGGGGAACCTGCGGCCTCAAGGTCATGTGTGGCCCTCTAGGTCCTCAAGTGTAGCACTTGAGAACCTAGAGCAGGTTCCTCATCCTTCTGAGGTAAGTCACGTAACCTCTCTAGGCCTTGGCTCCTCATCTATAAAATTAAGAATGGGACTAGGTGAACTTCCAGCTTTAAATCTACAGTCCTATAGTCCTGTCAGTTGTCATGGGGTCCTGGGTGCAATCCCCTCAAACTATAGATAAGAACTAGAGTCGTTTTTTGGCATGCCTAGCTTCTCATTTCATGACCTTCCCTCTATGTCCCCTCTCTCACTGAATGTTTGAGAGATTCTGAAGGAAAGTATGGGAGAGAAGAGGTATTAGACTAATTGGCAAACTGAAGGTCTACAGAGCTGTGGTGCTGACCTCTTTGTTGTATGCCTGTTAAAACTGAACAGTATGGCAGCATCATGCCAGGAAACTGAATCACTTCCATTTGAATTGTCTTGGGAAGATTCTGAAGATCACCAGGCAAGATAAGGTACTCTGGTACCTTAGGATTAGAATCCAGTAAGAACTAAGGTTCTTACCTGAACTAGACTGCCAAACATTCAAACTCTACTTCAGAGAGCGGAACTCCGATGGGCTGGCCACGTTGTTTGAATGCGAAAGATACACTTGTCTAAAAGACTATTTTGTGAAGAATTCACTCAGGGCAAACATTCACATGTTGGTCAGAAGAAGTGATACAAGGACACTCTCAGGTTCTCTCTTAAGAACTTTGGAATTGATTGTGTGGCATTGGAGACACTGGCACAGGAGTGCCCAGCATGGCGTGCCCCATCAGAGAAGGTACTGTGCACTATGAGCAAAGCAGAATTGAAACAGCTCAAAGGAAATGCAGGATGAACCAATTTAGAGAATCCACCCCAAATGTTCACATGAACTATTTGTGCCCGATCTGTGGTAGAGCATTCTGAGCTCATATCGATCTGATCCGTTGGACACACTGAAGCTTGACTCTAGCAGAGTGATGTCATTTTGGTCCTCTTGGAGAATGAAGGACAACAACCAACCAGTCAACCAGACAACCAGCCAACCAACCATGGATTTTCTCTTTCTATATCTAGAGACAGTTGCATGGCATAGTGGATAGAGTACTAAGCCAAGAGTCAGGAAGACCTGAATTAAAATCTAGTCTCAGATGCTTCCTAGCTATGTGACCCTGGGCAAGTTACTTAACTGCTATCTGCCTTAGTTTCCTCAACTGTAAATGAGAATAATAATAGTACTTACTTTTTAGGGTTGTTTGTGAGGGTCAAATGAGATATTATTTGTAAAGTGCTCAGCACAAGAGTACTTCCTTCCTTCCTTTTTTTTTCTCTCCTCCCTTTCTTCTTTCTCTTCCTTTCTTCATTCCTTTTTTCTGTCTTCCTTTTCTTCCCTCATTTCTTCTCTCCTTCCTTCTTTCCCAATTTCCTTCCCTCCTTCTTTCCCTCCTTCCCTTTTTCCTTTTCTCCCTCCCTCCCTCCTTCCTTGCTTTCTTCCCCCCTTCCTCCCTCCTTCCTTGTCCCCTCCTTCCTCCCCTGTCTTTTCCTTCTTTCCTTCCCCCATAGGTATCCATTGCCTCCAAAGTCTTTCTCTACATCCTTTCAATCAATCAATTGTTCAATCTAAGTACTTGCAATGTTTTAGCTAAGCTCTGTAGATCTTCAGTTTAGTGTAATAGGCACTGGGTACAAAACCCAAAAATCTAAGTCTCTTCCCTCAAGGAGCTTATATTCATTCTATCAAAATCTGTCATCCTTTATACCATAGCATAAATGGAAAGAGTCCTGGGCTAGAATCATAGAATTGTAGTACAAGCTGGAAAAGACGTTAAAAAGCATCAAATCCAAACCCATCTCCCTTTCCCTTTCCTTCTCCTTTGCCTCTCCCTCTGTCTCTCTGTCTCTGTCTATTTCTCTCTCTTCTACTCCCCTCTCACTTTTGGTCTGTCTGTCTGTCTGTCTCAAACAGATGAGGAAATCAAAGGCTATAGAAGTGAAATGACTTACTCAAGGACACACCTGTGACAGAGAGAAGATGAGAACCTGGGCTCCCTGGCTCCAAATCCAATACCCTTGCCTCCACATCAAGCTGTTTCCCAATCAAGAACCTAGGATTCACGTCCTGATTCAACCACCAATTAGCTGTGTGATTTTGGACATATAATTTTCCTTCTACATTCCTGAGTTTCCTCATTTATGAAGTGATGGAACATCTCTAATGTCCTTCCGACCTCTAAAGTTTCATGATTCTATAATAATAATAACTAGCAATTATATAGGGCATCGAGGTGGCCCAATCAATAAAGTGCAGAACCCGCGGTCAGGAAGACCTTGGTTCAAGTCTGACCTCAGACGCTTACTAGCCATGTGACCCTGGGCACGTCACTTCACCTTCGTTGCCTCAGTTGCCTAATCTGTAAAATGAGTTGAAGAAGGAAATGTCAAACCACTCCAGTATCTTCACCAAGAAAACCTCAAAAGGGGTCACAAAGAGTCAGACATGAATGAAAATGACCAAACGACAACAACAATTATAGCCCAATATTTAGCACTTTAAGATTTGCAAAATTTGAAAAATGATCTCGTTTTATCCTCACAACAACCCTGTGGAGGAGAATAGAGTGAGGAGAGATGGAGTTGAGTAAAGGGAATGGAATAGAAGAGGGTGAAGGGGAATCCTCCACAAATGGTCACAGAAGATAAAGGAGCACAGACAAGTGGGACAGTTTTAAAAGTCACATGTTGAATGTACTATTGACTTAGAATGAAAAGCAAACTCCTCGACCCTGAGGTTCACCCTTTCTTGGACAGGCCCCTTTCTGTTTTACAATGTATGCTAAAATGCTCATTTGATTTGGTGTGCATTTAGTTCTGGATTTCAAAAATTAAATTAAAGAACAAAGTGGAACACAGCTGAATGGGATGAGGTTGAGTAGGAGGATGGAGTCAATAGAGTTGGTAATGGAGCAGACGAGAAGAGAAGGAGATGGTGTGGAGGTAGAATGAAGTTGAGATGAGTGGAATGGAATGGAATGGAATGGAGATAGGATAGAATGGAATGGAAATTTCCAAGCTCTCCTCTTTTGGGTGATTCATCATTTCCAACTTCTGATAGCCAAATGACTCAGCTCCTGCTAGGTCCTCTGTCTGAGGGAATAATGGGAGGGACTTGGTTGTCCTTTCTTAGGCATCAGACCCCAAGAGATAACCCTTCCCTGGATCCCATGATAAGGTGCCTTTTGATGGTTCTGGGGAATCCAGTCTCTTCAGAATGGCTTGGATCCCTCTCTTCCCCACAGGAGGCCCAGCTCCCCTGCACCAGCCACCTCCACCATCCTCCCAGCTGTCATAACCACAGTCCCAATCTGACAGGAGCCCAGAACGAATTTTTGCAGAGCATCTGTGGGAGCTCCCTGGGGATTGGCACCTGGCATGTGGGCACAATGCCACACCTAGAAAAAGGAAGTCTAAGTGACGTGTGACAGGATCTATTCTCCCACCCTCCCCCATCTCCATCACCTAACCTGGGGCACTGTAGTTCCTGTTGAGTGACTGTGGACTGCTCAGCATTTTGGCAGGCTTGTTCAACCATCAATTTGAAGAGCTATTTATTTTCCTCCCTGTTCTTCTATCATCACCTGAAGGTACAAGAAGGAACAAGGCCAAAGTGAAAGCAAGAATTTCAATGCCACCAAACTTGGAGAAGGGGCTGTGTTAGTGACCAAGCCAGACAACCTCTGGGAGGGGAGCCAGAGTTGGTGTTCTTCACTGGCTCTGGATAGTGACAACTGAGAGTCAATTATTCCTTTAGGGACAGTCATCTATGACCAGCCAGCTCGACTGGGAATATCATCTTGGCTATTCTTGGGATTTCTTATTGTCTTCTTCACACAATAGGAGCCGAGTCCCAGGCTTTTTGCTTTTGTCCCTTTGTCTCCTCCCTCAGAGAATTCCTCAGCTCTTCCAGCCTCAGTTCCCAACTCTAGACCCCTAAAGTGCTATCTCCAGGTTTGACCTTTCCTCTGAACTCTATTCCTTAACTCCAACTTCCTTGCTAAATGTCTCCACCTGATTCAATCAATCAGCAAGCATTTATCAAGAACCTATTGCATTTCAGGCACTAAGCCGGGCAAGGTTGCCATTTTCATCTTTTCCACCTTACCCATTAATTGAACATCAACTCAGCAAGAGGATCATTTAGAGCAAGGAGGGAACTTAGTGGTTACCTAGTCCAATTCCCTCATTTTATAGATGAGGAAACTCATGTCCAAGAAGGTTGTGACTTGCCAATCATAAAGGAAGTCACAGAGCCGGGAATCAAATCTAGACCTTCTGACTCCAAGGTCAGGGCTTGCTTCACTCCTTCACGTCTCTTGACATGTGAAGCAAGAGGAGAACATTTAAGTGTTGAGCTGTGTGGTTCTCTAGGGCAGAATTGGAGTTCTGATGTTTCTGACTCAAAGACCAATTCTATCTATCTAACATTCCATATTAAAGGATGAGGAAGCAGCAGCTAGGAGGATGGAAAGAGAGAAAGTCTTCAGTGAAGCTTACATACAGTCTTGTACTGGGTATGAAATTGTACTCAATGATCACCAAAGGCACTTCACTGCCTTCCCTAGTGCAGGTAAATGGTGATCAGGGAAAAGCCTGGCCCAGTTCAAATTGAGGGACATGAGAAAGGACTCTGGGAGGAGATCAAATTGTGGAGCTTTGAAAGCTGGGTATTATTAATGGATTTCATAGTGGACTGGATTTAGGGAACCCTAGGTTTGAATTCACCTCAGATGCCAAGTATGTAACCCTGGACAAGTCAGTTAACTTCCGCAAAACTCAATTTCCTCATTTGGGAAATGAGGAAGATGGACTTAATGACTTCGAAGGTCCTTTCTGGCCTCCAAATCGATCATCCTATGATCATGTTTGGCACATAGTAAGTAATAAAGAAATGCTTTTTGATGCATCTGACATCTATATTGTGCATTAGGATTTGCTTTAGGATTTACAAAGCATTATCTTCATTTACAGACTAAAAAAAACACCAAACAATCCTGAGGCTCAGAAAGTTCAAGTAATTTGTCCAAGGTGATGCAATTAATAAAAATTAAAAGCAGGATTTGAACCTGGGTCTCCTGGTTCCACTCGTTCCACTACACTGTGTTGCCAGTCTTTGTGTAGCTGTCTGGAACACAAGTCAGTGAAGTTCTTGACCTGGTCTCTGAGTCACATGTTAGTATATATTCCAGCCTGCTGGTTACCTCTTGAACCCCACCTCTGAACTCTGGGAATTGGGCAGGACAAGCTTATTCCTACTTAATGTCTGGATCTTGAATTATTTGTTGTTCAGACATTTCAGTCCTCTCTGACTCTCTGTGACCCCATTTGGGGTTTTCTTGACAAAGACACTGGAGTGGTTCACCGCTTCCTTCTCTAGCTCATTTTAGAGATGAGGAAACTGAGGCAAACAGGGTGAAGTGACTTGCCTAGGGTCACACAGCATGGGAGTGTCTGAGGCCAGATTGAACTCACAAAGAGGAGCCTTTCTGACTCCAGGTCCAGCACTCCATCCTCTGCACCTCTTAGCTGGCCTATCTTGAATCATAGGACCATAGGTTTAGACCTGGAAGGGACCTCAGAGGCCATCTAGTTCAACTGCCTGTCCATTTTATAGAAGAAGAAACAGAGACCTAGAGAAGTTAATCAAACCTTGCTTTGTTATTCTGCTGTAATAGATTTTTGGTATCTGACCCTGACATGGGCTGCTGACTAACTCTGCCCTAGACTTCTCCAGAACTGAAAGCCAAGGAGCTCTGGGTTCTGTTTGTGGCTGTGCCAGGAACTTCCTGTGTGACCTTAGGCAAGCCAGCGTTCCAGCGTTCTCCCCGCCTTACCTTCATCAGGGAGATTTGTGAGGATGCGAAGAATTAATGGATATGAAAGCATTCTGAAAAAAGAATAATTCTCTATAAATACAAGAGCTTATTATGAGACTGTCGGAGGGTGCCTAGTGGTGCTCTGGGGTTAGACTAGGACACTTTTCAATCATCCATTCAACAATTGGTTATTGAGCCGCTCCAGGGAACCCAGCCCCGTGCCAGTTGCTGCAGGGGACATAGGGAATTAAAAGACACACTCAGCGAATGAATGAGCTTATAGTCTAGCTAGGGATGGAAGACAGACCCACTCATTCATCTACTCATCCCCTTCCATTCAACAAACACCTATTCAGCACCTGCTCTGCAGGCAATAACGGGATCCTAGGATTTAAAACTAGTTGGGACCTTAGAGTTCAACTCCATTATCTTACAGTGAAGGAAACTGAGGCCAGAAGTGACTTATCCATGACCACACATGGAATATTATACTTGGAAAAGTCCTTAAATTCCTTATTTTATGGGTAAAGAAACAAAGGCTGTAAGGCTATTCTACTAAGGCTATCCTTCATTCTGCTGTCCCATGCCAATGTTTTCGCTCCTAATAGTTCACATCATGGTGCAGTGGCAAGACCAATGGATCTGAGGTCAAAAGATCTGGGTTTCAATCCCAGTTTGGTCATCAGGGCAACTAGATTGTTGTTGATTCATTCTTTGTTCTCGAAGAGGCCCAATGATCACAGGACCGGGATGTCCTGATTTGCAGGTGAGTTGGATTTAAGTGAGGCAAAGACAGCAGTCTCACTCTTTCCTCCAGAGCCATCAGAGTCCAGGGGTAAGACAAAGGTCTGGAAAACTGGAAATGGCCACAGTACAGGGGGAGGCCTTTACCTTTTTAAGCTAAGGTCTTTCACAGGTCTCAGTCTGTCTAAAGCAATGACCAGTCAGTAGTGAAAGGCTAGGTAAGAATTTGAGGCAAAAGCTAATCAGGTTTGTCTTTACAAAAAACATCTATCAGGGAGGGGAAGACTCTCTGAGTACTCGGCCACAACAGAAAGAATTGCTATTTACACTGACTCTGAGCCACCCAAACCCAAACAATGAGCAAGTGAGACTTGGGCTGGGGCCAATCATGGGCCAGTCAGTGAGAGCTAGAGTAATTTGGGTTTAAGGCATAGTCAAGTAGCTCCATTTAAAAATCAATGGACTCATCTTCCTGAATTCAAATCTAACCCTAGACACTTGCTTTGTGACCCTGGGCAAGTCACTTAACCCTGTTTGCCTCAATTTCCTCACCTATAAAATGAGCTGGAGAAGGAAATGGCAAACCATGCTAGGATCTTTGCCAAGAAAATCCCAAAGGGGGTCACCACTGAAACGATAACAACAAAATCAGCCACTTATTACTCGTGTGACTTTGGATTGCTGTCTTAGCTTGATGGCTTCACTCTCTGTATCTGTAAAACGAAGGGTTCAGACTCAATGACGTCTGAGGTCCCTTCTAACCCTAAAGATGGGATTCTGTAGTGCTATACATTTGCAGAGCACTTTCCTCACTAGAACCTTGTGGATTAGTTTTTAAATCTGTAAATGGAGACAATGCTTTGCAAACCCTAAAAGATACTTACTCCCTTGAGTCAGGCAGTATGAGTTCTATTAGGGTCATTTTACAAGAGAGGAAACTAAGGCACAAAGTGGGGAAAGGAAAGACAGTATCATTGGAGCCTTCACTGATGCCCACCAGCTGCTAGTGCCTCCCTCCCCTCACCTAGCCTCTCTCCAATCGCCTTGGATTTATTTAACATGAGAGTTCACCTGTTATAAAGGGCTGGCCTCAGGCTTGGGAAGATTTGGTTTCAAGACACTCTCTGGCTTGGTGACTCTGGGTAAGTCACTTAACCTCTCAGTTTCTAGGGCAGCACTCCTTAAGAATTATGGTTGAGGGAGTTTCCTTATTGGGAATTCCCTATACCAAAGAAATCACAGATCTGACCTTCAAAATCACACACACACACACACACACACACACACACACACACAATACAATTTCCTTGAAAGCCCTGTTTCCCTTGTCTTTAACTGGCACATGAGAGGTCTTTAATAACTATGTCCGAATTAGATCTTAGGTTCACAGATTTAGAGCTGGCAAGGATATTCAAGGTTCTAGACTCATGCTCCCTTATTTTACAAATGGGGAAACTGGGACCATGAGAGGGTAGGTGGCTTGCCTAGGGTCATACAGCCCATAAGCACCTGAGGTAGGATTTCATCGGTCAGCATTGTTTTGGTCTACACCAGAGTATACAAGCTTCTCTGTTAGATACCTGAGACAGTGTTAGTCTCAGTACATGTCCTATGAGTGAGTGAATGAATGAAGGAACGGCCAGGATGTGCCGAGTGCTGAATGAGAGGTACAGTAAATGGTCCCGCTCTAACAGAGGGTTCTCACTTCCAGCAAGGGCAGAGGGTGGGGGTAGTTGATTTCCCTGTCCTCAGTTAACGTGGCTGATTAGTTGATGATACATGGCCCTCCACTAGGTAGGGCAGACAAGCTCTCAGGAACCAGGCTTCTTCCAGGAGGCTTTCCTGGAGGCTGGCTTCCTTTTGATCAAGCTGGGATTCTATGTAGGTTGATGGTGCTGGAATGGAGCTAACTGGCCTCATTCCCCCTTTCAACCATGGTAGATCTCACTGTTCTTTCATTAAATTCTGACTGTCACCTTGATGATGACTTCCCAGAATGCTCCTTGGGAATTTAGGGCTGCTCTCTGTGGCTTCAGCAGCTGTGAAGATCCCATTCCCTTGTCCCATTGTACAGGGGCAGTAACTGCCATGGGGGCAAAGATGGGGGGATGCTTTTCCCCCTCCCCACCTTCCAGCTACTGCCACTGCATTCCATGTCCTGGCTCTCCTACTCCCTCTGGAGTTCAGGGCATCCCTGGGACCCCACATTCAGGGTCTTTGGAGAAGAAGTAGCATCAGCAATTGGTATAGGTACTCTGGGCATCCTTCTAGAACCCAGAACGCAGCTGAGTTATAGAATTTAAAATGAAAAATTCCTTAACCTTTCTCAGCCTCAATTTCCTCATCTGTGAAATGGGGGTGATAATAGCACCTTCCTCACATGAGACTCAAAGGAGATAATACGCATCAAGCTCTTTGCAAACCTTAAATCGCTATATAAAACCAGCGATTGTTCTTACTATTGTTTATTCAGATTTCCTCATTTTGAACATGGAAAACTGAGGCCCAGAGACACAGTGACTTAGGTTCATCGTTCTTATTGTCATTTCTCCTCCTTATAGGTTCCAGAGAGAGGAGGCACCCAACTCTCTCATCCCTCATTTTACAGGGACTTACCCAAGGCCATATCAGTTGTTGTTTTCCAGTCATGTTCAACTCTTCCTGACCCCATCTGGGGTTTTCTTAGCAAAAATACTGACGTGGCTTGCCATTTCCTTCCCCAGCCCATTTTACAGAAGAGGAAACTGAGACAAAGAGGGTTAAGTGACTTGCCCAGGGTCACACAGCTAGTGAGTGTCTGAGGCTAGATTTGAACTCAGGTCTTCCTGACCTGAGACCCAATGCTCTATCCACCTAGCTGCCTCCAATCAATCCAGCAGCATTTTTTAAGAACCTGCTTTCTTCCAGGCACTATACCAGGTGCTAAGGATGTAAGTCAAAAATAGAACAAACCCTGCCCTCCTTCCATTTTATCAGAGGAAACAACCTGTTGTCAGTCAGTCAACAAGCATTTACTAAACACTTATTGGGTCTGGTACATATGTATGTATGCACATATATGTGTGTGCATATATCTATACATCTGTATATATGCTTATGTATATTGTATAAGTATATATGTATATACACATATGTATGTATGTATGTATGTACTATACAACACATAATTTTATTTTAAAATTGAGGGGAGGTCCTAACAATAATAGCAAATATGCCTGCAGAGTTTTAAGGTTTACAAAGGCTTTGCATAAATTGTCCCGTCTGCTTTGTGCCTCTAGCAACTGGTAGAAACAGAAAAGGTCTCCTGTAGGAGATAGCCTTCGAGTGAAGCTTTGAAGAAAGCTAGGGATCCTAAGAGGCAGAAAAGAGGAGGGAGTTGTTCCGGAGACTTTGGGATTCGCTTGTAGAAAGAAAGGCATGGGAATACCCAGTGTGGAGAAAAGATACTTTTCTGGTCTGTGAGGAACACATCAGGATGCCCTAGGAAGTGTGTCAAGGGAAGGGCTTTAAATGCCAAATGGAAGAGTTTACATTTGATCCTAGAGGAAATAGGGAGCCATGGAAGGTTACTGAGCAGGGGAACGACGTGGTCAGAATTATGCTTTAGGGCTATTTTGGCAGCTATATTGAGGATGGATTGTAGAGGTGTGTGGGGAGAAGACCAATAATTGCTATTCTAATAGTCCAGGAAGGAGGTGATGAGTGCCTGAACTATTGTAGTCAATGGAAAGAAAGGAATGAGTGGGAGAAATGTCATGAAGGTAAGAAATTGAAAAGATTTGGCAACTGATTGAATGTGGGGGAAGGGGCGGTGAGGGAGAAGGAGGAGCGGAAGATGAAGTTGCAAACCTGGGATGGTTCCCTCAACAGAAAAAGGGGAGTTCAGTTGTTGGGTGAAAGAGAAAACACAATGGAATCTCTTTCGACATGTAGGATCCCACAGTCCCTTAGTGCATCTTTTCAATCATAGATTTAGAGGCAGAGGGAACCTCTAAGGTCATATAGCCCAGAAAAGTTCAGCAACTTACTCAAAGTAACACAGCTCCTGAGTGGCCAAAGTGGGCTTCATATATACCCACGTCCCCTGACTCCACTGCAGGGAGGCTCTTGGTGACATTTTGCCAGCTCAGACAGAAAAACCAGCGTGCAGGTTAGTCGATCCCAGGATGAGGGACGGAAGGTGAGAGGTGTTGCTCACCCCTTCCCCAATCAGGGAAGCCACAGGAAGGGTAAATATAACTACTTGTCCTATGCTTCTGTTCTGTCCTTGCTCACAAAGCGCCCAAACCTCTGTTCCTGGGCTGGAGGAGATACAGTGTATCCCGGTAGAAAGAGACAGATCTTTATGAAGCTGGAATTCCTCTAGAACTGTCTGCTTTTGTTATTATTGTTGTTCAGTCATATCCGACTTTTTTTCTTGGCAAAGATACTGGAGGGGTTTGTCATTTCCTTCTCCAGCTCATTTGACAGATGAGGAAACAGACAAACAAGGTTAAGTGCTTGCTCCTGGTCACACAGCTACTGAGTGTCTGAAGTCACATTTGAACTCAGATCTTCCTGACTCCAGGACTGGCATCCTATCCACTGCACCACCCACCTGCCCTGGTTATACTGCTGCTAGTTCTATACTCCAATGAGATCAAAGAAAGAGGAAAAGGATCCATATGTACAAACAATTTATGCAAGATCTTTTTGTAGTGGCAAAGAATTAGAAACTGAGGGGGTACCCATCAATTGGAGAATGACTGAACAAGTTTATAAACGTGATGGAATTCTGTTGTGTTGTAAGAAGTAATGATGGGGATGGTTTCCAAAAGACTTTTATGAACTGATACAAGATGAAGTGGGCAGAACCAGAAGAATACAGTAACAGCAATGTTCTAAAGAGAACTAGCTTTGAAAAACTTAATATCTCTGATCAGCACAATGACTGATCACAATCTCCAAGGATTTATGAAACATGCTAAATACTGCTAGACAAAGAACTGAAGTACTGAGAACAGATTGAAGCATCTTTTCTTCTTTTTCTTTCTTTTTTTTTTGAGAGGGGGACATGACTTAAACAAAACTTTATTTTTGCATGATTATATATATTTGTAATGTGCTTTGTTTTTCTTGCTTTCACAATGGGTGAGTAAGAGGGAGAAGGGAGGGAGAGAATTTGGAACTAAAAATAAAATAAAATTGAATTAAAAAACCAAAAAAACCTGTGACACTCCAGAAGTTTGGAGGCCTTGGTTCAAGATATTTATAACCACGTGATCTTATATATGTCAGAGTATTTGGGCCTCGATTTTTTTCTTTTGTAAAATGAAGAGGTTGGGTTACATGATCTTCAAGGTCCTTTGTCTGTATTCCTCCTTCTAAGCTCTGACATTCCGTGCTCTGTATTCTAGGGGCTCTCTTAATTCTAACATTCTTAGTTCTGTGGGTCCATTCCAAGGAGCTGATGGGGGCAGTAGAAATCTCATTACCTGAGCCAGTCACCTCCCTGCGGTCTTAGTCATTTTCCTGTCTTTCTCATTGGCTTCCCAGCCCCATCTTCCATGCCCACGCAGATTCCTTTCCCCTGCCTCTCTCCCTTTACCCCAGTGCCCTGGGCTTAGCACATTTCCTTTCTGGAGTACAAAAGGAGAAGGATCTGGGGGAAGAGGATGTATACAAACCCAGTCACAACTTCCCAGCAGGAAGCCCCGGTCACAGCAGGGGAAAATGAGCTAGTCTATTCAGGGAGCTCCCCTGTTAAATTCCTGTGGCTGAACAGGCAAGTTATTCTGTGTCCCTGCCCCCTTCCAGAATTAAGAGATGTGCCACCCCCATTGCTAGGGTTTGCCCATTTCCTCCCTCCCATGGGGCTCCTGTAGCCAAGGTGAAGCCCCTTGGAACCCGAACAGTGAGTGGCTGGCAGAGAACGCTGGGGGGACGGAGGGCTGGCTCTCTAAACCCCGTTTCTTGCTGTGTGGCCTTGGGAAAATTGCCCAACCTCTCTTTTCTTTAGATTTCCCACCAGATTAGTGAGTGGGAGAATAGCCTGTGGGTGAAGCAATGCCAAGAGCCCGGAACTAAAGAGGATGAAAGTCTCTAATTTCGGAAGTGGGAAGGAAGTAGTGAAAAGAAGCAGAGGTACCAGAGGAGAGGGGGCTGTCTCTGGGGGTCTCTAGGGGGAGCTCGGGACCCTGCTTGCTGCCTTCAGAATACTAATAGCTCAGGGGCTTCTCTGGAAGGCAAAATAGCAGAATCCTGAAATGTTGGCTCTGGAAGAGATTTTCAAGATCACCAAGTGACCACTTCCTAATTTTACAGATGAGGAAACTGAGGCTCAGAGTTCAGATGATTTGCTCAAGATCACACTGCTAGTAAATGGAGAAGTTGGAATGCAAGTCTGACTCTTCTAACTCTGAAGTCCAATACTACTCTGTCAAAGTCTCCCTAGAACCCAGAAGTCAGAACTCCCCAGGTTAGCTGTGCTTAGCATGTTAGAAGCTGTATGTACCTGAAAGGAGAGGTCAAGGCAGGAAGTAATGTCAATAGATGCCAGCATTCCCACAGGAAAAAAAATATTGTCCTCCCCAATACCTCAATTAATTATTTTTTGGGGGTGGGGAGGAGGGGCAATTAGAGTTACATGACTTGCCCAGGGTTACACAGTGTCTGAAGTCAAATTTGAACTCAGATCCTTCCTGACTTCAGGGGAGGTACTCTATCTATTGCACTACCTAGCTGCCTTTTTTTTTTTTCCTTTTGGAGGTACCTGGGGTTAAGTGACTTGCCCAGTGTCACACAGCTAGTAAGCCTTCCCTTCCCCCAGCTCTCACACACACCCTCTCCTCCACCTCCCTTCTCTAGGGGCTGGTTCTGAGCCCATCTCCAGCGCCAGCGATTCGTGCTGGCCCTTGCTTATTGATGTCAACAGCTGCCCCTTATAAAGCACATGGGGGATGGAGGTGGGGGAGGAACAGGGTGCCTGGGGTCAGCTGAGGGTATCAGGCCAGAGGGGGAGAGGAAGATCAGGTTTAATAGGGAAATAATAAGACTGTTCATTTGGGGGTTAATTCTCTCCTTTCCCTCCAATCCGGTATCGTTCCCCACAATCCTCCCCACCCCCCCATCAGGGCTGGAATAGGGAGGGTGGGATGTGGCAGAGGGCAGGAGAGGAGGCTCCCCCAATAACATGGCCTCTCAACTATTTGCTGACCTGCTTCTCCTAGGTCTTCTGCCCTCAGGGATTATGTGGCCACAAAAGCTGAAATTCCCCATCTCCCTACCCCTGGCTGACTCCATTTTCACCCTAAGCCCCTGGGCTCAGGCTCAGATGGCAGGGAGAATTACTAGGACAATGGGCCCCATGGGAGGGACTATATTAGTTTGAGGCTCTTTGGCCCTAACCAGGGGCTCTGCCCTGTTCTCCTCATCCCTTAGCTGGTCTAGACCTAGGAAACACTGATAAACACAGAAGATGCAGCCCTTTCTCTCCATTCCCACTGCCTCAGACCTAGATTCTACCCTTGTCACCTCCCACAGGGATTTTTACAGTCTTAGAGAGAATAGGGACTCCTTGAGAGTAGGGATTGATTCACTTTTCTTTGTCTTTGTATCCCTGGACCTAACACAATGCCTGGTATATAGTAGGCGCTTTATAAATGCTTGCTGATTTACTAATCCTAAATTAAGAATCCCTGATCTAGTCCAGCCCCGTCATCTTATAGATGGAGAAAGTGAGGCCCAGTTGCTGTGTGCCTAAGGTCATGTAGCTAAGAAGTAGAAGAGCTGGGGCAGCTAGGTGGGTGCTTTGGATAGGGCACCAGTTAGGAGGACTGAGTTCAGACCCTAACTGGCTGTGTGACCCTGGACAAGTCACTTAATCCCACCTCCAAAAAAAAGTAAGGAAGGAAGGAAGGAAGAAAAAGAAAGAAAGGAAGGAAGGAAAGAAAGAAAGAAGGAAAGAAGGGAGGGAAGAAGAAAGGAAGAAAGAAAGAGAAAGAAAGAAAGAAAGGAAAAGAAAAAGAAAAGAAGAGAGAGAGCAAGAATTTGAACGCAGGTCCTCTGACTTCAAACCCAGAGTTCTTTGTATTGCACCACAATGTCCTCCAATAGCTTCAATAGCTTCAAACTTCACTAAGACTTTTGAGAAACTCTGTATTAAGAAGAACTAAGCACCTTCTTCACTAGCACCCTATGACATATGTGTTTCAAGCCATGTTATTCTAATATTGTAGACTCTCCTGTCTCCAAGTATACCAACCACAAACAACACCCCTCCAGCCTTATCAGAGAACCATAGAGTATTAGAACTATATAGGATCATAGCCATTATTCCATTAACCCTTTCATTTAAAATAAAAAGTCTTATTGATGCCTTTTGTTTCTCACACTGTAGCCATTCCCTGATATATGCCCCCATCCCTGAACCTCCCCCTGAAACAAAGAAAAATGGTTACACAAATTTGATTGACCAAAAAAAAAAATTTTTTTTGACAACTGTGCAGCCTTCCAGTCTTTCACTTCTCTGAGAAGAGTAGAGTCCATTCCATCATCTCTCCACTAAGACTAAGATTGCACATTGCAATCAGTCTGAATTCAGCTGCCTTGTAGCATTGTTTAAATTTACATTATAGTAGTCACTGTTTATATTGTTTTCCTGGTTCTGCTCACTTTACTTTGCATCAGTTCATACAAATCTTCTCAAGTTTCTCTGAGCTCATTTCATAGTTTGTTTGGTTTTTTTATGGCCAAGACTATTTTATTACATTCATACTCTATAATTTTTTCAGCTCTTCCCAGGTGATGGGCAACAACTTCTTTTTTTTTCTTTTGCTGTCACAAAAAGTGTGCTATGAATATTTTGGTGTACATGGGACCCCTCTATGATTAATCTCATTTGCGCACAAGTCCAGTGATGGGTTTGCTGGGCTTAACAGTTTACTGACTTTTTCAAATTTCTCCATTGAAGGCACCAATATCCTTCCATTCACCCAGGTTCACCTAGAGTTAACCAACACTCCTCATCCTCCCCCTACTCCCCATATGTAATCAGTTGCCAAGTCTCCCAATTTTATTAGCAGCTAGGTGGTTCAATGGATAGAACACTGGGTCTGGTGTCAGGAAGGCCTGGGTTCAAATCTGACCTGCCCCTTACTAATTGGGCTAGTAGACCAGATGTGCTAAAAGACCCTAGGAAAGTTGTTATTATTATTGGTCCTTCATCCTAGAAGAGAACCAATGAAATCACAGGGTTGATGTCTTGACTTGCACATGAATTGTATTTAAGTGAGGCAGAGCTGAGCAAGTCACCAAACCTCTGGTTGCCTCAGTTTCCTCAACTGTAAAATGGAGATAATAACATCACCTTCCTCCTAAGGTTATTGTAAAGATCAAGTAAGACAAAACTGTAAAGCACTTAGCACAGAGCCTGGCACACAGTAGGCACTTAAAAATGCTTCCCTCCTTCCCTTCCTTTTTCTCTTCCACCGTATTTCCAGCATCTATCCATTTCTCTCCACCACATGCAACCCTCATCTCCTCTCACCTTGACTATTACAACAACCTCCTGATTGGTCTTTCTGCCTCAAGTCCTTTCCCTCCTCAAAACATCTTCCTCATAGTTGCTGAAGTGATTTTCCCAAAGCACAGTTCTGACCATGTCAGTACTTTGCTATGAACTCCAGTGGCTCCCTATTACTTCTAGGATCAAAACCAAATTCCTGTGTTTGGCATTTAAAGCCCTTACAATCTGGCTCCAACACAGCTTTCTAAGCTTATTATACATAACTCCCTTCCTGCACTATTCAGTCCAGCCAAGTTGGTTTCTCGATATTGCTCACCAATAACATTTCATTTCTATGTCTTTGTACAAACTGTCCCCCATTCCTAGAATTCACTCTTTCCTTACCTCTTTCTCTTAGAGTCAGCGCCAACATCATCTACTATATGCAGCTTTGCCCAATCCCCTCCATGGCTTCCAAAATAACCTTATATTATATATATATATATATATATATATATACACACACACACACACACACACACACACACACACACACATACACACACACATATATATACACATTAATATTTATAATTTTATTTTAAATAATATTTTGTTTTCCCCCAATCACATTTAAAAACCATGTTTAACATTTTTTTTTTTCAGTTTTGAGCTCCAAATTCTATTCCTCCCCTCCCTCTCCTCCTGACTCCCTGAGACGATAAGCAATCTGATATAGATTGCACATGCACTGGCATGTAAAACACTTCCATATTAGTCTATATTACTATTTGTGCATGCTTTCTCCCATGCTAGAAAGTAAGCATCTTGAAGGAAACAGCTGTTTCATTTTTGTTTATATTCTCTGCAGTTCTTGGCACACACATTCTTAATTGTTGTAATTCCAGATTGTTTTCCAGGACGATTGGACCAATTTGCAGTTCCACCAACAATGTATTAATACATTTGTCTTCCTGCAGCCCTTCTAACATTGTTTCAGTTTTCATCCCCTTTGCCAATTTGAGGCCACTCCACCCTGATTATATATAGAAGGAAAGTGAGGGAGAAAGTGGAAGTGATTTACCCAATGTCACCTAGCAAAGGACAGAATTGGAACCAGAGCCTAGGAGGTGGTCATATCTCATCGTTTTATGTCTATGGAAAGACAGAAAAGAAAATATGGGTGCTTGGCCCGAAAAGTTTATAATTTAATTGGAGAGTGAAAACTAGTTGGATTGAGGCAGTGAGGTAGAGTACGTAGGGTGTTAGGCTTGGAATAAAGAAGATCTGGGTTCCAGTGCAGTATTTGGTACCAGCCTGAATGACCATGGATGAGTCCAATCAGATTAATACAACAAGCATGCATGAATCGCTATGTATCAGGCACTGTGCTGTACAATGAGGATATAAAGATAATATGGTCCCTGCCCTCAGGGAGCTCAAATTCTAATTGAAGAGACAACATGGAAACAGCTATGTATAAACAAGATATGGACGGTGTACATGGGAGGCAATTTCAGAGGGAAGGTATTAGCAGTGGGGGTGGTGGCTGGGGGAGAGAGGGAGAGAAAGGCCTCTTGCAGACAGTATAATTTGAACTGAATCTTGGAGGAGTCCAGGGAAACCGGGAGACAGAGATGAGGAAGGATAGCATGTCAGGCAGGGGAGACAGCCAGTGCAAAGGTATGGAGACTGGAGATGGGGTGGCTTGTTTGAGAAACAGGGTGGGAGGGAGTAAAGTATAAGAACACTAGAGAAGGAGAGGGGGCCGGTCTGGGAAAGAGGGGTTGGATTCAATGAAAACCTCTTCAAGGTATAAATCTACAATCCTCTTATGACTAACATGGTTGGAACAAGGAGGGAGCAAGGAATAATAGGACTGAGACACTAAGGGGCCCAGTCCAAACAATAGGGACTATAGGAGGTCAGAAAGTAGAAACTCATCAGTGCAAAATAATAAAAAAATTATAAATTGTTATTAAAAATCATAGCTAACACTTAGACGGCACTTAACATGCGGCGCTAAGCGCCTTAACGATGTTATCTCACTTGATCCTCACAGCAACCTAGGGAGGCGGGTGTCATTATTATCTCCTTTTACATATGAGAAAACTGAGGCAAACAGAGTAATTTGCCCAGGATCACACAGTTAGTGTCAGAAACTGAATCTGAACACGTCTGCCTAGCTCCCAGGCCCACGTCCCCACTAAGCTGTACATAAAATAGTCAGAGAAGACTTCAAGGAAGAAAGGGAACTTGAATAGGAAGGTGGTGATGAACACGGTGTCAGAAGATCCAGGTTCAAATTCTGGGCTCCAATACAACATAGACTGGTCATGGCTAGTGATGTCACTTTTCTGGGCCTCAGTTTCCCTGAGGAAATGGATTATTGGGAGGAAAATGCTTTTTAGACCTGAATGCACTCTGGAAATATGAGTGATGAGGCTTTGGGTTGGTTCAGAGGATGCTGGAGAGCCCTGGGCCACCACCTTCCCCACCCTCCCTCCTAATCCTGGCCTAGATGACTTCAAAGGTGCCTCCCAAATCTGGGGGCCTCCTGCATAGACCCAGTAGGACTCCTGGGTTCCTTTTGCAGTCACAATCCAAGCTTGAACAAGCTTCCAAGAACCAATTGTTAAATTTTCAGTTTGGACATTTGTACTTCAGATGTGACTAAATGCTGGAAAAGAATCTTAATTTACTGTTTTGTTAGACTTGGTGGTTGTTGTTCAGCTGGGCCCGACTATGATATGTAGTGGTTTGCTATTTCCTTCTCCACTGTGTCCCCATTTTACAGATTTGGAACTGAGGCAAACAGGTAAAATGACTAGCCCAGGATCACACAGCTAGTAAGTGTCTGAGGCTGAATTTGCACTTAGATCATCCTGACTCCAGGCCTGATAGTCCATCTGCTGCACCACCTAGGTGTCCCTTGTCTAGACCGAAGAAAGTGAGAAAGAAAATGTTAATAATGTAATTTAAAAGTTTGTCGTACTCAGTTTATTCCTTTGCAAAAGCCTGTTGTTAAACATTTACTGGTACATCCCTAATTCTATCTTGCTCTCTGGGTATGGAAATTATTTTGAATTTAGCGTTGGGGGTCCTAGGTTTGAATTCTTCCTCTGCCACCCACTACCAGTGTGACCCTGGACAAGTCACCTAACTTCACCTCAGTTTTATTACCCATGAATAAGGGGCTTGTACCAGATGTCCTCTAAGGACCCTGCCAGTTCCGAGTCTAGGATGCTATGTTCCTTGGAGAACCATGACATCAGCCTACATCATGTCTTTCTTTCAGCCGCAGAATTGCAGCTAATTGTGGGCCACTGGCTGTTTGTTCTCTCATAATTTGGGGTCAAGTGGTTAATTGAGCCTGGAATAACCACTTATGGACCCAAATAGAGTAATTGTGACAAGATACAGTCCTCCCACCCCCAGCCTTAACACCCTATCGGGCCCCACTGCAGGGATTCCTCAGCTCAGGGGCTTTGGGGTCCCAAAGCAGCAGGAGTGACTTTCATTTAAAGGTTTTTATGGTTTTCAGAAGGCCCTGGCAGCAGTTTACACTAAATGATCTGGAAATGTGAAGAGGAAAGCCAGTGTGTGATTAAGCATTAAAGTAAACAGCAAGAATCAGGGGACCACTCTTCTTCTGCAAGTCACCTGGCATGGCCAGAATCCCATTTCCAGGACTGTTTGTACATCTTCAGCTGGGGGGTATCAGGGACTGTTAATTGAAGGTAAGGGGAAGGGTGCGGGGAGGAAAGTGCCATTGGGGAGGGGGGAGCTGCTTGGAGACAGGATTCCTTTCCTCCTTCAAACTGGGAGACTCCCCCCAATTCTGCTGGCCGAATCATCAAAGGGCTGGTGGCTTCCCTGTGCGGGAGCTGCGGCAGCCCCGGGCCCAGGAATCACTGATCAAAGGCCATTTTTCTCTCATGGGCAGGATTCCTCATTACCTGGACTCCACTGATTCGTGCCGGGTGGGCCGGGGCCTGCTGCCTCGTTCTCCTTTTGGGTCCTACTTTCATCCTTTTTCTTCCTTCTTCTTTCTCTTCTCCTTTTCCCACATCTTTTCCCTCTTCTCCTCCTGTCCTATCTTCTCTCCCTCTGGTAGACTATTTCTGCCTCCTCTTTATTATCAACCACCTCTCTCCTCTAAGAATGGTGGCTTAGAGTTATATATCAACTTAAGGCTTACAAAGTGCTTTGCATACATTACCTCCTCTGAGCCTCGAAGTGACCTTGTAATAAGTGCTAAAGGCTTTATTATCAATTCAAATCAACCAGCATTCACTATGCTCCTACTGGGTGTCAGGCATTCTGCTTGTCACCCGGCGTATAAAGTAACAAAACAAGACAAAACAATTCCTGTCCTCCAGAAGTTGAGGGAATTGAAGAGATTAAGAATTCAAAATCTGGGGCGGCTAGGTGGGGCAGTGAATAGAGCACTGGCCCTGGAGTCAGGAGGATCTGAGTTCAAATCCGACCTCAGATACTTAACACAAAGCTAGTCGTGTGGCAAGTCACTTAACCCAAATTGCCTCATCTTCACCCCTCCAAAAAAAAAAAAAAGCAAAAAAAATAAAAAGAAAGAATTCAAAATCTGATCTCAGACACTTCCTAGCTGTGTGGCCCTGTTTGCCTCAGTTTCCTTATCTGTAAAATGAACTGGAGAAGGAAATGGCAAATCACAGCCGAGAAAACCCTAAATGGGGCTATAAAAAAGTGAAAGGATTGTATAACAAAAAAGAGCAAGTGGTTCATTGTGGGAATTGAGTGAACCATTCTGACTCCATCTTGTGACTCAGTTCTGGAGCTAGCTCAGTTCTCTTTCTATTCAATTGAGTCTAGTCCAATTTCAGTCTTGTGAGAATCCTATTCAATTGTGGGGACTTACTGCACTGTCTAAATCTAGCTCTGTGTGGCTGGGAAGCTGGATCACCTCTACCTACTGCTTAAGAGACCCTTAACTAAAGACTGAAGTTATGCTAACCATCAGACCTAAAGACAGATATAAGAATTTCCTCACAATTATATACCTCAAGCAACCCATATGTCTTACCTGAAAACTGGCCCTGTTCTGATCAGTTACTGTTTCCATGTTCCTTTGATTGTTCGCAGACATTTGTGGAGAGTGAGACGCCTCCTTTCCTAATTTCAGGGAACCACACCGGTTTGTTCTCTCTCTCCTAACTTGGATCCTAACTAAAGATCCCTAATCTTTCCTCCAATTAGAAATTAGATGACCTAATTTTGTATCCTGGTTGATGGTTTTCTTTTAACTAATGATCCTAATTTGATTCATTGTTTTTAATGTATACAAATCTGTTTCTTCCTCTATTTGGGGTCCAGTGTCAAAGCTGAGAAAGGCTACTAGACCTGATTTGTTGAGCAATCAGCATGCATTGTTTAATAAATCGATATGCTCAGAAGCTTGAACCTTTGTCTCAAGTCATTTCACCCACCACAGAACTTACATTCTAGCACAGTGGGGAGAGCATAGTGTATGCACAGATCAATACAAAATATACACAGAACAAGGTAGTTTGGGGAGGGGAGAACATTCAGCACTGCCGAGATTAAGAAAAGCCTCCGGTAAGAGGTTTCACCTGAGCTATGGTTTGGATGAAAATAGGGGAGTGAAGAGGGAGATTATTGTAGACCTCCAGGACAGGCTGTCCATAGGCATAGAGGTGGGAGATGGGTTGTTGACCAACAAGTAGACCAGTGCAGGTCCTGAGCAGGGAGTAATATGTAATCATCTTGGAAAGACAAGTTGGATTCAAATTGTGAAAATCCTTAAGTGGAAGAAAGAAGAGATCCTAGAGGTTGTAATACATTTTCATTTTGCAGGAGAAGAAACTGAGGCTCAGCGCTTGGTCCGTTGTCATCCAGACTGATACCATCAGGGTCTCGCCAGATTCTAGGTCCAATGCTTTTTCTCTTATGTTAAGCTGTCTCTCTGTTCTCTCTCCCTCCCCCATTAATTGCCTTCCCAAGCTTCTTCAGAGTTTCACATTCCTGAGGGAGAAACTGTAGCCTTTTCTTCCTTGGTTCTGTACCCCTTCTGTCTGCAACAAGGCAAGGGATGGTATCTCATTTATAGATGCTTCCCTGACCACTAAGAGGGTTGAGGCTTCAAAGGGGCCATACATTCTTGGCCTCAGTTTCTTTATCTGTGAAAAGGCCTTGCCCCTCCATGGCAACTGCCATGTTCACACCTTTTTAGCTACCCAGTGTTCTTTCTTTCTTTCTTTATTGCTTTTTGGAGAGGGAGGGCAGGGCAATTGGCATTAAGTGACTTGCCCAAGGTCACACAGCTAGTTTTTGTGTTAAGTGTTTAAGGCTGGATTTGGACTCAGGTCGCCTGACTCCAGGGTCGATGCTCTATTCATTTCATCACCTAGCCACCCCATAGTGTTATATTTTTAGAGATCCCTGGGTGTAACTGCCAATCACTTTCCTTCCTACCTCAAGAGGGGTTTTCAGCTTAAGCCTCTGTTTGAATCCTGGCCCAGGAACTTATTAGTTGTGTGACTCTGTTCAAGTCACTTGTTTCTGCCTCAATTTCCTCATCTGTAAGGTGTAGAGGTTGGACTAGATTAGGCCCATTTCATCTCTACATCTATGACTTAATGACCCTTGGCGTTGAGTGTGTGTAGATGAAGGCCTGTAGTCTTCCCTGCTCCTGCTGACTTTCAGGGATTTCAGGTCTCAGGGCAAATCAAGGAATTTTAGGCACCTGCTTTCTGTGACCTGTGGCTAACGCCAGGCATAAACATAGTCACCATGTTGGTTAGACAAACTCTCTGGGAGGACTTGAAGGGCTCTTGGAAGAGGGTATATGTTCCTTCAGTCAATAAATGAAATGATATTTTAAACTCTTCTATCTTTCTTGTCATGGAAGAGATAGCTTAGGATCTACCTCCCCTGTGCAACTTAGAGGCTCCAAGGTACAAGCCTGTGTTTCCTCCATTGGCTCCCTCCATCTTGTCCCAGCTGGAAATTATTTATCCCTCATCTGATCTCAAAGCATTTCATACTAATTTGTATTATATTTAAGTTCCTCTAAGGTAGTCATTGTCTTTGAAGCACCTTCCTAACCCCACCATCAACCTACCAGGTCCTTTGTAGTCACCCATGCTCAGACTCAACAATCTTCTAATTCAGAGGTTACCAACTATAGCTCCTGAGCCAAATCTAGCCCACCACCCTTAGAAATTAATTAAATTATGATGAACTAGGAATATCAATTGATTGATTGATTGATTATGAGGAGCTAGGAATATTATCCTTAGGCCCAAATAGGGCTAGCCCAATAAAAGCAGGCAGCAGGCTACAGTTTGCTAACCTCTTCTCCAATCCCTCTCTTGTTGACTCCTTAGCACACTCCCTGCAGGCTCTCTCCCCTTGAGCTGCCAAGTCCCTACCCTACCCCTTCTAATACCCTTTTCTTTCAGCTGGCGATGACCTGTCTTTTTACCTCACTTAGAAGATTGAGGCTATCCATCCTGAGCCCTTTCATATCCCCTCCTCCATTCCTCAAGGCCTCTCTCTTCTCCCACCCCACCCCCACCATCCTCTCCTCATTCTCTCCACTCTCAGAGACAAGAGAGTGTCCTCTTTGTCAAAGTTAGCCCCTGCTCCTGTGCCCTGGGTCTCACTGCTTCCCATCTCCTCGGAGACCTTGCCTCATTAATCATTGCCTCTCTCTCATCTTTAGCCTTTCCATTTCTGCTGGCTACAACCATACCCAGGTCTCTCCCCTGTTCTACGATGATGTTCCAGTAACTCCATTAACCCTTCAAAGTACTGTCTAATCTTACAACCCAACAAGAGCCTGCTATATTCTAGGCACAGTGGGATGCAAAGAAGCAATATAATCCATCCCTGCCCTATATCTCTCCATCTGGCCCCTACTAAAATTCTTGAGTCCCTCCCTCCCTCCACTGCCTTAGCACCCACTCACTCCGCAAGCCACACAGAATCACGGAATGTTAGGGATGGAGGGGATCTAAGGAATCCAACCCCCTCAATTTAGAAATAAGGAAACTGAAGCCTTTGGATGTTAAAGGATTTACCTGAGATTGAGTACTTAGTAAGTGGCAAAGCTTGGATATGAGCCCAGGTCTTCTGATCTCTTGCAAACTTACGTCAACCTTCCCTACTCAACTGAAAATGTTCTCTGTAATGTCACAGTGATCTCTTAATTGCCTAAACCTTAGGTCCCTCTTTTCCCCCAGTGAATATATTAAGAAGTATTTATTAAGCATTTACCGTGGGCATTTGCGGTGATCATCAGGTATGCAAAGACGGAGGTGAGAGTCCTTAGGGCAAGAGAGCTGAATTTGTAACTCACAAGGTTGATGAGTGGAGCTATTGATTGAATGAAGTGTCTTTTCCCATAGAGACAAGATAGGGAGCACACAACGGATAGAGTCGGGAAGACCTGAGTTCAAATCTAGTCTCAGATTTAACTGTGTGACTTTGGCAAATCACCTGACCTCTGTCTGGCTCATTTTCGTCTTCTTTGTAAGATGGGGATAATAATAGTTAGTTCTCCTTCTCAGCGTTGTTGTCAGGATCAAATGAGATAACATTTGTAAAAGTAGTTTAGCACAGTATCTGGTCCGTACTAGGTGTTTAATAAATGATTATTTCCTTCCTTCGTTAGCAGTTCTGATTTGTTTATCATTCCAGACCTAGAGATCATGCACATGTGGTTAGGGTAGAATGTGAAACCTGGCTGGGGCTGGCTGAGTAGAACAGTTTATGTGACTCACTGATCAGGACAGTTCTAGGGTAGGAGTTCCAGAGCTGGGATGGTTAAGTCTCCCAGGAGGGCGCTGCCACAGGGTTGATGGCAAGAAGATGGCCTTGACCTTTCAGTAGCCTATAAGCAGTACTCTTCTGGATAATTTCTCTTCCCACATCCATAACACCACTGTCATGGTTCATAAATATTCTCTCACCCCCTAAATGTGGGTGTGCCTCAAGGCTTTATCCTGGGTCTGCTTCCCTTCTCTCTCTGCACTCCCTTAGTGATTTAATCCATTCTAATGGCTTCAATTATGGCCTGTGTGCAGATGATTCCCATATGCAGTCCCAGTCCCCCACCCCCCTCCAGCTGTGTAGCTTTGCATCTCCAACTGCATATATCCACCTGTTTGTTTGTTTGTTTAATCGTACTGAAATCCACAGAAATGCAGGAAAGATCTGTGATTTCCGAAACTCCTTTCATCAACAGCAGGTAGCAACTAGCCTATGACTTGGTAGATAAGTATGAGGTCATTGCCTAAGGCACGTGGCAGTTATGACTTATCCAGGTTCAGGTTAGCAGTGTCAGAGGCAGGATCTGAACCCAAATCTTTCTAAATCTAATCCTTGTTTTCTATCTATAGTCCATACCACCCCCTCCCCAAATTAATCTATTCAGTTTTGGAAACTTGCCCAAGAACTGAACAATTCTGGCTGATGGGTGGATATGTGCATGAAAACTCACCTAATTCACTATATCTAATCAGCCCTGAACCATTCTTCACATCTCATCACTCATCCATCAGTTAACCATGGCCTACCCAGCACAGGCATCAATCAAACAAATATTTATTAAGAACCTGCTATGTGGCAACATGGTCTGCCCTTCATCAGATCCATACCCTTCCCCACCCCACCCCACCCCTCTTGCTCATGCTCTGGGAGCAGTAATTAAATCAATGCTATCATTACCATCAATCATCAGTTTCTATGAAATACCAATCAATTGCCCTTTCCTGTAACTCCCTAGACGAAGACTCCCCTTTCTAGCCCCTGCTCCTCTATATGTGCTATTTCCCCATCAGAATGTAAACTCCCTAAGGGGCAAGAATTGTCTCACTTCTGTCTTCTGCATTCCCATCACCTAGCATAGTGCCTGGCACTTAATACATGCTTATTCAGCAATTGACCATACTATTTCCTTTAGCATTTTTGGTCCTGACTTAGGCTGTGAGAAATTCCCATTGTGGAAACTCTCTCCACAGATGCTGATCAGCACCTCAGTCACATATTACTGTATTAGAAAGATGTCTAGACCATTGAGAAGTTGGTCAACTTGCCTCATAGACAGTAATGTGACAGTAGTAGATTAGTCCCATAGACAGTATGTATCAGAGATTCGATGTGAGCTCCAGCTGACTGATCAGAAGGACCGATTCCAAGGTTGACCCTCCATCCACCAGGCCAGGCTTTGTGTCTTCCTTCCTCAAGGGTAACCTTATCTTTCTTTTTTTTCCATAACCCTGGCTGGAACAGGACTGTTGCGCTGTCCGTGGTGCTAGCTATACTTGAGCACTTGTGAACCCATCTGTGCCATAAGCCCTACAGTTTCTCTTGGGGAAAGGGTGATTATTTTGAGAATCAAACCATGACCTTTGCAATGGTGTTGGTTCCACCAGGTAGAGAAATTTCAGATGCTCTGAGGAAGGAGTGTAGGGTTATGAGGAAAGGCTAGGACACATTTATGTCAAGCTTTAAGGTTTACAAAGAACTATATATATCATCTCCTTTGCTCTTCATACAACTGTTGCTCCCATTTTATAGATGAGAAAACTGAGGATAAGCACAGTTAAGTCATTTTCCTAGGATCATACAGCTAATAAATGTATGAGGATGGGTCTGTATTCAGTTCTTTCTGCCTGCAAGGCCAGTGATTTAAAAAGTGCAATATCTAGCTGTATATTCAGTGAGAAAACCAGCTGACTTTGGAGTCAGTCTTAAACAGCAGCTCCGCCATAGCCCATGTGACCTTGGCCAATTCTAACTTCTCTGAGCCCATTTCCCTTTCTATAAGAAAAGGTCATCTGGGGGCAGCTAGGTGGTGCAGTGAATAGAGCACCAGCCCTGGAGTCAGAAGGACCTGAGTTCAAGTGTGGCCTCAGACACTTAACACTTACTAGCCGTGTGACCTTGGGCAAGTCACTTAACCCCAATTGCCCTGCCCTCCCCCACTCAAAAAGAGCAAAAAAAGAGATAAGGGCATTGGACTGGATGACTCCTAAACCCTCTTCTAACTCTAAATCCATATTTCTGTGTTACAAAGATGTTGGGTCAGAGTTCTATTCTCATGGGAACACAGAGGGTATCAAGAAATTCTCTATCTCTAATATTCTAGGATTCTGTTTATCTCTTAGAAGCTTGAGGCCTGCTAGGGATTTTAATAAGAAGTCAAAAAGTCAGGTAAACAAGCATTTATTAGGCAACCAAATGTGCTAGGCACCAGGCAAAAGCTTTATATATGAAATATGTAACCCACAAAATTTCCATCTCAGTTTAAGAAGTAAAAGAGGTGAACATTACCATGTGTCCTATGAGAGATACTGAGACTGAAGCAGACAGAGGTAAGACGGCTGGGCCAAGTCCAGTGACTTAGCTGAACCCAGATTCCAGAAACCCCAGGTCAGGGCCATATCCCAGAAGATGTGATCTGCTTTGATTTTAATCATTATTTCTATTTAATTAAATGTATTATTAATTTAATTAAATAAAATTGTATTAATATAAACTGTAGAATGTACTAATTTTCTTTTCTTCTTTATACCTCCAGCCATTAGTAGAGTACCTTGCACACAATTTCTTAAATTATGTTTTTTTAATTTCAAGTTCCAAGTTTTCTCCTTCAGCCCCTCCCCACTCGTTGAGAAGGCATGCAATAGGATACCCATTATATATGTAAAGTCATGCAAAACACCACACAATAAGTTCTTAATAAATACTTGATAAATTGAATGAAATGGAGTTAAATGCATGCCTAGAGTCTTCAGGGGCTATAGAGCATGGAGTTCCTTGGCAATCTTGAGGCAGAGTGCACTATGCAAAAGAACATTGTATTATAAATTTTGGAGTCAGCTCTGTTAACAACAACAATAATAGTTAATATTTATATAGTACCTACCATGTGCCAGGCATTGTGCCAGGCATTTAACAAAAGTTACTTCATTTTAAGCCTCACAACAACCCCAAGATGTAGGTAATATTATTTCCCCCATTTTACAGTTGAGAAAACTGAGGCAAACACAGGTTAGGTGACTTGCCTAGGTTACACATTTAATAAATGTCTCAGGCTGGATTTGAACTCAGGTCTTCCTGCCTCCATGCTCAGCACTGTGACTCCTAGTGCGACCTTAAATGGGAAATTTCCCTTCCTTGTGCCTCAGCATCTTCCTGTGTAAAAGGAAGAATTAGACTAGACATTTCTACAGTCCCTTCAGTTCTAGCTTGCTATGAGTTTATGATTCTATGAATTAACTCTGTTGTGAATGGCTAAAGGCTAACACATCATAAAGCTGGAGAGAACCTTAGAGACATCCTAATCCAGCAACCTACATTTATAGGACAGGAAACTGAGGCACAGAGAAGGTAGGGATTTGGATAAGAGCATGAACAATAAGTCGTTTGTATGTATAGGATGTTCTCCAATTGGGCGTTCCTAACTCAGGGAGTCTCACAATTGAAGAAATGGAAAACCACAGGTCAATTCTCCTAATTAATGAGAAGAGCTTTCCAGAGGGGCTTGTCATTTACACAGCCTTGGAAGTGTATGCTCAGCTCGACCTTTCTGCTTTAAATTAGCTTTCATTTACATGCAGAACAAAGGAAGATTTTCTTGCAACATTGTTTTATCCCCTCACTGAATAGCTAAGTGGCCCTGAATAAGCCCTAAGTCTCCAAGTCCCTTCTCTATTCTGGAACTCCATTCCCCAACTGGAACAGGGGAGGGAGAGAGGGGAGGTGGACACTGACACAAACCTGATCACTGTGGATGAGTCATTTGTGGCTAGGGTGACTTCAGGACCATGGAGACAGATTCCTTCCCTTACACTTCCCCCACCAGTTTGCTGATGCTTAAAATTCTATCATGACAGCTTATTTTGGGAGGATTAAGACTGTTCAATGTTATAACTTCCATTATAATATAAATTCTTTGGGAAACACTGAGTCTTATCGGCATAGTATCCTGGAAAGAGGACCAGAATTCAAGTTCTACTTTTGACCTATTCGACCTTGGACAGATCACTTAACCTCCCTGGTTCTCCGTTTCCTGGTCTGTAGACTGACAGAAACGGACTAGATAACCTCTAGGGGTCCTGCTAGCTCTGAAAAATCCTAGTTGGCAGAGTTCTGATGCTGGAATGGATGAATGGATGAATGGATGAATGGATGAATGAATGAATGGATGGATGGATGGATGGATGGATGGATGGGTGGGTGGGTGAGTGGATGGGTGGATGGATGGGTGGATGGGTGGGTGGATGGATGGATGGATGGATGGATGGATGGATGGATGGGTAGGTGAGTGGGTGGATGGATGGATGGATGGATGGGTGGATGGGTAGGTGGATGGATAGATGAATGAATGAATGAATGAATGAATGAATGAATGAATGAATGGATGAATGGATGGATGGATGGATGAATGTGCATTGATTAAGGGCTTGCTAATGTAAAGCACTGTACTAAAACACATAGGGAGCACTGACCAGGGAAGGGTACTTTGGTCCAGAGAGATACTGAAATAGTGAGTGGTGCCACCCCAGAGTAGATTGACTTAGCACATTCAAGAACAATAGCAGAATTGATTAGATCATAGATCCAGAATGTTGTGTGTGTATGTGTGTGGGGTGGGTGGGTGGGGGGAGATTCAGAGAAAGGATGGCAGAAAAGAGAGGCTATGGAGATGACTTGAAAATAAATAGTGGAGTGAAGTGAGGGGCTGAAGTAGTGGTGCAGGAGATGCACTCACTAACTACAGTTGTGTGACCCTAGGTAAGTCATTCACTCTTCAGCCTCAGTTTCTTCATTTGTAAAATGGGGATAATAATGTAGAAACTAAGACTTTTAGGACACCCAGTTGTTGTTGTTATAGGTAGTGCCTATAAAACTTGGGAGAAAAGAACATCGTACAGCTTACAATAGCATAAAATCACAGCATCTCAGAGTCAGAAGGATCTTTGGCATCTGTCTTAATCAAGAATCCCTTCTCCAATGTCCCCCACCAGTGGCCATGCAGTCTGCTTAACTACCACTGGTGACGTATTTACTCATTACCTCCCTTGGTAGTCCCTTCTTCTTGTTCTTGTTCTTCTTTTTGGAAGGGGTAAGTTAGGGCACTTGGGGTTAAGTGACTTGCCCAAGGTCACATGGCTAGTTTGTGTGTGTGTGTGTGTGTGTGTGTGTGTGTGTGTGTGTGTGTGTGTTGAGTGTCTGAGGCTGGATTTGAGCTCAGGTCCTCCTGACTCCAGGGCCAGTGCTCTATTCACCGTGCCACCTACCCACCCTGGTAGTCCATTCTTCTTTTGATCAGCTCCAATTGTCAGGAAAATTTTCCTGGAATCAAACCTAACTCTTTACAATGGGTCCTGGGCCCCAGGCCCCTGGTCCAAAACATAAGACTCTTGCAGAACACAAGAATGCTAGTGAAATATCAGCTGTATGTAAGCTCCATGAAGGCAGAGATCTTCTTCATGTCTGAATCCTTCCCACCATCCCCACCTCCCCAACACATACACATACAGAGTACTAGCATAGGCGGCTTGGTGTGGTGGAAAAAGGCCTGGTTCTCTGCAGTTAGAGGATCTGAGTTCAAATCCTGCCTCTGGCATTACTCGTGTGATGGAAACTCATTTAACCTCACTGTACTTCCGTAAATGAGGAGGGTGGAATGTTCTCTAAATTTCCTTATAGCTTTGTATTTATGATCCATGTAGATGCTAATCTGAATTAAAGTATCAGCTGTTCAATGAAATCCCTCGTCATGAGACTGAGGGCTAAGAAGAAGCTTCCTGCAGAATGAGAGACACCAGAGGGGGCAGGGAGAAAGAGACAGAAGAAGAGAGAGAGAGACAATGAGACAGAGAGAGACACACAGAGCCAGAAGCAAAGAGAGGGAGACAGAGATAGAGACAAAGAGAAAGACAGAGACATACAGAGGTAGAAACAAAGAAACAGAGACAAAGAGAAAAAAAGATATAGAGACAATGAGAGATAGAGAGAGACAGAGAGAGACACACAGAGACAGAAGCAAAGAGAGAGAAACAGAGATAGAGACAAAGAAAAAGACAGAGATAAAGAGGGAGACAAAGAGAGACAGAGTTAGACAAGGAGAAAGACAGAGACAGACAGAAGTAGAAACGAAGAAACAGAGACAAAGAGAAAAAGAGATACAGAGACAATGAGAGATAGAGAGAGACAGAGAGAAAGAGACAGAGGTAGAGACAAAGAGAGACAGAGAGACAGAGACAGAGGTCCAGAAGCAAAGTGACCTAAGAAGGCAGTTAAGGAGCAAAGAAGGCAGGGTTAGCAGGGTGACAGGTAGAACTGACAGAGGGAGCAGAAGCACTTTTTATCCAAAACTACGCTATCATCTTATTGCTTAGCACAGCCTCTTTTCTTCAGTTGAGGCCAGCTCTAGGAGTGTTGATAACACTGCAGAAGTTTTTATTCTACTCCCCTCTCGACTTTATGCCTCAAACACTATGTCCAGGTTAGATTCATAGGATCCTAGATTTAGAGCTGAAAAGACCTTAGAGGTCATTGAGTCTGAACCCCTTATCTTACAGATAAGGGAACTGAGGTTGAGGGTGAGTAAGTGACTTGTCCAGGATCATACAGCTATTAAGTGAGGTAGGATTTTAATCCAATCCATCATGAATCCAAGTCTAGAATATCTATATCAATACATTAGGATGACCACTGACCATGGTGGACAGACTCTGCAGGGATATCCATTATAACTAGATATCATCTAGTCCAAGGATTCTTGACCTTTTCTGTGTTACAGACCTCTTTGGTAATCTGGTGAAGCCTTCTCAAAATTAAAAAAATATATTCATAATTGAAAGAAATGCTAAATTTGAACAAAAGGTTATCGAAAATAAAAACTTTTGGGGGTGGGTAGGTGGCACACTGGCCCTGGAGTCAGGAGGACCTGAGTTCAAATCCAGCTTCAGACACTTAACACTTACTAGCTGTGTGACCTTGGGCAAGTCACTTAACCCCTATTGCCCTGTCTTCCCCCTCTAAAAAAAAAAAGCAAAGAAAAACTTTTTTTTTTCTTATCCAAGTTCATTGATTCCTTGAAACCTATTCACACACCACCAAGATCCATGGGCTCCAGGTTAAGAACTCTTGATTTAGTCCAACCCTCTCATTTTGCAAATGAAAGCTACTCAAGGAAGAAGAATAGCTTGACCAAATTCACTTGGCAAGTTACTAGTGGGGCTGCAGCTAACACCCAGGCCTTCTGTACTCCTTCTATAACAGCACACCTTTCCCTCACCAAGGGGACATGAAAAGAAAAGAGAAAATGGGGAAACTCAAGGAGGGTCTGTCATGAAGCAGTTTAAAAACTTGTGGAGTGAAGCCACTCATCTTGCAGCATGTCAGCTGTGGCCAATAGGAGCCAATGAACTCATTCTTTCCAGGTCAGCCTGGAAGTTACTGCCCGTCTGGACTGTGAACTGCTTGGTATTTCATCTGGTCAATGGTCACTTGTTACATAGAAGGGACTGCTGTGTACACAGGAATAGCTTTGTGCTGGATTCCTCCAACAATGGGCAGAGACTGGCAGGGATCTGTTGTGCAGAGTGGGTTACAGAATCCAATTCTTTGATAAGTTTATTACATGGGGGGAGGGAGGGAGAGATAGAAAGAGGGAAGGGGGAGGGAGGGAGAGAGAGGGAGGGAGAGATGGGGGGACAGAGAGAGAGAGAGAGAGTGAGAGAGAGGGAGAGAGGGAGGGAGGGAGGGAGGAAAAAAGAGAGGGAGGGGGGAAGAAAGGGGGGAGAGAGAAAAAGGCAGACATCAAGGAGAAAAAAGAGGAGGGAGAGAGGAAAGAAAAACAGGAGAGAAAAAGAGGGGAGAGGAGAGAAAGAGAAAAAGAGGAAGAAAGGAGGGAGAGAGAGGAGAGAGAGAAAGGGGAGAGAGAGAGTTATTTAAAAACAGGCTTCTGTTGTTTTAGCATGATTCTTAACGTTCCCAGAAAGGCAATTCCTTTGTCAATATTTTTATTTTGCTCAAGTTTTCATTTTTCTCTCATTGTTTGGAAATGGGTTCCATATTAATTACTCATCTTCAGGCACATTAATAGTTTCAAAATAAGTTCAATATTAATTGCACCTGTTTTTTTTTTCCTCCTAAGAGGTCTATTCTGTTAGGGGGATTTAATCATCGGATATAGAGCAGGAAGTTCAATTTCAGATGAAGAAACTAAGTCTCTGAGGAGTTATATGATTTCCTCATGATCACAAAGCTACTAAATTTCAGAGGCATGAACTGAATCCAGTCTGTCATGACCCCAAGTCCGTCGTGTCTCCGCTGTACCCTGATGTTCAGTCTCTGTATTGGGACAGGTCTCTTACCCTGTTCCAGGGGCCTCGTGGAAGGGTAGAAAAAAGAACTAGGGAAGAAAGAGATGAAAGAAGAGACAATTCATTCTTTCTAACATATGTTGAGACCCTTGGTCTGTGTGTTGGGTGCTTTGAAAGACAACCAAAGGACAGTTGAACCTATTGGTGCTAAAAATGACCCAAGTCTCATATATGCATATACCTATACGTGTATACATATAAAATCAAACCACAAAAGAACTCGTCACCAGGTAAAGTAGGTTGAACTGAGTGGTGTGCTGGTAAGTGTTTAACAATGGACTCTCCAAAAAAAAGTCCATATAACACACTTTTCAGCTTAATCTGCATTATTAATATTTTTCTCTACTACTTTCTTAAGTCTAACTAAGCCCTGATTTGTAGTTTTGAAGATATAAATGCTCACACTGAAAATCTAATAATTCTTTCTCCTCTTCTCTCTCTCTGTCTCTGTCTCTTGTCTCTCTCTGTCTCTGTCTCTCTCTCTCACTGTCTCTGTCTCTCTCTCTCTCTCTCCGTCTCTGTCTCTTGTCTCTCTCTGTCTCTGTCTCTCTCTTAAATAATTGACTCTTGAGAGCTGGTTCAAGCTGGTTCTAGCTCATCCCTGGTAGGATCTCTCCTTCCACCATTGCCTTTTGTCAATTGTTTTTGCAGTTTAGGACTATAGGCTCATAGTTTTTGAGCTGAAGCAGAACTGAGAGACAGCCAGTCCTCTTATTTCACACAGAAACCATGACCTGGCAGGGTTAAAGGATTTGGCTGATGTCACACAGGTAATAAATGGAAGAACTATGATTTGAACTGGGGTCTATGGGCTTCATATTCAAGGACCTTTTCCACTGCTCCACACTCACTGTAAAGTGGTCTTGGTGTTAATTTTAATTTTTTTTTTTACCTGTATGCAAACTGGTATGATTTGTCTTGTGTCAAGAGTGTGGGAAGTTAGAGGTGGAATTGACTAGTCATGGGAAAATCAAGGCCACTGGGGGCTTATCCAAGTGGCCTAAGGGGTGATCCAACCTAGTAGGCAATGGCCTGACTTAAACCTTCCTTGTAACCTATAAATAGACATCCCTGCCCTGAAGGCCCATTACTGAGCACACCCACTGCTTCCTGGTGGGCCCATGGAAGGGATGATATCATGGCCAGGTGCCAGGGATGGGTCATCACAAGGCCCCATACTGCTTGGGGGCCCTGGGAAAGAGATGCTGGGTGACCTAACTGGTCTTTGCCATCTGTGGTTTCTCCATTTGGCTGGTTTCCTCCAGCCATGGGCAGGGAAGAGAGCTCCCTTCTCCCATGAGAGCTTGGTTCAAAATTGATTTGATTTCCAGGGCTCCCATCCCTTCTCCAAAGTTTCCATCCAAGGCTACAGGCATCTGCTCTGTGTGCACAGAGCATCCGATGGAACATCTCAAGCCGCTGATTGGGCAGCTGGGTCTGACAGCAGACGCTCTCTGGTTCCCACCAGCCAACACCCTGTTTCCTTAGCTCTGCCTACCTTCACAGAGCTGCTGTGGGGTCAGATGAGATACTGCATGTAAAGGTCAAGAGAGATAAGTTGTCCAGTGGAAAAGACACTGCATTGGAAACCTGGAGAGCCAGGTTTTAATCTAGGCTCTACCACCAACTTGTCCTGTGACTTTGTTCAAATGACTTCTCTTTTCTTGGACTCAGTTTCCACCTCAGTCAGACTGGGTGGGGGATGGACCAGATGTTCTGTAAGGTGCCTTTCTGACTCTAACAGTCTGGGTTTCTGTGGTAGACGGTCACAAAGCAAGTGAGTCAGCCACTGAGCTGGGAATGAAGAGGGAGGGGGGGATGTTGGAATGAGGAGGGAGGGCAGGACGGAGAACCTAGGCCTACTGGTCAGGCACGACTGAGGAATCGAGGGGAGTGGGGTTGCCTGCAATAGATGGGAGGGTCCACTGCCAAGATTCTTTTATTCAAGGACCCAATGGCTTGGTTTAAGGGGGTCGGGGTTGGGGTCTGGGAGGCCTGCCACCTGGTGGCCGGACCCTGCCACTGCAGGACAGCTGTGCTAGGGGTAGGCGGGAGCCACAGGCCAGCAGGATGCCTCCCGGCAGGAGGAGGAAGAGAAAGACAGAGGCAGATGGGGGGGGGAGTTGGCAGCACCCCAAAGCAGGCCTCTGGATGGAGGTTAGAAGGCAGAAGGATGAAATGCCATTAGAGCCACTGTCCACCCTTCCTAGGGGGTCGGGATGGGGAGGGGTTGTCGCCTGAGACAGAAAGGATGGTGGTGGTGATGGTGTGTGTGTGTGTGCACATGCACGCGCGTGTGCGAACTGAGGACATGCACATGGTGGGATGAGGGGCAGGGGGAGGGGGAAGGGAACCGCTGTGAAATTGAGGGAATTATCACAGCCAGTGCCATGAGGCACCAAAGAGAAGATATCATCTATTTTTAACTTTGATGGATGAGAAGCAATCGGTCCCTCCCCTTTCCCCTTTCCTAATTTTCATTATTCCCATTTCCCTGGGCAGCCTCAGTGGGCATCTTCCTTCTAGCCCCACCCTGGAGTTCTGGGAGAGGAAGCAGGTAGCTGGACCAGGAGGAGAGGGCAGGACACTGTGGACCTGGAACAACAAAGGGCAGGGCCAGGGGGGAGAACCGGGTCCAGCCCAGGCTCCTTGGGGCATCCCGAGGCAGGCAGCAAGGCTGGAGATGAGGCCAGCCCGGCCCTAGCCCCAGGCCTCACCTCTGCGTCTGTTTCTGCAGTCCCCGTCACTGCCACCCTCAGACAGGGTGGAGATTTGGGAGAGGAGGGGAGCAATAGGAAGAGGAAAGGGGAACAAGGAGGGGAGAGGGAGGTGGGGGTGGAAAGGGGGGCAGCATCTGGGGAAGGCTCCAATAGATGGGAGTTTTCAGGGAGATGATGGGTTTGGGGAGGAGGGGCATTGGATCCTGGTGAGTTTGTGAATCAGGTAAATTGAAAAAGAAAGAACACAGTTACAGCTGCAGCCTGATCAATCAGCATTTCCTCGGAAGGGCCTTGGTGTCCTTTTTGAGCCCTTCTTTCCACTTCCTCTGAAATTCTCTTTTCCTCAGATCAATGAGAGGCAGCCAGCTCTGAGCTGAGAGAGCACCTCGTGGGGAAGTGCATGGAGAGGTCCCTCTGGGAGAGCAGAAGGTCCCCTGCCTTCCCTGGCCCCTCACCTCGGCAAAGTGAAGCTGGAGTTCTTTGCTGCCATCACTCCCATCCAGCCCCTCTCCTCCCTCCAACCTCTACCCTCACTGCTCTGCACACTCCTCTACAAAGAAACATCTAGACTCTAGAGTTGGCCAATAACACAGTGTAGCACTATAGGGTAGTCCCTTATGGTGAAAAGGGTGATGGCCCTGGAGCTGGAGTCCTGGATTCTACATGTTATGCCTTTCCCACCTCCAAGCCTTTGCATAGGCTGTTCCCCCCTCCCTCCCATGCCTGAAATACTCTCCCTCCTCACTTTTCCCTCTTGAAATCCCTAACTTCCTTCAATTCAAGTGCTACTTCCTACAAAAGAATACTTTTCTGATTCTGCCGGTTGTCTTTCTCTTCTCCTCCCCCCACTCCCAACAAATGACTTTATATTTATTTTGTTAAATTTTAAAAGGTACATATTGTCTTGCTTATAGTAAAATGATTTAAGGGCAGGGACCTTTTACATTTTTGTCTCTTTTGTTTTTTTCCCCATTTTTTCTCAATAGTACTTGTCATATGATAAGTATTAATAAATGCTTCTTGAGTTAAATTTCATGTTGATTTACTGGGCTGTGGGGCCTTGGATGAGTCACTATCTTTCTTAGGACCTCTTTGCTAAGTGGGAAAAATAACACTCACATTTTCTGTATCACAAGGTTATTGTAAGGAAAGTTTCTTAAGCCTTACAATGAATACTGCCCACAATCTTAGATCTGGAACTGGAGGAAGTTTCAGAGGCCATCACATGTAAGCCTCTTATTCTATAGGTGAGACCCTAAGACCTCAGGGGATTGAATGAGTTGACCAAGGTTCTAAATGTCAAAAATAAGAGTTAAAACCTGGTCTTCTAACTCCAGAACTAGGACTACTGATAAACCCTGACAATCTTTGTGAGTGGCTGAATCCATTGAGATAGATGGTAAACTTCTTGAGGGCAAGAATCTTGTTTATTTATCCTCATCCATATACTCCCATCTTCTTGGGGCTAGCATATCGTGTACTGCCTTCCTGGGTTACTAAATGTTTGTTGAACGAATGAATGATGAATGAAGGTGTTTCTAAACATAAAAGGTTAAAATGTGCAATGCGCTGTGCTAAACCTTAGGGGGAAAGAAAGAAAGATGGTGACTGCTTCTTTAGAAGCTCTCATTCTGTTGGAATGGAATGATTTAGCTTCAAGTCAGATGAAAAGATGGCACAGACTTTAGGGTACAGGGGCAAAGAAGGTGTTAATGCTTCTTCCTTAATGTCCTATTCATTGATAAAATCATATCCATTTCAGATTTTGAACCATTTAATGACACTGGGGTCTTTGGTGACATGAGCTTTCATGAGTGAATGAATTTGAAAGTTGAAAGACCTTTGTGGGAGTAGCAAGGGTGGAGAATTCTTAGGAAGTATGATTGTTTTTCACAGAGATTGGACTGGGCCATCTCCAGTTGTCCTGATCTGGATCTGACCCAAAAGGCTCTGGAGGAGAAAGTGAGGCTGGTGACTTTGCACAGCCCTGCCTCACTTAAATCCAATTCACTTGTAAGTCATAGCTCATCTTCCTGATGTCATGGTCCTCTTGGAATACCCAGTCTCTGATTTTCCAGGATATGGGAGAGCTTCAGGAAAAGTCAGGGGTGACTGGAGGAGTGTGTTAGATGATGGAATCAAAGGAAATTTTGCTGACCACAGGATTTTTTGAAGGCGTTTGTAAGGTTTGTTTAAGGTTTTGGTTCTTAGCTATTTAGCATGGGAAAGAACCAATAGCCTAGGGACCTCATTCCCCACCCTTCCACCCCCAAATGGTCACCACAGACAGAACAGAACGTCAAAACTAGGAGGGACCTTAGGGATAATCTAATCCAATGGTTCTTCATGTGAGTTATAGTTATCGTATTAGAAATTAAAACATCTGTATGATGAAAAATCATTATTTAATTTATAGTTCTGCAGCATTTAGTTTAGTTATAAACTTTTAGTTTGTAGTTTTGAAACTTTGAAATTATTGTAGTTATTATGAAAATGGGTCCCCTGAAAGGATCTAGGGGAGGTGTCCTAGACCAGATCCACTGATCTATTCTAATCCCTTCATTTTATAGGAAGAAACTGAAGCTCAGAAGGGAGATGTGAGTAGATCCCCCAGTAGGGATAGTGTGAACACCAGGACCCAAATCCTGGCCTCTTGACTCCAAACCCAGGGTTCTTTGTATGACTGTCCCTCAGAAGGAACCCATCCTAGAATAAATGAATTTCCTGAGTACCTCATGTCACCTACTCAGGCCTGTGCTAGGTGTTATTGGGGGTACAAGCAAGAATTTTGGAAGTGGTCCCTGCCCTCAAAGACAGTTCATCATCTGGTTGAGGAATCAGTATACAGTTGGCAAACAGTGCAAGGCACTATGTAATGAAGTGCTAAATTAGGTAGCAGAGACTCTAAGGGTTGTAAGAGGTTTAAGGAGAGCAGTACTGCGTGGGTAGTCAGGGAAGGCTCCCTGGAGGAGGTGGGGTTTGATCTAGGCCTTGAAGGATGGGTCGGATTTGAAGAAAGTAAAGCATTGCAGGTGATAGGATGAGCAGGGGAAGAGGAAGCAGGCGGCACTGGGATGAGGCATCAATGAGGGGAGGTCTGGTTTTTCATCAATCACAAATTCATTCTAGAAACAAAAGCACGGATAATGTCATATTGTAAACATAAATATTAAAGAGCTGATGCTACGTGCTTAGAGAATGCAACTTAGTTTGGGTCTGAGATCTATATCCTTCTCTGGCCTTCTGTCCTGCTCCTGCTTTTACTAAATGAAGCTCAAGCAGTTAGATGGCAGAATGGAGAGAATGATGGACATGGAGTAAGGAAGAGTGAGGAAGACCCAAGTTCAAATATGGCCTCAGACACTTACTAGCTGTGTGGCCCTAGGAGAGTCACTTAACCCTGTTTGCTTCAGTTCTTCATCTGTAAAATGAGCTGGTGAAGGAAATGGGAAATTGCTCCAGTATCTTTACCAAGAAAATCCCAAATGGGGTCACAGAGAGTTGGACACAACTGAAAACAATTAAACAAGTGAAGCTCAAGTTTTGTAAGACCCTTCATGGAAGGAAGATGAAGATTTTGAGAGAGGAAAGCAGGCAAGAAGGTCCCAGGGTATGTGGCCTTGGCCAAAAAAGAAATGTTACTAACTCTCAAGAGTTAGAAGGGACCTTGGAACATAAAACAGAACTTCAGGGCTGTAGGGACCTCAGAACTCACTAAATTCAACACCCTTGTGTTCCAGAGAAGGAAACTCAAGTCCACAGAGGGAAGGGACAGTCTCTCGTCCAAGGTCACACAGTAGCTCAATGGCCAAACCAGAACCAGAACCCAGCACCAGAGGGTCAGTTCATTCATGGCACCAAACCACCTTTCTCCCTCTTGGCATCATTAACGGCATGCTACAGACATTTCAGAGGCCTTCCACATCTCTTACAGCATTTGCTCGTTAACAACTTTGTGAGGTAGAAAAGTGTGTATTCTTATGCCAATTTTACAGCATTTTATTGTGAAAAGAGCACTGGATTTGAAGCTGAGCAAGGTTTGGGTTCAAATCTCGCCTTAGACATTGATTCACTATGGGACCACAGGCAAGTCAGTTGATTTCCCCAAGCCTCATTTTTCTCATCTGTAAAATGGGAATGATAATACATACATAAGCTGGTTTGGGGGCACTAATAAAACATTTTGTTAGAGCAAAGTTCTCTCATTATTTATCATACTTTATGCTTTATTATTGTGCTTAATTATACAAAGTACTCTGAAAACTTTTGATCATTAGAGATGATAGGGCATTTTAAAAAATTAAATTTTTTGGTTACATGTTAAGTTCTGAATTGTCTTTCTCCTTCCCCACCCCACACTAGAGAAAGGTATACATGCTATTCAACATATATGTATATGTGTGTTGTGCATGTTTGTGTCTTATATGTATACACACACGTACATGTATACACATGCCTACATATTCAACATATATGTGCATTGTGTTGTACATGTTTGTGTGTTGTATGTATAAGCACATGCATGTACATGTATATACACACATGCATGTGTATATGTAAAACCATACTTCTATTTTTCAGCTCTCTCTGGAGGGGGATAGTATCTTCCTTCATGGGTCCTTTGTAGTTGATCTGACTATTTATAATACTCAGAATAACTTAGTCATTCATGGTCGTTCAGGATATTGCTGTTATTGTGTGCAGTGTTCTCTTGGTCCTGCTGATTTCACTCTTCATTGTTTCATACAAGTCTTTCTATGTTTTCCTAAAATCAACCTGCTCATCATTTCTTACAGCATACTAGTATTCCAAGATAGGGCATTTATTAAGTCCTTTCTATATACCGGGTACTATGTACTAAGCATTAGAGATACAAACACAAGTGAGCCAGACAGTCCCTGCCCTCAGAGAGCTTACATTCCACTAAGGGAAGCCAACAGGTACAAGGTTCTGGTGGACGGAGATAAGGATGATGGCTAGGATAGATGTAGGCAATATGTCATGAAGATGGCTGAGATAGAAATGTCATATAGTATTATTAGGAGGAAATTGAGGCCGAAGTAAAGCATTGTTCCTAGTCACACAGCAAGTGAAGATTCCAGCCCACCTTGTAAGAGTAAGTGCAGAAGCATTCTTCCACATCCATAATCTAATCAGGGCTTGGAATTCAAGGAGAACCTTTCTCTGCCAAAATCTCAGAGCTGCTTCTCCATTTCTTTTGCCTACAAACCAATTCCTTTTGGAAAGGAAGCCAAGACTAGACATCTTCTGTGGTTCTTTAGACCCTTTTTACTGCTTCAAACCCTATGCTTAATACAAGGGGCAGCCTCCCTGCCCACACTGGACGCTTCCTCTTGACAGGCTTTGGCTAACGTTCTCCCTCTTCATCTCTTGTACAATTTCTAGATGTTTCTGACTAAGAGAAGGAGGGTATGATAGATCATCTGTCAGTGAGGAGACCTCCATTCTAGCCCCAGCTCCCCAAATAACTAGCTGTATGAGCTTGTACATGTCCTCACGCCTCAGTTCCCTCCTTTAGAAAATAAAGGTGTTGAGCTAACTCATCTCCAAGGTGCCTTCTGGCACTGACTGCTGAGATTCTTGTAAGTGTTTATTGAACAGCTGTCATTTGCTGAATCCTCAGTCCAGTTCCTTACACATCGATCAATCAGTCAACCAACAAACATTTATTAATTACCTACTACGTGCCAGCACTGTGCTAAGTGATAGAAATGCAAAGACTGGAAAGTTTTTTTAAAAAAAGCTCTCGCTCTCTCAAGAAACTTCTGTTGGAGAAGACAACATGTGTGTACATACATCTACACATCCACCCACCCATCCATCTATCTATCTATCTATCTATCTATCTATCTATCTATCTATCCATCCATTCATCCATCCATCCACCCACCCATCCATCTATCCATCCACCCACCCACCCACCCATCTGTCCATCATCTATCTATCTATCTATCTATCTATCTATCTATCTATCTATTCATCCATCCATCCATCCATCCATCCATCCATCCATCCATCCACCCACCCACCCACCCATCCATCCATCCATCTACCTACTTACCTACCTATATACAATGTCTCTATGTAGGGAACAGTTACACAGCAGGGTGGAGAGAGTGCAGGCTTTGGAGTTAGGAAGACCTGAGCTTGAATCATATTTCAGACACTTAATAGGTGTCTGTCTCTGGGCAAGTCACTTAACCTCTCTCAACCTTGGTTTCCTCATCTGTAAAATGAGAATAATAAAGGCATGGAAGGGTTATTGTGAGGATCAAATGAGTTAATATATGCAATGTGCTTTGCAAACGTTAAACCACTATCACTACTATATAAATGCCAGCTATTATATATGTAGTATATACAGTTTATTACAATATTATATATTATAGTTTATTACACATATTATATATAGTATATAGTTTACTGCCCATATGTTTACATAGAGTATAAAATCTATTATATATAGTATATAGTTCATTACATATACTATATATCATTTATTGCATATGTATTTTATATAG
>CM053590.1:188803975-188829301 GCA_028646515.1 Pseudochirops corinnae | reverse complement strand
CCCCCCCCCCCCCCCCCCCATTATACTTTCCTTCCCTGGAATGTTTTTCCATACAGTAGTTCCAGACGACGGGAGTGGTAGAGGAATTAAAAAAAAAAACCTGGCCAGTTCAATAATCTGTCCTTCCTTGAGCTGGTTCTTCAGATTAGGGGTGGGGCCTTAGAGTTGTTATTGAAACTGCAGAGCGCTAGGGCAGTGAGAAACTACCTGGGAGTCCTCCAGGCTCTTCCTGCTATAATGGGAAGCCTGCTTTTTGCTATTATAATCCAGGTCGGGAAAGCTTGTTATTCTTTGGTGTGGGAGATAGGTGGGAGAGAGAAGGAGTAAGAGGCCCTGGGAAAGGCAGTGTATGTGTGTGTGTGTGTGTGTGTGTGTGTGTGTGTGTGTGTGAGCGCGCGTGTGGAAAAGAGCCCTGTACTAGGAACCAAGAAACTCAGGTTCTTATCTTGACCTTACCAATAACTTGCTTTGTGAATTTGAGAAAGTCATATTCTTTCTTTGGGCCTCAGTTTTTACTTCTGTAAAATAATGAGGTTGGACAAGATGATGTCTTAATTAAGACTATGATTCTCTGGTCTGATTAAGGGCTATTTCAGTCAACACTCCTATTCACCGTGGCAGAGGAGACACTCGGGGTGGCAGGGCCTCTGGATCAAGCAGAAGGGGCCCTTGGGCTAAGAAACAGAAGAATAGAATCATAAATTGTAACGTTTGATGGGACCTTATATGGACCATCTAGTTTGCCATTTTACGATGAAGCTCAGGGACCTTAAGTGATTACCCTGGATGAGTCACTGAGCTCATGCTGTAGTAAGTGCCAGAGGTGAGATCTCAAGTACTTCGAGGTATTTGAAGGTTCTCTAACTCCAGAGCCAGAAAGAAAAACAGGAATGCAGAGGGAGGAAGAATGAGGGAGAAAGACTCCTCACTGGGTCATGGAAAGATCATTGGGATGGCAGCCTGAGACAAATCACTTCCCCTCTCCTTAACATCTTCACTTGTAAGATAAAGGAATTTGACCAGCTGCTCTTTAAGGCTTGACATTCTGTGGGTGCAGGTGATGGAATAGACTGTGGTTCTCTCCTCAGGTCCAATGGGTTCAGTTGCCGATTATTCAGATGACTCCCAGCTCTATTTATTTAGCGCCAAGGGTAGGGAACCTGTGACTTTGAGGCTACATGTGGTCTTCTGGGTCATTGGATCTGGCCTTTTGACTGAGTCCAAGTTTTTCAGAACAAATCCTTTTATTGAGAGGATTTGTTCTGTGAAGTTTAGATTCAGTCAGAGCTGTTCTTGAGGACCTGGAGGGCCACATGTTGCTTGGAGGCACAGGTTCCCCATCCCTGATTCTAGTCCTAGTCTATAGGGACCCTGATAAGTCACACATAAAATATAGGGGTCCTATCTAGTCACACATCTCTAACTCCCTCTTGGACACCTCAAACTGGATGTCTTGTAGGCATCTCAAACTCACCATATCCAAAAGATAACTTGTTCTTTTCCACCTAACAAACCTTGTCCCTGAACTTCCCCATCACTGTCAAAGGCACCATGGTCATTCCAGTCACCTAGGCTCATAACCTTGACACCATCCTTGGTCCCTTGCCCATAAACACCCCCCATATCCAACCTATTGCCAGATCTTGTCCTTTCTATCTTCACAAAATCTCTCATTGATGTCCCCTTCTCTCTGCTCACCAGCTAGCACCCTAGTTTAGGCCTTTATCACCTCTCCTCTGCATTACAGCACTAGCCATCTAACTGGTCTCTCTGCCTTGTCGTCCTTCACGCAGGCACCAAAGTGTAGCTCTGACCATGTTGCCTACCCCCAAGGAGCTCCAATGAATCCCCATTAACTCCAGGCTTAAATCTAAAGTTCCCCATTGGGCATTTAAAGCTCTTCATAACCTGGTGCCTTTGTGTCTTCTTCCCTTCTATACACTCAGTGATCCAGCTCCACAGGCCTCCTTGTAGCTTCTCAAGCAGAATCTGCCCTCGACTCCCTACTTAGGTCAGAAAGAAAATCACTAGCTTCTGGGCCCACCTGGAGCCCACCTTGCTACAGTTCATTTAACAATGAAGCCTCTGACCCCTTTGGCTTCAGTTACAAGGCCAGATCCCTAGGGTTCACATTGTGAGTCATTTCCCTTGCCAGTTATGGGGAGGGAGAAGGCAGAAAAGATCATTGTGTCCCACCCTCCTCCCCAGAGACATGTCCCCTGAGAGAGAGGACCATCTAGTTGATTTTAATCAATTGAAAAAGACTTATTAGGGTTAGGCCAAAGGGAAAGTAGATTTTGTCCCCACCTCTACTCTCAGCACCAGACTCACCTCCCTTAGGAGGTTTTTTCCTCCCAAATTGTAACCTTAGAAACACATGTGTGCACAAATGCACACCTACATACAGCATCCATATATACACGCACATAACATACATGTGCCCATATATGTATATGAACATGTATGTATACACAGATTCATAGGTTTGTCATATATGCATAAGTACAGGTATGTCAATATAGTGTATATACACACTATATATATTCAGTTTGTGTGTGTGTGTGTGTATGTGTGTGTGTGTGTGTGTGTGTGTGTGTACAGGGCAGATGGGGGCATTAGAGTTAGGCCAGATGAGGAAGAAGGAGGGAACCTCTGATGCCTTTACCTTCCTGGTCCACTGGCTCTGCTTCTCAACTTCCTCCACCCCCTGTGCCCCCAACATCAGCGCAAAGCATGTCAATACCCCTTATGGAAGGGGAAAGTCTGCAGATCCAATCGATGCCAAGTCATCTGGACAACATCCTGGCTTAAGAGCACTTAAAAGCCTCCAGGAGCCACAGTTTGGCCTAGCAAGGGCTGGTGGGTGAGAAAGGATAGAAGAGAGGAAGAAATAGAAAAAGGGTTTGCAGTGAAACCAGTTTCATAGTGTGGTACTTGGCTTTTTTTCCCTTTCCTCCCCCTCCCTCCCAGATGCCTCCCTTCCAGGCTCTGGGCTTCAGCCAGATCTCCATCCTAATCGCTTACAGTCTTGTAGTCAATTTTCATGTTTCTTGGCCACATAATTATATTTAACATCAAAGTAAAAGAGTGAACTTGACAATGGGCAATTTCAGAGGAGAAATATATGTATATACCTATGTGTGTGCTGTCTGTGTATGATAACCATGGCTAGATGTGAAAAGAGCACAGCCTAGACATGACTACTGTAATTTTCCTTGAGCAGGGAAGTGGTTAGATTGAGGAACAGCACTCCATGAGAATGTATGTGTATTTTTTTTTTAAAGGCAGGGAGGCCAGTTGGGGCTGAGGAAAAGGTGGATAAAAGGGCTGAAGTTCTTCACTATGGAGCGCCAGCCCCCAGGGAGCAGAGGAAAGATCTGAAGAAGGGAGACAACGGGCCCTGAGCTGCTCTGGCAGAAGTCGGGGCACGTGGGGACAAGGCAGCCTCTGGTGATACCGCATGGACTCCCAGAGAGGGAGTCTGGGGAGGTGATGGAGAGAAAGGACCCGGTCAAAGGGCCGGTTGTATGTGGGGCAATGGGTATGAAAGGGGAAATCGAGCCCGGGGAGGAGGAGGGAGAGGGTTTGAGGGAAAGTGTGTATAGGTGTGTACAGGAGGTAGGGAATGTAGAAGCAGTTGGACTTGGAGGAAAAGAGAAAGGGACAGTCGAGCAGACACATGCAAAATGAGAGGAGGAGAGAAAAAAGAGGGTAGGAAAGAGAGGGAGGGCCATCTGAAGAGAAGGAGGACAAACATGGATGTGTGTTGGAGGGGCCTCAAGGGAAGGCAGTGAAGGCAAGGATGGAGTGGGAGAACCCTAAAAAATAGAGCAGTCCAGCTATAGAGACGAGGGTGGGAGGAGGGAAGGCTCCTGTAGCCCATGGCTGATGTGTTTTCGGGTAAGAGTTAGAGTAGTTGCTGCTCCTGAACTGAAGCGGTAGGAGAGGGAGTGAAGACTGGTGGGAGCCCGAGTCTGCCTCCCCGGGTGCTGGCGTTACATTGCTTTGGAAAATAAATAAATAAAGTGGGGACGAAGGGGAGGGGGGGAGAGGGAGGAGGGGGAGAGAGAGAGAGAGAGAGAGAGAGAGAGAGAGAGAGAGAGAGAGAGAGAGAGAGAGAGAGAGAGAGAGAGAGAGAGAGAGAGAGAGAGAGAGGCAAAGGTTGGAGCTGGATGGGAGAACATTAAAGCCTCGCTGAGCTGTAGCCGCACTCACTCAGGATCAGATAGCAAGAAAACCAATAGGCGGGGAGGTGGGGTGGGGGGGTGGGGGGGAACCTCGCACTGAGACACCGAGAGCGCGAGCGAGAGGAGGGCAGAGGGGCCAGGTCGCTGCCAATCGCACGAGTCAGGGAAGGATCCAGGCGTCCAACCCCGGTTTGAGAGAGCCGGGTCCACCCAAGAAACCCGTACTCTGAAACTCCGTCCAGGATGGGCGCTCAGTGCATCAGGAGAAGCCCCTTGGAGGGTGAAGGCTCTTGAGGGAGACTGGAGGCTCGGGGGCCAGCTCTCCTCGCCTCTGGATTAGCTAGGGTTCCGAGGGTGACTTTTTAACCCACAAAATTCAAACATTTATTTATTTAAATCGACCTCTCTCCTCCAAACTGATCACCTATATTATATATATTTTTTTGCCTGGGGTGGGGGAGAGAAGAGGCGGCAGGAGGACGCCCCTGGGTTGGGGTGGGGGTGGGGGGGGGGCTGGCTCTGTTCTTCAGCATGGAGGGATTGGATTCGCACCTGAGCCGGAGATGCAGCCCCAGTCTCGGCCCCAGCGGCAGCGGAGACAGCGGCAGCGGCAGCCGCGGGCGTGTTCCGGGGAAGAGGAGCGACTGGCTGGATTCCCCGAGCAGCTAACTGGAGGGGAGCGCCAGCGTCAGGAGACCGGGCTCCACGGGGGCTCCGGCCGCGGCGAGGTAAGGAGCATCGGCGGGCCTGACCCCCCTCCCAGATCGCCTGCAGTGGGGCTGCGGGGGGCGGGGCGGGAGGGGGGGGGGGTCACCGAAACATAGACAGACTCAGAAACAAGACACAGACACAGAGACACCAGCCCAGCCCTACTGAACCCGGGACGAGGCCGGCTGCCCCACTCGTCGGCCTCCTTCCAGGGACTGCCAAGCGTGATTTAGCCCTTGAAGTGTGTGCTTTAAAAGCTTTTGTTGGGGGTAGGAGGGGGGTGGGAGGGAGGAATAAGGAATTTGTGCAACAACTAAGCTACCCCTCCCCTTCCCTAGATGTCCTCGACCCCCCAACTCAGCCCAAAAGCTCCTGCCTGATCCCAGGGCTCTGACGTTGGGGGTGTTGGCTCCCTTAAGATCCCTAAAAATAATCCTCCCCAGCCTAGAATAGGGACGAGGTTGTGCAGGGAACATGGGTGGTGGTGGTGGTGTGGGTATTTTTTTTTTTTTTGGTGAGTGATCTGGAGAAATGCTGACTGGTGCTTTTCTATTTTGCCTCGATTTCTATGTTTGTCACTGATCTTCAGCGCCTCTTTGCCTCTCTCTCTCCGGCAAGTTTGAGATTGTAACCTTAGTCCTGGGCTCTGGTGGGAAACTTTGTAATTTTGCAGCTAGGTATCTCTCCCCAACACCCACTAGTGCCCTTCCTTCCCTGTAGGTTTGGGAAGATGTGGCTACAGAGTGTGTGTGTGTGTGTGATTTTTGAGATGTGCAGTACAACCAGTCCCACTCCCCCCAAAAGGAAACCACACACGTAACCCTACATCTGCCTCCATTCTGCCCCCTCTCCTCTCAGAGACCTTCCAGAGAGGGCCCATTCTTTCATGACAACCTGAGTGACTTGATAATGCCTAGCTTCTTGTCTGTTGAACATACACAAATTCAGCCATAGCACTTGAATAGTATAATCTCCTAATAAGTTCTTATGTCATAAAAAAAAATCTTAATTTTTTCCCTCTGCTTCCAATTAACACCCTGACAACTCCTCTGGTGAATTGTATTTTTTTTTTAAAGAAGTCAGCCTTAATTATGGAGCAAACAGCACTTGGAAAGAGAGTATTTCATCCACTTAGTTTCAGCCCAAACACCATCCACTGTCTTGTCTTAGCTAAATTCACAGAGTCCTTAGTCTATGCCATGAGTCTATACTTGTAAGAATGTTAAAGCTGACAGGGAGACTAGAGGCAATCCAGTAAAATCCCATCTTTATAGCAGAGGAAACTGAGGCCTAGAGAGGAGACATTGTTTTCCCAGTTTGTTTGTTTGGTTTTTTTGGAGAGAGGAGGGGAAAATGACCTGAGCTTTTATTGGTGATAGATAATTCCCACAGCGAAAATTCTACCAGTGCAGAGTAGCCTTAGCTCTGCAACTTATCTTAATAAAGTTGCTGGAATTATGAGAGGGGAAGTGACTTGTCCAAAGTCATATAAGCAATATGTTTCAGAGGAGGACTTCCTGACCTCCCAGGTTTTCCTGATTCGAAGCTCTACCGTTTATCCTTTATGCCAGTTTGCCAGTGTGTTTATATAGGATGAGACCACATGGGGGGAAGGCATTATTCCCTGGATAGCATTAGTCCCTCACAGCAACAAAGGTAGAACCATGGACTGTTAGGAATGGAAGGAAGGAGAAAAGGGAATGTCAGATCTGTGACAGACTGACATCATCCAATCTAAACCCGGAATGTTACAGAGAGGACCAAGGCGGGAGAGGTTAAGTAACTAGCTAGGCACAGATGATGAAGAGCAGATCCCAGGGCTCCTGCTGACCGGTTTCCAGCAATCTTCCCACCTATACTATAGTCACTCCTGCCGAGACGAGGGCAGCTGATATGGGGGACCTCGGGCTAAGGGGTGATTCTCATCACACCACACAGCATTAACTCCCTCCACAAAGAACTACCCCCAGTCCCACCTCCCTCCAAACCACCCAGCAGCCTTCCCAATGAACAGTGATCCAGACGGGGTGGAAGGAGAGTATAACATTTTAATCTTATTTCCTCTTGCCTGTGCTATTCTTTGGAGTCTTCTCTCTGATTAAGGCCATACACAAATATACACATATCCAACCAAAAATGTTTTCCGCAGAGAGAGATGGGGATGGGAGAAAGGAAGGTGAAGAGACGTCTTCTGTTCTTCCTTCTCGCCTCCCCTCCCTCCCCCACCCCTTCTAAGGTGAATCTTGGGTTAGCTGCTACTGCCTGCCACTTAATCTCCTGAAAGTGAATTCACCCACACCGAGTGGAAATTGGCCTCAGCCTCCTGCAAGGGGCGAGCACGCGAACGATTTGTGCGTCTTGCCTCCTACAGAGGCAAACACAGCGGTGCCTTGCCGGGCTTCAGCCTCCGCCTCTTCGAAAAGGAGTCATTCCTCTGAACATGAACCATCACTTTCAGACCCTCCTCTTCCCTTCCCGTCTTCCACCCCACCCCACCCCCTCTTGCTAGGACAGGAGAGAAGTGAAGGCGCCCTAGCCCGAGCCTCTCTCTCCAGCCCTTCCTTCATTTACCTAAGTGAACATGATGGGCAGCTGATCACGTTACATTGCTTCCTGACCCGACGTGTCCACTCCAATAAGGCGCCGGCGGCGGCCGTTTCTCGGTGCATTGACTTGGACTGGAGGCTCAGAGCGAGCTGTGGCCTCTCTGGACAGGTTGGGGAACTGGGGGCTAGGCTGCTGGTTACTTTTCTGAGCTACTGGTGGGGGGGGGGGGGAGAATTGAGCTTTCGCACTTAGAAACTTCAACGCCTCCTGTTTTCTTTTGAGGAAAGCTCCTCGACCTTCCTCCCCTTCCACTACAATATTTCTGAGGGGAAACAGTCTCTCTTCCTTCTCCTGCTAGGGGAGACGACCCCAAGCCCCACCTTGTTCACATACTTCTCTTAGTTAATTCCAGGCCTCGTTCTCTCTTTGGGGTTAGTAGGAAAAGAGGGTGGGAGGGCTGTGGAGAGGGGGAGAGGAGGAGAAGGAGGGGAAGGGGGAGCTGCCTCCCTGGCAATCCTGCTGGCTTGAGTTAGGTCTAAGGGAAGAGGTCTGGTTGCAGGGGCGGGGGGAAGGGGGGACTTGAGGAGAGGAGGGGGAAGGTGTCTACCTGGAGTGTCTCAGACCTGGGGATGGGAGAACACAGAAGGCGTCCGGCACACGCAGTCCAAGGATGGTCTTCTATTCAGCAAACACTTATTATAAGTACCTCCTCTGTACTAGGAGCCTAGAGAGTTACAAAGTTTAGATAACACGTGGGTTCTTCCTTATCTGTTCCTAAACTAATCCCTGGTTCCCCAGTCCCTCTTCTCCATATCCTGCATCAGAGTCTCTGAGCAGAAATGTGTCTATATAATGTTGGTGCTGTGGGAATCTCCTGAGATGAACCTGGAACTCCCGGCCAAGGCAGAAGTGAGAATGGGTGTCAGACTCTTCCATATGGGTCTCTTACTGGCTTCCTCTGTCCCTGTTGCCTGTGGTAGTGAGTGCAAACTGTTGGGGTCAGGAATCCTTGGCCATTGCTGTGACTTCCTTGGGGTGGGGGTGCAGAGCTTTCTCAGCTCAGGAATCAAGGAGCTCTGCTTTTCTGTGCTCATAGTAGGGACTGAATAAGGATTTAAGAGTTCAGTATGAATGAAATAATTTTACCTGTTTGATCTTACATGAGAAAGAAGTTAAAACTCTCAAGACCTCTACAAGGATTTGGGGGTGGGGTGCCTTAAGATCTCCCAAACCCACTTGTGCATTAGGAAATAGTTTTCCAATTCCCCATACTGTTCTCAGATTGATTACCAGATAGAATGAGATTGAATACATCAGTCTTCCCAGCTTGCCTGATCTTGGCACTTTCCAGGGGCCAGGTACCCCCAGCTCTCTTTTTGTGGACATGAAGCAATGAAGTAGCAAGTGACTGAAGCCCAGTGAGAAATTGGGGAACACTCCAAGGGATTGGCTTAGTTCCTAAAGCAGCTTTGTCCTCTGCCCTGAGAGGCCTAGGCCCCTTAACCCTCTCTGGGTGAATCTGTCTTCACTCTCCTAAGTGCTTGGGACAGGAATAAGTTCAATCTTTCTTGAGCAGGAACTAGGTTTTCAGATCCAAAAGTCTTATCCTGCTCCCTACCCATCAAATAGTTCCATACTGTGGAAGATCATAAGATAGAGCATCTAGAACCAAAAGAAAACTTTAGGGACCATAGGGTCATAGCTCTTAGAGCTAGAAAGGAACTCAAGAGGTCATTCAATCCCTGATTTTACAGATGAGGAAATTTAGGCCCAAGGAAATGAAGTGACTGGCTCATGGTTATTCATGTACTATGTGTCAGAGTTGGGCCCTGATCTTGTGACCCCTGTCCTTTCCCAATGGTATCACACCACCTCCATGCCTCATTTAATAGAAAGGCCCAGAGAAGCAAAAAGATTTGAACACCAAGAATTGGACCTGGGTTTTTGCACCTCAAGCCCAGAGTCCTTGCAGCATCTATAGTTCTGCTCAGTCCTTGGGGAGGCGGGCAGAAGGTCAAGGGAGAGGGTGAATATAGTTACCAGCTATAGGGGGAAAATGGATGAGAGGCCAAAAGCCTGACTTCTCTCCCTGAGGGTCTGTCTCTGCAGAATCTTGGGGACTTCTCATATTTTTGAACTGCACATACTCATCCAGCTGTATTGGAGGCAGAACAAGGTGACATTTCTGAAACGATGCAGGAGTAATTATACTAATACATTGCATTTACAGAGCAATTTGTACTTTTAAAAATGCATTGATGTCTTTTCTTCTCAATGGTCTTGGGCGTTGAGTCAAAGGTTGGGAGTTGCCTTGCCAGAGCTGGTGCCAGGGGGATACTGGCACAACTGTAAACATTGGGCAGCTACAGTGGAGGATGGTGGCAGGGTGATGACCTTGAATGTGGGTCCTCTGGCTGCTTTAAGTATCCACCGCTGGGCATCACCACCACAACTTCAGCTAGGTCTGGGCTCTTGGAAGTTGTTGGCTAACCCTTCTTTACCCCGGGGGCAAGGTTCCAGCCTTGAGCAAGTCATGCCCTAGCCCTGGAGGAACTTCTGTTTCCTCTTCCCAGAAAGGAGCAAAACAGGACTTTTCAGGGATGCCAGAGGGTCAAGGTGAGGTGGGGGGAGGAGAGAGAAGTGAGAAGCAGCCAATGCCTATTGGTCATTCCGCCCTCCTAGCCAACTCTGCCATCTCTGTCTTTGGTGCAAACTTTCTCTCTCTTCCATTTACATCTTGGTCTTTTCCCTTTCCTCTTCCTCTTCAACCTTTTCTCTCACTTCCCTTTCTATTTTTAAAGTTTTTTTTTCATTATTCTGAACTTGATCAACACTAACAAACACAAATACTTCCATATGCAAAAGAGAAGCCAGAAAGAAGATTGTATATGAAATGGCAAATCTTTTTTATAGACTAAATACATGTTATTTTTACAACCGATGTGATTATCTGTGTCTCCCTCTGAATTTCCTTCTCATAGTTTCTTGTGCATGTTTCAATGATCCTCTTCCCTTTTTTCTTTCTACTCTCTTAAAAATCATTATTGCTAGTCCTCTATCCCTTCCAAACTTCTCCTCCCCCATTACAAAGGAACCTTCCCGTGTGACAAATGATCCGTCAATCAACACACATCTCCACGGTGGCTATGTCCAAAGATGTAAGTTTCATTGTGTACCATGAATCCAAGCCTTCTCTAGGAAGATGTCTCCCCTTTTCTTTCTTTTATTGTTCTTTTTCTTTTACCTAGGCTTTTCCGCATCCCCTGGCACACTGCTTACAAGGCTCTGGGAGAAGGAAACTTCCTTCTCTGAAATTCTGTGATGTCACAATGACACTAAATCCGAGGTCCTAGACTCCCTCAGCACTGTTCCAGGACCCACCCCTTCCCAGCATTCACAGCCCTCAGTCCTGCCCACCTCGTGATGGTGGTGATGGTGTTGGGGGGTGGGGGGTGGAATTGAAGGAGAAAGGAGAACCATGAGCCAATATGCATCTGGCCAAGAGCAGAGGGGAAGCCTGAGGGAAGAAGGTGTATCATGCCAGAGGCCAGGAGCCGGTTCTGAACTGGGAAGGATGGAGAAACAACCAAGGGTTGGGCTTCCTTTGCCAGCTGCATCTGGTGCCTGGCCCTGGCCTGGGCTTAGGCCAGGGGAATCATTATGAATGATCAGAGTTGGAGTGCCTGGCACACACCTACCCCCCTCTTCTCTTTCTCTCTCTCTCTCTCTCTCTCTGTCTCTCTGTCTTTCTCTCTGTCTCTCTCTCTGTCCAGCAGCCTCAGTGGCTCTGAGGAGAGGGCAAGGCTGAGGAGACTGACTGGGCTGGAGGATTGCCATCTTGTCTTCAGCAACAGAGGGATGTTGGGGAAAAGAGGATATTTATGGACAGTGGGAGGCATTTCGAGCTGTGTGAGCCCTTAGGGGCTGTGTCGAGGGTGTGGTTAGTGTGCACTTGGCTTTGTAGTGTGCACTTGGCTTTGGGTTAAGTCCCTGTAGATAGTGTATTCACTGAGCACTTTCTGTATGTCCAGCATGGTGCTTACTGGGCCCTAAGAGAAACACCAAAGAAATATGATATTACCCCCAAAGGGCTTACAGTCTGACTGGGGAGCCACACTCACACAAACCAAACAACTAGAGAGAAAAAGACATTTTCAATCAAATGATCAGTTCAGGTATTAGTGATCAATGCCAGAAACCTCAGAGAAAGGAAAGAGTGTTGGGGGCTGCAGCGTTCAGGAAAGGCTTCTCAGAGAAGGACAGGGTAGTCATTGAAAAGAGTGCTGGATCTAGAGTTGGGGGACCTGGATTCAAGTCAAGTCAACACACATTTATTAAGCCCCTACTCTCTACCTGTCACAGCGCAAAGTGCTCTTTGGATCCCAGCTATGTGTGACCTTTGGGCCTTAAATTTCCTTCTCTATAAAATGAGAAATTTGAACTAGCTGATCTCCAAGGTTCCCTTCTTTTCTAATTCCCATGATCCTCTGAGGTGGGACTTGAGCTGTCCTAAAGAATGGGTGGGATTCAGATGAGCAGAGAGGAGTGTGATGGCCATTTCAGGTGGGCACAGGTCTGGAGGCAGATAGGGAAAAGGACAGAGTCTGGCCTGGCTAGAGTGGAAGCGTGTATATATCAGCAGGTCAGATTGGAGAAGGGAAAATGGGGCCAGATGCCGGAGAGCCTCCAGTGCCAAGTTGAATCCTAATTTGGCCAGACATTGGTGAGGAATGGTATTTTAAATAGAGATATAATCTACCAAAGGTGTGAAAGATAGATTGGTGGAGGACAGAGATTAAATGGAGGCAGACAACTGTTACAGTTACACAAATATGAGGGGATAGTAATAATTCACATTTATAAAACATTTTAGAGTTTAAGAAGTTCTTTCCTCCAAACAGCCCTCTGAGGTCTTATATATACCATTATGCTCATTTTACAGATGTGAAACTGAGTGGTGAGTGACTTGTCCAAGGTCTTACAAGCACAAAATATTAGCACAGTGTTCTTTGAATAGCCTTATTCCCTGTGTCTGGAATGTTCTCCCCACCACTTCTGCCTTAGAATCCCTGGTTTCTTCAAGGCTCAGGCAAAGGACTGTCTTCTACTTGACACATGATACCCTTAACTTCTGATGTCGCCTTCCCTGAAGTTTGTTGTTGTTCATTCAGTCATGGCTGGCTTAACTTTGTACCTACATTTATACAAACATACTTATGAGTCTATATGTTGTTTCCTCCAAAGAATGTCAGTTTCTTGAGGCAAATATTCTTTTGTCTTATTTTTTCTTTCTCATATCACCATTGTCATCTGTGACACCTGGCTGCTGCTAGATGTTTTATAAATAGTGGTTTACTAGTATTAGAGCCAGGACTTAGATCCGGGTCCTCCATCTACAGGCTGCCCTTTTTCAACTGCACCCACTTGGTTGAGAGTGAGAATGAGCAGAGAGAGCTGAAGGCTAATTTGAAAGATTTGGTGGTAGCAGGGATATGGAATTGGGAGGAATCATACATGACCACACAGTTTTGAATCTAGAGTGTTACTATTAACAGAAATAGGGAAATTGGGACTGTAACTTAAGGATGAAGAGAGACTGAATCTTGTTTTGGACCTATTGAATCTGAGGTGAACCCGGAACTCCAGACAGACTTGCAGGGGTGGGAAACCTGTAGCCTTGAGGCCACATGTGGCACTCTGGGTTCTCATATGTGTCCCTTTGAATCCAAACTTTACAGATCAAATCCCTTTAATGAAAGAATTTGTTCTATACTATACTATATGTCTTTACTATAGGCAACTGAAAGTATTACATCAAAACAGGGAGATAAAAAGAGAGTAGAGAAATATAGAGAGGTAGACCAGAAGGCTGGGACTGGGCCCTTGAGGATTATCCAGGCAAGAGTAAGTTGAAAGGGTAGACAATTTCAAATCTAGTAAGTAGTGCGAAATCACATCGATTTACAGCTGAACGGGACTTTTAAGGTCCTTTTATCTCATTTTGCAATTGAGGAAACAAACCCAGAGATACTTAGCGACTTTCTTAAGATTCCAAGATCACACAGGCAGCCCCAGAATTTGAACCCAGGTCCTCTGATTCCAAATCCATCCTTTTGCTTTGTACTATTTTACTTCAAGAATGCTCTTTGTGGCATGGCATAGACGGGCAGCTAGGTGGTGCAGTGGATAGAGCACCAGGCCATGGGTCAGGAATACTCCTCTTCCTGAGTTCAGATCTGGCCTCAGACACTTACTAGCTATGTGACCCTGGGCAAGTCACTTAACCCCATTAAACTATGTTTGCCAAGAAAACCCCTGCATGCAGTCATGAAGGATTGCACACAACTGAAAACAATAACAAAATAGATAGCTTGAATTTAAAAAATTACACTCTTTCCATCAGAAGGAGCAGTGGAGCCTTTCTTTGATATTTGACACAATTAACGATCACTTTCTTCAAAACAGTCTCCTCCTTTAGCTCCTAAGAGTTCTCCTAGCTGACCACTCTTCCTTAGTCTCCTCTAAGGTTCAGGAAGAGCTTGTCAGGCTAGGTTTGGGGGGAGGTTCCTAACAATTTTTGTATCATAGACTCCTTTGATAGTTTGGTGAAGTCGAGTCTAGGACCCCTTCTCAGAAGAATACTTTTTATAAATAATAAAATGCATAGAATTACAAATGAAACCAATTCTGTTGAATTATATATATGAACATACACATATACATATATGCATGCATAGATATATACATGTGTATGTGTGTGGATTTATAGACAGATAATCAAGTTCATGGATTGTAAATTAAGAAATGCTGGAATAGGGCATTGGGCCAAATCTAATAAAATGAAATTCACAGGGGATAAATGCAAAGTATTACACTTGGGTACAAAAAAATCAACTTTACCAGGACAAGATGAGGATTTGTCAGTTTGTCTGGAAAAAAAAAAGGTATAGAGAGTTTTAGTGGACTTAGTAGATGAGGCAGCCAAAAAAACTAATTTAATCTTGAATAGTATTAAGAGGCGTAGCTTCAAGAAATAAGGAAGCGCTAATCTCTCTGTACTCTGTCCTTGCCAGATGTCATCTGGAGTATTACGTTCATTTCTGGGTACCAATGCTTAAGAGAGACATTGATTAGCAAGAGATTGTCCAGAGGAAGGTAGCCAGGATGGTGAAGTCTTAGAGTCTATCTTGTATGAAGACTAGTTGCAGAAACTGGAGATGTTTAACTTGGAAATGATTCATCTTATATTATTATCTGCCAGTATTTTAAGGACTCCTGTGTGGAAAAAGGTTTAGATTTGTTCTATTTGACTCCAGAGGGGATAGAAGTTGCACAGAGGTAAATTTAACTGTTCAGAAGTTGAATAGGTTGCATGAACCCCCTCTTTGGAGATCTTCCTGCTGAAGCTAATGACCACCTGTTGTATATGTTGTAGTGGGAATTCCTTTTGGGTATTGGTAGACTTGGGCTTGGGAGACACTGAGCTGCCTTCTGATTTTCCAGTTCTTTGTTTCTGTTTATCTTCCTCCTTCTCCTCTTCCTCTGCCTCCTTTCTAAGTGTGAGTGTCCTCTAAGGCTCTCTCCATGAAGCTCTTTTCTTGTCTTCCCATACTCTCTTCCTTGGTAAACTTATCTTCACCCATGGTCTTAATCATCTCCTCTGTTTAGATGATTCCAAAATCTCTATTTCCAACTCCTTTATTTCTCTGACCTCCAATCCCATATTTCTACTAACTGCCTGTTGGATAGCCTCACCCACTTGTCCTGCCTGTACCTCAGACTCAGCTTGTCCAAAATAGAACTCATTATGTCCTACCCTAAGCATGACCCTCCATGGCACCATCATCTTCCTGATGATGCCAGTTCAAATTATGACTCCTATCCTTTCCCCTCACCTCCCCACGTCCAGTCAGGCACCAGGTTCTAGTGACGGCTCCAGCATCCAGCCCCTTCTTCCCACTCATGAAGCTACTCTTTTAGCTTAGTTTCTTATCATTTCTTTGCCTGAGCTGCTGTAATCACACCCTATCAGTCAATCAGCAAACGTTTATTAAGCATCTGCTCTATGCCAGCACTTGGTTAAACCCTGGGGATGCAAAACAGTATCTGTCCTGAAGGAGTTAACATTGTGATAGGAAGGGGAAAAAGGAAATGTTTATTAAGCACTCATTCTATGTCTCAGGCAGCGTGCTAAGTGCTTTACAAATATCTCATTTGTTCCTCACAGCAGTCCTGGGAGGTAGGGGCTATTATTATCTTCATTTTACAGTTGAGGGCATTGAGGCAAAGGTTAAGTGATTTCCTAGCAAGTGTCTGAGTCAGGATTTGAACTCAGGTCTTCCTGACTCCAGGCCCAGTGCTCTACCCACTTAGCCATGTCATAAAAAACAACATGCAAGTATAGGGAGAGAGGGCACTAAAAGCTAGGGGTGGGGGAAGATCAAGAAGGGCTTTGTGTAGAAGGTGAATTTTGAAGGACACCAGAGATTCCAAGAGGTGGAGGGGAGGAAGGAAGTATATTCCAGGTCTGGGGATCAGCTAAAGGCTCAGAGGTGGGGGGTGGAACATTGTGTATCTGCAGCAGCAAGTAGGATTGTGTGGCTTTTCTGTCTGTCTGCAGTCTCTTCCCTCTTCAATCTAACCTTTCTCCAGTTGCCAAAACAGTCTTCCTAATCCACAGGTCACTTACAGTCAAAAACAGTCAGTGGTTCATCTTTGCCTATAGAACAAAATATTGGCATTTAAGGTCCTTTGGTCTACCTTTACACTACTCTCCATGTGCTCTAAATTCCCATCAAATTGACTTCTAGCTGTTCCCCAGTCTCATCCTGCCCTCTCCTGCCTCCTCCATCCATTAGCAAAGGCCATCTGCCATGCCCAGAATAGAAACACTTCTCATCTCAGCTTGTTGAAATTCCTCTCTTCCTCCTAGGAGCCTTTCTGGTGCCACCTCCTCTATGAAGCCTTCTCTGATTCCCCCAGCTGAAAATATTCTCTCCCTCTTGAAATTTTCCTAGAACATCTTTGCTGGATCTCTCTTTTGTCCATCTTACGCTGTACCTTCTATAATACTCAATAAGACACATGCTATAATCCTCCTCTGGTAGAATGTAAGCTCTTTGAGGGCAGGGACTTTTATTTTTTTTATCTTTGCATTCCCTGCACTTAGCACAATGCCTTGTTATTTGGGGGATTTGTGTTAGTGAGTTGTTGAATATGGAGAACCCATGGAAATCTGAAGGTGCCAGTCTGGAAGTTGGTGGAAGGGGCCAGGAAGAGTACTGGCTTTGGGTCACAAAAGGATGGAAGACACATTGAAAACTATCCTCCCAGGCTAATGCAGTGGCTGTCCAGCTTGGTGGGCCAGGCTTAGATGCTGTGTCAGTGGGAGCATTTTAGCTTAGAAACTGCCCTTTTTTATATATAGGTTAGGCCTTTGTTTCTCCATCCATAAAGTACGAATAATAGTACTTACTCTACTGACCTCACAGGGTCATTGTGAGGAAAACACTGCAAAAATGTGAGCTGTCATTATTATGAGATTCCCAGGCTCTGTAATCCAGCAGTCCTGGCTTCTGTTTCATTTTCCTTTATTTTCTCCAGTTGTCAGTAAAGCCCTTAAAAAGAAGAAGAAGTAGCTCAACCTCTGTCTTGGGAGCAAAGTGAGGTCATCCACAGGGATGCCAGGCAAGGACTGGGAGGCTAAAGGAGTCTCCATACCAGCATTTCAGAGAGCACGTGGGTAGAGATGGAGTGAGAAAAACAGGACCATCAATTTAGGGCTGGAAGGCATCAGAGTGATCATCTAGCCTAGACTCCCTCATTCATAGTAGAACAAACCAAGAACAAAACAAGTCAAATTACTTGGCCAAGGTCACGAGGTCGAAAAGCCAGAATTCAGGATTCTAGCTTGTGTCCTCTGACCTGCAGCTTCAGGGTTCTTTCCACAGCATTCTGAGAACAAGAAAAACACCTTCAAAAGGGCTAAGTCTTCTCTGCTTCTTTTCATATAACCCCAGTTGGAGTCTGGGAGTACTGATAACAGTGACCTAGATCCCCGCGTCTTAGGGGGTTGGTCCTAGGAGCTCTCCACAGAAGATTGGATTTTCTCAGAACCCTCCTCTCCTAGCCAGTGAGGTGATAATCCAGTGTTAGCATTGCAGTTTAGGGTGGAATATTCAGTTCCTCCTGCTGGCTGGGGTCAGGAGGCAACCATCCAGTCAGTTGGCACCACCCTTTTTACTCCAGCCATTCATGGCACTAGCCCCAAACCTCCCTGACCTTTCTGTGTGTCAGTGGGAGAAGCAGGCAGTAAAGGTCTGTGACATCTTCGCTGTTTGTCTAGGACAGTGGTTCTCAACCTTCCTAATGCTGCGACCCTTTAATACAGTTCCTCATGTTGTGGTGACCCCCAACCATAAAATTATTTTTGTTGCTGCTTCATAACTGTAATTTTGCTACTGTTATGAATTGTAATGTAAATATCTGATACGCAGGATATATTTTCATTGTTACAAATTGAACATAACCCACAGGTTGAGAACTGCTGGTCTAGGAGCTCATAGCTTGTTTCCTCCCTCTCCACCACCACGGCCCTTACCTCCAGTGGCTCCATTCCCACTTTCACGAGCTCTTACACAAATTGGCTGTTGGATGAAACCCATTGCCTCCTGTCTGAGTTTCAGTCAAACTTTTGATCCACTAAACTTTAGACTGTATGGTATAGTGAGAAATAGTGTGGTATAAGTGATGAAGAATTAGCCTTGGAGTCAGGGCAGACCTGGGTTCAAGGCCCTTCTCTAGCTCACACAGGCTGGGTGTCCATGGATAAGACAACAACTTCTGAATGCCTGAAGCAACTCTTCCAGACAGTGGTTCTCAAACTTTTTGGTTTCAGGACCCATTTATATTTAAAAATCATTGGAAACCTTCCCCCAAATAGTTTTTATTTATATGGGTTATGTCAATATTTTCTGTATGAAAAAATAAAATATCTTAGTATTATTACCAAGGTGCAGTTAGATGGCAAAGTGGATAGAGTGTTAGGCCTTGAGTCAGGAAGACTTATCTTCCTGGGTTCAAATCCAGCCTCAGACACTATCTGTGTGACCCTTGGTAAGTCATTTAGCCCTGTTTGCCTCAGTTTCCTCATCTGTAAAATGAGCTGCAAAAGAAAATGGCAAACCACTCCAGAATCTTTGCCAAGAAAACCCTAAGTTGGGTCATGGAGAATCAGACATGACTGAAAGATGAGTGAACAACAAGTTTGAGACTTTATGTTGTAGACAAGGCTAAGAGTTTCTTTACTGGCAGTTCACTATAGCATTTAAGTCACAGGTCCTAGCTCCTAAAAGTATAGTGAAAAGAATGCTATTGCCTCTAAGATAAAATTCAATCTGGGGAGCTAGGTGGAACAGTAAATAGAACACTAGCCTTGGAGTCAGCAAGACCTGAATTCAAATTCAACTTCAGACACTTACTGGCTGTATGACCCTGGGCAAGTCACTTAACCCTGTTTGCCTCAAAAAAAAAAAAAAAAGATAAAATACAATCCTCTCTCTTTGTCATTTAAAGTCTTCCAGAGTATGACCAATAAAAAGTCAAGTTTGGCATTAAATATGGACTCTGTGCTAGGTACTGTCCCAAGTACTAGGGATACAAAGAAAGGCTTCAAGGAACTCACAGTCTTAATGGGGAACATAAAATGCAAACTATGTACGAGATATATAAACAGGGTAAATTGAGATAATTCAGAGGAAAGACACTAGCATTAGGGGAGATTCAGAAAGGTTTCTTGAAGAAAGAAGGATTTTAGCTGAAACTGGGAGAGTCCTTTATACTCTCTTTGTGTGTCTGTCTCTCTTCTCTCTATGTCTGTCTCTTCTCTCTGTCTCTGTCTCTCCCCTCTCTGCGTCTCTCTCTATCTCTGTGTCTCCTCTCTCTACGTCTCTCTCTATCTCTTCGTCTCCTTTCCTGAGTCTCTCTACGTCTCTGTCTCTCCTCTCTCTGTGTGTCTTCTCTCTCTGTCTCTTTGGAGATAAGAAACAGTTTGTTTGAGGAACAGTAGAGACCAGTGGCCCTGGTTTGTTGAAAACATAGAGGGTGGAAGGCATAAGAAGACTGGACATGTAGGAGGGGATTGGGTTTTAAAAGTCTGACAGAGGATTTTTATAGTTAATCTTGGAGGTAATAGGGAGCCACTGGAGCTTATTGAGTGAGAGTACAGGGGTGACATGGTCACACTTGGGTTTTAGTGGACATTATCAGGGTTATAAAGCATTCCCCTCCTTCAGTCTACACTCCAGCCAAACTGCCCTACTTTTGTTTCTCACAGATGACAATCCATTTCCCACCTCCATGCATTTGCACATAAAAACCATTCTTAGCTCATTTGTTGTTTCAATCATCTAAGTTGTTTCTGACCCTCTGTGACTCCATTTGGGGTTTGTTTGTTTTGTTTTGTTTTTGGCAAAGATACTGGCGTAGTTGTCCATTTCCTTCTCCAGCTCATTTTACAGATGAGGAAACTGAGGCAAAGAGGGTTAAATGACTTGGCCAGGGTCACACAGCTAGTAAGTGTCTGAAGCTGGATTTGAACTCGGGTCCTCCTGACTCCAGGGCCAGTGCCTTATTCACTGCACCACCTAGCTGCCCCAGGTCTGCAGAACTTTTCACAGATGTCATCATTTGGCCCTCATGAACAATCCTGGGAGGTAGGTGCCATTGTATATTTTCCAGAGGAGGAAACTGAAGCAGAGAGAAGGTGACCTATCCAGAGTCGCACAGCTAGTAAGTACCTGAGGTAGGATTCAAACCCAGGTCTGGCTCTATTCTCCTTCTAATTCTTGGTGAAGTATGTGTTCTGGACTGGCCAGCAGAACTAAGTCTAGTGGGTAGGACTTAGTGGCAAGAAGAGTTTTCCTTACCTTAAAGAGAAACTTTTGAATAATTGGAGCTTTCCGATAAAAGAAGCAACTAACTTAATGAGGTAGTGAGCTCTCCATCACTGGCAGTGTGCAAGCTGAGGCTGGGTAATCAAGCACCTGTCCTGAAAGTTACAGAGGGAACTCTTGTGCTTGTTGAGAGGTCTCCTACTCGTGGAAAGATGTTTTTTTTTTAAATGGGCAGGCTCTTTATTGCACACATGCACCATATACAGGAGAGACAGCAGATTGTAGTAGAAAGAACACTAGTTTTGGAGTCAGGGGCGTGAGTTCAGATCTTGGCTCTGCCACTTCTTATCTGTGTGACCTTGGGCAAATCACAGGCTCTCTGGGCCTCTTTTGTAAAATAACCAATAGCTGTTGTTACTTTTCACTTGTTCAATCATATCTGACTCTGTGTGACCCCGTGGGGCTTTCTTGGCAAAGATACTGGTGTGGTTTGTCATTTCTCTCTGCATCATGTCACCATTTTACAGATGAGGAAACTGAGGCAAACAGGGATTAAGTGACTTGCTTGTGATCGTGTAGCTAGTAAGTGTTTGAAGCTGGATTTGAACTCAGATCCTCCTGACCCCAGGCCTTGTGCTCTACCTGCTGTACCACCCAGCTACCAGTTGGACTACATAGTCTTTAAAGACTGTCTTTCAGCCCTAAATCTATGCTCTCTTAGGTTCCTTCTAGGCTTAAATTCTTTGATCCCGTGAGATTTGCTTCTAGTCACTTTCTGAGCCTCTATTTCCTCATCTGTAAAATGGGGTTCATAATATCTGCCCTGCCCATCTCACAGGGGTGTTTTGAGAATCACTATGCTTTAAAATGTAAGGAATTATTGTTTTTTTATCGAGAGAAGACTCTTGGCTGCAAGGGTGGGAGAAGATGCCTGTGTGTATGTGGTAGGAGGAGAGGATATGTGGGGCTTGCAGAAGGTGGGAGGTGGGGGGAGCGAGGGGATCTTAGCTGGTGTAGGAGGCTAGGCAGAGCTGTGTGGGCCAAGAGGTACAGGGAGAGGGTAGTAGACACACCCTATCACCTGCCTGTCCTTTTCTGGCCTGAGATGGAACTGGGCCTTCCTGCTCTCCTTTGTGTAAGGAGTACAATTCTCTAAGCATATTTAAAAAATAATGAATTAAAGCAAACAGCTGGCCTTGTGGGTGGTGGGAGGAGGCTGCCTTCTGAACCTCTTGACACGAGGTTCCTTGGTTTACAGCCAGAATGATTGGCCAGACTTCAACAGTGCCTAGAGTATGGGGAGTCACAGAAATCATGGAATGTGAGCACTAGAAACCAGGCCTTAAGGGTCATTCAGCCCAACTCCCTCACTTGAGAAGGAGAGTGACTTGTACAAAATCACAGTCAGTTACAGGCCCCATGCTACAATCCCATATTCTCCCTACTAGTCTGATGTAGAAGTCAGGTAAAGGGAGTTTTGGACTCAAGCTTGGGCTGCCTGATGCCACGTATCAGAGGCACAAGGTCCGGGTTTAATTTCTTCACTTCATTGTCAGCTCGCTTGGGAAAATTATTTCACCTCTTGGCCTTGTTTTCTTTAGCTGGCAAATGGGTATAATAAAGTGTATGCTTCCCTGACCGAGCATGTGTGGGAGGGAAAGCAGGGGTGCAATGGAAAGACATAAGACCATGAGTCAGATTTCCCTTGTCAGTCAGCTCAGGATTTGGGGTCTTCCGTAGGAATTGCTTTCCCAAAACATGGTTTTGATCATGTCACTACCCAGCTCAAGAATCTCCAGTGGCTCCTTATTAGTCGACTCCAAGATTTGGCTAAGCAAGGCTGACATTCAAAGTCTTTCATGGTCAGGCCCCACTCTCACTCTCCAGCCCTCTCTCCCACGATTCCTCTGCTTCCTCAATCTCTCCTTCCCCTCCCTTCTCACCCCCAGCTTTCACATCTTCATACCTTGATGCCTTGGCCAATACTTTTTGCTTTTACCTGGAACACCTTCCCATCTCTTCCTCTGCGTCTCCAAATCTTACCCATCCTTCAAGACCCTGCTCAGGGTCTACTTCCTCCATGAAGTCTTCCCAGTTTGTGAGCTACTGAACTTATCTTTCTCTTCTCTGTACTCCCATAACACTTGTCTGGACCACATGGTTTATATCTTGTGCTGTGACTGGTTTACGGATAGTCTCCCCTCAAATAGACTATAAACTCCGTGATAGAACGTAAGCTCTTTGAAGGTAGGGATTGTTTCGTTCTTTGTACTTGTATCCCTAGTGCCTGGAATACAGTGGGTGCTTAATAAATGCTTATTGATTGATTGAGGGCAAGAACCCTATTTTCTTTTATCCCCTCGTTAGTAAGCATTCAGTATAGACCAGTGGTTCTCAACCTTCCTAATGCCGTGACCCTTTAATACTTGTATGTAGGAGTATCTGCATGTGGGCGGACCCGCCTGGAGACGGGTAGAGGAGCAATGTCTAGGTTCCTTAGATCATCAGAAATATGTGTTTTCCAATGGTCTTAGGTGACCCCTGTGAAAGGGTTGTTTGACCCCCAAATGGGTCACAACCCACAGGTTGAGAACCACTGGTATAGACCAACTGATTGATGAGCTTAGAGTGAGGAAAGAAAGGAATGGAGACTTGGCTGCTCAGTTCCACCTAACACTGATTAAGTACCTACTTATATATGGCATCGTGGCCAATACTTGGGTAAATAAAGATAAAAACAGAACAGCTCTTGAGGAGTTTATAGTCTCCCCTAACCCCCTAGACTTTAGACTCGCTATCTGCCTACCTAGGCCAGTGTAGGTCAGAACTGTGAAGTCCCAGAAGCCTGTATTCAGTAGCCTACCCCGAGCCATTTTAAGTCCTTCTCCTCTCCATCCTTGATACCTTGTCCTCATCTCCCCCAGGTAGTACTCTGGACTTGCCCTCTCTCCACCTAGCAAACACTTCTCTTAGCTTGCTGTCCTGCTTAAAAGAGTCTGATAGACTGATTCAGGATGGTGTTAATGATGGGGGTAAGAGGGTTATTCAGTGCCTTAATCCAAAGGAGGGAAGTTTAAATGATGCAGTTTTAGAACACAGGGAAGGAGGAAATAGGGGGGAAAGGACAGAGGCCTTCCCGTCAACCTTCAGCCTGATGTAGTCGAAAGAGCAGAAGACCAGGAGTCAGAAGACTTGGCTTAGGGCCCCTGATCTGCCACTGTGATAAGAGAATATAGAAAGGCTGTGCTGAAGATGATTGCTTGAGCAGAATCTCAAAGGAAGAGAGGGATTCTGTGAGGGACAGGTGAGGAGGAGATAAACTCCAGGAATGGGCAGTGGCCGTTTTTCCCCTCCCTTCCTGCTCCACTGCCTAAAACTATACCTCTGGCACTCCTCGAGCCTAAGAAGCACCGAAAACTCCCGTTGCCCCTATCAGCCATTAACACATCATCACAAAGGAGTTTATCACTGAAGATTTTTTGCCCAGAGGAGCGATATGTCTGGATCTAGACTTAAGAAAGATTATTCTTCTAGTAGTTTGAAGGATGGGGTGGTAGGAGGAGAGTGGAGAGGCTGGAGATGGATAGGAATCAATCAAGTGTTTATTAAATGCCCACAATGTGCCAGGCACTGGGAAAACAGGTATATTGAATGAAATGGTCTCTGCTTACAGGGAACTTCCATTCTAATAAATATATCCAGCATAAATGTATATATACATACAGACATATATATGTGTGTGTGTGTGTGTGTGTGTGTGTGTGTGTATGTATATACACAGAGTGGTTAAATAAAAGATAGTTTAGGGAATGAGGGAATTAGGAAAGGCTCTATGCACAAGGTGCTGCTTAAGCTGCAGAAAGACTGTTGGGAGGTTACTGGAACAGCCCAGGCAGGTGGTAATTACAAGGCTGATATTGGTGGAGATAAATGCAGATATTAAAGATTTGGGATCCTACATTAACTGTCTGTGAGCAGGGATAAGCCGTGTCATGTGGGGGTCTTCTATTTCCTCATCTGTCAAATAGGAAAAATAATTACATTCCCTACCTTCCTACAGGTCATTCTCTAAGTCCGAGGAGGCTCTTTGTAAGAAAGAAATTCATTTTCTCTTGGATCTTCCCCCACTCGCCTTGCCTTGACTCTTTTCTGTATCTGATGATCTGGAGGGGCTGGAGATTGCCCCGTTGTCCGTAGCTGAATATTTTTGGTAGATCTGTCTCTGAATAAGCTAGAATGCCCCTTTATATGGCCCTCTGAGAAAATTGTGATGTAGCATCGTTGCAAGATATAGGTCTGTGAGTGAGGTGGTCTTCGTTTGCATACCACATCTACCCCTAATTCCCTATATGACCCTTCTCTCTTTTGGTCCTCAATAGGCTCATCTCTAACAGGAGAGGGTTGGATGAGATAATTCTGCCAGGGGCTGGAATGGATCCAGTGGGGTGCTGGGAAATGTTTAACAGCCAGCACTCTTGCCCTCCCTCACAATGTGCACAGGATGCACTTTTAAGTTCAATCTGCTTTATTAACATTTTTCTCCATCCCAGTCTAGACAATCCATCAAACTCTAAACCAAGCCCTGATTTGTAGCATTTTTTCTGAGGTATAGACAGACACTCACACTGAAAATTGAACCATTGGTTCCTGAGAGCCAGTATGAGTTAGCTTCAAGCACATCCCTGGATATATCCGGGCTCTGCTTAGAATGACTGTGGGCAAGTTATAGGGTCATTGATTTAGAGTCTGAAGGGACATTAGGGACCATCAAATCCAGAGGGTCTTCACCTTTTTTACATCATGGACCCCTTTTGTGATTTGGTGACACCTATCACAGTAATGTGGTTTTTTAATAATAGTAACTATTTTATTATTATTTTTCTCATATTTTTGTATATATGAAGAGACTTCTTGTCCCTGTTAGTTCAATTTTATCCAAAGAACATTTGTTTAGCTCCCATTATTGTTGTTGGGGTAACAGTGACAAAACT
>CM053590.1:188761290-188803475 GCA_028646515.1 Pseudochirops corinnae | reverse complement strand
CCCCAAAAAAAATAACCTATAAGCTTAGAGAGTTGTTTAAAGCCTTGAAAAGTCAACTGACTTAGCTTGCATCACACAGTCATTAGGCATCAGAGGCAGGATTTAAGCTCAAGTCTTCCTGAATCTTAGGTCAGCTCTCTGGCCACTATATCCTTTCTCATACGTATATAGAGGCCAGGATTTTAATAGCACATTCCTGTGCTTTTAGTAACAAGGAAAGCCTCCTGCCCCATCTAACATACTTCCCGCCTTTTCCTCAGAATTCCTTCAACAGGAAACAGAACCGTCCAGTCTTGTTAGAGATACGGTTTAGCCCATAAGCCCCATTGAGAGAGTCAGTACAATGACTGATAGAGTAACGAAAGCTCACATTTAGGGAGCATCTTCAGGTTTAACAAGCACTTTACTCCCCATGATTCTATGAGGAGTACAAACCTTATTATTCTCGTTTTTTACAGATGAGGAAACTGAGGTTCAGAAAATAAGCGTCAGGATCAGCATGGGAACTCAGGGCTTCTGATTCAGGGCTGTATCCAATATTCTGATTTGGTTTTTTCCACAGGCTCTGTGATTGAGATCAGAGCTTTTCTTGAAATTAGGGATGAAAAGGCAGAAGAACAGGGCTTCCCAGGAATGAGGAAAACGTAAATAAAGGACTGGTTGAGGAGGATCAGGACTCTGCTTTAAGCACAGGGGCCTGTGCGGCCACAGCCCAGTGGCCTACGTGAGACCAACCTGTGTTTGCCCTAATTCTCCTTACAGAGAGCTGTGGTTACCATCCCTGCATAGCAGCTGGTCCGTCAGTCAACAAGCATTTATGAAATACTTAATATGTCAGGCACCATGCTAAGCCCTGGGCATACAAAGAAGCACCAAAAAAAAGTTTCCTCCCCTCAAGAACCTCATGTTCTGGTAGGAGAGTCAACATGCAAGCAGTTCTGTTTATACAAGATACATACAGGGTCAATGGAGGGTGATCTCGGCAAGAAGGCAGAATGGGGACCAAGAGAGTTTGTGGAAGGGAGCACATCTTGAATCGAGTAGTTGCTTACAGGCTCCATTCTGTTTGCTGATCTAAACTAAATCAGGTCAGGTCAGAGCTGGGATGGGGTCTCTCCCCTCCTCCCACCCCCTCCCAACTGTCTCTGGGTGCCCATTGTCTCCTCTGGAGCTGGAGGCCTGGTCCATCCTGTCCTCCTGCTCCTGCTGAGTCTCAAGCTGCTGGTCACACCAGCCAACCGAGGCCAAGCCAGAGACCTCCCTCTCTGGCTTAAGGAATGCTCCTCTGGCGGGGAATCTGGTGAAGGCTCCTGTGGGGACTTGGCAGGTATGGCCATGGCCCGCAGCTACGAGAATCCTGGGCAGAAGGGGAGGCTGAACCCCAGGAATCGGTATTTTTACACTTTAAAGTACCCAAGACTATGTATGGGCTCTGGTGGGAGCTTTACCCAGTGGTCCAGACCTTGAGGCTGGGGATAGGGACAGGTGTCGGAGAGACGAAACACAAGGAATAGACTGGAATGATTCAATAAGTGAATGAAGACTGAATGAATCAATGGATGATGAGGCATTTATTAAATACTTACCAATGTGCCAAGCATTGTGCTAAACATTGGTCTGTGTGTATGCACATACGTATATACACACACATGTATACACAATCCATGCATACATATATGCACACAGCTACACATATACATATATTTACGTGTGTGTGTGTGTGTGTGTGTGTGTGTGTGTGTGTGTGTGTGTGTGTATGGATGTATTTGGGGCAGTTAAATGGCAACAGTGGATAGAGGGCCAGGCCTGGAGTCAGGAAGACTCATCTTCCTGAGTTCAAATCTGACCTCAGACACTTACTAGCTGTGTGACCCTGGGCAAGTCACTTTACCGGTTTACCTCATTTCCTTATCTGTCAAATGAGCTGGAGAAGAAAATGACAAACCACTCCAGCATCTTTGCCAAGAAATGGGGTCACAGAGAGTGGGACAGGACTGAAAGTAACTGAACAACGAAATATAAATGTGTATTTTCACCCAATTAACAAAAATCTTTTCTCTACCTTCTACCTTCCTGTCGACCACTGAATAAAAGAAGAAACAAAACCCCTGTAATACATTTTCATGTGCTAAGCCTGGTAAAAATGCCAAAGCAAAGGCAGCCTCTGCCTTCAAGGATGTTTTCATTACAATAATTAATAGTTATAATTAATAGTTAATTAATAATAGTTTATTATAATAGAAGAGACAGCAGTAAAGGGGGAAAGTGGCCAGGGTGGAATATCATGGTTTGGAAAGTTCCCGAGATGGTGAATGGGGCCACGGGGGAGTAGATTCCCACACCCTGTCCAGGAGCAAAGTCAGAGTTATTTGATTATGATTCCAGAACTGGAAAGGGTTTGGAGGGAGATTGGGAGTGTGAGGGTGACTGGTAAGGAGAAGTCTGGCGATATGGAAAGTGTCCTGTCCTTAGGTCTCTCCTTCCAGTTCCCCAGGTTCATTATCCTCAGCACTGTCTCTCCCCCATCCTGTCTATCCAGTCAATTGCTGAGTCTTTTCATCTGTACCTTGACAGCATCTCTCAAATCCAGCCCTTTTCTCTCTGCTCACACAATTACCGCTTTGGGTCAGGCCCCAGTTATCTCTCATCCAGGTTATTGAAAGCCTCCTGGCTGGTCTCTCTATCCCAAGTCTCTCTCCAACTCTAATCTTTCCCATGCATTATTGCCAAAGTGAGTTAGTTTCCTTAAATGCAGAGCTGAACATGAGGCTATCCCTCTCAGTCACCTTCAGTGGTTTCCTATTACCCCAAGGATCACATATAAACTCCTCCGTCTAGCTTTTAAAGCCCTGCACAACTTTGCCCCAATAGATCCTTCCAGTAATGTCATTTGGACACTATGCTCCTGTCCACACTCTATGATGCAGCCAAACTGGCCTTCTCTTTATGTACTCCGTGTATGTATAAGAGTCCTTGTGGTAACCCCTTCTTTCCTGCATTAGAATGTAAGCTCCTTGGGAGTAGGAATTGGAGCCCCAGACACTTATTAGCTGTGTGAACCTGTGTGAGGAGCAGCAAGAAGGCCGATTTGGCTGAGCTATCGAACACATAGGGCAGCTAGGTGGTGCAGTGCATGGAGTCAGGAAGATTCATCGTGCTAGCTGTGTGACCCTGGGCAAGTCACTTGACCCTGTTTGCCTCAGTTTCCTCATCTGTAAAATGAACTGGAGAAGGAAATAGCAAACCTCTAGTATCTTTGCCAAGAAAACTCCACGTGGGGTCACGAAGAGTCAGACACAACTGAAAATGACTGACCAAAGCAAATACTTGAAGGGCAGTGGTGTGTGACAATTTAAAGGTAGGTTGGACCCAAGTTGTAAAGGACTTTAAATGCCAAATAGAGGAGTTTGTGCTTCTTCCTTGGGGCAATAGGGAGCCATTGGAGGTTATGGAGTTACAGAGCAATAAGGGTATATAGCTTGTTTTTCTGTTGTTATTGTAGCGTGAGTTCCTGTAGAACAGGGACTGTTTCATTTTCTTTGTAATCCCCAGTACCTGGCATAGTGTGTGGCACATAATGGGTGTTTAATAAATAGAAATGAGCAGGAGTTGTAAAGAGGCAGATCTTACTCGATGTAAGGGAAAATGTTTTCCAATAATTAAAGCTGTTCTCAAATGGAATGGATGAATCGATTTGGTTCACATTCAGTTCACAATCACGGGAGGTCCTCTGTCTAGGAGGTCCTAGATTACCATTTGTCGGAGATGTTATGAAGAGAATACTGGTACAAGTAGAGAGGTCACCTCTGAGGCCTCTTCTGACTCTGGTCTACTATGGTTCAGTACGCCAAGACCCCGGGGGATCAATGGAAGAACTGGAATCACACTCTGGCTCCATGTTATCACATCGGGTGGCTCTACTTTTGTGAGAGATATGACCACCAATATCTAGTCTGAGGAAAGAACATGAAAATAAGTGGGTACATTGTACCTCTGAGAGGTAGCTTGGTAGCAAGAGTGAGAAGACATCTCAGTTCTAAATCTGATGAGCCTAAGGCCAGAGTTTAAGCCCCTGCTCAGACCTTTATGGCCTTCGGGACACCTCACCTTTCTGAACTTCCATTTCTGCATTTGTAAAGTGAGGATAATAATGCTTTGGAGGGTGTTCCATCGTGCCTTTGGTACTACAACGTCTCATGTGTCTCCTTCTCCCATCTTTGTCTGCGGAAGTCCTTTCTTTCTTTCAAGGCCCAACTCAGATGCTGCCTTCTGCATAAAGTCATCTGGGACCCCAAGCTCCAGCCCAGTGAAAGTGACCATTCCCATCTTACACATAGCAGAGCACTCTGCCTAGATGGCCTTTTTTTTTTTTCATTTATCACATTCCCCTTCTGTCATGGTTATTTATAGACATAAAACCACTACAGGAATTTTTGTTTATTATTACTCTGCTATCTAGCCTTCTATTCCCCTAACAAATAAGACCTTTCTTGATAGAAGTTTTTGGTACCACTTAGTGATTTAGGTTTTGCAAAATAAACTTATCATAGAAATTCTTTGTGTTGCTAAGTTGTGCAAATCAGTGAACACACAGAGGGAAAAAGGAAAGGGGAGGGATGGAGGGAGGGAGGGATGGAGGGAGGGAAGGAGAGAGTGAGTGAGAGAGAGAGAGAGAGAGAGAGAGAGAAAGGGAGAGAGACCCAGAGAGACAGAAGTGGAGAGAGATGGAAGGAGGGAGGGAAAGGAAAGGAGAGACAGAGGGTAAGGAGGGGGAGATGGGGAGAGAGTTGAGGGACACAACTTCTAGGCCCTAAAAATAATAAGGATTTTAAATGTTCAGTGAAAGCATAAGACCCAGCCCTGGGCCTCTCATCTACTCCTTCCTTCTATCCTATAGCATCTCAGCCTGTCATCATCCTAGATCTATTGACTACTACTTGAACGAATTCAAGCAGACCAATTAACTTCCCTGACCCTCAATTTCTTCATCTGTAAAATTAGGTAGATGACCTCTGAGCTCCTTTCTGGCCCTAGATCTATGATCCTGGTTACTCTGATGGCTTTAGGGGAGAAAACTTGGCACCTGAAGAAGGGTTCTGACTTGGTTACAGTTAAGGAGGTGATATGGAACCCAACCAGGAATATCCTAAGGATAAACTACCCAGTTTGAGAGTGGGACGGGGCAGTGTCAGGGAGGTCATAATAGTATGTCAAAGGATATTTGTAATTTATAAATCATGGCAGAGCTAACCAGTTTCCATGTGTTAATATCCTAATTAGGACCAGAAGCCCTCATTTAAGTAAACCATTAGATTCAAGAAAAGAGTGCTGAATAGAAGCATGGCGCATAGATTTCCTAATTGTTCATACTTTCCTTCTTGTATTCTGTGTTCCAGCCAAAAGGGGCCACTCTTCTTTCCCTCTTCCATTGTGTCTTTGGTACCACAATGTCTCATGTGTCTCCTTCTCCCATCTTTGTCTGCGGAAGTCCTTTCTTTCTTTCAAGGCCCAACTCAGATGCTGCCTTCTGGGACCCCAAGCTCCAGCCCAGTGAAAGAGACCATTCCCATCTTACACATAGCAGAGCACTCTGCCTAGATGGCCTTTTTTTTTTCATTTATCACATTCTCCTTCTGTCATGGTTATTTATAGACATAAATAATACACGCATAAATAATACATAGCCTTCCCACCCCCCCATCAGGTGAGCTCTTTGAGAGCAGAGCTCATATCTCTTCTGCCTTTATGTCTTCAGTGTTTTAACACAGTGCCTAGTAAGTGCTTAATAAATGTTTGTCAAATTGTGTGTAGAACACACCACAGAAGAGGTGTTGGATGAAAGCCCCTTTGGGAGGAGCCAAGATCTGGGAGAGTACCAAGGCCTTATTGCTCCAGAAGCAAACGCCATCCAGTCCCAAGCTGGAGAGGGGCTGTATTTCAGAACCTGGCTGGCCATGGTCCCAAGCCTGCCTGTCCTTTCCTTCTCTGCTTCTTCCTCATGTTGATTGGAGTTTCTTTGTAGATACCAAGTCTATTGATAAGAATGCTGTCCATGCTCTCTGGCCTACTTCTGGGGTTTCCAAGAGAAGGAGCTACCTTTTTTCTCCTCTCTGCCTGGGTGACTGGCAACCAAGCCATCTTCTGTGGTTGTAGTGATTTGTGTGGTCAGAATGTGTGGATTCTGTTGGTCAGACTCAAGGGATGGAGGTGAAAGTTGTCCTTCCCTTCCCTTTCCTTTCCTTCCCTTCCCTTCCCTTCCCTTCCTTCTTTTCTTTTCTTTTTTTCAGTAATAGGTAGGAATCATTGAAGATAGCCAGATTCTTAAAAACAAAACATTCCCAATCTCACCCCACACTCATACCCCTAGCCTGGGATTCTGCAGATGATTTTTTTGGATGAATCTAGGTCCCTGAAGCATCAGAGAAGGACAATCTTGTGACGTCACTCCCTCTGGCATAGAAATTAGGTACAATTAGGCCATATATGGGGACAAAATTTTCCCAGGGAAATGTCTTTTGTTTATGTTTGGATTTCAGAGAATCACAGAATTCTGGAGCTGAAAAGAATCATAACCCCTCTCCACCTTTTTATAGAGGAAGACTCTCAGTCAAAGCACCACAGAACCATAGATTCTGAGTCAGAAAGTACCTTAGGGACCATTGAGTCCAACTCTTCCTCTTACAGATGAAGAAACTGAGTCACAGAGAAGTTAGGAGGTACCCAGGTCACACAGCTAGTGTGTAACCTCAGAAGCTTGTTTGAATGAAATGCAAAACAGCATTTTTGAAACCAGCATTTTATGGCTCAGAGTTCAATGTCCAGTTCATTATTCTACATTGCTAATTGACTTTCCCAAGGTTGCAATGTGTTTTAGCAGAAGAGCCAGGACTGACGTCTAGGCCTCCTAACCACCAGCCCAGTCCATTATCCCAAGTAGGATAGCTTCTTGATTCACAGAAAAAGAAAACAAGTTGGTAACCCTCAGATGGGCCAGGTTCCCTTCCTGCTTCTTGGCAGTGTTAATCCAGAAGCCCTGCCTACCTACCCACCCAGGTTGTCCTGAGCTTCCCACTTAGCCATCCTTTCTGGCTCTCCTGGTCACCGTTGAGCCATGGTTTGGACTTTTCCCAGATATTTATCTTTCTTTCTTTTTTTTTGCATTTTTATTGGTACTTTTTATTTTAACTTCATTCTCTTCCAGGTGTATCCCTCCTTCTGCAATCCCTCCCCACTCCATCCCTTGGAAAAAAGAATTTAAAAGAAAATCAAAAGTAGTTCATCAAAATTAATGTATTAACCTACTCTGATAGTATTGTATGTGCACTGTCCCATACCCATAGTCCCCTTCTGCTTAAAAGGAACATAGGTGCATTTTTCCATCTCATTTCAAGAGACAAGCTTTTTCATCATAACTGCATGATGTTAGTTCAATTTGTTTTGTTCTTTCCAGCATTGTGGTCATTGTGTATATAATTTCTTATTCAGATTACTTCACTTTGCATCATTTCACGTAAGTCTTCCTATGTTTCTCTGATTCCTTTATTATCATTTATTCTGACAGCAAGGTAATATATTGCATTTCATTCTTGTACCTTTGATTCGTTTAACGATTCTTCAGTCGATGCTTTCCCACCTATTTCATGAAATTTGTCGCATTCTGTAGCCCTGTCTCTCAGATCTCACTAACAATTAATCTGAAAAACTAATTCATGATAATTTGGTCATAGATGTTAGTGGATATTCTCCTGTCTAGAAACATGTATTTCTCCTTTAATACCCTTAAGCTAAATGAGGAAAGGACAACCTTTAATGGCATTGGGGTAGAAGAGTGGGGAGATGTTTGGGGCTAAAGTGGGGGAAGGGTTTGCAATGTCTCTCAGAGCCCACTTTGGAGTAAGTTGCCTTTTCTTTCACGCCCATAATGTCATTGAAGCAGCATTTTTATCTTTATCTTTTTTTTAATCTTTATTTATTGCTTGACTTTGCCAGACAGGCCCTAGAGAGGATGGTTGTTTTCTCCGCTAGGATCTATTCCTGAGACTCAGGTAGCTGCTACCAGGTCAGTTGTGATGCACTGAGTTATGGTAACAGAGCCAAGTGGCTGAGCTTTTGACTGGTGTGGCTTAGTGCAGCTCAGATAATTTAGCATAAGATTCAGCCAGTTATGCTTTTTTCAGGAAAAAAAGGACTATTAATGTAATAATGGGAGCTAACATTTAAATAACACTTTATCTTTACAAAGAGTTTTTATATCCAGTCTCTCATTTGGTCCCCACAACAAATCTGTGAAGTAGGCAATATTATCCCCATTTTTTACAAACGAGGAAACAGCAGTTCAAAGAGACCAAAGGATACAGTCACAGAGCAGATTATCAGGAGTCGAGACCAGTCCAGGTCTTCTAACTCTAAGCCACTGTTCTATATTTATGTAAGTACTTGCTGTATTTCAATATTTTAAAAGACAGATGATTTCCTCTGAGCATGACATAAAATGAAAACACCGAAGTACATATTAAGCACCTTTCTCACTAAACTTCAAGTGAAACAATCATAGCTTAAACTAACTCTAATTTTGATGATCACTTACTGGTGTTAGATTCCTTGAGCCCTAAAATACTATTTGTCACTTCAAGACTTTCTGCTGCTCCTGGCAATTGACAATCATTTCATGGCACAAATATCTTACCATGCTGCTCACATAGTGCTCATCTCCAACCCTCTAGAGTCTCAGTAGTTAAGAGAATACTGTTATCTGTGCCACAATGTAGCTGCTTCCTGTGGTGGCTCTCTGTTCCTTTTTCTTTCACAGACAAAATTTGTCCTATATAATTCCTAAGCTCTGCATAAACCCTGTGACTACCTCCACCCAGTCAGGATAAGGTCTTATTTGTTAGTCACCCTTTACTCATTCTACTCACCAACCAATTCCTTTTGAAGCCTCCAGCTTGGGTAGGAACTCTTTTGCACAGAGTACTAAAAATTATGCTGTAACTAACCTAGTCACTCCTGGCTTCTTCTAAGCCCCTTAAATAGGCTGTTGTTTTCTGCCTGCCACCTTTGCCCTTTACCAGCGTATCCCATCACTGGGCTTGCTTAAGAATCCTGGGACAGACTGTTTTCTGCTTACCCCTCTTTCTTTCCTTGCATCTACTGAATTTTCCAGAATTCCTAATTATATATGACCTTATCTAATTTTAAGTGGCTTCCCTAGGTAAGTACAAAATGCCTGAGTTCAGAGACTCTGATTTTTATGAATGTCCCTTCAAAGGACGTTAAAAAGGGAAAGTTCAACCATACCAGGCAGTGAGGTGGTACCATGGATAGAGTGCTGAGCCCGGAGTCAGGAAGACTCACCTTTGTGAGTTCAAATCTGGCCACTTACTAGCTGTGTGACCCTGGGCAAGTCACTTAACCCTGTTTGCTTTAGTTCCTCATCTATAAACTGAGCTGGAGAAGGAAATGGAAAACCACTCTAGTATCATTGCCAAGAAAACCCTGAATGGGGTCACAGAGGGTCAGATAGGACTGAAACAACTGAACAACAAAATTACCCATCCCTACTTCAGGTCGCACACAGGGGCAGGGCCACACGTCTTTGTGGACACACGTCTATGTGTAGGCACCTCTCCATGGACACATAACCAAAGGATTCTAGGGAGTGACCCCCATTTGAGGGAACAGCCTGACGCTCATTTATAGGCAAACCGTAGAGTGGAAATTCTTAACTTGTTTTATATCATGGACTCCATAGGAGTCTTACGAAGCCTATGGACTCCTTCTAAGACTAATGTTTTTAAGTGCATAAAGCAAAATATAGAGGATTACAAAAGAAGCCAATTCTGTTGAAATAGTTATCAAAATATTTTCTGTAAACAGACCCCAGGTTAAAAACCCTTGCCTTAGAGATTGAAGTTATTATCACCACAGTGGGAGGAAGCTACAGTCTGACATCCCAGGGAAGCCTCTGCTTAGGATGAGACTACCCTGGAGATAGGGAAGTTCTATTTTTGCTCTGTCTCCTCATCTCCTCCATCCCACCCCCTCTCCTCTCCTCTCCTCCCCTCCCCTCCCCTCCCCTCCCCTCCCCTCTCCTCTCCTCTCCTCTCCTCCCCTCCCCTCCCCTCCCCTCTCCTCTCTTCTCCTCTCCTCTCCTCTCCTCTCCTCTCCTCTCCTCGGTGTACAGATCCCTACTCCAGACAGTTATCCCCCCTGCCCTCCTCTCTTGTCTTCCCTTCTCCCTTCCAGCTTTGCCCCAGCTTTCTCTTCATTTTCCAGCCCTGTCGCAGCCTCCACATACTGCAGCTGCTCCAGGCTGCTGTGTTACAGGCTGTTTGAGATGCTGGGAAAGCAACATGCTCCTAGAGCAGCCGATTTTCCCCCCAAGCCCTGTAATCAGTCTGTCAACTGAGGGACGAGCACTTTGTCAAACCCCCACGAGGAAGCATGCAGGCCTGGTGCCTGCATGGACTGGGGAGAAGCACCTGAAATTGAGCCAGGATTCAGACTTCTTTCTTGGAGGGGTCTCTGTCGTGCCTGCACATATGTGAATGCATCTTTTTTTGGGGGGAAGGTACACTTTTAAGTGTATGTGTATTGCCTAAGGGTATAGATGGATGAGTATTCCTATAAATGGATGTGTTGTGTATAAGGGGATATGATGGCAGAGATTCCCAAACTGGGGTGCCTGAACCCTCAGGGGGATATCAGAAAGTTGTCAGGTAGGCACAGGAAATACGTGTTAAATGACTATATTATCCTATTGAAATATCTCAGAGGGTCTGAAGTGATTTCCAATCAATGACTGTAAAAAAAATTGGTATGCCTGGTGAAAAAAAAAAATTCATCTCTACTTCCTATGGGCATACATAGTGAAAGCTACAATTTTTAAATTTAATGGGAAGTTTGAGGAAGTTTACTGAAAAGTCAAGAGATACAAGGCCTGGAAAAAATGGCAGCCTTTGATGGAATATGGACAGGGAAATGAACTGGAGAGTTTGTATGCATACATAAGAGTTTTTGAATGTGAATATCTAAGTGTGATGATATATATGTGCTTGTGTTTGGGTATATGTTCAAGAATGAAGGGGGTAGGTGGGAATGGATAGGTACTTGTACAGATGAGAGTGCGGTTGGCCTCTGTGTGTGGATGGACAGTTGTAGATAAATGGGTATGAGAATGTGTCTGTGTGACTATATGGTAGCAAGTACAGTAAAGATCCAGCCAGCCTCTGAGACAGGAACCTAGGCTCAAATCTTCTCCCTGACATACACTAGGTATTTGACCATGCAAATGTTGCTTAACCTTACAGTCAGTCGATAAACATTTATTAAGCACCTGCTGTGTTAAATGTTGGGGATGCAAAGGAAGACAGAAAGATAGATCCTGCCCTCATAGAGTTCCTAGTTGAATAGGGGAAGGAATATGCCAACAATTATGTGCAAACAATCTATATGCCAGATCCATTGGGTATAGCCAACTGAGAAAAAGTGTTAAGGGAGATTGGGAAAGGCTTCCTGGAGAAGATGGGGTACTAACTGGGACTAGGCAAGTACCAGTTAACTGGGACTCACTAAGGCTCTAAGTTATTGATGGTTATTCAATTAGATGATTATTCAGTTTATCCTGTTAAGGAAATGCTGTTAAGGGTCTGGACCCTCTATAAGGGAAGGGAGTACACCTATGTATATGAGGATATATATATAAGGGTGAAGAGGGGTGTGTGTGGGTGTGTGGGTGTGTGTGTGAGTGGGTGTGGGTGTGTATGTGGGTGTGGGTGTGGGTGTGTACATGTGTGTATGTGTGTGTGTGTGTGTGAGTGGGTGTGGGTGTGGGTGTGTGTGTGGGTGGGTGTGCGTGTGTGTGTGTGTGGGGGGGGGGTGGCTGGGTGTGTGGGTGTGTGAGTATGTGTGTGGCTGGGTATGTGGGTGTGTGTGGGTGTATGTGGGTGTGTGTGTGGACCCATTTTCTTCTTTCCTTTTCTTCTCAAAAGTATCTAAAAGTTTAGTGGAAACAGCTCTGGAAATGGAGTCAGGAAACCTGAATTTCAGTCCCTCCACTGACATTTGTTGGTTGTATGATCCTGGATAAGTCAACCTCTCAGAGCCTTGGTTTTCATCATTTTTAAAATGTGTTTGATACTTATAACTCTCAGGGGGCTGCTTGGAGGAAAGTGCTTTGAACTTTAACTATAAAAGGTGCCCTGGCTAACTATAGGAATGTATCTAGTCTGGGTGATCCTGGTGCCTGGGCCTCAGTGACATTGATTGGACTGGGGGTAGGTAGGTAGGTAGGTAGGGGATGCACATGAATTTCCCTCTTTGTAACAAGGTCCTAGGATCAGTTCAACACTAGCAGGGCTTCCCAGGCTATGACGGCTATGAGCCCCAGGGTTTAGTATGATTTGGTGGAAGGAATGCTGCATGTGGATCAGAGGACCTGAGTTCAAATCCTACCCCTACCACTTGTTATCTGTATGACGCTGGACAAAGTACTTAACTTCTCTGGGACCTCCGTTTCCTTATTTGTAGAATTAGGGAGTTGACCGAGATGGCTGTTTCCTGTGCCCGCAGAGATCTTGCTGTTCACCTCTGCCTCTGAGAGTCCCTCTCTTCCATCCCCCACACAAGGCCTTTCCCGGTCCCCACTACTGGCAGCACTCTCCTCACTCAGATGATACTTCACATTTACTTCGTCCAGATTTTGTGTTTAATTCTTTGTTTTCATGTTGTTTGCCCCGATAGACTGTAAACTTCTTGAAGACAGGAATGGCTTTGTGTCGGTCCTTGTTTCCCGAGCACCCATCACAGGTCCTGGCATGTCACAGGCACCTTAATCAATTGCTTGTTTCCTTGAATTGAATAGACCTTTCCTGAGGAAGGGAGTTGGGAAAGGAAGGGGGAAGGGAATAAATATTTATGGAAGACCTGCTACATCCCAGGCACTGTGCTGAGCATTTTAAAAAATATTATTTCGTGTGATCTGGGGGGTAGATACCCATTTATGATTAAGGAGACTGAGGCCGAAAGTGTCTAAGGTTGAATTTGAATTCAGATCTTCCTCACTCCTTGCCAGTTCTAACTCTAAATCTACAGTCCTAAAACTAGGGTATTTGGAGAGGCCCTCTGGCCCTCCTGACACTACTGCAGCCTATGCCCCAGGCTGTAATCAGAGAGACCTGTGTTAAAAGGACACCAATTCGTTCGATTCAGAAGGAATAACATTCCTCTGAGGGTCCTGGTTTCTAATCCCGGCTCAGTATAACCTTGCACCAATTACTTCACCACTAGGGAAATTCCACTTCCTCATCACTTATGAAAACTTACATTTCTATCCCCCTTTAAGGCTTATAAAGCATTTCCCTCGCAATAGTCTAGTGAGGTAAGTAGTACAAGGGACGTTATTATTTCCATTTTGCAGAGGATAAAATTCTGGCTCTGCCATTTCTCCTTAGTGTGACCTTGGACAAGTCATTTCCCCTCTAATCCCAGTTTCAACCTGGTTGAAACCATATTGTAAAGGGCTGTAATATGGAGCCACTGCAACTTCATGATCTTCTCTCCTTGAGAAAGTGATAAGGTCAGACCCATGCTTTAGGGATATCTGTTGGGCAGGTATACAGAAGATGGATTAGAGAGAGGAGAAGGCTGAATGCAAGGAGACCAATCAGAAGACAAGGACTCTAGTCCAGGCAAGAAGTGATAAGGCCTTGAATTAGGACAGCTACATTGTGCGTGGAGAAATGTGACCAACAGTAGATAGGGAATCCCAATTGTATCTGCCTCTTCTCGACCCCATTTGGGGTTTTCTTGGCAAAGATACTGGAGTAGTTTGCCATTGCCTTCTCTGGCTCATTTTACAGATGAGGAAACTGAGGCAAACAGGGTGAAGTGACTTTTCCAGGGTCACACAGTTTATAAGTGTCTGAGGGCAGATTCGAACTCAGGAAGATGAGTCTTCCTGACTCCGGGCCTGGCCCTCTATCCACTGTGCCACCTAGCTGCCCAGAGTATATACCTAGAATGGATAATGAAAAATGTATTTCTTTTTGTCTTTGGGCTGCAGTCCGGAGACCACCACATGTTCTGACTCTGACAGCCCACTTTGCCTCTACCTCCTCTCTGTGTCCAAGCCCTCCCTACCTTTCAAGTAAGAGAGAAGAGTGGATTTGAGTTGCCATGAATAATATACATCCAGCATCACCCACTCCTAGATAATTGAGAGTTGAGTGTGTAGATGATTTGTGTTCTGTTGGCACTCTGCCTACTTTATGAAAGGCGTTAATAGTCCTTGTCTAAGGCCTTTGGGGTCATTCCAGACCATTAGAACCAGAGCTGAAATAGAACAAACCACTCCCTGCCCATGTGGGGATTCTTCTGTTGCCTTCTCTCCAAACTTCAAAGCCATCCAAGGGAGAATGGCCCCAAAGTACCACCAAATAGGCTCGTTGCTCTGGTTTTTTCTTCAGCTTGCAGCGAATCAGACAGCTCCCTGCCTTCAATACTCTTATCCCAGTTTCAGATGGAATCGACATTTCCATTGGCTTGGGGTAGCCTGTGACGTGGGTAGCACCGATCTGTTTTAGAGAAAGTACGGACAGAGCCGGGAGGAACCAGTGGGATTTATGTGGGCGTTGGTTCTGAGAAGGGGGGGTTGTGGGGGGGGGGGGGAAGGAGAGGTCTGGGAGTGTATCAGGAATTTTCTGCTGACAGTTTCCCCTTCTTCCCTCAATTCCTTCCAGGACCAGTCACCGCCTGGCAATCAAAGGGTTAAGCTTGTTCCCCCAGGTAATAATTCCAGAGGTAGCAGAGTATACTGTAAAGGAGAGAGGAGTCAGGGGAACCTGGGTTCTAGCACTGGCTTTTTCATTAACTGGCAGCATGACCTTGTGTAAATGACTTCCCCTTTCCAAGCCTCAGCTTTATCTGTAAAATGAGGGGGCTAGAATGGAGAATCTTTGATGTGTCTTGCAGCTGAAACGTTTTAGGATCCTTCGAATTGTCTAAATTAAATTAATGAGCATTATCTTCAGCTTTTCTCCTTTATTCCTCCCTTATATTTTTTCTTTCGTTCAGAATTCTTCCCCTCCTTCCCCCCCTCCCAAGGAATTGAGATCCCTAGAGCATCAGAGCTGGGATCACCTATCCCAGCCCTCTCTCATTTTACTGACAAGGAAACTGAGGCCCAGAAAGTGGAACTGAATTGCCCCCAAATCAACCAGTTTATACCATCATACAGATAGAAGTTTAAGAGGCCTTAGAAGGCAACTAGGTGACTAAGTGGATAGAGTTTTTGGGGACTGGAGTCAGGAAGACCTGAGTCAAATCTGGCCTCAGACTCTTGCTAGCTGTGTGACCCTGGGGCAAGTCACTTAACTCTTGTTTGTCTTAGTTTCCTCATCTGTAAAATGAACTGGAGGAGGAAATGGCAAACCCCTCCAGGATCTTTGCCAAGAAAACCCCATATGGGTTCACAGAGTCCGATATGATTGAACAACGAATAATCCCCTATACTTCCACTCTTCCAAGAATCTGTATTTTGAATGCTTAAAATATAAACAAAGCCATGTTATGCGACAATAACCAAAGCTATTTTTTTTGGCATGCTCTTGCTAATTAAGCATGTTAGACAACAAAGACAACATTTCCTATATTCAGACCATTCCTGCACTTTCTCTGTTGCAGGGGCAATAATGATAAAAAACTGCTGGAAACAAGAGCTGTAACTAGGGTGGGTCGTTGGGATTTTACCCCAAGGGGATGAATTTAGTGGGTGCTAAATTTAGCCTGTAATAATAGCACATGAAGTCCTTCAGTAGCAAAGAAACAATGGAGCTCAGCACCTAGTTAGCAAGAATAATTAGTTAAAATAGGAAGCTAACAGATGTGACGATAGGATAAGCTCTTTCTCTCCTTGCTGCTCTCCCCTCCTAAATTGAGGGTGCACTTATGCGGCTTGCCATGAGTGAGATTTGTGGTATTTGTTCTAGGTGCAAAAATTCGTGGTTATGACTCTCCCTTTGAGTAATGACTAGGGTAGCTTTGCTCAGGGTGTTGTGAAACTTGAATGAGATCATAGATAAAGAACGCTTTGCAAATTTTTAAGTTCTCTATAAATGCCAGTTGGTTCTTATTGTTATCGACACTGGTCTTCCATCACCGGGCCTCCAGTCTGAAGATGCTTGCGTTCTCGGAGCTTTGTACTGCACTGCTGCTAAACTCAAACAGTGTTCACAGAGCAGTACAAACATGTGCTAGTAAATGTTTATTATCCAGGTTCTCCAAAATTAAAAAAGAGTGCAAATATGCTATAATATGACATAATACGCTATATTATTAACACTTTCTTAAGTCTAGACAATCAACAAAGAAATAAATCAGGTGCTGGTTTATAGCATTGCCAATTTTTGAGTTGTAAATACACTGAAAATTTAACAGTTGGCTCTAGCCAAACAGAGCTGGCTCCAGCACAGCCCTATGGTCTTTACTCCTATGTTTACCCCAGTTTGTGTTTATTCAGGGCCTACTGTATTTGTTATAAAGGGACTTCTTTGTGCTGATTAGTGACAAAGCTAGGACTCAGTCAAATCAATGGTCCATAAGCATTTATTAAGCACTTACTGTGGTCCAGGCATGAAACAATCCCTACCCTTGAGGAGCTCATGTTTTAATGAGGGAAACACATTAGAGGAAGAGCATTCCAGGCACAGAGGAATAACCAGTGTAAATGCATGGGGTTGAGAGATGAGTGTAGAGTCTGAGGGAAGAGCGAGGAGGCTGGCGTCCAGGAGAGTAAAGTGTTAATAGACCGGAAGGGAAGGAAGAAGCAAAGGGCTTTCAAAGTCAGAGGATTTTTATATTTGAATCTAGAAGTAATAGGGAGCCACTGGAGTTTACTGAGTAAGGGAATCAGACCTGTGTTTTAGGAAGATCACTTTGGCAGATGAATGGATCGAGAGCTCATCTGAGCATAAGTGTTAGGGACTCAGGAGCCAGGAAATGGCAACACTTCACTCAGAATAATGAATCAAAAATCAGATCATTTCAGAAAGTGGGTTCTTATGGCAGAAAGGGCTTTCTCAGGACCGTTTAAATCACATCACAAAGGTGACTGCCTCTTTTATTTGTGTGTAGATACTGGATGGGCTTTCCTTTCTTTGGCAGCCAATAAGCAAGCATTTATCAAGTGCCTACTGTATACCTGGCACTATGCTAGGTGCTGGGGATACAAATTGAAGGAAACTAATATTCCAATGGCACCCTGGTCATCATCATCTGGGACTTTAGTCTAGTCATCCTCACTGACAAATTTAAACTAATACTACTACTGAAAAAACCACTTGTCACCAGCAGGACCAGAAAGTTAGGGGAGGACAAGGGAGGGCTGGCACCCAGCCCATAACATTATACACAAATCCCATGGTGCTGGGAGAGAGAAGCAACCAAAGAAAATAGTTGAAACTGATCAAACTGTGAGCTCTGAAATCTGCCAAGCAGGATCTTGGAGGACTACCCAGAGCTTGACCCAGAGAGGTCCCTCCACCAAGCAGAACCTGACCATCAGGGAGCTGGTCCCCAGGGACTGCTACCACCCCCAACCGTGGTGGCCATGACCCTCAGTAAGGAGAAGTCAGAAGTCTCTGGGTCCTAGCACTATGGCCCAGCTCAGATTCCTCTGGCCTTTCTTCCTCTTCTATGCTCAGGGGATGAGGGAGGAAGGGAGGGACTAGAGAAATTTCAGGAGCCAGAAGTAGAGGGAGCTGAGAACAGGAACAGGGAGTCTGGGGACAGGAACCCAAAGCAGCTTCCCATGCTCTGGACTTTGCCATAACAATAGTTACAAACTCCATTCATCCTTGCCCTCTCTCCTTCTTCTGCTTTGTTTTTGCACAAGCTTCTGGGGTCCAAAACCCCACTCCCTTTGGTCTTGGCTTCCAGGCCTACTCCTGTGTCAGGGAGGTTAAGGAGAAGGCTCCTGCCCTCATTCCTCTTTTGCAGTAGTTCCTAACCTTACAGTCTGTGAACTCGTTTGTTTGTTTTTTTTAATAGGTTGATAAGTGTATTTCTATATAATTGGATTTTTTTGTAAGCATATGTCTTTTATGCATTTGAAAGCATTCTCAGACAGGGTCCAGAGGCTTTGCCAGACTGCCATAGAGGTCCAGTCCACGAAAGAGGTCAAAATCACCTACTTCAGAACGGTGGTTCCCATTTCATGCTTTGAGAACTCCTGAGGAGGTTCCTGATGAGAGCTCAAGGGATGTGCGCTAAAAATTCTTTAATGGAGCCTTAAGTAGGAAATAATGGTAAAGAATATTGAGTAGTATGATAACCCTGGGGAGTTAGTACTTATGAGCAGTATATTAACTCTGAGAACCTTGGGGGCTCACAACATATTTTTTAATGGGAAGGGATTTGCAGAACAACAGTAACAAAATCATTGAGAATCAGTGGTCTGAAGACATGACAGACGGGGATTAGGAAGAGACACAAATGGGGTATTCCTGACTCCAATGTAGGATGCAACGAAAATAACCGTATCAGTGGGGTATGGTATTAATAGCACATAAGTGATGTTATTGATATGCAATAACAGTTCCTATAATTGGAATCATTTCATTCTTGAGCTATCATGTTTCCCTACTTCATATCTGTGAGACACTTCAATACTCTTTATTTCAATACAGATTTTCTTTCATCTGAATGTAACTGTGACCCTGTGAGATAAGATAGGGCAGAGGTCATAGGATCATAGATTTGGAAGGGACCTTAGAAAATCATCTAGTATAGTCCCCCTCATTTGACAGAGGAGAAAATCAAGGTATAGAGATGGTAAGTGACTTGCCCAAGGTCACAAGGTAGTTTAGGGAAAAGGAATAAGCATTTATTAAACACTTGCTGTATTCTAGGTGCTGTGTTAAGCACTTTACAAATATTTTATCTTTGCAACAGCCCTTGGAGGAAGGTGCTATTTATTATCCCCATTTTACAGTTCAGGAAACTGAGGCAGGCAAGGATTGAGTGACTTGCCTAGGGTCACAGAACTGGTAAATATCTGAAGCCAGATTTCAGCCCAGGGCTTACTGACTCCAGACGCACAGTTCTAATGGCTGGACTTTGTCCAAGATCATATGGCAAATTGTGGCCAAACTAACTGGCAGTATTGCTGGGTCAAAGGGTATGCACAGTTTTATAGCCCTTTGGACTATAAATCGTTCCCCAGCTCCACCAATAATGCATTAGTGTCCCTATTTTTCCATATCCCATATGGAAAGGAGTTTTTCCTTTTCTGTCATGTTAACCAAGTTGATGGGTATAAGATGATAACTCAGAGTTGTTTTAATTGGCATTTCTCTAATTATTACTTAGTCATTGTTTGGGCCCTGATTGTCTCAGAGTGAATGTAAATAGTAGTTGTTTCTGTTCTGGCCAGAAACCCTGAGAGTCTTCCCCTCCCAGACTGATTTTTTTATTTTGGGCTAGGTAAAAAAGCCATTCTCTGCCTCATTTCTTCCCTAGCCTTAATCACTAAATGGGTGTTGATTTAGTCAAACTGAGATCTATTAAAGATCTAAGTTTAAAAAGGTCAAAGTTCCCCAATAGATCCAGGGTCATCTCCAGTCGCCCTGATCTATACCTTGCTGCCAAATCTGGATGACTCTGGAGGAGATAGTGAGGCTGGTGATTTTGCACAGCCCTGCCTCACTTAAATCCAATTCACTTGCATTTCATATCATCACCTCCCTGACATCATGGTCCTCTTCAAGAACGAAGGACAAACAACAACAGTGATTTAGAACATTTCCGATATGATTATTCATATCTTTGATTTCTTTTCTGAAAACTGCCTATTCATATCTTTTGACCTTTTATCAGTTGGGGAATGGCTCTTTTTTTTTTTTTGATAAATTTGTTTCAATATATAGTTGAGAAATGAGACTTTTATCAGAGAGACTTGCTATATACTTTTCCCGCCAGCTTCCTGCTTTTCTTCTAATCTTGGCTGCATTGATTTTGTTTGTGCAAAAACTCTTAAATTTAATGTAATCAAAATTATACATTTTACCTCCCATGATCTTCTCTATCTCTTGTGTATCATGAACTCTTCCCTTATCCGTAGGTCTGACAAGTAATTTTCCCCATGTTTTTTAAAATTTGCTTATGATATCATCCTTTATTATATCTAAATCATGTACCTGCTCTGAATTTGACTTACTATATGATGTGAGATGTTGTTCTATGCCTCGTTTCTGCCAGACTACCTTCTCATTTTCCCAGCATTTTTTGTCAAATAGTGAGTTCTTGCTTCAATAACTAGGATCTTTAGGTTCATCAAATACTAGGCCACTGTGGTCATTGATTTCTGTAACAGCATACCTAATCTATTCCATTGACCAACCACTCTAGTTTTTATTCAGTACCAGATTGTTTCAATGATCACCACTTTGGTATGCTGGGAAGGCAGAGCTAGGTGGTGCAGTGGATAGAGTGCCAGGCCTGTAGTCTGAGAGACCTGAGTTCAAATGTGACCTCAGACGCTTATTAACTATATGACCCTGGGCAAGTCACTTAACCTTGCTTGCTTCAGTTTCCTCATCTGTAAGGATGGAAATGTCAAACCACTCCAGTATCCTTGCCAAGAAAACCCCAAATGGGATCATGAAGAGTCAGGCGCAACTGAACACCAAAGCATTAAATAAATGTTCGTTGTTATCATCCTCATCATTTCCTTTGATCTTCACAACTTATCATGGAGGTAGGTGCTATTACTATCCCCATTTTACAGCTGAGAAAGTTGAGGCTGAGATTTGCTTATGGTCATACAACTAATAACATTCTGAGGCAGGATTTGAACTCAGGTCTTCCTGATTCCAAGTCCAGGATTCTATCCATTGCACTACCAACTGTAGGAGAGGTGAATTTGGGGGCGAAAATTTAGCACACGCAGGGCTATGCTAGAACCAGTTCAAACCAGTTCAAAGAGCCCGACTATTAAATTTTCAGTGTGAGCATTTACACCTCTGAGGTCAGTAAAAGACTTATTGTTTTATTGATTGTCTAGATTTAAGAAATTGATAGAGAAGATGTAGATTAAACTTTTTTAAATGTTAAAGTTTTTTGGGGGGGAGTTGTTGGGTTTTTTTGAGAGTCAGTTGTTAAATGTTTTCCAGCACATTCCTGGGGCTGGGGTAGTATGACAATCCTAAGAGATGGACACTTAGGTCCATAGCTTCAGCTGACTTGAAGCAAGACTAAAGAAAGTTAAAAAATAAAGTCCGGGGTGACTCTAGGTCCCACATTGCCAGGGATGAATTTGATCATAGGATTTAGAGCTGGTAGGGACCAGGGAGAGCATCTACAATGTTATCGTGTTAGACTTAGAGAAACTGAGGCCCTCAGAGGTTAAGTGGTGTGATTCAAGGGCATACAGATAATAAGAAATAGAACTGGTCTGAATCTAGAATCAGTGGTTTTTCCTCTGCATTGTGCCTGTCATGCCTCCCTTTGGGTGGAGATCTTTTGCCCAGGAATCCACTGGCCAGTCCCATGGGGTAGATTTCAGAGGAACTTGGATATGGTTGTTCCCTCCCCAGTAACTATAAGGACAGGTCCCTGCCCCAGGCTTCCCTTCTCTTCCTACTTCAAGACCCTCATGAATCTGAAAGGTCTGAAAGAAGATGTTGATGGACAGCTAACCCATAGATGATTGGCTTCTCCACCAAAAGGAAAGCCCCACCCCAAACTCCAAGATAGAAGAAAGAATATGAATTCTTTCCCTCAAAAAAGGCCCATGAAAATCTCCTGAAGAATAGCTCTTAGCTGTTAACATGACCTCTGAACCCTGTGGTTCCATGGTCCCGTGATCATGCACATAGGAAGACAATGGCCCCATCCATCATCGTAACAGACCTCACCTCTGTGGAGTGCTGGCCAATCATCACGGCACTTCCCTTTCATTGTCTTGTGCTGTAATTCTCTCCGCTCTTCACACCTAGAATCACTCACTGCACACATTCTGCTCTAGACCCGTGTGTGAGCTCACCCTTCAGTTTTCAACATTCCTGAATGGCCTTAGAGGAAGATCATAGAAAGTCAGAGTTGGATGGGGACCTTAGAACTAATTCAGTTCTGCTCCCTCCTTTACCCCCTTCTCCTTTTCTATCTTTAAAAAAAAATCATGAGGTGGCACAGTGAATAGAGCACCAGCCCTGGAGTCAGGAGGACCTGAGTTCAAATCTGACCTCAGACACTTCACACTTACTAGTTGTGACCTTGGGCAAGTCACTTAACCCCAATTGCCCTGCCTTCACTACTCCAAAAAGTAAAAGAACAAAAAGCCATACCTTCAGGCTTCATATTGGCGTAGAGAACCACATATTCACGTTGTGTGTTCTCTTATACTTTTATTTATTTGCTTGACTTTTTTCTTACTTACATTTTAATCTGGTTCAGCAGCACAGGTTAGTTCAAGGGCAAAACTCTCTTGGCTAGAACACCTCTTGGGAACCTCTTGCTTTCCCACCCCTGGGAATACACAGTGGTAAAGGGGGTAGGGAGCTTTGTCCTGAACAACCCCCCAAAGGAAGCAATTCCAAGCAGCTGGCTTTAGCTAGAGCCACAGCAGAGGTGTCAGATTCATGGCCCATGGGGCCCAAGGGGCCAGCAAAACTATCAAAGGCAACCCAAACCAGGCCAGAATATAACTGGGAAATGTTTAACAAAAAGAAAAATACAACACGGCACAGATACTGTCAATGTGTGATCTTCTGTGTTAGCATGCAGTCTGTAAGCAGCTTTTCTATTCGTTTGACACTGCTGGTATGGAGTATGTGAAGAGGAGGAATGTGAGAGGAAGTCAGCTTCAAATCCAGGCTCAGAGACTTGATCGTTGCATGACTTGGGAAAGTCAAAACCTCAGATTCCTCATCTGTAGAATGGGTGCTAAGGGCACCTGCCTCACAGACTTGTCATGAGGACCAAGATTATATATGTGTGTGTGTCTAGACATATATGGATATATAATGTCTATACTTGCAAATTATAAAGAGCCATATAATTTTTTGCTATGAGGATGACTGATTGATGTAGCTCAAGATCTGTTCGGGATATCCCTTGGAATTCTACTGGATTTCTTGGCCTAGACTTGCAGAGTCTAGACTGAGAAAAAGTTCAGTGTTCTGCTTAAGGCCTGGAGAATTGGAAGTTGGATGATTGCTTGTTAAGATGGTGGAGAATTCATTCTTGCTCAGGCCAGGGTTGGACTGAGGTCTCTTCCTTTCTGGCATTCTGGGATTCCAAACTGTTCCCCTAGGCATGCTCTTTAAAGGTGGCATAAATTTGAAATTCTGTCTAGAATCTTTAAATCTCAGAGTCAGAAAGGAACTTAGAAGTCACAGGATCATGTGTTGTTCAATCATTCTCAGTCCCGTCTAACTCTTTGTGACCTGAAGAGGGGTTTTCTTTGCAAAGATACTGGAGTGGGTTTCCATTTCCTTCTCCAACTCATTTTACAGATGAGGAAATTAAGTGACTTGCCTAAGGTCACGCAGCTAGTAAGTGTCTGAGGCTGGATTTGAATTTAGGTCTTTTTGACTCTCGGCCAGGCTATCCGTTTTGTCCCTAAGGTCTGAGAGCTAGAACTGGAAGGGACATTGGAGGCCATCTCCTCCAACACCTCATCTGACAAATAAATCAGCTGGTCTGATCCCTCTTCAAACAGTAATCTCCTCTCATTAATGTATCTTATTGTCTTATTATCATGAATCTTATTAATCAATTATTAAACAACAAGTGTTTGTTTAGTTCCTACTCTTTGCTGGGCACAGTGCAGGGGGATACAAAGATAAAGAGTGAGAGGATTCCTGCCCTCAGGGAGCTTACATTCCACCACCGCTCATCTAGTTGATACTTGAAAAACTCTACTAATGGGAAAGCCACTCACTTCTGCTTCCAAAGCAGCCCATTCTGCCTCTGCATGACTTTAATTATGAGGAAGGGCAACTAGGGACTCAGTGGATACGGTGCCAGGCCTGGAGTCAGGAAAATTCCTCTTCCTGAGTTCAGATCCGGCCTCAGACACTCATTAGCTGTGTGACCCTGGGCAAGTCACTTCACCCTGTTTGCCTCAGTTTCCTCATCTGTAAAATGAAGTGGAGAAGGAAATGGCAAACCACTCCAGTATCTTTGCCAAGAAAACCCCAAATGTGGCTATAAAGTGTCAGGCACAGCTGAAAAATGACTGAACAACAACTACAAGGAAGTTTTACCTGTATAGGGCCTGTCCATTACTCTTAGTTCAGCCCTCTGGGTTTAAGCAGAGTAAGTCTAAGACCTCTTCAAATATTTCAGAGTCAGAGGACCTGGGTTAAAATCTCAGCCTTGCCACTTACGAGTGATGAGACCTTGGATCAGTCCCATGATTTCTCTGGGTCTGTTTCTTCATCTAGCCCAGTGGTTCTCAACCTTCCTAATGCTGCGACCCTTTAATACTCGTATGTGGGCAGACCCACCTGGAGACAGATAGAGGAGCCATGTCTCGGTTCCTAAGACCATTGAAATATGTGTTTTCCAATGGTCTTAGGCGACACCTGTGAAAGGGTTGTTTGACCCCCAAAGGGCTTGTGACCCACAGGTTGAGAACCACTGCTCTAGCCAATGAAAGGGCTGGACTAAATTATTTTTAAAGCCCCATCAAGTCCTAGTCCTATAATCCTATGTATCTTCCCTTAACCCCAAATCTGCTCTTCTCCATGTTTAACATCTATCCTTTCAAAAGATCATTGTATAACGTGGTTCTGAGTCTTCCTCGCACTCCCGCAGACTGCCATAGTCAGGCCTGAGATGTACCCCCACAACTTAATACAGTGCTCTGGTGTCATCAGACCAAAACAGAGGAGTTGCCCCATTGCCCCAGACATTCTGTCTCCTCTGCACTTGACTATTAGGCATTTTCCTCTCATTTCTCTCCATATCTGTGTAGAGTCAGCAGGCCCACCCTGGTCCCAGCCTTCATTCTGCCCACCACCTCACTTGCTTGACACATCCTGTCATTTAGAATTTCCTAGGCCTGGAGTGGGCCAGCTGGTAGGGATGCACTCAGCCAGCCCCGCCCATCATTCCCAGGCAGTGCCATCCTCCCCCATCCCCTGCTCTGACCTAAGGGACCCTTTGAGTGACAGCCTCCCAGCCTCTTTCCAACTCAGAGTGGCAGGCAGAAAACAGGGACTCCAGGTGTTGGGGTGTAGATGGCGGATGGAAGGGCAAAGAGCTTTGTTTTCCCCACTTCTCACTCTCCTTGTCAAACAGCCTGGAGACACAACTCCCACCCCCTGCCTGCTCTTGGCTCCTAATGGTGGGAGGCAGGTTTGATGGCAGCCCTTTCCCATGTGGTTGTGGAACACTGGTTTACAACTGGTTTCAGCTCATCCTCTTTACCAGCCTACCTCCAACATACCACTAAGAACTGCAACACATTTCCATAGGGTTTCACAGGTTACAAAGTGCTTTCCCCCCAACAGCTCTGTGATAGAGTTAGCATGAGTGTTACTGGGTCTGGAAACTCAAGAGGTTATTTTTGTGGGGGTCACATCTTAGCTGCGTAGGATGTTGGCTAATGAGTGCTGGTAAATTGTGCCTCTGGGCCAGGCCAGGGCGGGGGGAGGGATGAAAAAAGAGCTAGGCCAGGAGCTGTGGCCTGGAGGTCACATGTGGCCCTCTAGCAAGCACTTGAGGCTGCACTTGAGGGCCTAGAGGGCCACATGTGACTTCCAGGCCACAGGTTCCCCAGCCTGAGCTAGACTAAAGGATTGCTGAGTAACGTCTTACCGCTGCTTTTCTTTTAGAAGTGAAAGCAGAGTTTCTTAACTTTTTTGTGTTTTGTACTCCTTCAGCTGACTGGTACAGCCTATGAGCTCCTTCTCTGCATAATGTTCTTTAAATACATAAAATAGAATACATGAGTTTGCAAAGGAAACCAACTATACTGAGATGCAGTTAACAAAATACTTTAAAATACAAGCTCCCTGACATCGGGTAAGAATCCCTGGTTTAAAGGGTTTCATGGGATTTTTGTGTGCCTGTCGGTTGCAGCCCATTGTGCTGGCCAGGTCCTGTGGGCAGGCTCTCCTTTCTTTATGTTTTTCCTCCTTCAAAGGGGCCTGATCAAGGGAAGTGAGTTCAAGGCTCAGGCTGAGTGTGTGTGCATGCATGTGTGGGTATTCGTGCCTTTTTTTTTAACTGGGAGATTTTTGTCTGACAGCAAAAAAGGTAATGATAAGAAAGATGCTTGCATTATGGCTTAGCATTTCAGCAGTGCTGGGCACCTCAGAGCCACTCATGTCCAAGTGGGGATCGCATCATTGTCTGGCTTATGAACAAGATGACCAGGGGACTTTCCCCCAAAAAACCCAAGGGCAAAAACAGGGGGATTAAAAAGTGATAAAGAAGAATCTGTTCTCACGATTGGGCATCAGAAGAGGACATCAATGTCAACAGGCACTGTCCACCTTCCTAACAAAGATGGCATCTCTGAAGACTTTATAGAGATCATGTCTTGAGCTGTTTCTCTAATAGGGCATGCTCTACTGAGTCACCCACACTTTCTGGTGGGTTTTCCCTCCAGACCAATGAAATACAGTCAGGGGGCTGGGAAAGTGGCTAGATTAGGGCCCAGACTGTGTTTGGGATTGGGGGGTGGGGTTGGAAAATCAATCTGTGACCAGAATTAGAAGGTCGGTATGTGATTGACTTGAGGGTAATCTGTGGCTAGATTAGAGCTCTGTCTGTGATAGAACTGGGTTCAATCTATAGCTAGGGTTACGGGATCAGTCTGTGGTTGGGGGTTGGGATCAGTCTAAGACTGGAGTATTCTATCCACCCATAAGGCCCCTGCCTCTATCTCTTATTCAATTAGTTGTCAAGTCTTGTTTTTTCTATTTGCCGATGTCTCTCTTCACACTTATGGCTACCACCTTCATTTCTTCTTGTCTGTATTCCTAAAATAACCTCCTAACCCTTCCTCTACAATGCTTTGCTCTCATCACTTCTCTACCAAGAAAACTTCAGTGGCTCCTTATTGTTTACTGAATAAAGTATAGATGTCTAATCCTAGTCTTCAAGACCCTCTACTCCCCCCTCCTCCCAATTTGGTATCAACCTACCTGTCCAGTCTTATAAAACTCTCCTTCACACATTCTGTGTTTTAGCTAAACGGAGCTATACTCTTCATCTTCCATTCTCTTCTTTCCTTCATTGCCTCCATTCTTTTTCTTATGCTTTTTTCCCCTCTCTCGAAGCTCTTTTCTTCTGTGGTCCCCTAATGTCCAGCTATAATATGAGTATTGGCCTCATGTGGTTCTTAGCCCTGTTGCTTCTACATGGTTTCACTCTTTCTGCATGAGCCATGTCAGAGCCCACTGCCACCATGAGGCACCCTCCCTTTGCCACATGATGTATCAATATTTCAAGTTTGTTATAATATTTTGCTTAAACTTCTACTTTACACTTAGCTCACCTATCCCTAGTATCACTATTATTTTTATACTTGTCCTCATCATGTGAAACAATTTCCATTGTATGGTGGTAAGGGGAGGTTGGATGGGAAGGGCACTAGTGGCTAGGATGAATCATAGCATCATAGATCTGGAGCTGGAAAGGATGTTAGAAGCTATCTAGTACAATCCCCTCATTTTATAGGTGAGGAAACTGAGGCACAGAGAGATTAAGTGATTCACCTAAGGTAACCAGAATTTCTCCCGACAAACATGCCCATCTCTCCCTCACCCTCAAAAAACACTCACTTGATCCATTCATCCCCACTAGCTATCATTCCTTATCTTTCCTCCCTTTTGAGCCTAAATTCCTCAAGGAGGTCATCAGTAATTGATGCTTTCATCACCTTTCCTGTCACTTTTTTTTTGCTTTTTGGAGGGAGAAGGCAGGGCAATTGGGGTTAAATGACTTGCCCAAGGTCACATGGCTAATAAGTGTCTGAGGCCAGATAAGTGTCTCAGGTCCTCCTGACTCCAGGGCAGGTGCTCTATTTACTGCACCACCTAGCCGCCCCCCTGTCACTTTCTTTTTCACTCTCTATAATCTAGCTTCAGACTTCATCATCAGCAAAAAGTACTCTCCCCAAAGTTATCAATGGTCTCCATTGCCAAATCTAGCGGACTTTTCTCAATCCTCATGCTTCTTGGCCTCTCTGCAGCCTTTGATCCTGCTGATCCCCTTCTTCCCCCTGATACTCTTTTTTCTCTAAGTTTCTGTGACATTACGCTCCCCTGACTCTCCTTCTCCTTGTCCGATCACCCCTTCTCTATCATCCTTCCTGGATCTTCATCCAGGCCACTATATTATAACTGTGGGTGTCCCACGAGGACCTGTCTTGGGCCCTCTTATCTTCTTCCTCTGTACCATTTCACTTGGTGACTTCATTATCTCCCATGGATTCAATTATCTTTTCCATGCTGACGATTTTCACATCTGCCTGTCTAGCCCTGATGACCCCCAGTCTCACATTTCCAGTTGCCTATTAGATATCCCAAACTAGATGTACCATAGCCATCTTAAATTAAACTCAGCATATCCAAAACTTATTATTTTTTCTGCAAATCCTCCTCTTTCCCTAACTTCTCTATTACTATTGAGGGTACCACCATCCTTCTAGTCACCCAGGTTCCCAACTTAGGTGTCCTCCTCAACTCCTCACTCTCTCTCTTTGGCGTTTATGGGTTGAGGAGTCTGGAAACTGCCACAGCTGCTGGTAATTCATTCTCCTGAAGTCTACTCTGGTAGCCACTGGTCGGGTTGCCCTGAGGCCAAAACCTTGGGGTTTGCTTGAGACTGTGCTGCAGTAGACACTTCCTGTAGGCTTGCCCAGCTGCCTTCAGTGGGAGATTTGTTTCTCTCTGTCACTTTGTGGGTTCTGTAGCTTTAAAATTTTTTTAGAGTCATATTTTATAGGTATTTGAGGTGGTTGTTTGAGGAGCTCACGGAATTTCCTGCTTCTGTGCCGCCATCTTGGCTGCTCCCCCACTCCTCATTCTCTCTCACTCTTTCTGCACCCCCCATTGGTCCTACCTTCACAACACCCCTCATAAATGTCTCTTATTTCCAGTTGCCATCAGTCTGGTATGGTCCCTCACCATCTTCTTCTTGGGCTGTTGCAGTAGCCAGCTGGCTGGTTTCCCTGACTCTAGTCTCTCTTTACTCTGATCCAACCTCTTCTCATCTGTCAAAATTGTTCTTCCTAAAGCTCAGGTCTGATCATGTCTTCTCCCTACCCGCACATCCATTCAATAAAGTTCAGTGGCTCCCTGTCACTTCCAGGATCAGATATAAAAATCCTCCGTTTGGCATTCAATGCCCTTCCTAACCCAGCCCCCTCTTACCTTCCCAGTCTTCTTACACCTTGCTGCCCACCACTACAGTGGCACTGACCTTTGACTTTTCTTTGCACTGTACCCTTTTGCCAGCAGATAGATCTCTTGTAGGAGGTTCACGTGAACATCCAGCCATAAAGAAAAGAAATGTAAAGAGAAACAAGGCCAATCTTCAATCAGCCCAATGACTGAATCTTAGACCTTCTGCCTCAACTCATGGGGTATGAGAGCTGGGAGGGATTGTTGAGCCTGAGTCTGGCTCCTTCATTTTGCAAAGAAGGGGACAGTTTGTTATTCAGCCATTTTTCAGTTGTGACTGACTCTTGGTGAGCACATTTGGTGTTTTCTTGGGAATAATGCTGAATTAGTTTGCCATTTCCTTCTCTAGCTCATTTTACAAATGAGGAAACTAAGGCAAAGAGAGGTAAAGTGACTCTTCCAGGGTCACACAGCTAGTAACTGTCCAACATTGGATTTGAACTCCGATCTTCCTGATTCCAGGTCCAGTGCTCTATCTACTGTACCACCTAGCTTCCTGCAAAGAAGGAAATGGAACCTAAGTTGCCACAGGTAAATTAGTGGTAGAACCACGTCAGATCCTGACTTTTTGAGTCAAAGTTCAGTGTTCTTTCTGCTGTGTTGTGCCTTTATTTATGTTAGATCTCTCATGCCTTATCTGTGATAGAAGATCAATGCTCTAAGTGTCCAGAGCCTGGAGTGGTCAAGGCCGCAGGGTGAGGGGCATGGCAACCATCCACACAATTGTTTCCATGCAGAACTGGAAAACTGTTTCCAGGGCTGCTTCTGTCAGTGGGAGAAGCTACTGAATAATGGTGTGGCATCTTCCAGTGGGTCATTTGAGAGTTTCAGGGAAGAAAGCTGTTGGCAGGCAGGTCGGCAGAGACTGCTTCATGGTAAGAGAGCATCCTGGTGCTGGGGACTTTGGGAAGGAGGCTAAGTGCTGGAGGAAGGATGGCAGAGGCCTGGAAGCTTGAGGCAGCAGCCTTCTCCCTTTGGCTTGTCACTGGCAATGTTGGAATTAGGGGCCAAGTTTTGGGCTCCGTGGCTAACACAGTGCTGAATTTGGAATCAAGGCAGTGGAGTTTAAATCTTTCCTCTGCCACTCATTTTCTGTGTGACTTTGGGCAAGTTATTTAAAATTTCTGGGCCTTCTGATAGCCTTTAAATTCTTGTTGCCTTTCATCTCTAGAACCAGGGTCATATGAGCCTATAAACACAGTGTGCATTAGAATTGGGGGCAGAGGATGCTGTGGTTAGGTCTCTTCTAGCAGGGTTTGTCTGAATGGTGCAAGGGGGCTGGCTCTGGGTTCTTTTCCTCAAGCATTGCCCCCGAGAGCACTAAACATTTGTACCCAAACCAGCAGGTAGTCAGGCAATTTATTTTGGTGGTTCTAGAAACACTGTTGAAGTTTGCTGAAGAGTGGGTTTCCTTTGGTTAGGACCAGCATCCCACCTAGGCTAGGTTGCTACAGTCAAGTTTCCTGGGGTGTGAAGCCCTGCCCCACCAAATCTCACTATTATGCCAACATTTTTCCATTAGAGCTTCAGTTTTTTGGGGAGCCTACATCAGAAACAGAAAAGGCTCCGGAGTCAGAGGGCCAGAAGGGCAGACATTGGGAAATTTAGGTGGCTTCCACCTTGGAATGTAGGGCATTTCCTCTCCATTAGTTATTCCACAATGCCAAATCCCCAGAGCAGATACCCCTAACTCTTTACCTAGCTGAATTTCTCTGGCCAGGATGAGGTTTCAAAATAGGCCCAAGTGTTGATCTCCTGTCTCCTAGGGAGAATATTGGCCTCTTAATAAAAGGATTTGTTCTGTGAAGTTTGGAGTCAAAGGGCCACACTTGAAGACCTAGAAGGCCACCTGTGGCCTTGAGGCCTCAGGTTTCTCACCCCTGATATTAGGCCTATACATGCTAGTACGTGGGAGGTGATTAAGCGAGCTTTGAGGGAAAAAAAATTCTGTTTCTTTGAGGTCGGGGGTTCCTAATTTGTGTGTGTATGATGGACCCTTTGGCAGTCAGAAACCTATGGACCCCTTCTTAGAATAATGCTTTTGAATGTGTTAAATAAGATCCAAATGGAGTAAGAAAAAGATAGATTATATTAAAATTAAGATGCAATTATTTTTCTATCCAAATCCACAGACTTTGAAATCTACATGCAGACCCCTGCTCAAATTTAATTTTGCTTCTGTTTTCTCTATTAATAAAACAATCTTCAAACTAGAAAGAGGAGGGGACGAAAAATAAGCCCAAATAGTAGGGAATTGAAAGCAGAGGTAAGTAAGAATGTAGAAAGGGAGCACCTTAGCTGCCCTTGCCAAGTTCTGAACCCCAGGCCCAAATGAGCTCCTTGCTAGGATGCTGAAAGAAGCAGCAGGTGTAATTGCTGAGACATTGTCAGTGATCTTTGAAAGACCATGGAGAAGGGCGATTGTCCCAATTTTCAAAAAAGAAAGAGTGGCATCAGGGAGCCTGACTCCCATTCCTGGCAAAATTCTAGAATGTATCATTCAATGAATGGCTAGTGAATGGACACCTAGAAAGGGAGGGACCGGGATGGCTTCTTCAAGTGCCATCATGGCAGACTAAATTCATTTCCTTTTTTGATGTGGTCCCTTAATTGGTAGATCAAGGGGATGGTGTAGATATGGTTGATTTAGATTTTGGAAAAACATGACAAAAACTCTCATAGGTATTCTTGTGGAAAGATTGGAGAGATGTGGGCTAAACAATAGTACAGTTAGGTGGGTTCAGAGCTAGTCAGACGGCTGGACCCCAAAAGCTGTCCTTAATGGTGTGATGTCAGTTTGGAAAGGGGTCTCGAGGGGAGCCACAGAGATCTGTGCTTGAACCTGTGTTCTCTGATGTTTTTTATCAATAGCTTGGATGAAGACCCAGATTGCATCCTCATCAAATTTGCAGATGACACATAGTAGGGAGGAATGGGGCATATGGCAGATGGTAGTCAGATTCTCCAGAGATCTGGATAGATCTTTGGCAGATGAAATTTAATGAAGACAAATGGCAAGCCATATCTTGGGTTCAAAACATCGACTTTCTACAGTTACAGGATGGCAACTGTGAGTAGGGGCAGATGTGGCTAGACAGCCCTTTTGGAAAAGAGGTGATTGTTTTAGCGGACCCTAAGCATTCAACACAGTGCCTGGCACATAGCTTAATAAGTGTTTGTTGACTGAGTGACAAGCTGAACATGATTTAGCAGTGTGATGACAAAAAGGCTAATGAAATCGTAGGTAGGAATAAGATAGCCATAACGTGTATAACCTCTGTTGGATTGCTTGTCTTCTCAATGAGGGAGGGTGGAGAGGGAGGAAGGGAGAGAATTTGGAATACAAAATTTTAAAAATGAATGTTAAAAATTGTTTTTCCATGTAATTGGGGAAAGATAAAATGCTAAATAAATTTGAAAAAAAAGTAAGAGAGTCATAGTGTCCGGGAGTAGGGAAGGGATAGATGTACTTGGGTCTGTACTTGGGCCTGATCAATTCACACCTAAAGTATTATGTTCAGTACTAGGTCCCAGATTTTAAGGACACTTAGAAATCCAAGCATGCCCAGAGGAAGGCAGTCAAGAGGGCATTACATTTGTGCCTCCATAAGAGAATCAGTTTTAGGAACTAGGGAAGTTTCTCTGGGAGAAGAGCGAAATTGGGGAGAACCTGATAGCTGTCTTATGGTCTTTAAAGGATTGTCACATGAAAGAGAGATTAAAATTAGTTTTGCTGGAGGACAGAAGTTTTCAAAACAAGATGGAAACCCCTAAGAGTTGGAGCAATCCAAAAATGGAAGCCCCAAGAAGTTCCCCCTCAATGGAGGTCTTTGGGCAAAGGCTGGAAGACAACTTCTCAGGTTTAATGTAAGAAGGATTGTTACTTAGTCACTGTTTGGACTAAATAGCCTTTGAGAGCCCTTCTGAGATCCCCAAAATTCTGTGATTCTGCGTTCCAAGATACGTTTCATTGCCGATGATCTTTACCCAACGTCTACTGCAGCTGTAATGTTCTGTAGGCCAATGTTCTGTGCCCTTCTAAACCTGACATTCTGTATTCTAATATCTTTCCAGATCTCACTTTCTATGTTCTAAAGCCCTGGCCAGATCTGATAGTCAATCTTCTATAGTCTAAGCTTCTGTAGAAGCAAGGTGGAAGCACTGGGTCTGGAATCAAGAAAGCCTGAGTTCAAATCTGGCCTCAGGTACTTACTATGTGACCTTGGTTCAGTCATTCCTCTATTTACTTCAGTTTCCTTAACTCTAAAATGGAGGTGATGATAACAGCACTTCCCTCCCAGGGTTGTTGTGAGGAACGAATGGCATAATGGTAGTAAAATGCATAGCACAGTGTCTAGTACATAGTATTATTACAAAGCTCTCTTCCTGCTCACACATTCTGTGTGTTATATTGTAAGGTCCCCCCAGCTTTGCCATTGTTCCGTGTTTTATATTCCAAGGTCCATTCTGCCTCTGACATTCCACATACCATATTCTAAGGTTCTTTGCCTTCTGCATTTCTTTCTAGTCAAGCTCCTTGAGGGCAGAGTGTCTCATTTTTTAAAGTCTTTATGTCATTAGGGGAATGTAAATGGCCCGGTGGATGGAGGGCTAGAATCAGGCCTGGAGTTAGGAAGACTCATTTTCCTGAGTTCAAATTTGGCCTCAGAAACAAACCTGTGTGACCCTGGACAAGTCACTTAACCCTGTTTGCCTCAGTTTGTCATCTGTAAAATGAGCTGGAGAAGGAAATGGCAAACCACTCCAGTAGCTTTCCCAAGACAGTCCCCAGTTGGGGTCATGAAATGTTGGGCACATCTGAAACAACCCAGCCACAAAATCCTTAGAGTCTGGCACATTGCTTTGGCACATAGTAGGTACGCAGGCAGTGCTACTTGTTGAATGTAAACATTTCTAAGGTCCCAATTCCAAGAGTCTGTGTTCTGAGGTCCTTTTCAGTTCTGCCACTGTGTGTATCCTGTGTTGTCAGTCTCGTTACTGCTGAGTAAATGTTGGTGCAGAGTATAGAATTCTGATTCTATAGAGGGAAGGTTTACATGGCCCTTCTCGTTCTTGCTCAATGGCACTAAGGCTTAATGGGGGAGAGCCCTACTTTCTCACAAGTGCCTTGTGTTTTAGTGGCTCTAAGTATGCTATTAATGTTCAGTAAAACCTGAAATGGCTCATCTAGCCTCTTAAAATTGGAAGAGACCATTTTACCCTCTTAGATAAAACTCGTTGGCATTTTAGCATCCCTCAGTGCTGCCCAAGGTTGAGTTGTATTTATTAATAAAAAAAATTGAAGCAGAAATGTGATCTAATAAAATATGAATAGAGGGAAATGTTTTAGGGAAAATAGAAATAGAGAACCAGGGCTCCCTCAATCTCTGCCCCCCCCCAAAAGCTCACCAAGGTAGCCAGGGGTAATTAGATTTGTGATATGGAGTGAAGATGAAAGCTGTTTTTGGAGAGACCTATTGAATAAATCATGAGGAGCTACAAGGGACTAATGTATCAGTGGAGTGTGGAGCATGCAATTAGTTGGCTAATTATGTTGAAAATCCAATTGAATGCACAGAGAGGGTGCCACGCCCCCCCTGACTGCCCAGGTGCATCTCAGCTCCTCCAATTAGTCCTGGATTTCTCTGGGCCACCTGCTCAAAGGGCCAATTTTGAGCTTCCCTCTTTCCCTCCACATCCCCCCCAACTTGGTTTCTGGCTTTGCTCATCCCAAGCATAGAATACAGCTGATGCTTGGTGGTAGACCCAGGCACAGGCTGATGTTAACATTGCACAAACATACCAGAACCCCAGAAGCCCTGAATGTGTGGACAGCAGCACTTTCGGGGTAAGTTTAGAAGGATAAAAGTGATTTATCAAAGGTATGTTAAGTGATATGTCTTGGGGGGGCCTGGATTTGATCAGAAACCTTAGGCAGCCTGCCCTGTCCCCCATGTTAATGTCAGATAGTGCTGGTGCTAGCAATACAGTGGAAAGCACTCCCGAGGAGTCAGAACGGACAGAGAATGAGTATCTTGAGGACCCTGGATAGAAGGCAGCTAGGTGGCATCGTAGTGCACAGAACGCTAGGCCTAGAGGCATGAAGACTCCTCTTCTTGAGTTCAAATGTGACCTCAGACATTTACTATGTGACCCTGGACAAGTCATTTCACTCTGTTTACCTCAGTTTCCACATCTGTAAAATGACTTGGAGAAGGAAATGGCAAATCACTCCACTATCTCTGCCAAGAAAACCCCAAATGGAGTCACAAAGAGTTGGACACAGCTGATGAACAGCAACATCCTGGAAAGGCCTTGAATGGAGGGGAGAACTAGGAGACCTGAGTTCTAAACCTATGTCTACTGCTAATAAGCTGTGTGACCTTAGGCAAGCTACTTCACAGGCTGTTGGTTTCTTCTTCCACAATATAAAAAGATTAGATTGGATGACTTCTTAGATGGCATCCAGGGCCCTCATTCTCTGAGTTGATGAGTTCTGTGTGAGCGTGTGTGTGTGTGTGTGTGTGTGTGTGTGTGTGTGTGTGTGTGTGAGTGTGTGTGTGTGTGTGTGTGTGTGTGTTTTGTGCACATATGTGCATGCCCAGAATGGAGAACTGAGTCCCTCAATGCTGACTTGACTTTGCCCAGCTGTCAAAATGGATGCTGAACTGAGTACTGAATGAAATCGTGCAGGGTAGGGGAAAAAGCACTCATCTGTGACTCAGAGGCTTGGCTTCTGAATCCAGAGCTGCTACTAACTTGTCAAGTGCCTCTCTAGGCCTCTGTTTTCTGCTCTGTAAAATGGGCTAGTTGTATTAAATATGCTCTGATTCTCTAAGATTAAATACCTTCCAAATCTGAGAGCTGTGGTTCCATGACATGGACCTTTTTGCTTACTATATACTAATTGCAGTTTTTTTCATGTATGTCTCAAACTCAGACTAAAGAACAGACTAGAAACCTGAGAGAAAGCTGGGAAGAGAAAAAGATTCCCTATCCTTACTTGGTCTGTAAGGGCTATTACTCTACCTGGATTTCCCTTCCCTTCCCTTCTCTTTCCTCCCCTCCCCTCCCCTTCCCTCACCTTAGCTTACCTTACCTTACCTTTCCATACTGGAGTGGTTTGCCATTTTCTTCTCCAGCTCATTTTACAGATGAGGCAACTGAGGCAAGCAGAGTTAAGTGACTTGCCCAGGGTCACACAACTATTAAGTGTCTGAGGCCAGATTTGAATTCAGGAAAATGTGTCTTCCATGTGTCCCACATGGTCTTCAGAAGGGTGAAAAACCTGACAGCTCTCACTATCCACTGTGCCCACTAGCTGCCCAAAGACTCAGCTCTCTAATCCTATGATTATTCCATCTCAGCTGCCACATGCTGACATTCCCAAATGCCCCCATTTGCCCAAAGTCACAATGGCTGGGTCTTGGTCCCCTTCTCTCCATCCTTATCACAACCTGAGAGTATCTCTGTTCTCTGCTGCGTGGTTTCTACCTGTCTTGGTCTCCAGTTAGCACTTCCCAGCCCAGTCCTGAGGTCCAGTGGCCACTCCACGCTTCTGATTATCTCTCCCTCCTTTGCTTCAGAAGGCCACTAAGGAAGGATGTCTGGCAACTATGCCACCAAATCCCAGAGCCAGCCCTAGGGTATGGTGAATTGCAAGCTCGGTATGAGGCAACAGCATGGCGTGGTAGCCAAAAGTAAATAAATAAAAGAAGTTAAGGAGATTTTTCTGCTACATTAATAGAGGTGAAGCACTAAGGAAAAGGAAGGTGACAGTCCCACCCCATTCTGTCCTCACCAGACCTCCTTACAGTAGATTGTGTCCTTTTCTGGGGGCCACCTTTTAGGGAGGACATTGACGAACTGAAGTGTACCCACGAAGGTACCAGGGTGACCAGTATAGGGAGGAGACCATGAGCCATGCCACCTAGAGCTCTGTTGAAAGGACTAGGGATGCATTCATTCTAATTCTTCTATGCAACATGACTGATGTGAAAATATGTTTAATAGGAAGGTATGTGTAGAGCCTATATCAAATTGCATGCCGTCTTGGGGAGGGACAGGAGAAAATTTAAAACTTATGGAAGTGAATGTTGAAAACTATAAATAAATAAATTAACTTTAAAAAAAAGAGAGAGAGAGAACTAGGGATATAGGGGAAGACACGGGAACTAATCTCTCAAGTCTAGAAGTAGAATGGAACAGTGGGAAAAGCTTACTTAGGAATCAGAGGATTAGGTTTGGATTCTAGCTCTTGCTTATTAGTGGTGTGACCTTGGGCAAATCTGCTACTCAGGCCTCTCTGGGCTGGAGTTCTCTTTCTTGAAAAATTAAGGAGTTGGACTAGATGACCTCAGAGTTCCCTCCCCTCTCTAAATCTGTGGTTCCCATGTATTAAAGGGCTGATTCCCAAGTATCACAAGGGTGGTCATGTGGAAGTGGGATCAGTCTTGTACCTGGCAGAATTTGCAGGGACAGATTTCACTGATACAAGGAGAAACTCGGTAGCACTCGGAGTTAAGAGAAGGGTGGTCCACCTTGGGGCCAGTCATTTCCTCCCTCGCTGAAGGTTTGAATCTCTGAGCTGGGAGATCACACCATTGAGGTGTTTTCATAGTAGGATTCCTGCAGCTGGTGCTGGGGGGTGACCTCGGGGGTCACTTACAACTCTGAGCTTCTGTGAGAGGGTTCTAAGTCTTAATGTCTCATACCCACCCCAGCCCCCACCCCCCACAGGAATGAGACACCTGGCAGTGACTCAGAGAGACAGGCAGTGGGTGACAAGATCACTTGGGTGACTGCTGGTGAAGACGGCCTGAGGCTTACAAACATACAATCAGCCCTTAGGCCAGGCTGCCTCTTGTCTAGTTCATAGGCTTCTCCAGTCTCACCCATCTTCATTTCCAAGCTGTCTCTTCTTATTTTAGGTTATCCTCAGCAGTCACTGTCACCTTATGTCACCTGAATAAGCATGTTGAAATAGTGGGATGTGGTGGGTTGGAAGCTGGGATGAGACTCAGGTCCTGGGCTGAGCACTGATGGTCTTGTCTGGATAGGTCTAATATCTGGATCCTCAGTGGAAAGGATGGCAGTTGAGGTCAGTGAGAGCAATGGAGCTATCACAGGCCCTAGCTGAGATATTGGGTTTTGTTTATTTGTTTGTTTGGTTTTTCTGGAGGGGGAAAGGCAAGGCAGTTGGGGTTGTGACTTGCCCAAGGTCATACAGCTAGTTAAGTGTCAAGTGTCTGAGGCTGGATTTGAACTCAGGTCCTTCTGACTCCAGGACTGGTGCTCTAATCACTGTGCCACCTAGCTGCCCCTGGGATATTGTTTTGAGATGTGGTCATGGTGGATCCTAGGATATGTAGGAATATAGCTTTGGAGCTGAAAGAAACTCTTAGAGTCTAGGGCAGCGGTTCTTAACTTGTAGGTTGTGACCCCTTTGGGGGTCAAACGGCCCTTTCACAGGGGTCACAGGGGTCTCCTAAGACCATTGGAAAACACACATTTCTGATGGTTTTAGGAACCAAGACAGTGCTTCTCTGTCTGTCTCCAGGCGAGTCCGCCCACATGCAGAGATGCCCAAATACAAGTATTAAAGGATCACGCGGCATTAGGAAGGTTGAGAACCACTGGTCTAGGGCCTAGACTAATTAGTCTAGTCTAGTCCAACTTTCTCATCCTGCAGATGAGGAAAAAGACTCAGATAAGTTAAGACACTTGTCCATGGTCGCATAGCTAATAAGTGTCAAAGGCAGGATTTGAATCCAGGCCTTCCTGACTTTAAGTCTAGCACTTCAACCACTATACCAAGGTGGATTCCAATCCTGGCACAGATCCTAACTGATTGGGTGATCTTGGCCAAATCATTTTTGTCTCTTGGTGACAACTGCTTCACCTCTCCTGGGAGGGGGCTGAATGTGTTGGCCTCTGAGGACGTCCTGGGCCTCCATCTCATCTTCAGGGAGCTGTGTGCACCTCACTATTTATGTGTCTGTGTCTGTGTACATATCTGCTATCACACACGTGTGCAGGAACGCATTACTCAATCACCCAACTTTAGCAACATCAGAGGAAAAGATTCAGTCACCATGACAACCCCCGACGCCACCTGTCTTCAAGACATTTTTTCCCCGTCTTTCACTTTGTTGGGTGAATTAGGGCTTGAGCATTCCAAAGACAAAAAATAGCCAAACAAAAATAAGCCATAAAATTTAAAAAAAGAAAGGAAAAAGGAGGCCTTGGAAGGAGAGGAAAGTTTTGAATTTGACTCAGAAGCAGCTGTCAAAACATTCCCCTCCCCCCCAACTTCTCAAGCTCTCTAGCTCCAGCCTCTGTCCCTTCACCTGCGTCCTCCTTCAGTCCCAGGGGCCAGAATCAACTGTCAGTGACTAAGTCAACACACATAGACTTGGGATAAAGAAAAGCAAAAAAACCTCAGTTCCTGCCCTCAGGGAGTTTACAGTCTAATGTGAAGACCATGAATAAATAACTAGGCTTTTGTGTAGAGAGGAGATGAAGGGTAATCTTGGAGCAGAAGACCTCTCAATGAGGAGGATGTATGGGCTCTCCAGAAGCCCCAAAGGTTAGAACTGGCAGAGACCTAAGTGGTTACGCCATCCCTACCTTCCTCCCCAAGGTGTTTGTTTGCATACACTTTGCTCACAACCATATGGTTTCCTTTTAGAATGCAAGCTCCTTGAGGTCAGAGACTGATTCATTTTCACCTTTGTACCCCAGCACAGTACCCACTGATTTATGTGCTCAGACCTATCACTTGGCAACGAGAAAATGACAAGAAGGTGAAGCAGGGGGGCGGCTAGGTGGCACAGTGAATAGAGCACCAACCCTGGAGTCAGGGGGACCTGAGTTCAAGTCTGACCTCAGACACTTAAAATACACACACAAAAAACTAGCTGTGTGACATTGGGCAAGTCACTTAACCCCAATTGTCTTACCTTCCCCCCTCCAAAAAAAAAAAAAAAAGGTGAGGCAGAGAAACTGGCCTGACACCACACACACAGTGGGGTGGATGGAAAGGTAAGGGAGATTCAGTAACTTTCTCTGCCCCCTTGCTGAATGAAATCTCCAGTGGGGAGATTGATGGGAGGATGGATTTGATGTGGAAGTGTTCATTGAGAAAGCTGTACACTGCAAGGCATCCAGGAAAATGGAAGGTATTCCATCCAAATGAAAATCTGTCTCCTCCTCCAGGAGTTCTGGTCCACTCTGGATGGCTCTCTGCTGAGACCATACTAACACTACTACCAACAAACACCCCCTTCATATAATATTTGCCCTTTAAAGCTTGTCAAAGTACAGTCCTATCAGTTACCTCCAACAGGCAATGCCAACCTTAGTGGCAGAGAGTGAGTCAGTCTAGAGGAGGAAGAGAAAATCAAGGGGCCAATTTAAAAGGAAAGAGAGATTGAGTAAAAAGAGGTTAGGAATAGGAAGAAAATAACCACCTCCTAAAAAGCGCAATGGTAGAGAATAAGAAAAAAAAAAAAAGACTGGGTTGGAGGAGCTGAAAAAAGTTTACCCAGCAACTACACTCTACTACCTTCCTTATCTGCCTTCTTTGCTCCTATTCAGAAGCTGCTGAACATAGATAAAGGAAATCAAGAAAATGTGCTGATTGGACCTGATACAAATGTATGTTATCCTAACTGGGCCCTCACCACAGCAAGGCAATCATTTTATTCTTCCCTGATTAATCCACTATTCTGCTCTCCTCAATGACTGTTCCAAAATTCTCATCTTTCCTCTAGACTCCTCTTCTAACCTTCTCAGCTGCGGATCTCAATTTAGACTTCACTGAAAATAAAATGAGACTATTTGGTGGGCTCTCCCTCTTGTTAGGGCAACTAGGTGGTGCAGTGGATAGAACACCAAGCCTGGAGTCAGGAAGACCTGAGCTGAAATCCACCCTCAGACAGATGTGTGACCTTGGGTAAATCATTTCACCCTGTTGGCCTCAATTTCTTCATCTGTAAAATGAGCTGGAGAAGGAAATGGCAAACCCCTCCAGTACCTTTGCCAAGAAAACCCCAAATGGGGTCACAAAGTGCCGGACACCACCAAGACAACTGAACAACAACAGTATCCTTCCCCCAACAATACTCTTCCCCCAATTCACATTTCTCAGACATATTCCCCCATTCTTGTCTTTGCTCCTATATTAGATGAAGAGGTATTTCTTCTTCTTGCCAAGGCCAATTCCTCTACATGCACCCTTGATCCCAAATGCCCCGTCTTCTCCAGCAGATTGCCCACTTTATCTTTCATCTTCAATCTCTCCCTTTCTCCTGCCTTCCTTCCCTCTGCCAACGAACATGACCATGTCTTCCCCAACTTTTTAAAAATTGATTTGTTTATTTACTTTTAGTTTACAAGATTCAGTTCCAGAGTCCCTTGAGTTTCAAGTTTTCTCCCCTCCCTCTCCACCCCCCCCCCCCGCCATGGCAGCATGTAGTCAAGTATAAAATCTGCAAGTACTTTCACACTGAACATTAGTCTGGTTGTATAGAAGGGTTGTAGCCAATGGAGTGAACAATGGGAAAAAAGAAAAAAAACCAAACATGGAAAAAACCTATAGCATGTAGCCTGCTTCAGTCTCCATTTAAACTGGTCTTTCTAGATCTTTCTCTGAATATAGACATCTCCTTCCATCCTGAGACTTGTAGAGTTGTCTTATAGCTCTGTGTTGCTGAGAAGAGTCCAGTTTATCAAGGTTGGTCGTCACACATACGTTGTGTCTGTGAT
>CM053590.1:188748886-188760790 GCA_028646515.1 Pseudochirops corinnae | reverse complement strand
TAGATCTTTCTCTGAATATAGACATCTCCTTCCATCCTGAGACTTGTAGAGTTGTCTTATAGCTCTGTGTTGCTGAGAAGAGTCCAGTTTATCAAGGTTGGTCGTCACACATACGTTGTGTCTGTGATCGTGTACAAATTTCTCCTGGTTCTGCTCTTCTCACCCAGCATCAGTTTGTATAAATCTCTCCAGGTAAATATGAAGTCCATCTCCTCCCCATTTCTTATAGCACAATAGCATTCCGTTACATTTATATACCACAACTTGTTTAGCCATTCCCCAATTGGTGGGCATCCCCTTAATTTCCAGTTTTTTGCCACCACAAAGAGAGCTGCAATAAATATTTTTGTACATATGGGTCTTCCTCCCGCTTCTGTGATCTTCCTCAACTTTTAAAAAACCCTCACTTGATCTGGCCATCGTTCATTGCTCTCGTCTTATATTTCTCCTCCCCTTCTCAGTCTAACTCTTTGAGAAAGGGGTCTATCTATGTGCTTTTACTTCTCTAATTATCATCTTCAATCTTGTCTTTTATCTGAAGTTGTTCTCTTTCCAGACTGCCAAACTAAACGGTCTTCTCTTATTTCCCACCCTTCTTGACCTCTCTGCAGCATTCAATACTGTCAGTCACCTTCTGCTTCTAAATAACTCTCTTCCCTCTAGATTTTAGTGGCCCTGCTCCCTCCTGGCTCTCCTCCTGCCCCTCTGACCTCTCTTCTCAGTCTTCTTCCCTGGTTCATGAGCTCTCTTAACTGTGAGTGTCCCCAAGGCTCTTCCTACCCAGGCCATCATAGCCTCCTAACTCCAGTCCTTTCTCTCCCGTACCATTCATTTTTTACTCTGCTGCTTGAGTAAAATGTTCCTACACTACTCTGAGATCCCTCTTCTGCTCTGAAGCCTTTAATACTTCCTCCTTGACTACAGTCCATCCAGGGTCGTAGCATGTGTGATGCTCCGTGGTAATAAATGATGCACTTTGCAAACCCTGAAGCGTTATATAAATGCCAGTTATTATTGTTATCGTTAGCCTCCAGTCTAGTGATGACTTCATTCCCTGAGCCTTCTGCTACACTCTCGATAAGCGCAAGCAATGTTTAGAGAGCCCTAGTGAAGGGGGGGGGAAGCAGTGTTGATAGGTATGCATGCATACACTTCTAAATTTAATCTGAATTATTAACACTTTCTTCGGTCTACACTATCGACAAAACAATTAAACTCTGGTAGGTGGCAGTGGCTGCTTTCCGATGCGTGAATGCTCACTCTAAAAATTTAACCAACAGCCACAAGACAGTTGGCCCAGGCTCTGGCACACCCCTGTGTCTCTCTCTGTCTCACCACAGTCCTACCAACCTAAGTAGATGGTCATTCAGAGCACCCTCCTCTTCTCTCCCATTTCTATGCCTTTTCTCATGTTTTGTTCTGTACCTGTAATGGACTCGGGCTTCAGTTTCCTCTTCTATAAAATAAGAGGGCTGGATACTCCATCTCTAAGCTCTGCGCATTTTCTTTGACTATCCTCCATGTCTGGAAGGCTCTCTCCTCATCTCTGCTTCCTAGCTTCCCTGGCTTCCTTCAAGTCCCAGTCTAAACTCCCATCTTGTACAGGAAGCTGTAACCAACCCCTCTTAATTCTAATGCCTTCCCTCTGTTAAATATTTCAATTTATTCTATATATAGCTTGTTTGTCCACATTTGCTTGTTGTTAGACTATATCCATCCATCCATCTGTCTATCTGTGTATCTGTCTACATATCTGTCTGTCTGTTCATTCTTCTATCTGTCCATCCATCCATCCATCCATCCATCCATCCATCCATCCGTTTGTCCATCTGTCTGTCTAAAGACTGGGTCTCCCTATCTTGCCCAGTCTGGGAGTTCATGGCTAGGTCCCACTCTGATTAGCACAGCAGCCTTGATCTGCTCTTTTCTAAATGGGACCAACTTGTCCCTCCTTTGGCAGCCTGTTAGTCCTGCCTGGTGTTAATTATATAAACACCTTAGTTTGGATACCTGATTGGCTTGGCCTACTTAGCTCAGAGCTACCGAGCTCAAGAAATCCACCAGCTTCTGCTTCCCTAGCATCAGGAATTTCAGACATGTTCCACCATACCTGGCTGCTCTTATATGAAAGGGCTGTTATTTCAGCTATATAGGGGACTTCCAGTGTGGAAACCCCCTCCATTCATCTATAACTCAAAGTTTTAGAAAGCTGCTGAGAGCACTGAAAGTTTAAGCGACTCAAAGTAGAAATTTTTGTGCCAGGGGGTGAGCTCCACAAACTCTGCTGGGGGACACTGGTCCAGGAAGATGCTTTATTATCTCTCAGTTGTGTAATCAAGTGAATGTAAAAATTGTGTTTAGCTACAGCAGGGCACACAGGTCCCTGCTTTCAGGGTGATTACAGTCTGACTTGGACATGAAACGAGTACATATGTAATCACCAAATGTTGGAACTGGGAGGGATCCAAGAGACCATCCAGTCTGAGCCCCCTCATTTTACAGGGGGAGAAACTGAATCCCCAGAGAGAGAAAGGAACTGGTCTAAGGTCTTGCAGCTAATTAGTGCCAGGCAGGTCTCCTGACCCCCTGTCCAGCTGTCCTTCCATTGTATGTTGCTTTTCTTTGTGTGTCCCAGGCTTAAAATTATGCTTGGTGCATCGTAAACAATGAGTGCCTTTTCATTCATTCATGAGTCAGATTAGTCGATAGTACAGTGTATATTAGTATGTTCAGGGCCCACTTGAGGAGCAGTAGGCGTTTGGAAGAGGGGGAGGTCAGTGGAAGCCGAAGCAATCACACAAGGTGGGACTTGAGCTGGGCTCAGCAATGCTGTGACATCTAATGACCTTCGGGTCAGACTAGCGCTCTGCGAAAGCCTATATCCGGCCCCTGTCCTCTTTCCCGCACCCCTGAGGGGAAGTTGGCTTGACTAAGTTGACCTATCTCTGACCCGCACTGCCTTCAGTCATTCCTGTCCCCTCCGGGTGGCCCCACTCTGGAGCCTCCCTGAGCGTCCATGTTCCTATGTCCAAAATAGCCCAGCTGAGATTCCATCACAATAGGTCAGCAGCCTGGCTTGGGTGCTGCCCTTGAACCTGGCGATGCTCTCAAAACTGACGTGGGTGTGTTCCAGGAATGGGGGAAGGGAATGGGAGGCCCATGGCATGTGCAGCTGCAGAATGTTCAGGGCCTTGTAGGGATGGGGCAACCGATTTTCCCCTCCCCTTCACCCTCCACCCTTCACTCCTGGCCAAAATAAATGCTGTGGGAAGAAAAGGCCTGGTTCTGAGGCCACGTAAGGGGAAGATGATCCTGAATCTTCCAGTTCTGAAGAAAAGTGGTATCTAATTCCTCACTGATGGCAATGTAGGGCAGATTCTGTGAAGTCAGGATCTGGGTTCAAATCCTGTATTTTGTGATGTTGGGCAAAGCATCAGACCTCTCCTCTGGGCATTAGTTTTCTCCTCTATAAACGGAGGCAGTTGGATTAGTTATCCATAAGGCCCTTGTCAGCTCTAGATCCTATGCTCCCATGATCCTTTGCTGGAGTAAAAAGAGTCCTGGACCTAACTGGGGGACCAGGTTTGAGCTTAGTTAGAAACATTCTCCCTGAGATGATGTTCTCCTAGGGTGAGTCTGGACTGAAGTCCTTTAAAACCAAATTCTATGAACCCGAGATCCTGAGTCCCAACTCTTCCACTTCCACAAACATTCAATTCCATTCAGCAGATGCTAACTAAGCACCTATTTAGTATGCACAGGACTCTGTGGAATAAATAGTCTCTTCTCCATTCTGAGCCTTAGTTTCTCCACTTGTAAATTGGGCATTTTGGGATCCATCAGTGTTTCTTAGCTTTTTTTTTTTAGCTTCTCCATTAGATTGTAAGCTCCTTGAGGGCAGGGACTCTCTGTTGCCTCTTCTTGTACCCCCAACACTTAACACTGTTTTTGGCATATAATACATGCTTAACCAATATTTATTAATGACTGGTTATTGTTGGACACTTTTGTGTTGTGGCCCCCTTTGGCGTTGTGGCGAGGCCCTTCTCAGAATAATGTCTTTATTTTTACTTTATTTTTTTAATCAGTTATTGCAGGCTATTGCCGTGGTCCATCCAAGAGGTGATCAGGGTCTGGATTAGGGTTGTGGTTGTGTGAATAGAGGCAAGGTGTCATTATGAGAGATGTGAAGATTTGGTCGCATGATCTGGCAGTGGCTTGGATATGGGGGTGAGAGGGCTCAAGGCTGGTAGTGAAGCTGGAAACCCCTCTGCAGCCTTTGCTATTCTTACCCACCTGCTTCTCCTGGGTACTGTCCTGTCTCTGGGTTTTTGTTACATCTCACTTAGTCATCCTCCGATGTCTCTGCCTGCTCCTTCTCAGGTATCTTTGCTGGATTTTCATCCATATAAATTTCCCCCAAGCATCTGCCCTGGGCTGTCTTCGGAATAATGTTTTTAAACAAATAAAATAAAAGCTGAGGATGAAAAGGAAACCAACAACACTGAAAAAGTTTAAAAATAAAAACAGCAAGTTCACAGAACTGAGGGTAAAAATCCCTGGGCTAAATAATGTTTAGGATCTTTTCTAGCTCTTAACTCTTTATGAATCTGATTCCTTGAGGGGGATGCTGCTGTAAGAGGCCCTTGGGGGAGAAGTGTGCAGGAAGAGGGGAACTTTTGATGGAGAAGTCAGAGGAGGAGGGCGTCAAAATGCCTAGCTCAGGTTCCCTGCCTTCAGAATCTGCCAATAAGCATTTATTATGTCAAGAATTCTCTAAGTGCTGGGGCTACAAAGAAAAGCTGGGGATATAGCCTCTGCCCTCAAAAAGCTCACAGTCTGATGGGGAAGACGGCACGCAGACATCTAAGTACAACAAGATGTAGAGACATTATTCAGTCATGTTCGTTGTGTCTGACTTTTTGTGATCCCGTTTGGGGCTTTCTTGGTAAAGATACTGGAGTGTTTTGCCATTTTCTTCTCCAGCTCATTTTACAGATGAGGAAACTGAGGCAAACAGGGTGACATGACTTGTCCAGGGTCACACAGCTAATAAGTGTCTGAGGCCAGATTCAGACTGATACTCTATACACTGCACCACCTGGCTGCCCTCTAAGAGACAGACAGACAGACAGATTTGATGGATTGAATAGATAGGTAGGGACAGATAGAGATATCTAGATCTATGCACACATATTTATGTGTCGCTACTCTCAGTGAATCATAGACTCATAAGATGTTAGAGCTGGAAAAGATGCTAAAGATTATTTAGTGCAGGGGTTTTTGCCCTTGTATCTATGAACATTTTTTTTGAACACCTCTATTTCAGTACTGAAATGTTGATCTTTTGAAATTCTTGTATTTTATTTTAATAATTTAAAACATTATTTTGCTAAGGGGTCCATTGGTTTCACCAGACTGCCGAAAAGATCCACAATATCAATATATACATATATGCATGTGTATGTATACGTATATATGTACATGATGTACATACTGTGTGTATATTGTATATATGTGTGTGTGTGCTTGTATACACACATATATATTCATGCACACACCTACAGTATAACTTGGAGGTAATCTCCGAGGGACAGCACAGAAAGTGCAGGAATGGAGTCGGGGAAACCAGCAAAGGCTTGTTGCAGAAGGTATGGGACTTGAACTGAATCCTGAAGGGGGCCAGGGGAGCCACAGACCAGGCCAAGTTACAGAAAGAGGGAGCATAGGTGGGAAAACCTTGGGCAAAGCCCAGGGAATCAGGAAGAAGGAAGACAGATCAACGGACTTAGCCATGGATTGTACCTGCATGACCCCCATCCCTCTTGTTCACCCACCACCTAGCCCCTAAGGTGGTAAGGCCTGGGTAGCTCGGGACAGGGACTCCTCATCCTCTTTAGGCAGCATCCAGTCTGCTTTCAGGCAGGCAGACCTGTGCCCTCCCTGCGGGGACTCTCATTGAAATGCTGACATATATCTTATTGTGGGGACTTTCTCCAATGAGAGCATTCCATCCTAGGGAAATGATGGCCAGCCCCCCTGCTGACCGCAAGAGGGAGAAGAGCCTGATGCTAATAGGAGAAGGAGCAACATTTTAATGAGACTCCAAAGCTAAGGAGGGCTCGAGACCCCTGCCTGATGCTTTCTGTCCTTGTTCTACCCACCATCCTGGGTGTGATTGGGCCACTGGGACAATGGTAGCTTTCCCTTTAAGACGGATCCTGAATCCTGGTCCTGGGGAGTGAAGTTATGGATATGCCCAAAGGGCCTCACTGAAATCGTTCAGAGATGAAGCAAGACTCTAGAATGTTCTTAGGGCTCTAAGTCTTCCACTTCTGAGTCATTCCTCCTTCCCTCACCCCCCAGGAAGCCAGAGTATTTCCCTCCCCCAGTTCTCAGGAGACATTCTACAGGCAATTCCACCTTCTTTCTGCCAGTACCTGTTTCCTTTTCTGTAAAATGACAGGATTGAATTAGTTCATTGCCAGATGAATACTTTGTTCTAGGGTCCCCTCCAGCTATGATATTCTGTTTCTCAGGCCCCTCCCAGCCCTGGACATTCTATATTCTAAGATCCCTTTCAGCTCTGCTGTTTTATTTTCTAATGTAAAGTCCTTTTCAACACTGACATTCTGTTTTATGTTCCAAGTTTCTTCACTTCCCACTAATACTAACATTCTGTGTTTTAAGGTCATTTTCAGTTCTGACAATCTGTAAACAATACGGGTGTGTGAGTGTGTATGTGCGTGTGTGTGTGTGTGTGTGTGTGTGTGTGTATAAAACTTCATTACGGGTACAGGGTCAATGGAAGAAGGAGATCCCCTGACCTGTCTGGGAGGACTCCCTGGAGGAAACAGGCCTGTTGCCCCCTTGTACTGTCAGGAGGGTCTGGAGTTTGGGCGGGGCTTTTACAAAACCAGGAACCTCGAAGGCATAAGGCCTTACGGATAGCAGGAAACTCTTTGGGAACTTTTGGGAGGACCCATTCCAGCTTCCTCCTGACTCTATAACCTGTTCCAACTAGGTAAAAGACAAGTAGTCTGTGGGCCCTCCCCGCCCCCTCCCAGCCTTCCCTTCCTTCACTTTCTGGCAGCCCCTTCACTCTCATCACCTCCTTCCTTTGGGATTATCCCTGGAGTTGCTTCTGTGTTTCCATGTTCATCCCCATGAGAATTCTCTGCATCCAAATAAAGTTGTATGTACGAAATGGAAAAAAAAATCGACTATATATTTTGCCTGACCATGTCATTCAGTGCTACCCTGGCAGTGATGGAGGTAGAGAGGGGGGCAGGATGCAGCTTGGGTTGGAGAGTGGGAAAGGGTTGGTGTTCAGAGGTTCCCAAGGCCTGTCTTTCACCTTTAGGCTGAGTCCCGTCATGGAAAAAGAGGTGAGGTCCTTTGCTATAACTGGGGAGGGAAAAGGGTGGGGTGGGAAGGGTAGAGAAGGTGTTTCCCAGGAGGCTCGGTGGTCAGAGAGAACTGAGAGAACAGCCTTTGGTTGTCCTTCCAATTCTGATCCTCCTTGATCTTTCTGCGGCTTTGACTCTTTTGAGCACTCCGCCCATCATGCCTTCTCTCTGCTCTCTCCTTCAGACAGCACACTCTCCTGTTTCTCTTCCCGTCTCTCCAGCTGTTCCCTAGATGTATCTGATACCCTTCTACCTCTGTGTCTTTACTCATGTTGTTCCCTACATCTCCAATGCCCTCCCTTACCCTTGTCTTTACCTACTGAGTCCCTACCTAATCCTTTAACATCCTGCCTCCTGCAGGAAGGCTTCCTCGATCACTCCCCTAGGATAAAAACATAGCACTTTGTTTTGCTGTTCTCTAAGGTACCTCTCATGTAATTTTGTGCATCATCAACCTCAGCTTGTGTCTGATTCCCCCAACTAGTGAGATACAGTAGATAGCAAGCTGACCTTGAAACCAGGAAGATGTGAGTTCAAATCCAACCAGGATATATACTGTCTGTGCGACCTTGAACGATATTCTTAGACTATACATTTCAGAGAAAGTGCTCTGTCTGCATTGGTAGACAGAGTTTCCCTATCTAGACTGTCTCTGTACCAAAGAAGTCACAAGCCAAGTCCCTTTCCCCTAACTCCGTGATAACAGAAAGTGATTGTTTCTTATCTAAATATTTTATTGCCCCTAGCACCTGTCTGCTGCAAAGCACAATGCTAAATTAAAAAAAAAATTAATGAATGATGACCCTGAGGGCCCATCATTTCTAAAGTACCTTCTGGATCATCACAGAAAGATGAAATTCTATACAGTATGGTCTAAGGGTACAATGTGTTCCATTGTTTTCAATCGGGGAACTGATAATTACAATTACAAAGCATTTTCCTACCTCCAGGGCTTACCCAGTTGAGTCCTGAAATATGCTGGTTGAGGCAGCTGTGGCAGACAAAACAATGAATCAAGCCCCCAGTTTGTAACTTTTGCTAATTTCTGAGGTGTCAACATTCACACTGAAAATCTGACAATGGATTGTCCCCAGCTCGTATGAGTTCACTCCGGAGCAACTCTAATAGAGGCAGTCTCATAGTCAAAGAAACCTGGGTTCAAATTCTGCCTCTAGAATATACTGTGTGGTCATATACAAGTCACTTAACTTCTCAGCGCTGTCCCATAGAGTCAAATTCAATCAGAAACAGATCTCTGCAGGCAGCATATTGACTTAGAAAACCACAAATTAACATCATCTATGTTATATTGTATTTATTTTTGTTAAACATTTCCCAGTTATGTTTTAATCTGGAGTTTTGCGGCTTGCTGGGCTGGGAGTTTGACACCTCTGCACTGGGCACCTCAATCACCACACGTTTTTAAGTGTCTGATATGTTCCTGGCATTGTGATGGGCATTGGGTATACACAGACCGAAAAAGAGCCTACCCTCAAAGAGCCTACATTCTATCCAGGGAGATTATTTGTGCAACTATTAGTATACTGAAAGTATAGGGGCAGCTAGGGGGTGTAGCGGGTAGAGTAGCAGCCCTGAAGTCAGAAGACCTGAGTTCAAATCCAACCTCAGACACTTGACACTAGCCGTGTGACCCTGCGCAAGTCACTTAACCCAAATGGCTTCATTTAAAATATATGTGTGCGTGTATATATATATATATATATATACATACATACATACATATATATGTATATTAAACACACACAAAGTAATTGGGGGAATACTAGCAGCTGGGGGAATCAGAAACAACAGTAGAAAGTAACTTTTTGAGATGTTTTGAAGGAAAAAATGATCTGAGAGGCAGAGGCAGAGGTGAGGAGAGAGGGTTTTCTAGGCGCCACCGGGCACAGCTACGGCACAGCGGTGGGAGCTGGAGTGTTGTCACGGGAGAGAAGCAGCAAGAAGCCCAGTCCGGCCAGAGCACAGAGCGGAGGAAAAGGAAAAATGTCATAGTGGAAGCAACAACAACCGTGCCTTGAGCTTTGCAAAGCACTTTAAAAGTGTTACCTTACTTTATCTTCACACCAGCCCTGGGTGGTAGGTGCTGTGAATGTTTTCATGCTGCAGACTCGGCAGATGGTGGTTAAGAGACTTGGCCAGCAGCTTATGTCTTAGAGAAAATTCGAACTCAGATCTTGCTGCCTCCGGGTCCAGAACTATCTCCCGTGCCATCTAGCTGCCTTGCTCTAACAAGGTTGGGAAGGTCTCTTTGTTGCAAAAGACCCGAAAAGTCAAACGGACAAGTTTATGTTTGATCCCAGAGGCAGGCAATCGGGAGGCCTTGTATTTTACTGAGTAGGGGAATGACCTGGTTAGGCCTGTGCTTTAGGAAAGTCACTTCAACAGCTGTGTGGAGAATGAATTAAAATGGGAAGAGATGAGCCAGGAAAATCCGTTGAGTAACAGAACAGGTACTGATTTTCACGGGCAGATGGAGTTTTCTCACTGGATGTTTCCTATACTAAGGAATTCTCAAGTTCACTACCCAAAAAGGGGAGAGGGTAATTTCTCTCATTTGGGGGCTGGGACACTCCATTGGTACAGTGAGATGAGCAGGGCAGGGGCTATTTCTGAGAGTCTCCTCCTTCCTCGCCCTCTTAGCTTCCTCTCCTCTTCCAGGTCCTCCTGTGATGATGTGTCCCCTAGCCCTGCCCTGCTGGATCTCAGGGCCACAAGCCCAGTATCCTCTAGGGCAGTGGTTCTCAACCTGTGGGTCGCAACCCCTTTGGGGGTCAAATGACCCTTTCACAAGGGTCACCTAAGACCATCAGAAAATACATATTTCCAATGGTCTTAGGAACCAAGATACCGCTCCTTTGTACTTGGAGAGGGTAAGAGCATTTTAATGGGCAGATAACATCTTAGAATTATTAAAAATAGTTTTGACCTTGTGGACCCCTGGAAAGGGTCTCAGGGCACCCAGGTATCCACGGGCCACACTTTGAGACCTGCTAGATTATTGTGTGGCGGAGGGAAAGGCCTGCTCCTGCTGGAGTAAACTGGAGTCGGGAATACTTGGGTTCAAATCCCATCTCAGATGTTTACTTGGCTACATGATCCTGGGCAAGCAATCTAACCTCCCTCAGACTCAGTTTCCTTCTTTGCCAAAAAGATGATGATAATAACTGTGGTACTTACCTTACAGGATGGTGAAAACCGAATGTTCATGATGTGCTTTGCAAACCCAAAGGCAATTATATTTTTAAAAATTTATTGATTTATTAATTTTTAGTTTCAACATTCACTTCTATAAGTTTTAGGTTTTCTCCCCCTCCTTCCTCTTCTCCCTCCCCAAGACGGTGTGCAATCTGGTATAGGCTCTACACATCCATTCCTTTTAAACACATTTTCACATTAGTTATGTTGCATAGAAGAATTATAACAAACGGGAGAGACCATGAAAAAGAAAAAACAAAACAAAACAAAAAAGAAAATAGTCTGCTTCTCTCTGCATTCCAACTCCATAGTTCTTTCTCTGGATGTGGATGGCAAGTACCATCGTGAGTCCTAAGGCAATTGTGTTACAGCCAAGGTCAGTTCATAGGATCACAGGACATTGGAAAGGGCCTTAGAGGTCATCTAGTCTGGCTCCCCCATTTTACAGGTGAGGAAACTGAGGCCCATGGAGCTAAAGTGACTTATCCAAGGTAACGAAGATATTAAGTGACAGAGGAGTATCTTTGTCTCTTTTGTCTCTGTGATGCAAAATCCCTATTACTCTCCTTGACAAGGAAGTCTCGTGAAGGTATGGGGTCTGGGATGACTGGGAAAGGGGAGCACCTGAGAATAGGGCGTTGTACTCTTGAGTTAGCTTCTGGCTCTGAAGTGGGACATCTGTGAGGAGGCCACAGCCGTATGTTGTTGTTGTAGCACAGTCATTTTTTCAATTGTGTCCAATTCTTTGTGACCCTTTTTGGGTCTTTTTTGGGGGGCAGAAATACTGGAGGGGTTTGCTGTTTTCTTCTCTAGCTCATTTTACAGATGGAGAAACTAAGACAAACAAGATTAAGTGACTCACCCAGGGTCACACAGCTAATACATGTCTGAGGGCAGATTTGAACTCAAGATGAATCTTCTTGACTCCTGGTCCAGCACTCTTACCACCACCAAGCTGCCCCTGCATGTCCTCCTACCATCACTTTATAGGGTAAGGCAAATCCAAAGCACTCCTCTCCCCCAAGGGAAGCATCATAGATCGGTGATCTAAGAATTTAGCTAAACCTTTTCAGAAGTTATTGATAGTCTGAGCCTGAGCCAGGGTTTAGGGTCACAAGTTTCATCCATTTTCTCCCTAAGTGTGGGGCAGCATCTAATTTAACTTTGTTTAAAGCTCACATCTCATGCTTTAAGGCTGAACAGCTCCAGATAAAGATGCCCAAGAACTACTCAGCCCTTTCATACTAGTCTCTTCTGGGACCCTGGGAGCTGATATTAG
>CM053590.1:188687065-188741337 GCA_028646515.1 Pseudochirops corinnae | reverse complement strand
AATTATATATAATAGCTAACAATAGCTCTTAAATATTCTTATATTATATTATATATAATGGCTAATAACAACATATATTATATAATAGATAATAATAGCATTTTAACAAGCCCCATTTTACAGATGTGGAAACTGAGTCCCATGATGATGTAGCGACTTTCTCAAAATCATACAGGGAACAAGAGGCAGAATCAAAATTTGACCCCAGGCCCCAATTACTCAGAAGCCATCTCTAGCCCAATCTCACATCTTGCAGGGTCAGAAATAGTCTCACACTCAGGAAGGGACCTGCCGTTGAAGACATGGTTAGTGAGTATCAAGAGTTAAGGCATATTGAGTTCAAATCCGTCCTGAGATACTTAGTAGCAGTGTGACCTTGGGCAAGTCACTTAACCTCAATTGCCCCTGCCTTCCCTCCTCCCCCCCTCCAAAAAGAAAAACAAAAGAAGAGTGAAAATAGCATGTTTGTAAGGGGCGGCTAGGTGTTGCAGTGAATACAGCATCGGCCCTGGAGTCAGGAGGATTTGAGTTCAAATTCGGCCTCAGACACTTAACACAAAAAACTAGCGTGTGACCTTGGGCAAGTCACTTAATCCCAATTGCCCTATTTTCCCCCCTCCAAAAAAAAAAGAGCTGAGGAATAATCGCATGTCATACAGTAAAACTATTAGTCCCCACAGGCACAAGCAGAATCACAAGAATCACGAAAGAAGAAAAGTTTGCCTCCACGCCTGCCCACTTTCTGCATGCTTTATCTTTCCTTTCTTCCACTTCCTCCAAAGACCTGATCTGCGCCCGCCCGCTTGCGGACTTCCTTTGGCCTCCGGCTCTCCAGACTCCCTTGGTGCGGTCTGTCTGCGGCTGCACTCCCCTCTCCTGCCGAGGTCGTGCAGCTGAAGCCCCGTCCTTCAGTGCAAGACTCTGCCCCTGCTGAAAGGATGTCAGGCAACGGGGAGCCGGTGGGGCACAGATTTGGGGCCCAGGGAGGCCAGATCAAGGCCCATCTGCTCGAAAGCTCACACAGAGAAATGCTGCGTGGCCGAGTGGAGAGAACGGAGCGCGCAGAGCTGGGTTCGGACCCCAGCTGCGCACTGCCTCCTTACACAGAACTACTCTGAGGCTGTTTTTTATCTGTAATATGAGAATGATGGTCCCTGTACTGCCTCTCTACAGAACTGCCATGAGAAAGGCATGCACTTTGCATACTTAAGGCATGATAGAAATATGAATTATCATGGAGATCATGGGAGTCTAGCCCAAGAGCTAGACAGGGGCTCAGGCCATCTAGTCCAACCCCCTCATTTTACAGATTAGGAAACTGAGGCCAGGCAGGTTAAATAATTTACCCAGGTCATATAGGTAGTAAGTGGAAGAACTGGGATTTGAACTCAGACCCTGTGACTCATTTCAGCATTCTTTCCATTGCAGCAAGACATGAACAGTAACACTATACCCAGGATCTTTCTCTGAGCCCACTTGGACACCTCTGTCAGAGAGATAGGGCAGCCTTCTTCATAGCCTGTATACGTTGGATGCAAATCGTCTTTTTGTGTATTTGAGATAAACAGGTTTGTATGCCGTGCGATTGTAATTTGTATTGCCGATTGTGCAATTGTAAAATTGTATATTTATAAATTATATACAGATTTTTAGATACATTCTCTATATTTGGTTATTGTTCAGTCATTTTCTCTCATTTCCAACTCTTCGTGACCCCATTTGGGGTTTTCTTGGCAAAGATTTTGGAGAGGTTTGTTGTTTCCTTCGCTAGCTCATTTTGCACATGTAGAAACTGAGGTAAACAGGGTGAGTGGCTTGCCCAGGGTCACACAGTGAGTGTCTGAGGCCAGATTTGCACTCAGAGAATGAGTCTTCTTGACCCCAGGCCTGGCACTCTATACACTGTGTCTCCCAGCTGCTCATATAGATACATTCTGTGCACACACACACACACACACACACACACACTATATACAAATGTTATCTTCCATAAATATATATAAATCTATATGCTTCTATACAGATTTTCTCTCTCCATTACCATGTAAGTTTCTTGAGGGTAGGGACTATTTCCCTTTTAATCTTTTATCTCCAGAGCTAAGTACAGTGCTTGCCATTAGATTTCCAATAATGTATGTTGACTGATCACTCCCATTTGCCAAATAAGGAAACAGAGTCTCAGTGAGGTCTTTAGAGTTCGAAGAGACCTTAGCACTATCTTGTACAATTCCTTCTGCTAAGGAGGAGGAAGCTAAAGATTAGTGAGCTTAAGAAATTTTCCCAAGATCACACAGCTTAGTTAGTGACAGATTTGGGATTCAAATACGGGAAGTCTGACTCCAAATCCAATTCTCTTTCCATTATATCTAATAATGGTCAAATTAGGACTAGAGCCCCAAGACTTCTGATGTTTAGTCCACTCTATCAAGATGGGGTTGCTTTTAAATGAGCCCCTGGGGACCTGGGTCACCCTCTGGCTGTCTGTGGACTTCCTAGCCTCCCCGAGGGAGAACAAAAGCTCCCTGTTAATTTCACTAGACCTGGCAAAGAAGTTGATCTCAGGGGTGGGACTGGGAAAGAGGGTGGACAGTGCTTGTGACCAGCACTGATTCAGAGGCTTGTTCTGAGATCATGACTCTTCTATGATCTCCCCAATACTTGGCCCAGAAGTGGAATAAGGCCAGGAACATCCTGCCCCCACTGCCTCCTCTTTTGGGGAAGGGATGTTCTTAAGATAAAAATACATTCAGAAACATTCCTTGGCCAGCATCACGACCCCCTCATTCAGACATGAGGAGTGGTGAGAGCAGAAGGAATAGCTTAAAACCTGGCGAGAGCTCCCACACCCCCCACTTTGTCATTCTGCTGTCACTGATTCACCTTTGAAGATACAGGGTCAACCTCTTTCTTGTCCCTTTAAAGAATCCTTGCATAGCTGGTTGACCCCTACCTTCCTAAGGTCAGCGGATCTACTCCCCTGTCTCCAGACCTGGACAGATGTTCCTTTAATATGGGATAGAGATAAGGACAGGACCTATGATTTAATGAATTAAAGGGTATTCCCTGATGAAATGCAAGTTAGCTCCTTTTCTGTATCTTACAGTCTTAGAGAGTTTCCTGGGTGCTGAGAGGTTATGTGACTTACTCAGGGTCGTAGAGCTAATCCGTGTCAGAAGTAGCATCTTAACCCAGATTTTCTTGGCTCTGAGAACAGTTCTCAAGCCACTATGCCATATTCTCTCCTTAAATATAGAATATGGAAAACCTCTGAAAAGGTAAAAAGAGGGCATTTCCTATTCTGAAACCCTATATCATAGAAAGAACTCTGGACTGGGGAGTCAGGAGGTCTTGGGTCCAGTCCCAGATTTGCTGCTATCTTTCTGTTTGTCACTTGGGCAAGGAAAGACAACATGCTTTATAAATGCTGTGAAGGACCACACAAGTGTCCAGTATTGTTATTTAACTTTTCAGCCTCAGTTTCTTCATCTGCAAAATGGAGATATAGAATTAGAGGACATCTAAGGTCATTTCCAGCCTTGCCATTGTTTGATCTACTGAAATAACCTCCTAATTTGTCCTGATGACTCTTGTCTCCCCCACTCCCTTCCCTTCTAATCCACCTTACTTTACCACTGGGACCTTCAAATGGAGAATGGAGATTATATCTCCCTACTTACTGCTCAGTACTGATCCCTGAGTTCCAGCCTATATTCCACAAACATATCCCCTATTTTCCCACCCCCAGACCTTTGCTCACGTTGCTTCTTTATGCCTAAAATGCCAATCTGTTTGCCTGCCTCCCTCTTTCACGAACCACTTGAAATCTTAGCCTCATCATTCAAGGTTGGACTCTTACAATACAATCTCTTCCTTGAGCCTTTGCACCAGTCAGAGATGACCTTTCCTTCCTAGGATCCTAGATATAGAGCTGGAAGGAGCTTTGAAGGCTATTTACTCCTAGCCTTGCATGTTACAGTTGAAGACGCTGTTCTAGCCACTGTACCACGCTGTCTCCCTCTCACAAAACACTCAGATGGGCAGTGTGAAAGAACCCTGAGTTTGGAGATAGGAAAACCTGTATTAGAATCATCCCTTCTGATGCTTACCATAAGTGTAACTTTGAGTAAGTCATTTCACTTGTGTGACCCTCCGTTTTCTCCTCTATAAAGTGGGGATAGCCCCTTAAGTCCCTACCCTCTCGAGGCTATTGCCAGAATAGGTTCTGTAGAGTTAAAAAGGTCTTGTAAATGTGGGTTGTTATTCTTGCCTTTGTTGGGCACTTATCTTGTATTTTTAATTAGGGTTATTTGTGTCCATGTACTGCTTCTCCTTCCTGAAATGCAAACTCCATTGTATATAATGTAGTGGAAAGAAAGAGTCAGAGGATCTGAGTTCAAGTCCTAAGTCTGACACATATTACTTGGGGAAGTCATTTCCTTTACTGGGTCTTGCTTCCTTCTTTGTAAAATGAGGAGGTTGGATTAGATGATCTCTAAAAATCCTATCTATGACATTCCTGACAGGGACCATGGCTTATTTCTTTTTGTCCACCCCAGAATTTGTCAGAGAACCCGACACACACAGTGTCTGTGCTAAATGGAGATTGATGCTGATCATGAACTTGGTTCCTTCCTGTCTTGATTCTTGAGATACAAGGTTAGTCTTCCTCCCACAGAGCCAGTTGTGTCTCCTTAAATTGTCCTGGGCCGCACAGATTCCAATAGGACAAGATTTCCTGTCCTTGTTACACAACCAGAGAATCACAGACTCTTAGAGTTGGATACAAACTTAGGAATCAATTGGTCTAACTTCCCAAACAGTATACAGATCCCAACCAATAGCATTTCTGATAGACAGTCATCTAGTTTTTTCTTGAATACTTCCTGTGACAGGGAACTCACTAGCTAACAAGGCAGGCTCTTCCATTGTTGGACAGTTCTGATTGTTAAGACAGTCTTCCTTGACTTGAACCAAAACCTACTTCTTTGTCATTTCAACTGGTTGTTTCTTGTTTTACTTTCTGAGGTCAGGTGAAATAAATCTGTTGCCTCTTCCATTTGTGATAGCCCTTTTAGAAATCTAAAGACTATTATTGTGACCTCACAGAAGAGAGGCAAGGGCTTCACCCTCTGCCTAACTCAGCAGTGATTGGCCTCTTCTAAGAAGGGGGATTAATGGTGTCAGTGGTGTTGAGAAGAGACTAACAAACCATTATCACCTGCTCTTGAGTTTGTAGCACCTTTTCTGAATAATGGCAGAGACTGTCTCACTTTTTCCATTTGTTTCTCCAGGCTTAGCCCAGTTCTTGGCACATTAAATGATTTTTCATTCATTCATTCTTGGTCCAGATGAGCATCTCAGATGAGTATCTTTAGGCTTTAATCTGGGTTTCCTCTCCCTCCCTCTCTGTTTTCCTGTTGTAATTAAAACAAGTGCATTTGACATTGTACCACAGGAATAGACGTTTTCCCCATTTCACAGATGAGAAAACTGAGCCTTAGAGTCATTAAGTGACTTTTCCATGATCATGTAGCTAGGAAGTATAAAAGAGGCAGGAGTCAGGTATTCCCAAGTCCTCATCTTGTAGTTTTTCTACCTTAAAGGCTGTTGGTTGTTGGGACACAGTCATTCTGCTAGTTTGTTTCCCAGTTCCCTGAGAACCAATGATTTCATTTGTGTTGGTGCTCTGCCCTGCGGCATGGAGCTGGAGATTGGCGGTGTTGGAGCGGGCACGAGGTACTGTACTTCTTTCCTGAAGGACTGCCATGATGGCATCTTACCTCAGGGTCCTCCATCACATCCCACTGATGCTTGGCCTGGACCACCGCTCCCAGGGGCCAGTTTTCACAGACCCTCTCCTGGGGTCTGTATCTCCTAGGTGTTATAGTTGGTATGGAAAATTGTACACTCATTGCTGGTGAGTCATTTCAGTCATGTCCAATGACCCCCATTTGGGGTTTTCTTGGCAAAGATACTAGAATGGTTTGCCATTTCTATACGTCATTTTACAAATGAGGAAACTGAGACAAACAGGATTGAGTGACTTGCCCAAGGTCATACAGCTAGGAAGTATCTGAGGTCATATTTGAACTCAGGTCTTCCTGACTCCCAGTCCAGCACTCTATCTATTACACCACTTGGAGAGGCCACTGAACTTGGAGACAGGAAGGTCTGGGTTCAAATTTTCCATCAGACACATGTTAGCTGTGTGATCCCAGGCAAATCACTTAACGTCTCTGTCCATAGGTTTCCTCCTTAGTCAGATGAGAAAGTTGGAGTCAAAGGCTTCCTGCCAGCTCTTGATCTCTGACCCCTGTGATCCTGCTTGGGAGAAGTGGAGAGGAGACAGACTCCCCTGCCATTCTCACTCCTAGTATAAATGTACTTGTGGTCAGATTGTCTTCTTTGCCATACCCGTGCCCCCAAATGCTGATCACAGCTCACACAGGATCACAGATCTAAAGCTGGAAGGAATCTTAGAGGTCATTTGGTCAAACTCCTAATTTTATAGTAGAGATAGCCCAGCCCTGTGTTAGTAGATAGTCTTCCTAAGTCGCTATGACTAAAAGCTTCCATCCAGTTGGCCAACTTTCAGGAGATGGGCCTCTCTGAACTTAACTAAGCTACTCCTGAGAGGACAGACATGCAGTTGACCGCCAGGGTTGTAGTCGGTTTTTCTGGCTTTATAAGACCTGCTAGGGCTTGTCTTCTACTGATGGTCTTTGAGAAGCCAGGGTCACCTTCACGCCACATGGAGGCATGCCAGTGGAAGGATCATAAAATATCGTAGAATAATAACATACATTTCTTCTATATTGCTTTGAAGTATACAAATTGCCCTATGAGGTAGGTGCTGTAAATATTATTTTTTTAAATAAATGAGCACATTGAAAATCAGAGAAATTAAACACCTTTCCTACATTCACACAACAGCTAATAGATGTCAGAGCCAGTGGTCTGGACCATGGCTTTAGAGCTAGAAGGGGCTGTGGAGGTCATCCCCTCCAGATCCTTCATTTTCCAGGTGAAGAAACTAAGGGCCAGAGAAGTTAAATGATTTGTCCTAGGTTACACAGCAGTTAATGAGTGTCAGAACCAGGACTTCGGATCATAGCTTTAAAGCCAGGACGAGGCTTGGCTGGCATCTAGTACAGATTCTTCACTTCCCCAATAAGAAAGGAGGGAGGGAAGGAAGGAAAGAATAAAGGAAGAAAAGGAGGAATGAAGGAAGAAAGGAAAAAAGGAAGGAAAGAAAGAAGGAAAGAAATAAGTATTTATTAAGCACCTAGTATGGGCCAGGCCCTTTCCTAAGCACTTTACAAATATTTCCTCATTTTATCTTTACCTCAGGAGGTAGGTACTATTATCATTGCCATTTTTACAGTTGAGGAAACTGAGGCAGGTAGCAGTCGAGTGACTTGCCTAGATTTACACAGTAAGTGTCTGAAGTCCGATTCGAGCCCCAGAAGACCTGTGAAGCTCTGAGTTCATCCCCTTCCTCAGATACTCACTGAGTGTGTCACCCTAGACATCATCTGAATTTAGGCCTTCCTGACTTCAGGCCCAGAAGCCACTGTGTTACCTAGCTGTGAAGAGTACGTCAATATTTTTCCTACTCTGCCTTGCTGCCTCCCAGCCGCCATTTTGGTGAGGATTCCCTCAGCCTCAGTTTCCTCATCTAGACTAGATGACCTCTGAGGCCCCTTCCTGCTCTAGAACTATGATCCTTTATCTGGTTTTATCTAGCACAGGCAGTGCCTGAGGGAAGGGCCTTTTAGGTAAGGGGGAAGGAAGGAAGAAAGGGAAGGAGGAAAGAAAGAAGGAAGGAGGCAAAGGAGGGAGGGAGGAGGGAAGGCCCTTTGGGGAAAAGGAGAAGACAAAACCAACTTTGTCAAAAACTCAGCTTTGCTAAGAGCTGGCCCTGCAGCTGCCTCACTCCCAGAGATAAAAACCACTGGCCCTCACCCAGCCTGCCACAGAGAAACACATAACAGGCCCCCTCATGACTGAACATGTCTGGCCACAGCCTCAGGACACACACAGGACTGGCTCTGGTGAATCAGCTGAGAGTTCTCCAGGCTCTCAGATGCCCAGAGAGGAGAGAGCTAAAGGCACAGAGAAACCCCTTCCCTGACAAGGACATATTTGTTTCCACTCCTCCCTGCCTCAGCTAACTCATCTGAAACCAAGAGCAGTGAGTGCCCTGAGGGACGTCCCCAGAACATCTGGAGCCCAACTTCTAGAGATTAGGTAGGTGACTAATTCTACTTAAGTAGTTCAGAGTTCAGAACCTATTAGAAAACTCTCTTTGATGGGAAGGACAGATAAAGGGAGACACAAACAGCTCCGAGGTTGCCTGGCCAGAGAAAGGGACTAACAGGCAAAGAAGGGCCAACACCTTGGCCCTGGGATGGGACTGTTTCGAAAGGATTGAATGGAGCGAAAGAATGTGGAGAAAACACCTAGCGAATTCCCACAGCCAGGGTCAGCCTGAGGATGTATACTACCCTTCCAGGGCACCGTCTGACCCCCACTGCCTCTCAAAGGCAGAGGAAGCGGTTCAGTCGTCATTGAGTCATTTTTTACAGTCACATCCAATATTTCCTGATCCCACTTGGGGTTTTCTTGACTGAGATACTGGAGGGGCTGGCCATTTCATTCTCCAGCTCATTTTACAGATAAAGAAACTGAGGCAAACAGGGTTAAGTGACTTGCCCTGGGATCTCACTGCTAGTAAGTATCTAAGGCTGAATTTGAACTCAGGAAGATGAGTCTTCCTGACTCTGGGGCCCAGGGCTCTCTGCATTGTGGCACCACCTAGCACCTTATAGGAACAGACTAGCGATTTTATTGATGAAGGAAACCTGTATGATGGAGAAAGTCCCTCTTGAATACAGATTGGAAGTTGCTCTCTCTGTAAATTAAAGTCCAAGAGAGTTGCCTAGAGCAGTGGTTCTCAACCTTCCTAATTCCGCGACCCTTTAATACGGTTCCTCATGTTGGTGACCCCCAACCATAAAATTATTTTCGTTGCTACTTCATAACTGTAATTTTGCTACTGTTATGAATCTATCTGATAGGCAGGATGTATTTTCGTTGTTACAAATTGAACATAACCCACAGGTTGAGAACCGCTGGCCTAGAGGATCACAGTCAGTTTGCCGAGGATCACACAGCTAGTATATGTTAAGAGACCACACTTGAACCCAAATATTCCGGCACCAAGGCCAGCTCTCTAGCCACTATACCACACTGCCTTTCCTACCACCTGGATGATCTGCCATTAGAGCTCTGATTGATCAAAATCCAGATCTTCAAACTGAAAGGGTCCTTGAAACATGTGGTCTAGCCTTCTGCTCGCCTTTTCTTTTCAATTTGTTTTAATTTCTCTCTTTGGTTTTTACATGCCTTTCATTTATAGCCTTCTTCCCATTCTTCTTTTTCTTTTTTAATAAATAACTTAAAAGGGGAAGAAGGGGAGGAATCAATTCAGCAAAGCTAACCAATGTATCAACTCAATCTGAAGGTTCATGTAACAGTCCCCACCCAAAGCTCCTCCCTTCTGTAAAACGGGCTGCCTCTAATGCTATAGAATCACAGAATCCTCAGGGATGTTGTGAAACTCAAGTTTTATCGTGGATGTAAAGCACTTTGCCAACTTTCAAGTGCTATGTAAGTGCTAATTACTACTACTACTATTACTATAATAATATCGAATAATAATCACATGACTAATTATGTGAGATATAATTAAATAACATATGATAATAGTTATATTATTTTAGGCTGCGATTACTAGGCCTCTCTATGGCAATGATTTCACCCTCTGAGCTTTCCACCGCACTCCTGTTGAGCTCAAGCAGTGTTTATAGAACAACACAGAGGCGAGGTGGTAAATATTTAACAACCAGACTCCAGGAAAAAAAAATGTACGTACACACACTTTGAAGTTAAATCTTTGTTATTAACATTGGCTGAAGTCTAGACAATCAGCAAAACAATAAATCAGTCCCTGATTTGTAATGACTTCCGGTTTCTGAAGTGTGAATGATGCTCATACTGAAAATTTAACAACCTGTGAGCCTGTGAGAGCTGGCTGCAGCTTCTGCTACCGCCTGAACTCCCTGGCTGGAAGAGCCCTTGGAAGGTAGAGCATAGGGTGTCAGAGAGGGAAGAGACCTAAGGGATCGTCGGGACTAGGACACCTTTTTTTATCTCGTGGATCACTTTGGTAGTGAAGACTGTGGACTCCTTCTCAGTTTGAAGTGCAATAAAATATATAGGGGTGGCTAGGTGGTGCAGTAACTAGAGCACCAGCCCTGGAGTCAGGAGGAGTTCAAATTTGACCTCAGACACTTAACACTTACTAGCCCTGTGACCTTGGACAAGTCACTTAACCCCAATTGTACTGACTTCCCCCCGTGCAAAAAAATAAATGAATAAAATATATAGGATTATAACCAATTATGTTGAAATATAGTTTTGAAAATATATTTAAAACAAGTTGACAGATTCCAAGTTAAGAACCCATGCATGTAAATTTCCTCATTTCGCAGAGGAAGAAACTGAGGCCTGAAAAGAGGAAGTGAACTGTGCACGGTCACAGATCAGGAAGTGAAAAGCATAGTGAAGGTTCAGACTCAGATTTCTTGACTTCCAGTCTTGGGTTCTGCAGTGCCATCTGTCTCCCTCGCTAGCCTGTCACCGGCACCTCAGGGTGGAACATCCCTGGAGCTTGCCTCCCAAATTCCCCAGTCAAGTAACTGCTACCACCCCAGTTCATTCCTCTTTCCTCACCTCCTGTCTCAAGTATGAAAAGTCCAAGTGATTTCCCAGACCACTGGGCTAATGTCCTCTACTGCCCTCTTTGTAAGGCTGGTGAAGAGCGTCTCACCTGTATGAGCGTGTGAATATGTAGGCAAGGGAGGGGTACTAGGAGGCCAGAATCTCCAAGGACATGCTCTAGGCTTTCCCATTACCTCCCTCCCTCTGCCCAGCCTTCCTCCCAGGGAGGGAGCAGCAGCTGAAGACCTGGCCCTTGCTCTGAGGAATGAGCCTTATTAAATGTTGGCGACATACAGACTACGGGCAGAGAACTCTCTGCTTCAGAGAAGTAAGATTGGTGGCATCCCTGCTCTGAGCTGCTGCCATCAGTCTGACTGAAATGGTACCAGCAGAGGGTAGGCATAGGAAAATCAAATCACAGTAGAGATGCGCATCAGTAGGAAGTGATAGGAAGAGCCCTGGAGTCACTGGACTTGGGTTCAAATCCTTTCTCTGATACTACCTGTGTGACCTTGGGCAAATGACTTAGGCCCCCTGAGGCCCTCCCTGGGCCTCACTTTCCTCAACTGTAAAACTATGGCGTTAGACTAGGTGATATCCAAGTTCCTTCTAGATCTATGTTCTAAAGACATAGATCTGAGTCTTGACTTGGACAAGTCACATCTCTCTGAGCCTCAGTTTCCTCATCTGTAAAATAGGGGGAGAAATTGCACCTTTGATTTCCTTGATACAGGGAACTCCCAAGCTGAGGAAATTCTTTCTATTGGTGTAGGTTGACACCTCTTTGGTGTATATAGTCTTAGGGCATTGCACTGGGAGGTTAAGTAAGTTGACCAGGGCCACAAAGCCAATATGTATCAGAGGCAAAATTTGAAACCGGATCTCCTGCTTACCTCCTGAGTTGTTGTAGGTAAAACATTTCACGAACCTTAAAAAGTCTATAGGAATGGGAGCATTTGCTAATAACAAGGCTCCTGGCTGAGATGTGCTCCTTCTGATAGGTGTAGGAGCTGCTGATCCTGAACCAAATGCATCAAAGTGCATTCACGGTTCCTGAGAAGTTTTGGCTTTTCTCCAGGCTGAATGAACTCCAGGTGGTTAATTTCCCTGCCAAAAATTCCTCTCCATCTATCCACATCCTGTCCTGCTCAAGACCCATCTTCTCCAGGAATCCTCCGCGTATCCCATCTCCCACTGACACACGGCCTTTATTTTCTATCCGTAGAAGTCATCGGTTTAATATCTTGGTTTAATATCTAACTTTCTATGTGACGTGTATTCTCCTCAATCAGCCAGCAAGCATTTATTAAGCACTTACTTGTGTTCCGGGCCCTGTGCTAAGCACCAGAGATACAAAGAAAGGCAAAGACGGTCCCTGAAACCTCAAAGAACTCACTTTCTAATGAGAAATGGCATACAGGCAACTAGGTATATACAAGATATGCATAGAGCAAATGGGAGGTAACCTCAGAGGGGAATCCATGGGGACGGGGAGAGTTTGGAAAATAGACAGGGCTCTTGCAGAAGGTAGTATTTGAGCTTGGTCTTAAAGCAAGCCTGAAGGCAGAAATGAGGAGAGAAAACATTTCAGGCATGGGGAACAGCCAGTGCAAAGGTGGGGTGATGGGAAATGGATAAAGAATAGCAAGGAGGCTCGTGTTACTAGATGATAGAGTGTGTAGAGAGGAATAAAGTATAAAGAGCCTAGGAAATAGTAAGGGACCGGGCTGTGAAGGGGTTTAAATACTTATCAAAGGGTTTCACATTTGATCCTGAAGGTGCTAGGGACCCACTTGAGTTTATTGAGTTGGGGAGTGACATGGTTGGACCCATATTTCAGGAAAATTACTGTGGCAACTGAGAGTTGGAATGGAGTTGGGAGAGACAAGTATGAGGGGATAAGAGCCTGCGCCAGGGCATCACCTCAAAGGCAGAGACCGCGTCTTGACTGATGTCTTCTATGTCACCCACCCCAGGATTCCTTGTTGGAAAAATGAATGAATGAATGTAAAGTGGCCTTTGGGATGAATCAAGGGGAGACATAATTGTCATATAGCATTAGAGCTAAAGGGAACCTCAAAGATCCTTTAGTCCAGCTTCCTTGATTTTGTTGTTGCTTAGTTATTTTTGAGTTGTACCTGACTCTTCGTGACCCTAGTTGTGGTTTTCTTGGCAAAGATACTGGAGTGGTTTGTAGTTTCCTTCTCCAGACCATTTTACAGATGAGGAAACTGAGGCAAACAGAGTGAAGTGACTTGCCCAGGGTCACACAGACAGTGAAGTGTCTGAGGTCAGATTTGAACTCAGGAAAAACAATCTTCTATCCACTGTACCACCTAGTTTCCCCCTCCCTTAATTTAGAGAGGACAAAACTAAAAGCCAATCAATCATCCAACATTTATGAAATGTATACTATGTGCCAGACACTATGATATATAGAGAAGGGAAAGGACTGACTCAAGGTAGTGGCAAAAATAGGACTAGAATCCAGGTTTCCTGATATCCTCCCACCACTCCCAGGCCAGGGCTCTGCATTATTCTTGCAATTAACTTTCTGTGGTCTGACACTGGTGGAGGCTCATTTTAATTAGAACATGATCATTTTAATTAGACCATAAAATACAATGGTGTATTTTATACCAAACCCTGGAAGGAGAGGAAAGTTGCAAAGCCTCAGAACTGGTACTCCAGGAGAGTTTCATCTACAGATGCCAATACCTCCCCCTGACCATCACCATGCAATCTCCTCAATTCCAGGCCCTTGAGCCAAGGTCATAGTCATTTAATTGGTCCTAGAAACAAGCACAAAGTGAGTCCATACAACAACATCAACAGTAATTCTTTAGTCTTTTATAGCTATGGGGCATCTTTAACTTTGCAATGCACTTTCATATCCATTATTTCTTGGCTCTTACAACCACCCTGGGATTACTACCATATCCATTAGCTCATTTGTCCCGTCATAACAGCCCTTTGAAAGAGCTTGGATAGGCAAGGATTAATGTTTCCATTTTACAGATGAGGAAACTGAGCATAGTGAAATCATTTTATATCCTCAGACTTGCCAAGTGACAATACTCAGAGAAGTTAAATACTTGCCTGATGTCACCCAAAAAGTCAGAATCTTTTCCATATCACACCTGGAACTTGACTCTCCATCCCCAGGGAGTTCCTCCCTGATGCTTGGGACCATGGGAAGGAATTTGCTTAGGCTGCTCTTGGAAGAATGTTAATGTGACAAGTAGAAAAGCCCAGTAGTGTTAAAAACATCAATTTGCTTATGACCACCTCTGTGTCTTTGGACAAACATCCTTGGGCTCCATTTTCCCCATCTGTCAATATTAATCCCTGCCTGATCTCCTTCCCAGGGCTATTATGAAGGGGTGAATGAGTTAAGGCTATAAACTGTTTTGTTCACAAAGTTTGGACCCCCATACAGATGTGATGAGCTAGGTGTATGGAGTGCTGGTCATAGAATCAGAAAAGCCTGAGTTTGAATCCTGCCTTAGGCATTTATGGGCTATCTGACCCTGGGCAAATCACTTAGCCTTCCTCAGACTCAGTTTCCTCATCTGTAAAATGGTGATAATAATACCATATACCTCACAGTGTCATTGTATCAAATGAGATACATAAAAACTCTGTAAACCTTAAAACGCTTTGTAAACATTAGCTATTATTATTATAATTTGGCCAAAACTTGACCGAGAACCTTTCTGATTGGAGCATCATAGAAACAACATTGCTGTGACTTGGACTACTTTTTAAACATCTCAATTACTTCAGGACCTGTTGTGTTTTTTCAGCTGACTTGGGCTGTTTCTTGGAATGCATGTCATGAGCTCTCGATTTTCCACGGGGGGCTGATTATCCACTTGGTGGAGTATCTGACAGCAGCAAGGTTTCTCCCTGCCAGACAACTCCCCCTGACTCTGGAGGAAAAAAATTGACTAATCACTGCCATTCCCCACCCCCATCCCACCTTCCTGATACCCTCATTAACCATTATCCTGCTTGGTGGGGGAAGAAATAGAGAAAAAGACAGAGGATGATTCTCTAAGGCTTAGAAACATGAGGATGGCTACATGGGGTTAGCCAACCCCAAGCTGGTTTCTCTAGCCTGGGATCTTGACTCTGAAGGAGATATACCTCTGGTGACAGGGAACTCAATATGCCCTTATATAAATTCAGTATTTGAATAGTTCAAACTGTTAGGAAGTTTCTCCTTGTACTGAGGTGAAATCTGTAAGAACGTAAAGATCACTGGATTTGGAATCCAAGGCTCTGGGTTCAGATCCCGGTCCTCATGCTAGTTGGGTGACTTTGAGCAAATCCCTCAGCTTTTCTGAGCCTTAATTTTCACATCTGTAAAATGAGGGCATTGGGCTGGATCACCTCAAATGAACCTTCCAAATCTAAATCTACGATCTACCTGTTGTTGCTTCTTTTTCTCTCTGAGGTATAAACAAGTCCCATTTCCTCTTCCATGCAACAGCCCTCTCAATGCTTAAACAGAACCATTGTTGTTTTAGTCTTTTTCAGTCATGTCTGGCTCTTGGTAACCTTTCTGGAGGGTTTTCTTGGCAAAAATGCTGGAGTGGTTTGTCATTTCCTTCTCCAGTTAATTTTATAGAAGAGGAATTGAGGCAGCCAGTAAGTGTCTAAGGCTGGATTTGAACTCAGGTCTATCCTATCTGCAGGCCCAGTGCTCTGTCCACCACACCACTTAGCTGCCTGTGATGCCTTAAATCATTTCTTCTCAAGGCTAAACATCCCTTCTCCTTTCAGACAGTCTTACGGCATGATTTCTCATCAGCTCACCCTCAGCTTAAGGTCCTTCCTAAAGTGTGGAGACCAGAACTGGATACAGTGTTTCAGCTGGGATGTGAGCAAAGTTCTCACCTCCTTCCTTCTGGTTACTGTTTACTCTGGGTTTTGTTTTTATGTTTAATTGTATTGTTGTTTAGGCAGCTAGGTAGTACAGTGGATAGTGCCCAGACCTGGAGTCAGGAAGACCTGAGTTCAAATCCAGCTTCAGATACTTACTAGCTATGTGACCCTGGGCAAGTCATTTAACCTTGCCTCCATTTCCTCATATGTAGAATGAGCTGGAAAAGGAAATGGCAAACCACTCCAGTATCTTTGCCAAGAAAACCCCATTCAGCCTAGAGGGTTGAAAGTGACTGAACAAAAAAAAAAAGTATTTTTCTTTATTTTGTTAAATATTTTCCAACTATATTTTTGAATATATTTCCTTTGATATTTTCTCTGTCTTACATCACCATAGGTATTCCAAATATCCCTGCTCCTCCCAAAGAGCCAAACCACTTTACAAATAGTATTTTTAGAGAGAAAAAAATATCGGCACAATTAATTGATACTTTGAAAAAGTCCCAAAACGTAAGTAATGTGTAACACCGTGGACACAAAAGAGTGGATTTGGGTTCTCTTATCTCTTCATTTGAATTCTGCTTGATCTTTACAATTTTGTTACATTCGCTTGGGGGGTGGGTATAGTTGTTCTTTCCATTTATAGTGTTATATTTCCTATGTATATCGTCTTCTTGGCTCTGCTAACTTGACTTTGCATCAGTTCATATAAATCTTTCTATGATTCTTTGCATTGATCACATACAACATTTCTTAAAGCACAATAACATTTCATCACATTTGTGTACCACAATTTGTTTAACCATTCCACAATTGATGAGCATCTACTTTGTTTCCAATTCTTAGCTACCACAAATAGTGTTGTTGCAAATATTTTGCAATGTATGGGGACTTTCTTCTTATCTATGGCTTTACTGGGGCTCTCCACACTATTGACTCATATTGATGAGTCAATTGATCTTGCCATCACATTTTTTACATGCACCTACTTCATGCTATATTTGTGTCATTGATTTTTTAACTGAAGCATAGGACTTTACATTTATTCCTATCAAATTCCATCATGTTAAATTTGATCTACTCTGTCACACATGTTAATGATAGTAAATCTAGAGCTAGAAAGGACCTCTGTCCAAGTCCTTTATTTTACATATGAGTAAACTGAGACCTGGAAATTTTAGTCACCTGAGAAACACCAGTGACAAGATTCAAACCCAGGTCCTCCAATTCCAAAGCCAATACTCTTTCACTTGTACTACTATGCCTCCCATCTGCCAACATCATCAGCATGCTATCTGTGCATCTATCTAAGCCTCTGGGAAAGATAATGAATAATACTAGGGCAAGGACAGATTCTTGGTACACTCCACTGGAGACTTCCATCCAGGTTGACCTCAATTCACTTCTCACTATTCTTTGAGTTTGGCCATTCAACCAGTTCCAGATCTACCTAACATTACTATTCCTTAACTCACATCTTTATATCTAGTCCAAAAGGATATTGTGAGACCCTTTCAAACATGATACTCACATCTACCTCCCATCCTAAGTTAGGGCCATCCCCCAATATACAGCTTCTCAACATGAGTCCTTAGAGCAGTGGTTCTCAACCTTCCTAATGTTGCGACCCTTTAATACTTGTATGTGGACATATCTGCATGTGGGCGGACCCACCTGGAGACAGGTAGAGGAGTGGTGTCTCGGTTCCTAAGACCATCGGAAATATGTGTGTTCCAATGGTCTTAGGAGACCCCTGCGACCCCTGTGAAAGGGTCGTTTGACCCTCAAAGGGTCACGACCCACAGATTGAGAACCGCTACTGAAGAGGAAACTGCCAAAGGTCTTAAGTTCATCCAATTTTTAAATTTAATTTTTTTGTTACATTTGAAGTTAAGTTTATCCATTTTTAAGGTTATTGATTTTGACCCTCTTGGATAACAAGTTTGATGCTTGTTCCTGCCTCTTAGCTAGATCATCTGTCAATGAATAATGAATCAGTTCCTTTTTTGGCTCGTTATATTAGGCTCCCCAAGGAGAGAGCCAGAGAAGGAGAAGAACCTACCCTGTCTCTAAGTGGCTTACAGCCTCATGGTGAGTCTATGAATTTATGAAGTACCTACTATGTTCCAGGCACTGTGCTAAGTGCCAGAGAGACAAAGAGAGGGGAGTCTCTGCTTTCAAGGAGCTCATGGTGTAATGGGGGAAACAACACAAAAACAACTGTGTTCGTACAAGCCACGTGCAGGATAAATTGGAAATGATCAGTAGAGGCCATGCTCTAAAATCAAGGGAAAACAGAAAAGGCTCACTAGAAGATGAGGTTTTATCTGGGACTTGAAGGAAGCCAGGAGGCAGAGATGAGGAGAGAGCATTTCAGGCATGAGAGACAATTAATGGAAATGCCCAGAGTCAGGAGATGAAGTGTCTTGTTTGAGAAATAGCAGGCGTACATTGTCACTGGACTGAAGAGTAAATAGGAAGGAGAATGTAAGTTGGGAAAAAAACCAGAAAGAGGTGAAGAGAGGGGGTTATAAAATGCTTTGAACTCCAGAAAAGGGGAAAGATAAAACTGGATACACCAGTAAATACAGTTGTGGGCAGTGTGGGCCAAGTATGGGTACTGGAGGAGCTAAGAGGAATGAGCCATCATTGTGGGCTGTGATAATCAAGAAAAGCTTTATGAAGGAGATGAGGACTGAGTTGAATTTTGAAGAATGGGTGAGGTTTAGATATGTGAAGACGGATATGAGTGAAAGTGCAGAAGTGAGAAAGTATCAAGTGTGTTCTTTAGAGAATCAATAGGCCAATTTGGCTGATTAGGGACCAGGAAGAATAGGAGAGAAGCTGAAATCATCTTGGAATGGTAGATTTGGACCAGGTCATGAGGAATCTTGGAATTTAATTTAATTTTAACTTTATTATTATTTTCCTTTTAATTTAATCAAACTAAGGAATTTAGCCTTTGTAATAATAAAAAGTTGATACTTTTGTAGCATTTTGAGGGTTTCAAAGGACATAACAGCTCTATAAGGAAGGCCATATAAGGTTTATTTCCCTTTTTTTACAAATGAGGAAGTTGAAACTCAGACAAATTAGGGTTCATATAGTTAATAAGCATCAGACAGAACTAGAACCCATTCTCCAGATTTTAAACCCAGTGCTCTCTCCATGATATCATTCCTCTGCATTGGTCATGGGGAGCCATTAAAGGTGCTTGAGCAAAGAAGGAGCCCCTCCAGAACAGTGCATTAGTAAGACTACTCCAACAGCTGGTGTAGGCTGAATTGGAGGGAGGATACTCAGAGATGGGGAAGCCAGTGGAGGGCTGCTCCAGCAGGGATGTGAAGGTCAGCTTCTGGAAAGGAAGATTAAAGAAGATCTGACTGCTATAAGAAATAACCCATAAGATATACTAAACCACTGGTCTGTTTTCAAAATTTTTCCATCAGAAAAAGGGCATAACTTTATTACATTTCATTTCTCTCTTTGAGAAAGAAACTTTATTAAAATATGCCCCCAAACTCTACTTAACTACGCACATGATGTGACCAGATCATCTTAAAATATCCCTTTTCATAGGAACTCTCGTTTTTAACCCTTGGGGTAGTCAAAATTGAATATTACCACAAACACTTAAAAGTTTCTTTGGCATTTTTGTGTCTATTAATAACTTTTTTGAATGAAGTTGATGTTTTGAATCTGTTCCAAATACTGTAATAATTTTTTTCTTTTCCTTTTTTTGGAGGGGGGAAAGCAAGGCAATTGGGGTTAAGTGAATTGCCCAAGGTCACACAGCTAGTAAGTGTGTCAGTTGTCTGGGGCCGAAGTTGAACTCAGGTCCTCCTGACTCCAGGACTGGTACCCCATTCACTGTACCACCTAGCTGCCCCCATAACAATTTCTAAAAAGGAAATTATATTGAAAATTTCTGCAGTAGAATTCTAGGTTGTGTTTTTGTTTTGTTTTGTGCACCTCTTTTGGGTTGAGAATTATCTGTGCTATGGTCTCTTCCATTTACATAGATAATTAAGAGTTTTGTGTGAGTCCTTTGCTATATTACAATAAGGATAAAAAAACAATCAAATTTGCACAGTGTTTTCCAATGATAGGTAGCAAGTGTTACCAGGAGTAGCTAGGCTGCTTAGCAGTCCTGATTCCTCAGGCCTTAAAAGTAACCAAGGCAGGCCTTATGAAAAATTTCTCTTTTTCTATTGACTTTGGTGGCCAAATGTGCCTATGGTAGAAACAGGTCAGTGGGCACAGGATTCCTGCAAGAGGCTGGCAGTCTGTAACCTTTGAGAGAGACTGGAATCATGGAACTTTAGTGATATAGGGCAGTAATGTCATACTCAAATAGAAATGGGAACCACTAAATGGTATCTAAGGATCCCTGCAGGTGCATGTTGGCTTAGAAAACCACATGTTAACATGCTCTATGTTCGGTTTGATTTTAATTTATTTTGTTAAATATGTGCCTTTAAATTTTTCATTGTGTTTGTTTTAGTAACTTTAAAATAAAGTTTGAGCTCAGCTGTAAAAAAATGTCCTAATTACATTTTAATCTAAAGTTTTGTGGATTACAATGTGACCTGCTCCATGTATTGGACATCTCTGATATAAGAGATCTGTGCTATTATCCGTACCAACACCCTCATCTTAAAGAAGAGGAAACCAAAGCCAGAGAAAGGAAAGGACCTAACCAAGGTCACATAATGAGTTAGGGCCCCCATCTTTGGCTCTATCCACAAGGACAAGGACTGAAGATCTAGAAGTACTCAGGTACCTCCTCTGCTGACCAGGGTAGGCTCACTTAGCTTCTCAAGGTGAGGGTCAGGGGATATAATCATAGACAGACCACACTTACCTGTCTACCTGTTAATACAGAAGTTATCAGCTCTTATTACAGACTAAAGTGAAAATCACTTAATTTGACATTCAAGGCTCTTCATTCTCCAAAGAACACACTTGGTGCTTTGCCACGTTTACACCATCACTTGTACTCACCTTCACATATTCAAGTTTCATCCATCCTTCAAGGCTTAATTCAATATTCTTCCTCTCCATGAAGCCTTTCTTGACTATCATTGAGCCCACAGTGATGACTCCCTCCTCTTACCTCCTCCTGTCCTTACATCCAAATTTAGCCCATACTCTCTGGATAGAATGTAAGCTTCTTGAGGGCAGGGACTATTTCAGCAGTTTAGTGGTGCTGTGGCTAGAGCACCAGGCTTGGAGTCAGGAAGACTCATTTTCCTGAGTTCAAATCGGGCCTCAGACTAAGCTGTGTGACCCTGGGCAAGTCACTTTACCCTGTTTATCTCAGTTTCTTCTTCTGTAAAATAAGCTGGAGAAGGAAATGGAAAACTATTCCAGTATCTTTGCCAAGAAAACCCCAAACAGGGTCACAAAGAGGCAGAAACAACTGAACAACAATGATTGTTTCATTTCGGTCCTTGTGTTCCTACCACCTAGACCAGTAGTGGGAGTTTAATATGTGCTTGTGTACTGACTGGCAGACACAAATCCCCTGACTTCTAGGCAAGTGGCTTTTCCTCTATATCACTACACAGAGGGATAAAGGGAGGAGATAATTCGCAGTGGATGGTAGAGAGAGGAGGGCTTGTGACCCAATAATTTTTTGAAAACTGTTTTCAAGTCTGGTCAGGTCGATGGAGTTTATTGCTGCCATATGACCCTGGACCAACGAACTAACTTGTCTCCTTCTATAATCCAGGAATACTAATATTGACCCCCCCACACACACCTCTGTCAGAAAGGTACCACCACAATGCTCTATAAAACATCCTATGGCTTCTCTGAGAGGCAGGAACAAGCATTGGATTTGTCATCCAGGATGGGCGAAACACGTCCTGTGTGAGTCTGAGCAAATCATTTAATCTCGCTCCTCTCAGTTTTCTCATGCATAAAATGAGAAAACTGGACTCAGGTAGCCTCATCTACATCTGTAATTCCCCTGTATAAAGGACATGGGGCCATTCCTAAGGCATGTGAACTTGTTCCCAAGAGCAGCCTTCCCAGAGATCTTCACTTTGTGATTCCTGACCTGTGGGCCTTGGTCAACACCTGGCAAGCAGCCTTCTTAAGGACCGTGGTTTCTCTCCTCTTCCCAGCACTGTATCTGAGGCACAGGGGTGTGGTGAAACTAGATATACTTCTGAGGGAGGCCGGGGTTATGATTCATATAAACAAGCCTTGTGAACAAGTCTCTTCTCTCCACCCCCATCACCCCAAGTATGCCAGCCTATACCTACCTGTGTTTTTGTTTTTCAGCCAGGCAAAGTTAGCCAGCCATCTTTATGGTTTGCCTAGAATACCCTGCTCCACACCCATCGTGGGCATGGGTAGGAGAAGCCACACAAGCCAGCCCTTCACTAGCAGGAAACTTTGATATTTCAGTCATCTATCACCCAATCTTCACTCTATCCATTCACATCACTACTAGTGCCTGAGCAGAATAGTCCTACCTAGAATCTGGTTATTTTCTAGGAGGCAATTGGAGTGTCCCAGAAAAAGATGATCCAGAAAACCAACAGTGTCATCTTTGCCATAGTCTTACTGTGTGATGTTGGCTGACCCTCTCTGGCCTCTATTTCCTCATCCGAAAAATGGTCAGGGGTGGGATGAGATGAGTTCAAGATGTTTCCTAACATTATGTATGTAGTCTATATTATATGTCCAAAGGTTTCTACACATCTGGTTTTCTGCATACATGGTCTACATATGGTTGCATGTCCAAAGATCTCTTTCTATCTGACTTTCTACATTTCAAGTTTATAAAGGATAAGTATGGCAGTGAAGTGGTAAGAATCCTAAGAGATCTGGGTTCAAATTCTGCCCCAGAATCAAGCTAGTTGTGTGACTGGGTCCAGCTCATTTAACTGCTGAGTCTCTGTTTTCTCATTATGGAAAATGGAGATAATGTTAGCACTACCTACCACATGGGGTTGTTGTGAGAAAAGTGTGTAAACTTTATTTTTTTCTTTTTTTTTTAATTCACTTTTGTTTATTTTTAGTTTACATCATTGATTTCCACAAGATTTTGAGTTACAAATTTTCTCCCCATCTTTCCCCTACCCACCCCTCCAAAACAGCGATCCCACTGTATACCCTCTCCCCCAATCTGCTTTCTCCTATATCCTCCCCCATCACCCCTCTGACTTTGTGGTAGAACAAGATGGATCTCCCTACCCCAGTGCCTGTATATCTTATTTCCCAGTAAATAAATAAATAATAATAATAATATATTTTTAACATATGATTTTAGAACTTTAAATTCTAGATTATTTCCCTTCCTCCCTTGTCACCCACCCCCACTGGAAAGACAAGCAATTCAGTCTGCGTAACTACATATTGAATTGCTTGTCTTTCCAGTGTGTAAACTTTAAAGTGATATAGGAACATACATTAGCATTCTGGATTCTCTTTTCATTAATTTTTTTTGTTTTTTTGCTTTTTGGAGGACAATTGGGGTTAAGTGACTTGCCCAAGGTCACACAGCTAGTAAGTGTTAAGTGTCTGAGGCTGGATTTGAACTCAGGTCCTCTTGACTCCAGGGCCAGTGCTCTACTCACTGCACCATCTAGCTGCCCCTCTTTTCATTCATTTAACACAGGATCCTAGATTGGAAGGTGGAATAGACATCCAAGGTCATACTGTCCAACACCCTCATTTTACAGATAAAGAAGCTCATGGTGAGAGAGATTAAGGGGCCTGACCAAGCTCACAGAGGAAGCAAGTAGCAGAACGGGGACTCAGCCCCGCCATCGGCCTCACCTCGAATGGTCACTGTGCTAATGCTAAGCTCCCTTCCGGTGAAGATGTTCTCAGATCTATATTCTAAGCACCCTTCCAGCTCCTTCATTCTAGGCTGTTTATTCTAAGATCGCTAACTTGCATCCCACGGCCTAAGTCCCCTTCCATTTGTGACATTCTAGGTTTTCCCTTTTCTCTCTAACATCTCATTTTTAAATTTATCTTCCAGTTCTGACATTCTATGGTTACTTTTAGCTCTAACATTCTATGTTCTAAGGCCTCTTCTATTTCTGACATCCTAAGTTCTATAGGCACAACTCCCTTCCGGCACTAGCAACCAGTGTTCTATACCCTGAGGTCCCTTCCAGCTCTGTCATTCTGTGTTCTAAGCCTTAAAGCCCCTTACATCTCTGATATCTAAGTCTCTTCTTCTGAGGTCCCTTCTATAATAGTTCTGAAGCTTTAGTTTGCTAAGAGAGGTAGTTAAAAACAATATTCCTGCTGCTGGTGGGGGTGGGCCATGGTGGGAGAGTTAAAGATTTGTTTCCTAGGTCTTTGGGGGAAGAAATAATGATTGACAGCCTGCAAATCACTGCCTCTCATTCACATCGGAGGACAAGACATGCTGATAAGAGGGAGACCACTGGAATTAACTGAGGTCACTTCTGGCTCCTGGGACATCCTCCCCCATCAGGCTGATAACAAGGCCTTCATTGTGCCCAGTGCTATCTCCACTACCCAAGGCAACCCTGCAGACACACACTTGTGCACTCAGCCCGAGCAGCTGGAAATAGGACTGAGGAGGCAAAGTGAAATAAATCAGCGTCCTTTCATCTGAAGAAGGGGATGCTGAGGGAGGAGGACCTAGCAACTGTTTCCATGTGTCCGAGGGGCTGTGAGGAGACTGGCGAGCACAGGGAACAGTCTCATGAGATTTAGAGAAGGAAGGTAACAATGACAACATCCAGCGTTTACATAATGTCTTACATACAGGACTGGCATAAGATCATAGCAGCAGAGTTGTAGGGGACCCTAGAGGCCGTGGAATCTAGGCTAGTCATTTTATAGATGAGGAGACACACGTAGGCACACACATATACAGACATACACACACAGAGGCACACACACACAGGCACACACATACACAGGCACATACACAGAGGCACACATACACAGGTACACACACACAGGCACACACACACAGACACAGAGCCGCACACACAAACACAGGCACACACAGAGAATCACACACAGTCACACACAGGCACACACATATACAGAGTTACACACAGGCACACATAGAGTCACACGCATACAGGCACATACACACACAGACACACACAGAGTCACACACATACAGAGTTACACACAGGCACACACACACACACACACACACACTGAGTGATTTGCCCCTATCACACAAGCAAATTTGACTGTTTGTTTTCTTAACTCTTACTGAAATATTTATTAAGATTCAACTCTAGAACAATGCACTGGGATACATATGTGGAGAAGTGTGTGTATAAATCTGTTCCCCCCCCCATTCATAAATGAAATTAGATTACACGAACAGAACAGGAAGAGTGGAACAATAGAAATAGCTGTTCACACAGCAAATCTTTTACCTTAAAAATGAATCTCCTGGAACCCCACAACTCTGCCGCTATGATCTTATGCCAGTCCTGTATGTAAGACACAGTAACAGCAACATTGCGCAGTGACCAGCTTTGAGACTTGACTCTTCTCAGCAATGCAAGCATCTAAGACAATTCCAAGAGACTCACACTATTTTCTCTCTCTCTCTTTTTTGGTTCCTTCTCATGGTTTTTTCCTGTTGGTTCTAATTCTTCTTTGCAACATGACTAATGTAGAAATATGTTTAATATGATCGTATATAGAGCCTATGTCAGATTGCATGCCATCTTGGAAAGGGGGGAACACAGGTAGGGGAAGAAAATTTAGAACTCAAAATCTTATGGAAGTGAATATTGAAAACTAAAAACAAATAAATAAAATTTAAAAATAAATCTCCTAAAAACTCAATAGCAAGGAAATAAATGCAGCATTGTGCCCTTGGTGCACTAAAAAAATCCATTATTGGTGATATTGCTTTGCTTTAGTCTTTTTTTCCTCGTAAAACTCAACACAGATACATGAGTGTCTGAGTCAGGATTTGAACCTTCCTAGTCAACCTGGTTCACTCATTGACATCCTAGGACATTTTGTGCTGTCCCCACCTTTGCTCAAACAATCCCTCCCATGAGGCATGGCCTTATCTTCCTCCCCTCTGAATCCTGCCCACCCTCTGGGACCCTGTTTAAGGCCTGCCTCTTTCATCACTCCAGGTTTGCTACTCTCTCTGTTGGATGGCATCTAGTCCAGTTCCCACCCAGACCCTCCAGGGCCCTATCATTTTACGTGAGAGCTGAAGCCTAGAGAGGTGAAAGTTAGAAAGCTTCCAGAATAGCCAAGCTCTTCAAGGCGCAATCTTGCCCCACCTTGTCTTTTTAAGTCTTTTCTCTCTCTTCTTAAGCTATTGGAATCCTCCTAGAGTGGCCAAACTGGTCCACTCCCTGTTAGCTAACAGCACATTATGTTCTCCCTATAGCCTACCCTTTGCTCAAACAATTCCAAGGAATGCCCTCCTTCTCCTCCCTTTACCCTCTCTGAGTCCTACCCATCCTTCAAGGTCCAGTCCAAGGCCCACATTTTCCATGCAGCTTCCTCAGATCACCGCAGACTGTGGGACTGATTCCCTCCCTCCTCTGAGCTCACAGCATATATGGCCTGTAACCCTCATTTGGTAATTAAGCCGCATACTCTTCTGTGACATCTTTTTCTCACAAGCAGCCAAGGTATGGGGGGAAAGTGTTTCAGATTTGGAGTATGGAGACCTGGGGCAAAGGCCCGCCTCTGCCACTCTGTCTAAAAGTCAGACAAATTCTTACTTTCTTGGGCATTCATTTCTACCTCTAACGGATAAAATATAAGGCCTCATCCAGTTCTCTGTCCTGGTAGACATCTTGCCTTGCGTATAATATGACTTATCTCAACTCAATATAAGCTCTAATCATCAGGGACATTGTCTTGTTTCTTTGCATTGTTAGCCCCTCATGGAGCAAAAAGCCATTGTGGCGTGGTACAGAGAGCACTGGACCTTGAGTCAGAAGACCTGGCCACGAATCCAGCTTCCTCCACTTAGTGGACGTGTCACTTTGAGAAAGTCACTTAACCTGAGTTTACCTCATCTGTAAAATGGGCACAATAATATTTATATATATTCTGCCTCATGGGGTTATAGCAAAGGGACCTTTCTGTAAATATAAAAGAAACATCCAATAGTAGAGTGTGGTTAGAGTAGGCATTTGATAAATATCCATGAATTGATGGAAAATCCTGCGTCTGGTGTTAGTACTGCCAGGGAACAAACTTAAAAAGTGTTTCCCAAAGATTACCTTGTACCTGGAAGACCTGAGTTCAAAAGTGGCCTCAGATACTTATTAGCTGTGTGACCCTGGACAAGTCACTTCACCCTGTTTGCCTCGATTTCCTCATCTGGAAAATGAGCTGGAGAAGGAAATGACAAACCACTCCAGTATCTCTGTCAAGAAAACCCCAAATGGGGTTGTGAAGATTTGGACACAACTGCAAAACAAGGGAATTATTGTAGCATAAGGGACACCTTCTGGTTGATTCTCTGACAGCTGCTCTTCATGTTGTTTCTGATAGGAGGTCTGGGTCTTTATCCCTAAGCCTGAATTGATCAGATCTTTATGACATCCCTTAATGGCATGTTGTTATTTGGGAAGGCAGTGCTGCGCTGTGCTGGATTTGGAGTCAGGAGGCAGCGGATTCAGATCCTGCCTCTTTCACTAACTAGCTATGTAAGCACAGCCAAATCACTTAAGGAAGTGGTGAGATGTGGAGCAAAGCGGGCTTGATGGGGAATCAGAGAATCCTAGCTCTGCCACTGATTGCCTATGTAACCTTGGGCAGGCCACTTACCTCCTAAGGACCTCTGAGCTTCCTTGTGGCCTCCAAATGTCCTCTAAGATCCCCTCACACTCAAAATCTGTGATTCCATGACCTCTCTGACCCTCAGCTTCCTCATGCTGATGGGGGTAATGATATCTGAAGGACATATCTCACAGGGTTGTTGTGGGGATCAAATGAGATGATGTACCTAAAGCTATTTTGCAGACTTTACATTATGACCCTGTTCCAGTCCCTCCTCCACATACATGCTAAAGGGATTGTCCTAAAGTATAGGTCTGACCAAGACACTCCCCTACACAATAAATACCATCAGTTCTCTATTGCTTCAATAACTGAAACAGAAATTCCTCTGTTTGGCATTCAGGTCATCACAACCTGACTCCAACCTACTTTCCCAGTGTTATTACACATTGTTCCCCTTCACTTATGCTATGGTCCAACTAACTTGCCCTTAACCTGCTCCCATATACCACATTGAGTCTCTGTCCCTTGCATTGTCTGCTTCTTAGACCTGGAATTCACTCTGCTCAAAAGCTCCTTTCTACATGCAGCCTTTCCTGATGCCCCAGCTAGCTAGTGCCTTCCTCCCCCCAGCCTCAATTACCTTGTTTCTAGGTTGCATTTTTCCTATACTATGGTATAGGAATATAGTATAGTATATATGCACCTCTTGTCTCCACCTCCCCTAGTTAGACTATAAGCTCCTTGAGGGTAGGAACTATCTCTCTTTTGTCTTTGCATCCAGTACCCAAGACAATGTTTGGCACCTAATATTTGCTGTTCAATCGTTTTCCAATCGTGTCTGACTTTTTGTGACCCTATTTGGGGTTTTCTTGGCAAAGATACTGGAGTAGTTTGTCATTTCCTTCTCCAGCTCATTTTATAGATGAGGAAATTGAGGCAGAGTCAGGTGACTTGCCCAGGGTCACACAGCTAGTAAGTATTTGAGGCCACATTTGAACTCAGGTGCTCCTGACTCCAGCCTGATGCTCTCTCCACTGTGTCATTTAGCTGCCCCAGCACATAGTATACATGGAATGAATGCTTGTTGATTGATTAATATATGTTATATATAATATGGTAATATATTATACATATATTATAACACAGTTATTATTAATATCCAAAGCAGTCTCATTCTTATTCTGGGGAGTTTTAGTTGATGGGAATGAGGGTGGTCCTTTACCCCATGGAAGGGGTCTAAAGACTGCTGTAATTTTGGCATCCAATCTCCTCTGAGACCAAAATAAGTATCTCTCATTACTCTACAATGTGGAACCCACACTTGACCCTGGTTCCAGTCCAGGTGTTTCTCAGCAAATAGCTGCTACTCCCTGGCCATCCTACACCATGGAACTTCTTAATGACTTTCCTATCTGGGAGACTCTTTCCTGAGTCACGTCACCTTCTTGAGTGTGACAACACCCACTCCACCCTCAGAGTCACATGGAGAGCCTGGTTGGGGTGCCTTGTTTCAGTCCCCGCCCGCAGGGGGGCAAGACACACCTCAGTTCAAATACCACTGGGTCCCTCAGTCTTCTCCAAACCAAAGTTGTCTCAGGCTCCGAGAAGGAAGAATTGGGTTCATGCACTTCCAGAGGCAGCCAACTGGCTGGGCTGAGAGGGGGCCCTCAGCTGCGGGAGAGTGAGCCCCAAAGGGAAATCAAGGCCCTCGAGGATAAAGGGTGAAAGTTAAGTATAAAGTGTCCCTGCTGGGGCTGTTGACATTCCTAAGGCTTTAGACTAGGCTCTGGATCCCTGGGTCTAGATCCCCGGAGTGCTTTTGGAATGGGTTTCTTTCAACATGCTCTATTGTCCGTCTGTAGTCCATTAGAGAATTTAGTTTTATGCTTAGCATGTTACCTGTTGTATGTAAATGGACTCTGCGATATCGAATGGGTGATATGGGACAACAAGCACTCGTTTATGTCAGAGACTTATAGGATCTAGACTTAATATAGCCTTAGTTTCCGTATCTGTAAAATGGAGAAAATAATAGTTATGTTATATATGCCTCTCAGGCTTGTCATGAAGATCAAACTAGATGTACATAGGGCACTTTTTAAGCTTGTATAAATGTAAGCTAAGCTATCATTGATGCTGTTTGTACTCATTATTAGTGTGTTAAATTTATGTGTATAATGCAGTATATGTGTGTATATACACAGTATAAATAATATGTGTGTGCATATGTATGTGATATATATATCACATATATATACACACTACATATATATATATATATATATATATATATATACACACACACACACATATACATGGGGTGTTCTAAAGTTTTAGTGCAGTTTTAAGCCATTAAAATTCTTTGACAGGGGCAGCTAGGTGGCCGAGTGGATAGAGCTGTGGACTGGAGTCAGGAGGACCTGAGTTCAAATCCAGCCTCAGACACTCACTAGCTATGTGACCTTGGGCAAGTCACTTAATCTCAATTGTGTCCCTCTGGGGGGAAAAAAGTTCTTTAATGGTCTTAAATGGCTTTTTAAAGTCATTTACTTGCTTGAAGCTACACTAGAACTTTGGGGACACCCTGAGTGCATATGCACATACATACATACATGCATATACATATACTTATATAAATAGATTTCTATCTGAGAGCTCATGTTGAGCATCAGATAGAAATCTGGTTTCACATCCAGGAAGACTCCAGGAAGACTTATGATCAGATCTATCTCTGACCCATGGGCTGTGTGACCCTGGACAAATCATGTAATTTTTTCATGTTCTGGACACTTTGATGAGACTGTAAGCTGCAAAGAAAAGGCCAACTTGCATTGTAGAGGGAGTTTCACGGTCTGAAAATTACCTGTTTTCTATGGACAGTTCCCTGTCCATATAGAGAGATAGACAATAGCTTGCTAGATTAGATAGGTAGGTAGACAGGTAGGCAGATGGATAGATGGATAGACGGATGGATGGATAGACGGATGGATGGATGGATGGATGGATGGATGGATGGATGGATGGATGGACGGACAGACGGACGGACGGACGGACGGACGGACAGACAGACAGAGACAGATAGATAGATAGATAGATAGATGGATGGATAGATGGATGAATAGATAGATTATATACTAATATATAATCTATATTTATACACATATATAAAGTCTCTAACACTGTTAAGTTGCAGAACTGGTACCGCTTTGTATTGATATGGGGGGGGGGGGAGTCCCTCACTAGTTGCTCCCTAAACTGATTAAACCATAAGTCCATCTCAACTCACATATTAAATAGTTTATATTATGCATTCCATATTAGGTATGTTACTAATCAAAGACTTTCAACTTTACCTATGTGGAAACTCTTATCGTGTGATACATATGGCAACTGGTCTATGCTATACTATGCTTGAGAGTTACCTGGTACTTAGAGAAGCTAGGACATTTGCCTGTGGTCACACAATTAGTAGGTGTCAGAGGCAGGATTCAAACACATGAATTGCTGCCTTGAGTGCAGCATTCTGTCCACCACACCACCATGAAGCTCATAATATGTGTATATGCATGTATGGAAATGAATACCTAGTCGCTTTATATAAGCTTATGTGTGTTTATATATGTATGTGCTTATAAATGCCTGCACATACACACATATACATGTATGTATAAGTATGTCTCCTTACAAAGCTGCTTCATATGTGTCGATATAAACATATACGCACAATGTATATGTGTGTATACCTTATATACATAGTGTGTACATATACATACATATATAGTATACATGTGTATATGTATGCATATATATAGTATATGTGTATTACACTTTTGTTGCTAAGCCATTTCAGTCACGTCCAACTCTTCATGACTCCATTTGTGGTTTTCTTAGCAAAGATATTGAAATGATTTGCCATTTCCTTCTTTAGCTTATTTTGCAGATGAGGAAATTGAGGCAAACAGGGTTAAGTGACTTGCCCAGGGTCACACAGGATCTGAGGCTAGATTTGAACTTGGGAAAATAAGTCTTTCTGATTCCAAGCCTAGTGTTCTATCCACTGTACCACCTTGCTGCCCTCTTGTACATAAACACAGTTGTTTATATGATCATATATATGTTTATATATTATGTATGTATATACTGTGTATATGTATGTATGCATGTATGTGTATATCCACTGCGCCACCTAGCTGCCCCTGTCAAAGAATTTTAATGGCTTAAAATTGCTCTAAAACTTTGGGAATACCCCATGCTCATGTATATCATGTATGTACATATGTGTGCATATATGTACCATGTGTACACACATGCATATATGCGCACTGTATACATGTGTTATCTCTGTGTGTACACACATACACACACATATATACATAGATATACATGCACACACACGTATGCAAATGATTTTGGGAGCTCTCTAGCAGGTCTCTTTCAACCAACCATCATCTTTGACAATGATAATGATGATGATGATTAATAATACATTTATTATTCTTCCAGCCTAGCTCTGCCACTTACTGTGTCATTTCCTCTCTCTTTTACTTCAGTTTCCTTAACTGTAAAATGGGGGGGTGGGGTGATCGAGTGTTTCCTAAGGTCCCTCCTGCCTCTCACATCCCCTGACTTTCTTGCTTGCTTTCATCTGATCTTAATACACTCTACCACTTTGGCCACCAGTCAAGTGCATTATCTTTATCTGTAGAGGTGGCTATTGTTGCTATTATTTTAATCAGTTTTGAAGATAGCATGTTGTGTAAGTAGCTCTGCTCTCACCCCCTGCGTGGGGATGTGTAGGTTTGGTGTGTCCTTGTTTTCTTTGTGATTGGGGCTTTGTTAACTCTGACCCATGTTTCACTTGTCGTGTCTGTCCTTGTTGCATCTTATCCCATCCTCACTCGTTTGCACATGTACGTACATGCACACACGTGTACACACACACACACACAGAGTTTAGTTATTTTCTATTTGTGGTTTAAAACAAGTAGTAACAGCAGTGACTGTTCTTGGGATGCTGTCCAACAGTGGAATGGACTGCCTTGAGAGATAGTGAGTGATTTTTCCTCATTGGAGGTCTTCAAATAAATCCAGACTGATCGTTTGAGTATTATGTTATATTGGGGATTTTTCACTAAATGCAGGTTTGCATTAGATGGTCTCTGAGGTACCTTCCGGGTCAGAGATTTTGTGATTCTAAGAAACTAGGTGGTATAGGGGACACAGCCCTGGACCTTGAGTCAAGATGCTTCTGGGTTCAAATCCTGTCTCAGACATTTAAAATGTGACCCTGGGCAAATCATTTAATCTCACTGGACCTCTGTATCCTATGTGTAAAATGATGAGGTTGGACTTGGTGGCTTCTAAGAGCTCTTCTGGGTCTAAATATGTTATTTGGGTTCAATGTTTCTTTTTTCCTTTCAATTGATAAGCATTTGCTTTCTCTCCCTCCTACCCCAATCTCCAACTTAAAATTAAAGAAAAATAAAGGAAGGGAAGAAAGAAAGAAAGAAAGAAAGAAAGAAAGAAAGAAAGAAAGAAAGAAAGAAAGAAAGAAAGAAAGAAAAAGAAAGGAAGGAGGGAAGGAAGGAAGGAAGGAAGGAGGAAAAGAAAGGAAGGAGGGAAGGAAGGAAGAAACAGAAAGAGGAAGAAAAGAAAGGAAGGAAAGGAAGAAAGAAAGAAAAGAAGGAAGAAAGAAAAAGAAAGAAAGAAGGCAAAACCTTTTTAACAAATGTACACAGTCGAACCAACAAATTCACATATCAGCCATGTCTCATTCTACGGTTAGTCCGTTATTACTCGGAACAGTCATTGTTCCAATTCTGCTCACAGAGGCCAAGCCAGGCAGAGTCTATCCCTTCCCCCACACAGGAGCATGAGGCTGGAAGAAGAAGCAATCTCAGAGGCCATTTTGCCCCACTCCTTTATTTCACAAATGAGAGCCCTTCAGATACCTGAACACAGCTGCCACATCTTCCCTGAATCTTCTCTTCTCCTTGCTAAAGATCCCTGGTTCCTTCAACCAGTCCTCATATGAAGACACTTCACCATCTTGGTGAACTCGGTAGCAGAGTTAGTCCTAGAAGAACAATTGTATTTAGTGAGCCATCATCACAATATGCTGGTTGGCTGAAAGGGACCCCCTTTCCCCTTGGAAAAGGGCAGGTCCTCTTCCTATTGGTGAATGTGCATGTGCCCAATTGTCCTCTGGGATGTCTCTTCCCTTACCCCATGGCTTGAGGTTATGTTGGGAAAGAGGTTAAAGAGAGTGGGAGAGGGAGGGAGGAAGGGGGAGAAGAAGATTTCTTTTCAGTTTCCATTGTCTGTTTTTGATTGTTTATAATTCTGTCCTGCACAGGCAGGGCTGTCTGGAGCATCCCCAACCCCAGGCGTCCATCACCTCCTTAGTGCTTAATAGCCATTGGTCCAGCCTGACTGACCCAGAGCTGGTACAAAGGAGCAGTGTCCCTGCTTTGGCCTCAGCCCTCGAGATGACGAAGTGGACTTCCTTCAGGGCCACTGGGCCCTCAAAACCTGCAACCCATTGGTGTTCCTTTAGGCAGAGGCGGCACCTGACACTCCCAGTCAGTGGGGCCCCAGATGTAGGGACAGGCTCTGCTTCCAGTAGACCTGTCAGGAAAACGGACAGGAGATTGTCGTCATCCTGGCCCAGGGCCAGACGTCCTCCAGCATTAAGTGACCATGCCTCTGTCCCAGCCCCCAATGGTGAGACCATAATTTTGAGCTTGCAGTAAGTAGAGTTTGTATGTAAAAGAATACTGTCACATTGGTTTGTCCTTCCTGCCCATGGGCTATGGAGCTGGGCCATGAAATCACCTTGGCAGGAAAGCTTTCCCTTCGCTTTTGCCTTCACACAGAATACCTTTGTTTTAAAGGACACAGAGTAATTTGGGAGGGAGGGCACTAGCAGCTGGGGACGGTATGTGGATCAGAAGAGGCTCCATGTAGAAGGTGGGGTCAGGAATTCCAAAAGGCAGAGGTGAGAAGGGAGAGTGGTCCAGGCATGAGAGACAGCCTCTGCCAAGTTGCTAATGTGGGAGATGGAGATGCTGGTATGGGATGCACAGGGGCCACCAAGAAGGACACATTGACCAGAGTGGGGAAGGAGAGCCCTACATACTAGGTCTGGGAAGGTCAGTGGGGCCAAGCTGGGAAGGACTTTAGATGCCACTCAGATATAATTTCCAGTTCCAACATCTAAGATTCTAGCGTTCTTCTAGGTTTTGCTTGAAGATAAAGTATGACCTAAATTACTGTGTGATTTCCTTTCCAGGCTATAATTTGGTGATTAGGTATATGTGTTTACATATACACATAGAAGACAGCGTGGTCCCCAGGCTCCTGGCCAAATGTTGGGAATGAAATAACTGGTCCTAGGAGATAGTCGTCAGAATATTACAGTCAGCTGACCTGGGTTCAAATCCAAGCTTTGCTCCTTCCTTTCTGTGTGACCTTGGACAAGTCACTTAACTATGCATCAGTTTCCTCAACTGTCCAAAGAGGGGACTCACTCTAGATGACCTCAAATGTTTCTTCCAGGCTCAAAATCTACAAGCTATGGATTCCATTAGAGGAAGTGGCCAAACACTATTAATAACTCACGTTTTTCTCAGCCTGGGCCTGGAACTTTTTCTGTATTTTTGTCATTTGGTTGTTTCAGTCATGTCCAACTCTTCATAACTTCATTTTGGATTTTCTTGGCAAAGATACTGGAATGGTTTGTGCTATTTCCTTCTCCAACTCATTTTACAGATGAGGAAACTGAGGCAAACAGAGTGAAATGACTTGCCCAGGGTCACACAGCTAATAAGTGTCTGAGGCCAGATTTGAACTCAGGAATACGAGTCTTCCTGACTTCAGGCCTGGTGCTCTATCCTCTGTACCTCTAACTGCACATCTTCTTCTGTATACAGGAAGCCTAATGTGAAAAATTCCTTCCCCCAATGCAGATCAGTGACTTTCCTGTAGCTCATGGTCTGAGAAGGCTGCACTGTTTGCCGTGAGTCAGACAGTCAGGATGTGTCACAAGCAGAATTTGAACCCAGGTCATCTTAACTCCAAAGCCAGTGTTCTACAACACATTGTTTCTCAATTCCCATTTAGGCAGAGCTTTAAGGTTTACAAAAGCCCTGTCAGGCAGGTAGGGAGGAGGTGAACATGATTGCCATTTTACAGATGAAGAAAGGAGGTAGGGCAATAGCAGCTGTGTGTGGATCAGAAGGGGCTTCATGTGGAAGGTGGGGTCAGGAATTCCAAAAGGCAGAGGTGAGAAGGGAGAGTGGTCCAGCCATGAGAGACAGCCTCTGCCAAGTCGCTGATATGGGAGATGGAGGGTTATACACAGGGACTGCCGAGAAGGACCCATTGATCAGAGGGTGGAAGGTTCAGACACAAAGCTCACAGAGTCCTTGCCTTAGACACCCTATTGTTATGTTATCCTTCTGTTATCAGGCTAGGTTATCTAGCCCACCTACAAGGAAGACAACAAGCATTTATTAAATACTTACTGTATGCTGGTCACTATACTAAGTAAGTGCTTTGATTCGCACAACAGCCCCAGAGGGTAGGTAATCCCCATTTTACAGATGAGGAGACTGAGGCAGATGGTGGTTAAATTATTTGCCTGGGATCATACAACTAGTAAGTCTCTAAGATCAAATTTGAACTCAGATCTTCTTGACTCCAGGCCTGGTGCTCTATCTACTGTGGCATCTAGATCTCCAGATAAGGAGAACTGAGTCCCAGAACATATAAGCACTTAGCCCCAGGGTGTCACAGCTAGTAAGTGTTCAAGCAGGGACTAGAACCTGTATCTTCCTATTCCAAATCCAGTACTCTTTTTATAACCTTGTAATTAATCCACAAGTCATAGAGTGTCTTCCGTGTTCAATTCTGTGCTAAGAAATTCAGGAAACAGAAAAAGTATGTCCTAGTTCCTCTAGAAGCGACAGTAACTAGACCATTTCTTGTCCATTTCAAGGGTCATTTTCCATCCCATTCCATTCCTCAAAATGGAGCCAGAAGAATCTTCCTAAAGGCCAGCTCCAATGATCACTCCCCTTCTCAAAAACTTCCCGTGGCTCCTGATTGTTGACTCAGTTAAACCCAAACTCCTTTGCCTGGCTGAATGACTCATGCCCTGCCCTGAAAGGACTTTTAAGGTCATTTAGTCCAACTCCCCTTCATTTTACAGAGGAAGAAACTGAGGCAGACATGAAATGACTTGACCAGAGTCATACAGGAACTAAGTGGCAGATCACAGATTTAAACCCAGGTCCCCTAGTCCCCAAGTTCAGGGCTCTTTCGATCGTCCTACACTGCCTCCTGCTCTCTGGCCCCAACCTGTATTTCCAGCCTTTGTCTCTCACGGCTCCCTGACATCTGCCCTGCAATGGAGCCAGATTGGAGAATGTACAGTTCCCCAAATACACCCAGAGCTTTCCTGCCACCTGCCCTTTGCCTATATTTGTCCTTCCACCTGGCATGCCCTCCTCTGCCCCCTTTCACCTACTCTAGTCATCCCCAGTCTTTAAGGCCCATATCAAATGCTGCCTCATCCATGAAGCCTGATGCAATCCTGCCAGCCTTCAGCAACCTCTCCCTCCTCTGGGTCTGTTTGCACAATGTTTGTGTTTCTCTGGTAGCCCTCATCAGGTTCTGCATTGTGTTACATAAATGTGTCCATGCATCTTATCTGTCCTTGGGCGAGGGCCGTAAGGAGGAAGCAGTCTGGTATGTTGTTCAGTCATTTTTATCAGTTGTGTCTGACTCGTCATGACCCCATTTGGGGTTTTCTTGGCAAAGATACTGGAGTGGCTTGCCAATTCCTTCTCCAGCTCATTCTACAGATGAGGAAACTGAGACAAACAGGGTGAGGTGACTTGCCCAGGGTCACGCAGCTAGGAAGTGTCTGAGGCCAGAACTGAACTCAGAAAGATGAGTCTTTCTGACTTCAGACCCAGCACTCTACCCAGGGCACCACCAAGCTGCCCTGAAGTCTGGAAGTGTTTGGAATTAAAGGGCTCATGTTCAAATCCTTTCTCTAACATTTATCACCTGGGTGACCTTGGGGAACTCCCTTAACTTCTCTGGACCTCAGGATCCTCACCTGTAAAATGAGGAAGCTGAACTGGATGGACCATAAGGTCCCTTCCAGCCCTGCAGGTTTCCCCACCTTGGGCACTCATGTTGTAACCCCCCACTGCCCTCACCAAGTGAGGGCTTGGTGGATTATAACTAAATGAACCGAGATGAGTTTGACATGCTACCTGCAAGCACGTTGGCAAGGAGCAAAATCTTTCAGGGCCCCAAGGTGATGGGGAAGAGGCATTTCCCTAGAATGCAAAAGACCTGGGTTCTAGACTACCCAAAACCTGGAACCCTGCCCCCCAAAACCATTGACTTGCTTATTACTTATTAACTCTCTGGGTCCTATTTACAAAATAGGGATAATAATAGTTTATCTGTCTGAAGGCAGAAGGCTGGACAAGATGACAGAAAAGCAGGAGGTGGGAGTTTGTGAGCCAATAGATGGGGAAAGAATCAAGTGATCAGGGGCCTGGGATGACTGAGCATGGTAGGGGATGTGAGCTCAGCTTCCATAGACTGTCACTGAAAGCCCCGAGGAGCAGGAGGAAAGCAGTGGCAAAGAATTGGGGGCAGGTGCCTCTCTGGGTCAGTAAATACTTATTGATTGAGGCCCACTTGCAGCCCACTAGGGGTGGAGGAAGTCCAGTTGGATTCATGCTCAGTCCTAGTGGCTTGGCTTCATTCAGTGATCCTGGGGAAGGTGATGAGGGACAGCCTGCCCATGGAAACCCAGGTCCTCTGGTAACTTTGGTGCTATCATACTCAGGATTATGGGGGATTATATACAATGAAAAGATTACTGGATTTGAAGTGAGAAGACTTAGGTTCGCCACTATTTTGCTATGACCTTGGGCAAGTGGCGCAACCTCTCTGGTGCTCACTTTCAAATGCCAAATGAAGGGTTGTATTAGACATCCTGTAAGGTGCCTTCCCATGCTACATTTGTGACCCCATCATGTCTTAAAGGCTCTTCCAGCTATGGGTCCTAGGGGTCTGCACTGCTCCAATGCCTGGAACATGGCTTCGTGCTTGGTTCTATACATATTCCATCCTGGATACACATTCTTGCCATAACAGTGACTGGGACTTCTACTGGACCACCTTCCAGGAGGAAGCCCCAGATGCTGCATCTGACTCATTAGAAGGAGACCCAGCAGATTAGACAGGCTGATAGAAGCCCTTCCCTCATCTTTATGTGCCAACAACTTCCCCACTTCAGCCTGGTGGAAATCAGCTTCCCTGCATTGGTCCCCAGGCTCCCATGGAAAGAGCAAGAGTGAAATATATTGTCCTGAGAGGTAGCCATCATAATATCAAATATAAGGAATCATAGGATTGTGGAGTGTCAGCTCTGGTAGGGACCTTACTACACAGAATGTCAGAACTAGAAAGGAACTTAGAACACAGAATCTTAGTGTTGGGAAGGATTTAACAGGCTCTCTGGGACAAAGATTCTTTGGTGTTGGAGGACCCCTTTAGCAGACTGGTGAAGCCCATGGGCCCCTTCTCAGAATGTTTTTATTTTAATTTTTTTTTTGCCTTTTTTTTTGGAGGGAGCAGTTGGGGTTAAATGACTTGCCCAAGGTCACATGGCTAGTAAGTGTTAAGTGCCTGAGGCCGAATTTGAACTCAGGTCCTCCTGATTCCAGGGCTGGTGCTCTATTCACTGCGCCACCTAGCCACCCCTCAGAATGTTTTTAAATGCATAAAGTAAAATATATATAGGATTGTAAAAGAAGCAAATTACATATAATATATGTGTAGATATATTCTATAAATTTGCATATATCTATATATGCAAATACATCTGTGTATATATGCATATATAAGTGTATATATGTATGTGTATGTATGTGTGTAGCTCACAGACTTCAGTTTAAGAATGCCTGATCTAGTCCAACCCTGTCATTTTATGGGAGAGAAAACTGAAGTCCAGAGCAAGGATGTCATTTGCCCTCGTTATTTAAATAAAATAATAAAGGTTACATCCTGACCCCAGAAAGGAAATAAGTGCTTTGGTCCTTTCAGCAGAGATATGGGGGACCATGGATACCTAATGCTATATACACTGTCACTATGTCAATTGATTTCATTGAAATGTTACAAAGGAGAGCTCTTGGGGTGGGGCAGGATGTAAATCTAGAAAGACAATGAAGTCAGAACAGTAGACATCAATAAACTAAGTTGAAAATAATAATAATAAAGATTAGATCAGATTAAGAAACAACCTGAGAAGGGCGGGTCCTGATTCGTGGTCCTCAGATGTGAGCCCTGTTCAGGCCCCGTCCACAGACAGCACCATAGATTTAGCTAGGCACCCAGTGGGGAGGGGAAGAGGGGGGAGAGACGGCTTCTGTCCTTTACTTGGGTGACTGCCGAGGGCAGGGAGCTGAGCCCAAGGGATCGATAGCTCTGCTCCAGCCCAGCCAACCTAATTAAACAGCCGTGGGGCCTGGAGGTGGAAATGGGAGAAAGCAATAGCTTTTAGGGACCAAATTTGTAGTTCAAGGTGTTGTGGCCACTTCCCCTAAGGAGGGGAGTCGATGAGCTGTTCCCAGGTCTCCCCACCCTAACCTGCCCTGATCTCCACCATTTGTCCCACTGGATCACTGGGCAGCAGCCCCAAGTGGCCAGTAGTTTCACTCACTGGAGCAGAGCTGCAGAGCTGTCCTCGCCCTTGACCTTGGGGCCCCAGGGCCCAGTGATGTCAATGGGCACCTGGCTGGGAATGGGCCTGGTGGAGCTTGGGGAGGCCCATGTGATGGAGACATCAGTTGGTGCCAGGCCATGCAGCTGCGGTAGGACATACTCAGCTCACCCTCATGCTCAGATATCCCCAGCCAAGCCCTGATGAGCACATGTTTGACGTGTCCCAGCAACAAGAGGGGAACACCGGAGTCAAGGCGGTGGGAAAGAACCTTGGGACGCAGAGTCTGTACCTTTGCTAAAGTAATAGCCATGCTCGTTAAGAATGGTACAGAGGAAAGGGCAGGTGACTGGGACTTGGGAGGCCTGGTTTCTGACCTCACCGCTGCTGCTTAACCTGCTTTGTGACTTTGGGTGAGTCACATCCCATCTCTAGGCCTGAGTTTCCTCCTCCATTTAACTGGGAAGCTGGAATCGGGAATTCTTAACCTAGGGTCCACAGACAAGGAGTACATGGATAGATGTCAAGGGGTCCATGAACATGGATGGGAAAAAATAATGCACCTTTATTTTTACTAGTGTCTCCTAAAGTTTAGCATTTCCTTCAATTATATATTTCCTTTAGTTTTTAAAGCATTATTCCGAGAAGAAATCCATCCACAAGCTTCACCAGACTGCCAAAAGGGCCGTGATACACAAAGCAGGTGAAAACCACCAGCTGCATAATTGTTAAGGTTAACTTCCACATCTGGCATACAATGTTCTCTATCCTAAAGGCCCTTCGGCCTCTTCCCTTTTGTGTCCCTTCTAAAGGACAGAATAGGATATAATAACTAGAGAGAGCTGGTCTCTGTCACAATTTGCCTGTGTGACCCTGGGCAGGTCATTTCACTTACGAGAAGATAAGGCAATAGTACAAGTACCAATCTGCATTGATAGAAGGAGTTTCCTCTCTGGAAATTGCCAATACTGATAAAATTCCATCTGTTGAAAAAAAAGAAAAAGGCCCTCTCTGACTGTAAAATTCTGTATTCCACGTTCTTAGTACCCTACCCATTCACACACTATGCCTTAAAGTCACTCCAGCTCTGACATTCAAGGATTCTATAACCATATCTGATGTCAATCTTTTGTAAAAAGAATTTACTATTTAATCTCCATCAGGTCCTTCTGTATATGTATATGTATACGTGTGCAAAGAGCAGGTGCTGTGTGCTGCCTCTGAGGGCAGTATCTGTGTGATTTTAGCACGTGTAAAAGTACAAAATGCATAAGTGTGTGTGGTGATAGAGACAGATGTGCTCGGGGTGATGGAAACCTTGGGGAGGAGAGGGTCTGTAGTCCTGGCATTGCCTCTGGTTAGTCATGGAGTGGAGAAAGCATTGACTGTGGTGTTAGAAGACCAGAGGGGTAGTCCTGGCCCCAGTAATTTGCTTTTTAACCTTCTCAGTTCCCTCAACTGCAAAATGGGGATAATAATTCATGCCCTTTTCCTGCCTTAAGGTTTTTATGAATAAAATGCTTCATAATTTTTAAACACATGGATTGTTATTCTTTTCATTATTTCCTGGGTAAGTCTGGCTGAATGAGTGGGCAACTGGTTCCCTGATGTGTAAAATGGGGCTGGCAAAATTTGCCTCTTCTGTGGGATGAAAGGAGATAATATCCATGAGACTCATGGGGCATCTCCTCCAGGCTAGAAGACATGGACATGTGATGCATCGAGGTTATCTGGTCCAGAAACAATCTGATCTAACAGTCAGAGACTGACAGGGTCCTAGTCCTTCAACTGCTAGCTACTGCCTTTCTGGATGATGATGGCCGTTTCTTGCCTTCTTTGGGTCTCAGTTTTTCTGTCTGTCAAATAAAGAGGTCCCTAAGGTCTCTTCTAGCTCAGATGTTACAAGAACTATCTATTAAGTATCTACTAAGAGACTAAGGAGTCAAAGACAAAATGGAAAAAAAAAAGATACACATATTCCTTGCCCTCAAGGAGTTTACATCATATGGGGGGGATATTCTGAGTCTGTGAGTGTAGGAAGCTCAGCTTCATCACCTTGCCCACCTCCACCACTACCATTCCTACAAGTTGATTCAGTCTCTCCAGTCCTCTGGCTTATATTCTATTAACTACAGTCTTTCTCTCTGTTTCAGGTCCTCTCATCAACGCATTGGACCTGAGCGCTGGCCACATCTGTAAAACTTTGGACTTCTCCCAGAGTGGAGCAGGCCCCAGTGGGTCATCAGGGACAGGGGGGAGTCCAAAGATCCAGGGGACCCCCCCGGCCCACAACGCCAGTTCCTCAGGGATGACTGCAGGGAGGGTCAACCCTTATAGCATAGTGTCCTCGGAAGAAGACGGCTTGCATCTAGCCACGATGCCAGGAGCCAATGGTTTTGGCAATGGTAAGATCCACACACGAAGGAAGTGTCGCAACCGCTTTGTCAAAAAGAATGGTCAGTGCAACATTGAGTTTGCCAACATGGATGACAAATCTCAGAGGTACCTGGCTGACATGTTCACAACCTGTGTTGACATCCGGTGGAGATACATGCTGTTGATCTTCTCTCTTGCCTTCCTGGTTTCCTGGTTGCTCTTCGGAGTGATTTTCTGGGTCATCGCTATTGTGCATGGGGACCTAGAGAGATCCTCAGACGATGGGACCTACAAGCCATGCGTTCAACAGGTGCACGGTTTCATGGCCGCGTTCTTGTTCTCCATTGAAACACAGACAACCATTGGCTATGGCTTCCGTTGTGTGACTGAGGAGTGCCCCATCGCTGTGTTCATGGTGGTGGTACAGTCCATCGTTGGCTGTATCATAGACTCCTTCATGATTGGGGCCATCATGGCCAAGATGGCCAGGCCCAAGAAACGGGCCCAGACCTTGCTCTTCAGCCATAATGCAGTGGTGGCCATGAGAGATGGGAAGCTTTGCCTTATGTGGCGGGTGGGGAACCTGAGGAAGAGTCACATCGTGGAGGCTCACGTCAGGGCTCAACTGATCAAGCCAAGGGTCACCGAGGAAGGGGAGTATATCCCCCTGGACCAGATTGACATTGATGTAGGTTTTGACAAAGGCCTGGACCGCATCTTTTTGGTGTCCCCTATTACCATCCTCCATGAGATTGATGAGGAGAGCCCACTATTTGGCATCAGCCGCCAGGACTTGGAAACTGATGACTTTGAGATCGTGGTGATCTTGGAAGGGATGGTGGAGGCCACAGCCATGACCACACAGGCCAGGAGTTCCTACCTGGCTAATGAGATCCTCTGGGGTCACCGGTTTGAGCCCGTCCTGTTTGAGGAGAAAAACCAATATAAGATCGACTATTCTCACTTTCACAAAACCTATGAGGTCCCATCCACCCCCCGTTGCAGTGCCAAGGACTTGGTAGAAAATAAATTTTTGCTTCCAAGCACCAACTCCTTTTGCTATGAGAATGAACTGGCTTTCATGAGTCGGGATGAAGACGAGGAGGAGGAGGATGATAGCCGGGGTCTGGATGACCTGAGCCCTGAAAACAGACATGAGTTTGATAGACTTCAGGCCACAATAGCCCTCGATCAGAGATCTTACAGAAGGGAGTCAGAAATCTGACCCCCTGCTGGTTCAATCTCTGCGTCCTCTCTCTTTTCCCCTACGATCCACCCAGGTTTATGCAGAACATTGTTAAGTGCCATAGGGATGGTTGAAGATTTTAGTAGTGTCTTAGTAGTTTCACATGTTTCATCGCAATAACCTTGGAAGGGTTGGCAGGGAGAGGGATAGGAAGTCACAAGCAGACCCCTGAGGGTTTACACTTCCAGCCCTAGCTGGCTGGAGGGTCTTTCCCCAAGATTCAGTCAGTGGGCTCAGAAGGGGAAAGGTAATGCTGCCCCCAGGGGCTGGACAGGGGCCTCATTCAGCACCCAGGGCTTTTCCCTTGGATGCCTGGTAAGACAGCAAATAGCTCCTTGAAGTCAAAGGTCACAAAGAATCTCAGTGTTGTGTAGCCTGGAACCTAATCAGGTTAGAACAGACTGAGAATTAACCTTATGCCTGGCCAGGAGACACAGTTGAGCTTGCCTGGGGATGGCAGCTGGGTAGGTGCAATGCTGCACACTGGTTTTTAACTTAGGGGGGAGACATCAGGTTTTTAATTTTTCAACTTAGTGCTGGTGAGACTGTTTACAAAAAAATACATATATATTAAATTAAAATATAATTCCAAAAAAGGACATTTTTTAATTAAAAAAAAAAACACAACAGAGCAGAACTACAGAACAGAACTTCCCTCCCCCCAGTGGAATGGAACAGCCAAAAGGAGGCCCCAGCATCTGTCTGAAGTGGGTCAGGGATAGACTGGAAGACTTCCTGGGGCAAGAACTGTCTCTTTTTCCTTGAGAAGGCTCCATCCATCCCAGGGGCACCAGTGGGCACCTGTTCCCACCTATGGTGGCAGCAACAGAAAGCACAATTATCTACACCTTAGCTCATGTTGCTCATAAGGAAATTTAGATTCCATTTGTAATAGAAAAGCAAAACCATATTAATAACAATAATAAAAACTAAAAAGTATGGTTTCGGGGGGGGGAGGGTTGGGTCAAGGGAAGGGACTGGTCTAAGATCTCTTTGTACCTTAGAGATACATTTCAGTATGAATCATACCCCAGTTAAACCCATCCCCCTTCACATGGTTTGAGGGCCACTGCTCATTGTTTGCCTGAGCCTTTGGAAATGGTAGAGATTTGCAATGTTGGGTTTTATTTTTATATTTATTTTCATTTTTTCTTGACTCAACCTCCCAAACTGTCTGAACCCCAAGAAATCATGTTACATTTTGAGTTGAGCAAAAAGTAGGTTATTGCTTACTCTATCTTGGTCTCCTGAGGCAGTATGATATAATGGGAGGAATCCTGGTCTGTAGACCTCGGACACTTTTCAGGTAAATCACTTAATCTCTTGAGCCATGGTTTCCTCAGGCAGTAGAATGAGGAGGCTACCTTGGATTATCTTCCCTGGTCTCACCTAACTCTAAAATCCTATGATCTTTCTTCAACAATTGGCAGTTTGGGGATTCACAAATTGCTACCTTGGATAATCATGCCATGTGCGGAGATGTGTCTGTCAAGTTTCCCAAATAGCAGAAGGAAAACCAGGAAGGAAACTGACAAAACACACTCTGACTCAAACCAGCTTCACTCTCCAGGCACTTTGAAGTGGGTTGTGTGCACAACGAGACAAAAAACTGTCCGGCCAAAGTTTCTTTTTTACCTAACCATGATTCACCCTTTTAAAATGTTCCATGATGTATCTCCTAAAAAAAAAAAAAAAAGATCTCATTCTTTCCCCTCTGCCACTCTATGTATCCCACCTTCTTGGCTGTGACTGGTATAAGAAATCAGCATCCAAGCCCCTCCCCCCCCCACATATACACACACTGCCCACCCTGCACTCGGGAGGAGGTTTGTGGAAGGGGCCAGTACAGGTGTCCAGTGTGATACTGGAGACCTGCCATCTCACCCTCTCTCTACCCCATAATGCTGGCTATTTTAGGGGAAAAAAAAGGGGGTGGAGCATGTATGCTGTTCTCTGCCCTTCCCCTGGATGACCTGGCAGAGACATTCCCAATATCATCCATTACTAACCAGAAAGGAACTGAATTTAGGAAGGGAGAAGTTGGGCATCCTGCTCATCCCTAACTAACTTGGGTCAGGTAGCATCATCCAGGGCCGGCCAAGAGGAGCAAGTAGCCTGGCTCAATAGGAAGAGGGATGGATTGGGAGGCAGAGCACCTGAATCCAAATCCCTATTCTGCCACTTATTGTCTGTGTGACCTTGGGCCAGCCATTTTACCTCCATGAGCCTCAGTTTCTTCATCTGTAAAATGAGGAAGTTGGACTAGCTGGCCATCCAGCTCTCGCATCGCCTCCCCTAAAATGTTCAGCTGTTCAACATTTATCCTTAAAGCTTCCTGCTAATTCTCTCTGTTCCCTGCCCTGTAGCAGCCCATCCTTCTAGTGCCTACTCATGTCCAGTCTGATCACTTTATTCAAACTTGATACATAACATCCCTTGAGAATGTTTGTATGTAATTTAAAAGAAGAGGCAATTCTTAGCCCTAAGGAATGTATTTCTAGTAGATTTTGAGGCACTGGGGACAGAGGTAGTTCGGGCAGGGGGTTATTCCCAGCTTCTATGTCAGTAGCCTATGTACAAGGCCATTTATTATTCTCTGACTGATGTCCAGAATGAGCCAGCTGGTTGGCCACAGGAACTCTGAGATAGACTTACAGTGTTTCAGGGCTGGTGACCAAGTGCCATCTGTCCCAGCTCTGGCCCAGGAGGCTTCAGAATCAAGACCCAGCAGAGCTTAACCTCACCATCCAGATTTCAGGAGTGGGAAAGGGTTTTCTTAGGTGACTGGGAGTCAGTGGGTAGACATTCCAAACCCTGCCACCTCAGAATGTTTGTTCTGGAGTTTGACTTCATTTTCAACTTCTTCTTTCCCCATGACTTGGAAAAGAAAGCACCTGGAGTGTCAGATCTTGAAGGAGTTTAAGCGGTTATATGGTCCATTCAACAGAAAAGACTAATCAAGACCAGAGAGGTCAAGAGGCTTGCAAATGGTCACACAGTACATTAGGGTCAGGAACAGGACTAGGACCTGGGACCTCTGACTCCTAATCCACAATTAATTCAGAGCGTCCGACTTTCCCCCCTTTCTTTTCTTTTTTTTGAACAGGAGGTGAGGGAACAAAGGGTCTGGGGGAAGGGTGAGGGGAAGGGTAGCGTTTGCCTTCCCTTGCCAATCATATAGGGACAACCCACGTCCTTTCTCTCCAAGGCTCAGCCCTTTTCTCTGATTCCACCTGCTTCTTGGCAGCCCATCTCAACCTCTTCTGCCCCTCAAGTTTCCCCATGACTGGCAACCACACACTGGACCCATCTTTGGCATTTCCAAGGCAGGCAATAGATGCCTGCTGGGTGTCACCCACTCCAGCTGTCTCAAGACCCAGCCACAAAGGTTGGACATGACTACCCACATCCTTTCTACAGTCTGGGATAGCTCAAGCAATAGTAAGGGGTGGGAGGGGACTTCTTGGGAGGGGGGGAGAGGGGGAGTAAAGAGGAAAAGAGTTCTTTTATTTATTTTTAAACTGCTTTTAGGTTCTTTTCAAGGTGCAAAAATGCTGCTGTAAGTGTTCGTAGAGGCTTGATGATTTCTTAATCTACAAAACGTGACTAAAGAGTAATAAGACTGATTTTTTGTTAAAGTAATAAATACACCAGAACTTATCCATCCAAATTTGATTCAATCCAACTGAATAGATATTTATTAAAGCCTACTTGGTGTTGGGGCAGCTAGGTGGAACAGTGGTTAGAATTCCAGGCCTAGAGTCAGGAAGACTCATCTTCCTGAGTTCAAATCTGACCTCAGACACTTACTAGCTGTGTGACCCTGGGCAAGTCACTTCATCCTGTTTGCCTCAGTTTCCTCATCTGTAAAATGAGCTGGAGAAGGAAATGGCAAACCACTCCAGTATCTTTGCCAAGAAAACCCCAAATGGGGTCACGAAGAGTCAGACACGACTGAACAACAACAAACTTAGCATTGAGCACTGTGCTAGGCACTTATGGGGGAAGACTAAGCCTGACTAAGTCCTTGGGCTATCCCCTTCAAAGCAGTCAGTCCCCTGGGAGGCCACCCACTGCCATTTCTCTAGCCATTGTTGGTGCTCCCCTTTGGGATTTGCCATCAGAGCCAATTTATAAGCCAAGAAGAACCTAGTCATAGAATCATACATTTAGACCTGGAAGGGATCTTTGTGCTTATCTAGGCCAACCCTCTCATTTAACAGTTGAGGAAACTGAGGCCCAAAGAGTTGAAGTGGTTTGCCCAAGGTCACATAAGTAGTGTGCCAGAGTCAGGATTTGAACCCAGGGCCTCTGAATCTAAATCCAGTGCTCTTCCCACTGTACCACAGTGCCTCTCATGACTTTGTAGTCATCATGTATGGTGCGATTGGGGTGGTATGTATGTGCGTGTTTTTAATCCCAAATAAGATTTCCCAGCCTGATCCCCAACCTTAATCATAAGTCTTGGTACAGGGGGGACATTAGTTTCAAAAAAAAGTCAGAGGGGAGGGAAAGGGAGGAGGATAGAGGAAAATTTGCCTCCCATGAGGAAATGCCAAAGACTGTAGAGTAAACCATAAAAGCAGTTTCCAAAGTGGGGCACCCTCTGAGAGCTCTCCTTGTATTAAGGATCATTTGGTTCAATTCAGTTCAGTGGCTTTGAAGAAGATTCACTCGGATGGATCAGTTCTGGTCTGTTTCTTCAGCCATCAGCCTCCTTACCTCATCATCACCAGTCCTATCTCATAGTGAATATTTGTCTAAAGAGATAAAAAAAAAAAAGAGATACTTTTAAGTAAGTTATTGCTTTTTAAAGTTTTGATTGTATAGTCTGAACTGAGAGAAATAGAATTCTATCTATATATATGTACATATACATATATGTGTATGTATGTATGTATTTTTAACTTCTGGTGTGGATGCAAATTTGTCTTTGGGAAAGGTAGGCCAGCCTGATACCTGTCTTCCAACCTTGATTCCCATCCACTCCTCTTTCCCAAAATGGAGCATACCAAATTGGGAAGCAATGGTCCTATATAATGTGTAGTTCTAGAAATCATAGGACATGATGTCATATGATGTATAAATCGGGTAATGAATATTGGGGGTAGGAGGGGGCTACCTGTGAGCACTGTAAGTGACTAGTCTCTCTACAATTTCCTTTTGTGTGAGAGTTTCTGAGTAGGGGAGAGAGAGAACCAACAGGGTCATCATCCAAATTAAAGGGTTGGCAGGAGGGAATGTTCTGGGTTATTTCTCATTAGGCTAGAGTGGACAAACAATGATCAAGCCAAGGAAAGGAGCCTGATCTTTGAGAGGCATAGCCTAGATGTAGGGCCAAAGGCTGGCCATGGGCAAAACAGGATGGCCCACCTCTGCTTGACACTTCTTTGAACACCGAGGCTCTGGTGAATTCAGACATGGAGTCCCCATTTCTACGACAGTGGCCTCTAGTCACATCCTTTTTGAGAGAGGATCAGAGTTTCTGGGGAAGAGGATGGAAGGAGTTCTGGGATCCATAGAATTTGGAAACTAGAAGGAGTGATCTAGTCCAGCCCCTCATTTTTTTCTTTTTCCCCCCCTCATTTTGCAGAAAAAGAAACAGGCTCAGAGAAGGGAAATTATTTGTTCAAGGTCCGTTAGGGGCAAAGCTGGAAATAGCATGCTATCTCTTATTTCCCAGTGCATTCCTATACCTTATTCCTAACTATTCCATATCAGTTAGACCTAGAAAGACAACACCACTATTTTTGAAAAACCTAGTACAGAACTGAGCTACCTAGAAATACTTGGGCATTTGCCAACAGCAAGATTATCCTTTTTCTCAGGAGGGAGGAGGGAAGAGCAATGATCAAACTCAACGCCTGTGATGCCCTTATCCCTAGTAAACCTAATCAGCCCAGCAATTTAGCATTGCAGGCATTCCCTTGCCTTCTGGGGTCTTGGGACTTGAGAATCAGGAAACCCGAGTTCTGGTTCCAGATTGGTCACTAACTAGTAAATCACTTCCCCTCTTAGAGACTCAATTTCCTCTTCTGTCAAATGAGAGGTTGTGCTAGATTGTCCCTAAACTCCCTTCTAGCCCATATGGCCTATATTCTACAATCCTAATTCAGTAATTCAACACCCATTTACTAAGCACCTTCTGTGTGCTCTATAATAGATGTGTGTGGGAGGGGGGGTAGACACAAAGACACAAGAATGGGTAACTACCTTTTACATTCTCCATAAGAAAGTGGAAGTTCTTCAGGTTTCAATAATGGTAACTTTTCCATGGTGCCCTCATCTCCTGGCTTCCTCCCACAAAGAAAAGAGATAAGATTCAGGCAAGTATTTCCTCTCCACCACTCCATCTGTTTACAGAAGGGATGGTGGTGTGGTCACCATGCCACTTAAAACCCCCTCCCAAGAAGTGACTGCATCTATTTTTGGCACTAGTTGGTAATGAACTAGAAAGGACCGTTAATCTACAACTTCTTCCCAACTTAATCCTCTAATTACATCCATTGAGCATGGATTACAATCTCACCTGCCCATAATAGACTACATCCCACCAATTAACATCAGCACTTCCAATGGAACTGCCACTTTGCTGTCTCCTATCGAGGCAGCCCACCCATGCCAGGACTTTCCCATGTTCAATTGCTCCAGTGAACCCCTCAGCTGCCTATGGAAATCTTCTAATTATCTGGCTAGATGCTGTCTGCATCTTTATAATAAAACAACCATATATCTGCTTGGGGGCCAGACCCTGGTCCCTGTGGATATCATAGGCTATGAAAACAAATAGTTATTAATGAAGGTGCCACCACGCACCTTCCTTCTAGCACCATGCTCTACCCTCTAGATGGCAAGAAGTTTCCCTGTCCACCCAGTTGGCTCCTGAGTATCCAGCTGTCTCTCCTAATAGTCTGTTCAAAGGGAATCCAATTTGGAGCAAGAGCACAAGGGACCTGGGAGCAAAAACTGTGATGGTGGCTCCTGTCCTCTTTCCTTCTCCAATTTATCTAACGGACTTAGATGATAGGGCGGGGACAATCACTAACCTTTAACCTTTGCCTATTCCCATGTGTCCTGGTGCCTGCTTGACCTATAAACCTTTTTTTGGTGGAAGATTAATTCAGAACTGCCTTTTTTTGTACCTCTAATCAGGCAGAACAAATGCATTTATTTTTAAACTCTTCTACCTTTTTTTGTTCCTTTTTTTGCTTGCACTGAAAACCAAAATAGTTTCCCCTCTTTATTGCATTTAAAAAGGAGAGGTGATCAGAGCAGCAAAATACATATAAATGTGTAATACACACACACACACACACACACACACACACACGACACCATCCTATGTGTATATATGTGTGTATGCATATGTTCATCACGAGGTGACACAAAGCAGAAGAGGAATGCAGTCTCCTTGCCTGGTTCCTTAGCATCGCAGCCCTTGAAACGTGGAGCTCTGGGACAGGTGAAGGACAGAGCATTTAGCCCTGAACTATACAAAAATCCCCAAATCTGGGCTTGCTTTGCTAAAGGAGAGAGTGAGTCCAGTGTCTCACCTCAAAGAAAGAACATTCAATTATGAGCTCTGAGTGTGTGCTCATGTATGAGTGCGTGTATGTGTTCATGTGTTTGCTGATCAACAGGATGGAGTGGTCGTGCCCCTTCCCCCTGCAGACCCTGCTGCATTTGCCTGGAACTTCACTTGTCCTCTGTCTCTCAAGCTTTACTAGTCTGTGCATCCCCCTTCTCCAAGGTCCCCTGAGGAGGTGATGTTGGGGCATATGAGTCCTGGGCTCAGAGGGAAGCTGTTCCCTGGGGGATTGGGGAGGGTGGTCAGAGAAATTAGCAAGGGGGCATTTTCCAACTAGAGTGTGTTTTATTGCACATATATTTCAGATATGTGTGATGCTATATGATATAAAATCTATTTTAAATGATAAAATCGGAGAATTTTCATGTTATTTTAAATACATAGCAATTATTTAAAACCTAGAAAATAAGACTAGATGACATTAAATGCATTTTGAGCTCTTGAAAATCTTCTGTGTCGGCGTATATGTTTTCACTATTCCCCTCCACCTGCCCAATATGGCGCCAGCTGTTTTAAAACTATACTTCCTCTGCTGCCCAACACTTCAGATTGTTGATTTAACAAATAATCCCCTTGCTGAAATTTCCCAGGAGCAAATTTCTGCCCAGGAGAAAAGATTCCCTTTGCATGGGGTCCTCTCTCTTTAATCAAACAATACAGAAATATTCATTAAGTATCTACCATGTGCCAGGCACTGTGCTAAGCACTGGGGATGCAGGAAGAGGCAAAAAGAACTGAGTCTAACGGGGGAGACAAGATGCAAGCAAATATATACAAAGCATGCTATACACAGGATAAATGGGAAGTAGCTAATGGGGCAGGAACTAGAATTAAGAGAGGCTGCAAAGGCTTCCTGTAAGAGGTGAGATTTTAGATGGGACTCAGAGGAAGCCTGGGAAGCTAGCAGTAGGAGTTGAGGAGGATAATCATTCCAGGCATGGGAGACAAAGAAAATCCCTGGAACCAAGAGATGGGGTGTCTTATTTGTGGGACAGTCAGGAGGCCAATGGTACGGATCATAGAGTGACAGGGAGTGAGATGTAAAAGTGGGGGGTGGGGACGCTAGATGGGGAAGGGTTTGAATATCAAACAGAGGATTTTGTGTATATATATATATATATATATATATATATATATATGCACAAGGTAATGAGGGTCTAAACAATAGTAGTGGTAGCTCCCAAATAAAGAAGGGGGTGTATTTGAGAGATGTTGCAAAGGTAAAATTGATGGGCCTTGGCAACAGTTTGGATATGGGGGATGTGAGATAGTTTGCTAACTTCTAGGTTGGAAGCCCGATGGACTGGGAGGTTGGTGTTGCCCTCTACTATAAGAGGGGGGCAGGATTTAGGGGGAAAGAGAATGAATTCTGTTTTGGACGTATTGAGTTTAAGATATCTATTGGACCTCTAGTTAAAGATGTCTGAAAGGCAACTGGAGATACAAAACTGGAAATTTGGGGTTAGGATGGGTAGATTTGAGCATCAGCAGCAGAAAGATTATAATTAAGTCCATAAGAGCCGATGAGATCACCAAGTGAAGTTGTAAAGAGGGGGAAGAGAAGAGGGCCCAGGACAGAACCCTAAGGGACACTAAGATTATAGGGCATGATCTGGATAAGGATCCAGCAAATGAGACAGAGAAGGAGTAGTTCAGAGAGGTAGGAGGAGAACCAGGAGAGAGTAGTATCAAGGAGGAGAGGGTGATCAAAAGTGTCAAAGGCGGCAGTGAAGTCAAGGAGAATGAGGACTGAGAAAAGGCTATTATTGAATTAGGCAACCAAGGTCATTGGTGGAAAGAACAGTTTCACTGGAATGATAAGATTGGAAGCCAGGTTGGAAAGGGTTAAGAAGAAAGTGAGAAGAGTGAAAGTAGAGGTACTTATCACGGATGAGTCTGGCTATAAAGGGCAGAAAAGAGATAGGAGGATAGGGGGGATAGACAAAGCAAGTAAGGGCTTTTAAGGACGGTGGAGATATAGGCATGTTTGTAGACAGTTGAGAAGGAGCCAGTAGACATGGAAAGATTAAAAATAAGTAATAGATTGGAGATGAGAGAGGAGGGCCATCTGTTGGAGAAGAGGAGATGGAATGGGATCACTGGAGCAGGTAGAGTGGTGAGCCTTGGTAAGGAGTAAGTCTACCTCATCATGTGAGATAGAAGTCAAAGAGGAGAGTGATAAAAGATGAGGAAGAGGGGAGAAGAGGGAGCGCACAGCCTATGGCCTTAATTTTTTCCATAAAATTAGACAAACGTCTCAGCTGAGAGGATGGGAGGAAGGGGGACCATGAGAAATTTGAGGAGGGATGAAAAAGTTTGGAAGAGCTGCTATGGAGAGTGGGATAGTAAGTTAATAAAGCAGGTATAGAAGGATTGCCTAGCAGTGGTGAGGCCCCCGTTGAGATTGTATAACATATTTTTGTAGTGGCCCCACTCAGAATAGTTGCATTATTTTCTCTATCGTCATTCAGCAGCACATGCACAGGAACAAAGGCAGCAAGTGGTGGGAGTCATCCAAGACTGAAGCTTAAGTCGCATATAACTTAGAAATGATAAGGGGGCTACGAATTCAAGACAGAAGGATAGTATAGAGTTGCATTGGCTCATGAAGCAGTCAAGATGGGAAGAAGAGGAGAGAGGAATTAGTGCAGGGAAGATGACCTGGGAGAGAATTGAGGGGCAAGTGGATTAGAAATTACAATATGAATGAAGAGTAAAGTTTTGTGAGGAAAGGCCGAGGAAGAGGTAGACAGCAACTAGATTATGGTCAAATAAGGGGATTTTGGAATTCTTGAATGTGGAGATGGGATATTATAGGTGATGGTAAGAACAAAAGTATAGACATCTTTGTGTGTAGTTAAGGCGGGATGGAGGAGAAACTCATAGGACATGAATAGTTA
>CM053590.1:188630310-188686965 GCA_028646515.1 Pseudochirops corinnae | reverse complement strand
ATATATATATATATATATATATATATATATATATATATATATATATATATATATTCACCCTCATATACTCTAACTACTTATGTCCTATGAGCTCATGTCCTGTAAGTCCCCTAGTATGTGGACAGGAGTTAGAAAACAGAGAAAAATTGTGAATCATGTACTCATTAAGGGAGGAAGGGGAGTGACCTGGAAGACTGGAGACAATAGTTACTGTAGACAACAGTTCATTGGGTAGTGGATATGAATAGCATGAACCTCAGAGGAGAAAAGGTTACTGAGTGATGGAGGTAGAGGGAGAACCTAGAAGTGGCAATGGGGCAAAGAGTATTCCAACTCCCTGCCTCAACCAGTGAGCCAAGAGGGAGTCCAAAGGGGTGGGAGAGCCTGCCAAGGCCAGAAAGTTGAAGCTTCAAGGGTCAAAGGCCCAGCTGCTGCTCATGGAAATAGTCTCAATTTGAATACCCTTTGGCCTTCTTGGCAGAAGCTGAAGGAGTCAGATATATGTTGGTTCTATCTTGCTTGTCTCCCCATTTGTCCTTCCTTACTCCCACCCTCCACATTTAGACATACCTAAATAAGGACCTTGCACATAGTAGAGACTCAAAAAATTATTGATTTGATTTGAAGTGAAAAAGCCATTCATTCAACCACCAAGTACTAAGCAACTTACAATGTACCAAGTGCTAGGGGCTGGGAGATACAAAGATAAATAAGCCATAGATTTAGATCTGGAAGGGACCTCATAGCTCTTCTAGTTCAACACCCCATTTTATAGAGAAAGAAATCAAGTTCCAGAGAGTGAATGAAAACTTATTCATTAAGATTTACCATGTGCCAAGCATTGAGTTTAGTGCTGGGGAGACGCACAAAAAAAGACAGTCCCTGCCCCCTAAAGAGCTTACATCCTAATGGAGAGATGCCACACAAAGGAGAGCAATACTTGTGACCAACATCATATAGCTAGTTAGTGGACACAAACCCACATCCTCTGATTCCCAATCTGCAGCTTCTTCCAAAGTCCAACAGTAAAATGAATAGAATTCACACCCAGTTTCCTGATTCCCAGTCCAGTGCTCTTTGCCCTACACCATGTAGCCTCTTCCTAATAAGTCATGCCAAAGTCATATTAGCTTGGGTTGATTTATCCCTGGGACCTCGGATTACTAGTAATGACCAACAAATAAATAACTGCTTATGTTTCCGTAACATGTTCAGGTTTACAAAATGTTTCCCTCACAACTGCGGAGGTAGATAATGCAAGTATGCTCATCCCCATTTTACAGATGAAGAAAATGAGGCCCAGAAACATGGTCCCTACCCTTGAGGAGTTTACACATACCTTATCAAAGTTAAACTGTTAAGAGTTCTTCCTGCCTTACCATAATTGCTTAGGGATGGCAGAGTGGTGAGGAGGGGAGGCTCTATAGGGTTGAGGGATTTTAGGCTGGATGGGAGTGTCTTGAAGACTTTTTTCTTGGTGTCTTAAAGAATTAGCTTAAGCTAAAGGGGAAAAATGTGCTCCTTCAAAAAGGAAAGAGGCATATGAGAGCAAGGTATTCTGTTCCCTTCTCTTAGGAAAGTCAGCATGGCACAGAGGAAGAAAATCAAAGGCCCCAGAATAAGAGGACTCAAATTCAAATCCTGTCTTAAATCATAACTAGTGATGTGACTTTGAGCAATTAATCTTATAGACTTTAATTTCCTCATCCATAAAATAGGAGGGCTGGACTAGATGGTCTCTTCTGACTCTAGTTCTAGAATCCTAGACTAAGACTAGGGAAGTACAGAGGACCACAGGCCTGTGGGACTCTGACCCTGATGGTTGAACAAGCCTTCTCAGGTGTTTGGCCTGCTGATGGGCCTGGATTGGTTCCCCATCCCTCAGGAAAGAGCTCAAACACACAGGTGTGAGGATTAGGTCCTCAAGATAAGCATGGCATTTATGCCCAAGAGAAAGTGCACAATGTTCTCAGGGGAAAACAATTAGGAAGGAGATTTTTGGCTCTATAAAGCTTGTGCCTAGAAGAATAAACATTGGCTCTCTACTTGTACTATTCTATCAATATGCAGCCTTCAGGGATCCTTATGTACGTATTGTGGCCACTGTTTCTATTAGAGGTTTTCACCACTGCCATAGAACATAGGCTATTTGAGCTAGAAGGACCCTTAGAACACAACATAATATATTGGGGTAGATGGAATCATAGAACTTAGCATATCAGAGCTAGAAGGGAACTTGGGTTATAGAACATAGAATTTCACAGTTGGAAGAGACCTGAGAATACAGAACACAAAATGTTGCAGCTGGAAGAAACCTTAAAGGACAACAGCAGAACTGGAAGGGTCCTCACAATATAGAACTATCCACTCCCCTTCTTTGCCTTTGGAGAATACAGAACACAGAATGTTGTAGCTGGAAGAAACCTTAGCATAGAACATCAGAACTGGAAGGGACCATGGAATACAGAACATGGAATGTCACAGGGGGGAGTGACCTTGGAACATAGAACACGTGATGTCAACGCCAGAAAGAAGGACCTTGGAGAGCATCTATCCCAGGGCTTCTTAACCTTTTTTTTTAGTCATGGAGCCTTTTCACAGTCTAGTAAAATTTATGTAGCTTTTCTTAGAATAATCTTTTAAATGCATAAAACAAAATACCTAGGATCACAAGGGAAACTGATTATATTGAAATGTAGTTATCAAAACATTTGAAAAATTCACAGAATCACTGAAATCTATCCATGAAACCTCAAGGTTAGTGACCCCTAATCTAGTCCAGCTCCTTTAAGGTTAACCAAATTCTGTGTATGTGCACACCACACACACATACAAGTATATTTACACACATACATATATACAAATATATAGATATCTATATATCACTATATACCCATGTAACTAAATAGACAAATCTTTATACGCACACACAAATATAGAAAGGTAGATATCTATATCTAACTATATGCCAATGTCTCTATATAGATAATTCTCTCTCTATACACACACATATACAGATATAGATAGGTAGATAAATAGATAGATAGATAGATAGATAGATAGATAGATAGATAGATAGATAGATAGATGATATATCCAACAAGATATCAATGTATTGCTATATATAATTCTCTACACACACACACACACACACACACACACACACACAAACACACCCCTCACTGACTTTTTTTGGTCTCCTCCCTGAGATGGTGTTGACTTTGTGTCAGAAGAAGAAACTCTGAGACCCTAGGGCACTGGGACTCTTGGTTATGGTGCTTTCCTTCATCACCTGCACCTAAACAAGAGCATTTGGGTGGAAAATCATTTTGGTTCCAAGGCTAATTCTGACCCCCTACACATGCGATAGTTTTTCATCTTCTTGGCAGCTGAGAACAGCTCCCCAAATTAAATCAAATCAGCTGACATTCACAAAGTGCCTACAACACTCAAGCTGGCGTGTTAGATGTTGTGGGGAGAGCCAAAGATGAAGACAGTAGAGAAGCAACTTGTTGAAGTAGATAGAGAAAAGCTAGTCTCAAGAGTCTGGAATTTTTGGGTTCGAGGTCTGACTGGCACAAAGTACCTGTGTGATGCTGGGTGAGTCACAGCCTCTCAGTGCCTGCAGATAACTCTCTAAGGCTATTAGTAATGCAGAATAGTTGCCAATCTCCATTAGTAGAGGCTGGTATCTCACCCTGATGAAATGACAGTTTTAGACCAAAGAAGGAGGAAGAAGAGGGGAAGAAAAGGCAGTCCCTGCCCTGTCCATTTTCTGCTTTACTGTCTGCAAAAAGCCCTCTCTCACAACAACCCTGGGAGTTGCACTATTAACCCCATTTTGCAAATGAGGGACCTGAGGCTTATGAAGGTTGTTCCTTGCCTAGGGTCACCGAACTAATGCATCAGAACTCAGTTTCAAACCCAGGGCACTCCTGTCTAGGTCCAAGATTTCTTTAGACCATACCTCGCTGCCTTTTAGAGCTTAGCTTCTAGTTAGGGAAAGTAGGCTCAAGCTCTTTCCTACCCCCCTGCATTTACTTACACCGGTCCTTAGGTCTCAGGTACCCATTCCCCTTCACTGATTGTTGAAATCCTACCCTTCTTTCAAAGCCCAACTCCAAAGCTGATTTTTTTTTTCATGTTCCCCCAGAAAGAAGTAACTTCTTCTATATCAGACCTTGTATAGCACTATGTTTGTGCCTGCTCTGGGTGGGTGGGAATTGTGTCTTATTCATCACCAACAAAGACTAGCTAGCATAAAGCCTTGCAAACAGCCTCCTAGTTATGGAACTAGCCTAGTAGCACTTTAGGCTGATAGGTGGTGCAGTGGATAGAGCACTTGGCTTAGAATCAAGAACACTCATCTTCATGAGTTCAAGTCTGGCCTCAGATACTCATTAGTTGTGTGACCCAAGGCAAATCACTTCACCTTTTTCGCCTCAGTTTCCTCATCTGAAAAATGAGCTGGAGAAGGAAATGGCGCAAACCATTCCAGTATCTTTGCCAAGAAAACCCCAAATGGACTCATGAAGAGTTGGAATGACAACAAAGAAGGCAGCACTTTAAAATTTGATGAATTGAATTTAAAAGGTAAAAATAACACCCAAAAATGAATAATAACATGATTTAGAGAAAGAGGGAGAAGAGTAGAGGTAGGGGACAGGGCTTTGTAGCATTTTACATACTTTACATACATTATCTCATTTGAGTTTCACAACAATCCTTTATTTAGGATAGGTAGATACTACTGGTATTATCCCCATTTTGCAGATGAGGAAACTAAAGCTAGAACAAGGTTAAATAACCTACCCATTCATGGTCATAAGCCTAGGAAGTGTCAGGGCACAGATTTGAATTCTTGACTTCCAGTCTAGTACTCTTAAGATAATTGCCAAATAAATAAGTGCTCTCGGGATTCCAATAAGGAATAGCTCACTGTGGCCTGTGGGGATCAGGAAGAAGTGGAAATAGACCTGAGCCTTCATAAATGAGCAGGATTTGGATGGGCAGAAAGAAGGTAGAAAGAGCTACCCAGACATATGGATAAAAGCACCAAAGCAAGAGAAACACAAGATGTGTTTGGAGAACAGCAGAGTCCAGATTGGTTGACTCTAAATTCTCATGTACTGGGATTGAAATGTCCATAGTGTGAGCAGATATGGGCAAAACAAGTGGATGTATGAATGCAGGAAAAAGCCTTTATGAAGCACCTACTTAGTGCCAAGCACTGGGTTAAGACTGGGGTTACAAACACAAGCAAGCATATGAAGGAAGACAATGGGTGAGCTATTGTTATTCTACTCAGGAGCTTGAGTTGAAAAGAGGGGCTGTGGGTGGCGATGGGCATAGTCATGGTTTGGAACTGCCAGGGAAGCATCAGACTGGGCTCACCTATCACAGCTCAGGGTCCTAGGGGCAGGAGTCTGAGTTCCAGTGGAAGAAAGAAGAAGGCCAGGCTAGCAGCATGGTTTGGAGCTGTCTGGGAGCTGTGCCAGCAATGTCTCCATCACAACACTCAGAATCAAGGTGTTAGCCTTGTTATAACCAAAATAAAGATGTTCACTTAGACAGAACCATCCAAGCACGCTCTTTATATTGATGGTACACCTGGCAGCATTATCTTCTATATCATCTCCTACTTGATTGATGATGGGGGTGATAATGTTCTACTCGCAAACTCAGAGACTTTTATGAAGCCCTTTCTGCCCCCAATATCTGCTCTAGCTGGTAATCATTCCCTATGGGTGATGTGAGGTCACATATAGATTTCTGCAGAGTATTAGGTATTAACCTGAAAGTTTGGTTAAAGGAGACAAAGAGGCTAGGTAATGTATTTTTTTTATATAATTTATTCCCTTAAAGCTAGCAGATACATGATCACAGAGCCAAAAGGAAACTTCCAACTCCTGAACAAAAGAATAAGAAGGCTTAAATACATTTTAGAATAATCCCAACTCAGGGTCTCTATGTCACTCAAATTTATGATACAAGAAAGGAATTTTCTTAGGTAGTAAATACAATAAGATAAGAGAATTGACAAGGTGTCAATTGAAATTACAACCTGGAACATCTGTTTTCTTTACCATTAGCATGCCATAACATAGTATATGTGCATAAAATATTAAGATAAGAAAAAGTTCCATTATTCAAGATAGTGTCTCTGGTGAAGGGTCTCATCCTTAATGGTTATAGACAGAAGAAAGAATGCTCTTAAGTCAGCCCCATCTGGGGTTGTTGACATGGGAAGGGGCATTCTCTGAGTAAACTTAGAGAACAAAATGGAAATATCTGTTAGGCCTAGGGACTTCTCTTTCTGGTTGATTAGTTCAGGCTGTGACCTTTACTGGGATTTAGATATTAAATGATTGTCATTGGCCAGGAGACAAACCAGATTGGTAAGGCTTAGCTAAAGCTTCAACTGGGCTTTGGTTAGCCCCTTGGGAAAGAGAGAGCTCCCATGGGGAGCCAGCACAGAGCTCATTCAAATACTGGGTACCAGTTTCCTAAGAGAAAATTGCAAGTTCTTCTCTTCCAAAATTTCCAGTTGAGGGAGATGAGACTTTCCCCCATCTGAATGGACTTTGTTCAAAAATTCAGATGCTTGCTCAGTGTGGAAAGAGAAAAATAGGATGGAAAGGATGATTTCATGCAAACTGGTGTGGCCCATTCCAGGGACTACTTCTCTCTATTATTGCTTACAAAAGCTTCCTGGGCTTGGATGAGTGAACAGGAAGAAAATGTTCCCACCTGTCCTTAAAGAGGTTGTTCAACATGAGCTTATGAAGGACTTATTCTAGCCCCAGCCCTGTCATTATTTAGCTGAGTGACATCAAGTAATTCATCCATCTTTTCCGGGCATCAGTTTCCTCATCTGTCAAATGGCAGGATTATATTCAAGGAACAGATTTGGAGTCCAAGGACATGGATTCAAACCTTGGCTCTGCTGCACATTAGCTGAGTACCATACAATGTCATTAAGCCAATTTAGACCTTAGTTTCCTCATCTGTAGAATAAGCTAGAGAAGGAAATGGCAAACCACTCTAGTGTCTTTGCCAAGAAAACTCGAAATGGGGTCACGGAGAGTCAGACCCAACTGAACAACAATGTTTATGTTTTATTGTATTTTCATTTATTTTGTTAAATATTTCTCAATGACATTTTAATTTAGTTCAGGCACATTCAGGAGTGTTGTAGACCACCCGTGTCTTTGACACTTCTGGGCTAGGTGACCTTCAAAGTCCCTTTCCAATTCTAAATCTATAATCCCTAAAGTCCTTTCCAGTTCCAACCTCCTAGGATTCTAAGTCTAGAGCTTATGAACAACTTTATCTTCCTTTCACATTTAACTTGGCCTTATGAAGAACTGTCCATCTCAAAGATGCTGCTCTGGGATTCATCCTTTGAGCTCAAGTTTCCATGGTGGTATGGGGAATGGTAACACCATCCTCAACATGCATGGCAGTAATCTCAGCAAGAATAGTTCAGAATGGAAACTCAAGCTTTATTCCTAGTCCCAAGGAAGCTGGCCTGGCTAAATCCATGCCTTGCCCTTCAGTAGTCACACCACTCAAGCCCCATCTGCACCTGTTCTTCCCCCTGATTTTCAGGGCTGATTGGGAAGGGCAATGGAATGACTGGGGTGGAGTCATTGGAGAGCCACTGGAACAGAGAATTAGATACGGTCCCAGCCCAGTGTGAGCAACCAGAGACCAGATGTAGCTATTCAGAAACCAGAATCAGCCATACTCCCTAAACCCTGTGACCAACCACATGACCTCAGAGAAACATCGAGTTTCCTCCCAGTAGTAACGATATTCTTACTAATACTGTGGCCTCAGTCAGTAAATGATAAGGCAATTAGCACTGGAACCACAGAGTAAGTGACTAAGAATATACTCCCAGGGAACCCACTCAGAGGCGAAGAATATTACAAGGAAGGGAAGTTGGGGAATTAAAGATTTAATTGGGCTGTTTATAAAATTCTAGTTTAATTGATCACCAGATGTGGAGATGAACGGAAGTTTAGAGGTCACTTGCCCCAATCTCATTTTACAAATGAGGAAACTGAGATTTGAAGAGGGGAAGGGAATTTCCCAGGTCACAAAGGTAAACAGGATGTGTCAGCATCTCAAGAATTTTTCCTTCCTTTTAATAGTAACAATAAATACAGAGCCAGAAGACCTGATATATACCATCAGAGTGATGCTGGACAAGTACTTACCCTTTCAATACCCCCAGGAAACTTGTAAAAACTGAATCACAGAGCAGGTGCCATTAGTAGAGAAATATTCCTCTTTGTGCCAAAGTCCGAGTATTGATAAACAATATTTAAAATCATAAAATGGAAGCAAGTCATATATCACAGGTTCCTAAACTGACGAAACCTTAAATCTAATGTAAAATCCAAAACTAATAACTAGATATGGGCTCAGTAGGGTCACATGATAACCCAATTTGCTTCATTGATTTTGATAAAAGCCCTTGTGACTCAGGCAGGAATAGTTTCTCTTCATGATCAGCTGTATACATAGGCTTTCTTCCTTCTTTGTTCCCTTCTTTTAAATATTTTTTTCATTTTAAAAACATTTTTATTTAAAGTTTTGAGTTCCAAATTCTTATTCTTCCTTCCCTTCCTTCCCTCCACTCTCCCTGAGATGGTAAGTAATCAGATATAGGCTGTACATGTGCAATCACATAAAAATGTCCATATTAGACTTTTTGTACAAGAAGATTCAAACAAAATTAAAAAATGAAAGAAAGGAATAAAAAAAATAGCATTCTTTAGTCTGTATTTAAACAATATTAGTTCTTTCTCTGGAGGTGGATAGTATGCTTCATCATTAGTCTTTGGGGATTGTCTTGGATTCTTGTATTGCTGAGAATAGCTAAGTCATTCACAGTTCTTCATCCCACAATATTGCTGCTACTGTGTACAATGGACTCCTGGTTCTGTTCATTTCACTGTGCATCAATTCACATAAGTCTTTCCAGGTTTTTCTGAAATTGTCCTTCTTGTCATGGTTTTTTTTTGTCTTTTTGGGGGGGGGAAGGCAGGGCAATTGGGCTTAAGTGACTTGCCCAAGGTCACACAACTAGTAAGTATTGACAGGTCAAATTTGAACTCAGGTCCTCCTGATCCCAGGGCCAGTGCTCTATTCATTGTGCCACCTAGCTGCCCCTTGCTTGTCATTTCTTATAGCACAATAATATTCCATTATAATTATATAGCACAACTTGTTTAGGCATTCCCCAATTGATGGACAACCCTTTGATTTCCAAAAGAGCTGTTATCACTATTTTTGTACAGATAGGTTCTTTTCCCTTTTTTGAATGTCTTTGGGATATAGACCTAGCAGTGGTATTGCTGGGTCAAAGGTTATGCACAGTTTTATAGCTATTTGGGTATAGTTTCAAATTGCTCTCCAGAATGGCTAGATCAGTTCAAAACTCTACCAACAGTGCATTAGTGTCCCAGTTTTCCCACATCCCCTTCAACACCCAAAATTTTCCTTTTTTGTCATATTAGCCAATCTGCTAGGTATGAGATGGTACCTCATAGTTGTTTTAACTTGCATTTCTCTAATCAGTAATGATTTAGAGCATTTTTTCATATAACTATAGATAGCTTTGATTTCTTTGAAAACTGTTCATATCCTTTGACCATTTATCAATTGGAGAATGACTTGTATTCTTATAAATTTGACTCAGTTCTCTATATATTTGAGAAATGAGGTCTTTATCAGAGATACTTGTTGCAATTTTTTTCTAGTTTTCGGCTTTTCTTATAATTTCAGTTGCATTGCAGTGAATAGAGCACTGGCCCTGGAGTCAGGAGGACCTGAGTTCAAATCCAGCCTCAGACACTTGACACTTATTAGCTATGTGACCTTGGACAAGTTATTTAACCCCAATTGCCCTGCTTTTCTCCCTCCAAAAAAAATAATAATAATTTCAGTTGCATTGGTTTTGTTTGTACAAAGACTTTTTAATTTTATATAATCAAAATTATCTATTTTATATTTTGTAATTCTCTCTACATATTCTTTGGTCCTAAATTCTTCCCTTATCCATAAATCTGACAGATAAACTATTCCATGCTCTTAATTTGCTTATGGTATCACCCCTTATGTGTAAATCACACACCCATTTTGACCTTATCTTGGTATATGGTGTGAGATGTTGGTCTATACCTAGTTTCTGCCATGCTGTTTTTCAGTTGTCTCAGTAGTTTTTGTCAAATAATGAGTTTTTGTTCCAATAGTTTGGATCTTTGGGTTTGTCATATATTAGATTACTATGGTGATTTCCTATAATTTGTATCTTATCTATTCCATTGATCCACCATTCTGTTTCTTAGCCAGTATAAGATTGTTTTGATAATTACCACTTTGTAATACAGTTTGAGATCTGGTAGGGCTGGATCACCTTTCTTTCACATTTTTTTCATTGATTCCCTTTATATCCTTGAGTTTTGTTCTTCCAGATGAATTGTTATTATTTTTCTAGTTTTATAAAATAATTTTCGATAGTTTGATTGGTATGGCACTGAATAAATAGATTAGTTTAGGTAGAATTGTCATTTTCCTTATATTGGCTCAGCCTACCCATGAACAATTAATATTTTCCCAATTGTTTAGATCTGACTTCATTTGTGTGAAAAGTGTTTTATAGTTGTGTTTATATAGTACCTGGGCTTGTTTTGGCAGGTAGACTTCCAAGTATTTTATATTGTCTACAATTATTTTAAATTGAATTTCCCTTTCTAGCTATTGCTGCTGGACTTTGAGAGCAATACATAGAAATGCTGATGATTTATGTGAGTTTATTTTGCATTCTGAAACTGATAAAGTTGTTAATAATTTCGAGTCATTTTTTTAGTTGATTCTCAAAGTTTTTTATAAGTATAATATGTCATCTGCAAAGAATGATGGTTGTTTCCTCATTGCCTATTCTAATTTCTTTCATTTCTTCCCCCCCTCCTTATTGCTGTAGCTGACATTTCTAGTACAATATTAAATAATAGAGGTGATAATGAACATCCTTGCTTCACCCCTGATCGTATTGGGAAGATTTCTAGTTTATCTCTATTACAGATAATGCTTGCTGATGGTTTTAGATAAATACTACTTGCCATTTTAAGGTAAGTTCCTGTTATTCCTATGCTCTCTAGTATTTTTAATAGGAATGGGTGTTGTATCTTTTTCTGTTTGTTTTGCTATTGATATGGTCAATTATGCTGATAGTTTTCCCAATATTGAACCAGCCCTACATTCCTGGTATAAGTCCCACCTGGTCATAGTGCATGATTAATGCTGTAATCTCTTTGCTAATATTTTATTTAAAATTTTTGCATCAATATTCATTATGGAAATTGGTCTAGAATTTTCTTTCTCCATTTTGGCTTATTCTGGTTTATGTATCAGCACCATATTCACGTCATAAAAAGAATTTGGTAGGATTCCTTTGCCTATTTTTCCAAATATTTTATATAGTATTGAAATTAATTATTCTTTAAATGTTCAGTGGAATTCACTTGGGAATCCATCTGTCACTAAGGATTTTTTCTTAGGAAGTTCATTGATGACTTATTCAATTTCTTTTTCTAAGATTGGGTTATTTAAGTATTTCATTTCTTCTTCTGTTAACCTAGATAATTTATATTTTTGTAGATAATAATCCATTTCATTTGGATTGTCAAATTTATTGGCATATAATTGGTCAAAATAGCTCCTAACAATTGCCTTAATTTCTTCTTCATTGGTGGTGAGTTCACCTCTTTCATTTTTTATACTAGTAATTTGATTTCCTTTTTTTCTTTTTTTCTTTTTCCTTTTTCTTTTGCTTATCCCCCCCCCCCCCCTTACCACTCACCCTTTCCGTCTCATAGGTGTTTTACTTCTGATTGCCGCCATTCCCAGTATACCACAAATTAACCAGTGGTTTATGTATTTTATTGAGTTTTTTCATAAGATCAACTTCTGGTTTTATTTATTAGTTCAATGGTTTTCTAACTTTCAGTTTCATTAATCTCTCAATTTTCAGGATTTCCAAATTTGTGTTTAATTGGAGATTTTTAATTTGTTCTTTTTCTATTTTTTTAGGTGCATGCCCAATTCACTGATCTGTTTTTTTTCTCTAATTTATTGATGTAAGCAACTAGAAATATAAATTTTCCCCTAAGTACCTCTTTGGATCCTTTCCATAAATTTTGTTAAGTTGTCTCATTGTTGTCATTTTTTTCTAATGAAATTATTGGTTGTTTCTATGATTTGTTCCTTGATTTACTTGTTTTTAGGATTAAATTGTTTAATTTCCAATTAATTTTTAATCTCTTTTTCCATTCCATTGAATGTAATTTTTATTGCATTATGATCTGAAAAGGATGCATTTACTATTTCTGCTTTTCTGCATTTGGTTGTGATGCCTTTATGTCCTAATACATGGTCAGTTTTTGTGTAGGTGCCATGTACTGCAAGAAAAAGGCATATTTCTTTCTATTTCCATTCAATTTTCTCCAGAGATCATCATATCTAACTTTTCCAGAATTTTATGCAACCCCCCTTAACTTATTTCTTGTTTACTTTTTTCCTTAGATTTATCTAGGTCTGAAAGGTGAAAGTTGAGGTCCTCCACGACATCTCCCTAAATCAAGCAGTCTACTTGTCATGGTTCCCTTCTACCAACGTTGGCACAACAAAAAGACTGGAAATTTTCGGTAGCCTTGTCAGTGCTCAGACCTCTTCCCTGAAGGCCTGCCCTTGGGAAGAGCAGTTACTTGCACCAAGGCCTGGAGGTCTCCCAAGAGCACTTTCAGAGAAACCACAGGGTTATGCTTCTCTGAGACACCAGGTCACTCTCCAACCCTCTGGTTTCCTCTCCCCTTTCTCTTTGCCGCTAAACAACTTCAGTCAACACATGTTTGTTGAATGCTTATAATGTGCCAGGCATTGTGTCAGGATACATACAGGAAAAAACACAATTTCTACCTACACAATTCTAATGGGAGAGACGATATACAAATACCTTTGTATCTGAGAGATCTAAGCCCAGGCAGGGAAGAAGAAATCTAACATTTCTTTCTTGTCATGGGTTGGAATGAAGCTTTATCCAACAAGGTATAACAACAAGGTATAAGTCATCTTGATTTCATGAATCTTAAAATCTCCATAATGTCAACAAAATATGAGGAAGACCCTAAGACACTGAGTGGACCCCTGAAGTAAATGAATATCATGCCATGAATGAGAGTTTTATAGGATGAGCAGATCATGGGATCATATGGTCATAGATTTAAAGACAGAAAGGATCTTAGAGAGCTCTTATTAAACAAATGTGATCTGCTTTATTGGGAAGAACTGCCCACATCATAAAATAGCTGTAGGATACACTCTTTTCTCAAATCCTCCTAAGCCCTCTACAGTGATAGTACCCTATGCCAGAAGCAAAGGTTTACTTAGCACATATAACTCAATTGGCTCAAACTCATGCTATTAGGAGAAGCTCGCTGCCGGTCTCAGGGCTGGTTAATCTAGGAAGGAGTTTTCAGACAGCCTAGGCACATTGGTGCTCCATATGTCTTTCTTAATTTAGCTAGGAAAGAAGACACTAGGGAATACCAACCAGATGGCCTGAATGTTGGCCATTGTAGCCCTAATAACAGCCATGGTAGGCAGGACACTGATCACTACATCATGCTAGGGTGAATACGCCCACACATATTTAATTCAATGCAGCACATATGTGGTTACCTACTACGCAATCTGCTATTCTGAGAGAGGCAGCACAGTGTCAGACTCTAAGAGAAATGGATCCCTGTCTGCCACGTTAGAAAATCATAAACCGACATTATCTATGTTGTGATGTATTTGTATTGATCTTGTTAAATATTTACCAATTACATTTTCACCTGGTTTTGGCTGAAGGAGAGAGTTGTGGTCCACATGGACTGCTGGACCTGCTGGTGAAGAGTTTGACATCTCCCGTAGTGTAAATGGGAGACAGAGACAGACAGAGAAAAAGAGAGACAGAGAGATAGAGAGACAGAGAGAGAGAACTGATTTCAGAGTAAGGAAGACCTGAGTTCAAGTCCCCCCTTAATATTTCTCATTTTGTGACCCTGGGAAGTCATTTAAACTCTCAGTTGCCTGGACGACTCTCTAAGATTATAAATTATAATGTCCACTATCAGTCAGTCAGTAAACATTTATTAAGTGCCTACTGTGTGCTGCATTGGGGATATAAATATGAAAAAAGATAGTATCTGCCCCCAAGGAGCTTACAATCTAATGAGGAAGACAATACATAAAAGGAAAAGGGAAGAGGGCTCCCAATTCAAGGTGGGGGCAGGGACTGATGGTAGAAAAGTCTGAGAAGTCCCAAAGCAGTTAAACCAGGTGAGCTACCTCCATAAATGGAGGTTTTAGAGTTCCTGTCTCCACCTTGCAGTCGGAGGTGGGGGGAGTACCAAGACTGATGGGGTCTTGCAGGGTGATAAGGTTTTCCAATAATGAGCTTTCTGGGACATGGTAGAATAATCAGGGAAGTCCCAAAACAGTTCAACCAGATGAGAAATGAGTCCATATGCAGTGATACAGAAAGTTTCCCTCCTTGGGAATTTCCTATGCCAATGAAATCACAGATTTAGTTTAAAAAAAAGTTCAGGGAACTGTTGTAGATATGGGACATACAAGGTGAAAAACTACCTAGACCCCACCCTCAAGGAGCTTACGATCATATGTATGTATGTGTGTGGAAAGATAAACTATGTCCATACAGTAAGGTATTCCTTCAGGCATTCTCACCTCTCCTACCCAATTAAAGGCAGATCAGGTAGACTTGTGAGTCATTTATCACTCTAGGACTCTGCTCCCCAGGAGGACACTCTGGAACTAGAACTAGGTTGCCTAAGCCCACAGAGGCTTGGTTTGGGCAGAAGCCCATGTCAGCAGGTCCCTCACCGTGGTTTACAGTTTTATAGCGGAATTGCATTTGGGGAAATGGCAAGACCAGGTGCAAATGGAAAGATAGTAGCAGACTGGCAGGGCCTAGGGTTCAGCTGGAAGTCAGGGCAATGTGCAATCAAAAACAGAAAGGCTTGTTTTGTTCTTTATTGGTGCCATGCAGAGGAGGAGCAATAGGGGCAAAATCCTACCTGCTCCAGCTTTGCTCGGGCTCCCAGAACTAATCCATCCCCCATTGAATGTCTGAAGAGTTAATGAACCAAACCCTAGGAGCCAGGAATAACTCACACCCCAGCAAAGGGCACTCAAAGTAGGACTTCTATAGGTACTCCCAGATAGGGAACTGAATCTGATTTCTCTCTCATTCCCTCCTACCACCAAATGAAAAAGGAGGAGATAGTCACAGAACCCATTATCTTATGACTATGTTTATTTTCTGGATTTGGGGAAGGCATGAGGGAGATGGAGCTGAAAGGGGGAGATAGAATTTATGCAACCCGAGAAGGTTGGATAAACTACTTATAAGATGCTCAAGGCAGTGTGGTACTGAAATAGAAGTCAATAAACCTGAGTTCTATTCCCAGCACTTAGCACATAGTAGGCATTTTAAAAAGGTTTATTAGGGGGCAGATAGGCAGTGCAGTGAATAGAGCACCGGCCCTGGAGTCAGGAGGATCTGAGTTCAAATCTGGCCTCAGACACTTGATTCTTACTAGCTGTGTCACCTTAGACAAGTCACTTAACCCTGATTGCCTTGCTTCCCCTCTCCAAAAAAAAAAAAAAAAAGGTTTATTGACTGGCTGACTGACTTATGACCCCCAAGCCAATCACTTCCCTATTCTGGGCCTCAGTACCCTCATCTGCCAAATGTATGGTGCTTGGACTAAGATGACCTCTGTGTTCCTTTTCAGTTTAAACTCTATAATTCTATGATTGCAGAGAAAGCAAATTCTAGTAACTTCTCAGCTCCATTGTCTGGCCTCAGCCCTGCTTATTTGCGTATCAGCAATGCCTTCTAGGAAGGCCCAAATAACCTGTTATAGGAAGATCTTTGTACCTACCATAGGGGGTGATACCACTGGGACATTCATGGCTTGTCTTACATGCAGTTACCATAGTAACCCATCATCAGTTTCTCTGCTGCTGCCATTAGTTCTTTATTCCTCACTGGGGATTAAGGTAGAAGGCTGCTCCCTTTGTGTTCTCTCATCATTCACTCACCTTTGGTCACTCGGGCTGAGCGGAAATGCACAAGGACACCAGAGCAGAAGGGCTTTAAGTGTGTCTGACAATTTTGGACCCCAAGAAGTCCTCCCGCGGGGTTGCTTAGTTGGAGGGAAAGTTTCTAAGACTCCCGAGGAATAATAATCATTCATATTTCCATACCTTACTTTCTTTATGACTCCTTCATGAGTGGATCATGCAAGAATCTCCATTTCACAACTGAGGAAAATGAGGCCAACAGATGGAAAGAGATGTGCCTAGAGTAGCTGGGTAGAGCAGTGGATGGAGCTCTGGACCTGGAATCAGGGATATTTGAGTTCAAATTGGCCGCAGATGCTTACTAGTTCTGTCAATCTAGGCAAGGAACTTCACCAAGTAACTTCCTGCTTCAGCCCCCACAAAGAGGGACGATAATAATAACATGTACCTCCTAGGGTTGTGTGAGGACCAAATGAGATGATATTTGTAAAGTGCTTAACACAGTGACTGGCACAGAGTAGGCATAAACAAGTAAATTCTTGCTCCCTCCTCCTCCCACCCCAAGCTAGCAAAGTTATTAAAATTCAGAGCTGGGATCTGAATCCAGGTGTTCTGGCTCTACAGCCAATGTTTCTCCAATTGCGCCATTCTGAAGGTAGGAAGCCGAGCATTTGGAAGACCTTTCCTGGGAGGGTCTATTTTCTCTGCAGCTGGAGTATTACTCTCAGTTCTGACTCCTAGTCCAGCTGTTTAGAGGCTCCAATGCTGAATCTGGGTGGGCTGGGCATTTTGTCACCCACTGCTAATCGATTCCATTCTTGTGGTTCATTCCTAGGACATGTATCTAAAGAGGCAGGACACTTTAGTAAGAGCCCAACAAAGAGGAAAAAGCACTAGACTAAAAGTCAGTGGCCCTAGGTCGTGGTCCCCAATTCACTTTCCCACTCTGGGCATCTGCTCCCTATCCAGTAGAATGACTTGTTTGGGCTCAGTGATTTCCAATATATCTTCCAGTTCTAAAAGACATTAGGATGCCATGAGTGCCTATGCATGCCTGGTAGCCATTTGTGGCTGATCTTTCCCGGTGGATTTATGCATGTGATGAATGTCAGGATGCATGCAGAGAACTGTGACACCAAAGATAGATTTGTATGACAGGGCCTTAATTGGGAACTTTCTCATGCAGGGAAATGCTTCTCTTCACATCTTTTGTCATATTGGAAAAGGAGCTGGCTGGACTGACTGGAACAGACTGGCAGGGCTCTTGGTCTCTCCAGGTACTCCAGAAGAGCGCTTTGGCACTGGGAGAGTTGAAAAAGAAAGGAAAAAAAACACCAACCACAGGCTTTTGGATGAGGACTGGGAGTGGAGGGAGGAAGCAGGGAGGTGGTTGGAGGATGGGCAGAGGAATGGGGCAAGTGAATGTTAGTGACCATCCTTTGCTAGTTGCTCAGTGCTAGATTTGATAGAGGAGCAGATTATTGGAGTGGGGAACCTGTGGCCTCAAGGCCACATGAGGCCTTCTAGGTCCTTAGGTGCAGCCTTTTGACTGAGTCCAACTTTTACAGACCAAATACTTTTATTTAGGGATGTGTTCTGTGAAGTCTGGACTCACTCAAAGGGCCGCACTTGAGGACCTAGAAGTGACCTCAAGTCCACAGGCACCCCAGCCCTGTCTCAGTCCTTTTCCATTTTCCAAAAAATTCTAGAAGACGTATGGAACTGGATACCCAAAGTATGAAGTATCCACAGTAGAAAAAATCCTGGATTTGAAGTCAAAGAATCGGAGTTTGAATCCTGTCGTTCAGTCATTTCTGACTCTCTGTGACCCCATTTGGAGTTTTCTTGGCAAAGATAATGGAGTAGTTTGTGCCATTTCCTTCTCCAGCTCATTTTACAGATAAGGAAACTGAGGCAAACAAGGTGAGGGGCTTTCCCAGAGTCACACAGCTAGTAAGAGCCAGAGGCTGGATTTGAACTCGGGAAGATGAGTCTTCCCTGATTCCAGGCCCAGCACTCTGCTCTATGGCACCACCTACCCGGCTGCCCTTAGTTTGGCTATTTACTTCCTGTGCAACCTTGAACAAGTCTCTGGGTCAGAGTTTTCTCATCTCTGAAATGAGAACATTCCACTTGATAGCCAGTTCTATCTAAGTCTATGAGCCTCTTCTACCTGCAGAGATAAAAAAAATATATTTGGGTATAGCTCCCAAGAGCAGTCTCCCCGAAAATCATCAGCTAAGAAGTGGGCCATGTATCTTTTCCCCTCGAGGGTTTTGGATCCCATTTTTGCCTTCATTTAAGTATCTAAAATCATAGGAGCTTAAGAGTTGAGACATCATTTGGATGATAGAATTAACTCTATGCATCTGATTCTTTAAGTAGAAAGGAGAACCGAGTTTCCATTCCCTATTCCAACTCCCCCAGCAGGAAATCTGTATGATCCAACATCTTGTCATTTTTGCTGCCTCTAGAAACATCTGGCTACTTTTAGACATTGTTTGGGAGAAGGGGAGGAAAAGGGATGAAAATTAAGGAAGGTGAGATTTCAGTTTCCCTATCCATCTGTATAGTTTTAGAGATGGTCATATTATTTTCTTCCTGGTTTTATTTAAAATACCTTTTCAAGAGAAGTAAAAAAGCCTGGAAACTCCATCTTGGAGAACAGCTGAGACCCAGATACCCTTCCTCAGAAGTATCTACCTATCACCAGAGTCTACAGGAAAACAAAACTGAATGGTATTTAGACTCATAGCACTGCCTAATCTTTTCTACTATCTCGGGCACTACTTCCCAGTCTCACTTCCCCTTTTTTCCCAGGGCTTCCTCCCTCTCCTGCCCCACACCTGCTTACAGAGAGTCTTGTTATTATAGACAATTTGTGACTCTTGCTGAGAAAGCCTCCATTTATTTCTCTTAAAGGGATGACTGAGCAACTTTTTACCTCTATAGAAGTCTTCCTCTTTTGCCCACTTTTATGAGTTAAATTTAAATATGAAAGTGATTCTTGCATTGCCATTTTAGTGGCATGGAGAAATTTAATAAATAAATAATTTTAATAAATAAAATAAAATAATAAATAAAAATGAATTTCAATACGAGCCTGCTCTTGGTATCTGTCTTGTATCAAGTCTGGAAGGGATTTCATGCATGCAATGAAAAGACCAATACTGATTGTGATGACTGTAACTCCCTAAGGAAGAAACAGCATCTTTCTGGTTTCAGCACTTCCATCACCTGGTGTAGAGAAGAGACTTTGGGGGTCTCTCTATAGACTGGCTGACCTCTGGCAAGATTGTCAAGTAGGTGGTTTCTCTTCCTTCCCAGGGATATTTTCATTTCTTTGAATCTCTAATGGTAGGACCCCAAACAACATGACACTGAAGTGGGGGGGGGGGCGTGGAATTATTGGTCACTGGGATCCTTCCAGGGCTCCTGAAAGAAAGGCAGTATGATGAAAGGCAGCAAAGGGAAGTGGACTGGCAATCAGTAGACCTTGTTTCGAGTCCCACCACCAAAATAATATAACAACAATAACATCGTCAGTGATGATGACACCTGCTAGCATTTAGGTAACCCTTATTTGATCCTTACAACAACCCTGTGAGGGAAGCACTACTTATCAAGAAAACTGAGATTCAGTTAAGTGACTTGCCCAAAATCACATAGCTAGTAATTGAGAATTCAGGTGTTCCTGACTCCAAATTCTGCCCTCTATCTACTGTGCCACCTGGCTGTCCCATGATCATTTACCCTCTCTGGGCCTATTTCCTCATCTGTAAAATGGGAGGATTTACTAGATGTTTCTATAGTATCATCAAATATTAAAGCCGAAAGTTACCTTAGAGTTCATCTAGTCCAAGCCCCTCATTTTATGAAGAAGAAAACAGCCTCAGAGAAGTTAAGTAATTTCTTCCAGGTCATAGAGCTAGTTAGTAGCTGAGGGAAGGTTTGAACTCAGGGCTTCCTCACTCCAAGTCCAGCACTCTCTCAACTATGCCATCAAACTGCCTCAGGGTGGGTATCCCAAAAAAAGCATGAATTAAATCTACATCAAGAACTACCTTTTGAACAGCAAGACCTGCTGCTGATGAGTCAGAATTCAACAAGAGGGGAGCCCCAAGTCTCACCAGCAGCTCTCCCTGTCCATGGTCCTGAAGGCTTCAAACAGTAGACTCTAGAGTTCTTGTGTCCTAAGCATACACAAAAGCATTCCTCATAGGAAGGAAGGAAGGAAGGAAAGAAGGAAGGAAGGAAGGAAGGAAGGAAGGAGGGAATCCAGGGTCTCTAACCCCCAACTCAATGCTTTTTACCTGGACCTTATAGCACAAGGTCACCCTTAACAGAATTAGGATTCATGTCCAGATCTTCTGACTCCTGGTTCTTCCACCTACACCATACTGCCTCTCCCTAAAAACCTCTTCTTAATTAATCCTACCAGCATCATAACAGCCTATGTATATTGAACCCTAGGAGCCAGGTGGAATGGAAGATAGAGTACCAAGCCTGGAGTCAAGAAGACTCATCTTTCTGAGTTCAAATCTGGCCTCAGACACTTACTAGCTGGATGACTCTGGGTAAGTCACTTTACCCTACTTGTTCCAGTTTTTCTCTTCTGTAAAATGAGCTGGAGAAGGAAATGGCACAAACCACTTCAGTATCTTTGCCAAGCAAACCTCAAAAGGGGTCATGAAGAGTAAGACATGACTGAAATGCCTGAACAACAACAAAAGAAGCAAGAAGGGAGATTTGAAAAGTCCTTTCTAGTTCTAAACCTATGTTCTTCATGGGCAATGAGTATATCAATTGATTGATCAATTGAATAACATATTCTTGTCCTCTGTGCCTGGAATAATCTCCCTCCTCATCTCCACCTCCTAGCTTTACTGACTTCTTCCAGGTCCCATGTAAAATCCCACGTTCTGCAGAAAGCCTTTCCCAATCCTTTTAATTCTAGTGCCTTCCCTCTGTTGATGATTTCCTATTTATCCTGTATATGGATTGTTTATAGTATTTGTCTGCTTGCTATCTTCCTCATTATAGTGTGAGCTCCTCGAGGGCAGGGATTGTCTTTGGCCTTTCTTTGTATTCTCAGTGCTTAGCATACTGTCTGGCACATAATAGGTACTTAATAAATGCTCCTTGACTAACTAAAATTAATAAATCCTATTTCTATGGCACTTTGAGCTTTACAAAGTATTTTTCCCTCACAACAACCTGGTGGAGGTAGATGATACAAGGGTTATTATTCTGATGTTCCAGATGAAGAAATTGGGGGAGGGGGAAGTGTAGCACCAATGCAATATTTACAGTGCCCACAATCACGATAAAGACCGTGACTATAAGTATCACATGATGTTCCATCGCAAAATATGCCAAACCCTCCAGATAGAGGATAGCACTGAAGGATTTATTTAGACACCAGAAAACCCAATCCCAAAACCAGTAAGCTGATTCCATCATAGTACCAAAGATATTCAGAAGCCATAAAGCTGAGAGCCATGTCATCCTTTAGCCTTCCCACAAACCAATACAAGGTCAATATTTACTCACAGAACTCTCTATCTCCTTGCCTAAGCTCCTGTGTCCCCAACTATCTCCAACTGTCAGGTTAGCTCTCTACCAGCTTCTCTGTGGGATTTGCTTCTCCTCAGCAAACTCTTCCCACCACAGGCTCCATGTGACTACATTCAGCCTATCAGGGGGCAGAGATTTTCTTCACAGGAGGAGAGGTCTTCAAACTCCCCCTAGGTCTGTTAAGGGGGAGGGAAGATCTTCAAATTCCCATTCCCATTACGGGGGTCAAATGACTTTTCCAAGGTCATATATCTACTAACTGTCAGGGCCAAGATTCTAACCCGAGTTTTCTGATTTCAAATCTAGTGTTCTTTCATGCTACCTAAGGTATAACTATGGGATTGGGTTGGTAGTGGGGTGGGAGAGAGAAGGAACAGAGATTATTCCCTTATCTGGTACAGAACTTACCAAAATGCTTTCCCAACCACCATTTCACTTTACCAATACCATCTTGCAATTATCCCAGGAGATAGCCTGGACAGGTATCATTCCCATAGAGGGGGTTAGAGGTGAATACCAAGGCACAAAAATGGAAAAGGAAAAGGAGCCTACCTAAGACCATACAGCAAGTTAGTGGCAGAGCTGGGGCCAGAAGCCAGGACCTCTTACTCCTATTCCAGTCCCCTTTTTTGCGAGCCTATGCTATCACCATCAAGGAGAAAGTGAGCAGGAGAAGCAGAAAGAAAAAGGAATAACAGTGGGAATGAGGGAGAAGGGGGCAAGGAAAGATAACTGTATATGAGAGAGTCAGTAGCCATTACCTGGGATGGCCTAAGTCAGACAACCAGTTTCCTGGATGTCACTCAATAATCAGTTATTTAATACCCTCTGTGAGGCTGACTTTGTGCTGAGTGCTAGGGACACAAAGGCAAAAATACGATTCCTGACCTCATGGAGTTCCCATTCTTGAGACGGAGAGAGCATGCAAATTACTGTATACATACATGATATATAAAGAGTAAGTAGGAGTGAATCTCTGAGGGAGAGTGGAGGGAAATGGGAAAGGTCTCTTGAGGAAGGCAGAATTTGAGCCAAGTTTTGAAGAAGGTGGTACAATGGATGTACTGGGCTAGGAGTCAGGAAGACTCATCCTCCTGAGCTCAAATCTGGCCTCAGAAACTTATTAGATGTGTGACCTTGGGCAAGTCACTTAATCCTGTTTGCCTCAGTTTCCTCATCTGTAAAATAAACTGGAGAAGGAAATGCCAATAAAACTCCTAATCACTAAACAAAAATTTGAAGAAGGCCAGAGAAGCCAAGAGGTGGAAGTAAGGAGAGAGAATGTTTCAGGCATACAAGTCAAGAAGTGGAGTATTGTGCTCAAGGAAAAGAAACAAGACCAGGGTAGATGGATTATAGAATGTGTGCAAGGGAATAAAATATAGAAAGACTAGAAATATAGGAAGGAGCCAGGGCTTTTAATGTCAAATCAAAAATTTTATATTCAATCCTGGAAGCAACAGAAGGTAGTGGGGGGGGGGGGGGAGTTTATTGGTGGAGGAGAGTTACATGGTTAAAACTGTGTTTTGGGAAAATCACTTTGGTAGCTGAGTGAAATATGTATTACAATGATGAAGGGCTCCCAATATACTTCAAAACATTTGTAGTAGCCCTTTTGTAATAGCTAAGAACTAGAAACAAAGTAGACGTCCTTCAGTTAGGGGATCGCTCAACAAATTGTACATGAATGTAATGGAATTTACTGTGCTGTGAGAAACAATGTACGTGATGAATACAGAGGAACACTGAAAGATTTACATGAATTGATGCAAAGTAAAGTAAGCAGAGCCAAGGAAACAATCTATACATAAACTATAAAAATAGGAATAGAAAGAGCAATAACATGCCCCAACTCAAAAGGAATGTAATAAAATTGTAAAGATCAAACAGGACTTTAATGAAGAAACATAAGCAGATATCCCCCAACCTATCCCTTCACGTAGAGGAGACGTCTACAGATGTTATACATTGCACATGTTTTTGGACTATTCCGATGTATTGATCAGTTATGCTGACTTTTTTTTCTCTCTACAAAAATGCTATTTGTCATATGGGATCACTACCAGGGAGGGGCAGGAAATAAATACATGGGATAAGATAATGTAAGAAAAAGAAAATATAGATAAAATTTTATTTTAAAAAATAGAATGTTGAGGGACTCGAGGTAGGTAGTCCAATTAGAAAGGCTATTGAAATAGTTCAGGTGAAAGGGTATATTTAAGTGGTGACTGGGTGAGCAAATGGAAGGAAGTAGATTCATACATACATACATGTGTTTATGTATGCATACATAGATACATACATAGATAGATAGAGATATATATGATGTGAAAGAAATAAGAAGGTTTGAAAGTTTGGAAGAGGGAAAAGTTTGGGGGGAAAGAAAATCTTCTAGGGTTCACTTCTTTTTCAAAAAAGTCTCTAGCTTGGAGAAGTAGACCTTGGTCAATCCTTTACTCTCTCTGGGCCTCCTCAGAAAAATATGAAGAGAGGATGAACTAGTTAATTGGTCTGTAAGCTCTAGTCTAGCTCTACATTTCATGATTCCATGTATGACTCACAAGAACAAAGATAATATAAGACCACAGGATAATAGACCTAGGGTTAGAAGGGACCCTAGCATTATCTACTCCAACCCCCTCATTTTACAGAAGAAGAAATTCAGGTGTATTCTACATAAAGGGGTAGAAATAAAAATCTTTGCTATAGAGATCAGAAGGCCTTAAAGAAGTCTCAGGTTCCTACAAGTTATAATAGCACAATACTAATTAAGACCCTAGAGTAGAAAAGGTATGGTATAGAGAAAACATTGCCACACTAGAAGTCAGAAGATCTGGGTTCTAGTTCTGACTCTGTTACTAACCAGTTCCATGACCTTAGACAAGTCACCTGCTTGGGACCTAGTTCATCTGTAAACAAAGGTAATTTTCTTGAGGGCAGGAACTCTGTCGCTGATCTTTGTAGCTCTTTCAGTACCTGTGTAATACATTGAACATAGTAGGTGCTTGATTTAATAATTTTATTAAATAATAAATTATTTAATATTATAATTAAATAATATGTTATTTAATATTATAATTAAATAATAAATTTAATTTATTTTGAAAAATGATTAGAAGAAGAGAGCTAGGTTAGATAGCCTCGTAGGTCCTTTCCAGCTCTAATATATAATCCTCTCTACTTTAACATTCTATGCCTTATGTACTAAGGTCTCTTATATTTTTGGATGTTCTTTCTGCTAATGGTCTCCTGCCTTTTAAAGGCACCATTAATAAAATATTTTTGAAAACACACTCCCAAGATATGTACGTTAACTATAAATTATATATATGTACTACTGTACTAATAGTTGTGTACTATAATATTTATAAAACTAGAAATTAAAAAGGATGACATAAAGATGAAATCATATTTCATTCTAGAGTAATAGAAGAACCATGGGAATCTATTGAGCAGGAGAGTGATAGGGTCAGGCCTCATTTTAGAAAGGCCAGGTTGGAGAAAAGAGAGTTGAGGTAGAGATACTAATTAGGAAGATATTGCTGTAGAGATGATGACGGTCTGAATGAGGATGGTAGATATGGGAATGGAAAGAGGTGTGTGGGTTTGAGAAATGTGGAGTATTGAGTAAACAAGATTTAGCAGCTGATTGGATGGTTGTTGTCCTTCGTGCTTGAAGAGGACCAAAATGTCATCACTATGTTGAGATCAAGGCACAATGTGTCCAGTTGTGGCTGATGAGACCAATACTAGCTTGGAATGTTCTACCACCGGTCAGGCAAGATTTGACAACTGATTGGATAAGAATGAGGAGTCAAGAATAACACCAAGATCACAAACCTGGGGAACAAGAAGGATAGTGGAACACTTGTCAGAAACAGGAATAGGGGTGAGTTCTGGGAGAAAGTCCTAGTGAGATATTCTATACAGATCACAACTCATCTATGCTTGCTTATCCAGTGGGACCCACTTAGTCCATCCAAAAAGGAAAGCTGAGACTCAGTGCTCTGATGTTCAGATCCTACCTTTTGAGGGATCTGAGAGGTATGACCTCAGGATGCTTAGAGTGGGGTGGGGTTCAAGCACAGGAGATCTGTGGTGGAATGGGAAAGAATTGAGGTATGATGGGTGATGGGCGGAGAGGGAGGGTGGGGTATAGTTGTGTGGTAGAAAAGCTTATGATTAGTTATTGGAGGGGAGAGTGGGATACAACCCATCTTCCCGCTTTCTAACTGTTTGGCCACATATCCCTCAGGACTGTGCCATGACCACATCGCCTCTGTGCCTGCTTTGGAGACTAATGCTCTGTACTATGTTCTAAGGTCCCTCCCAGCTCTGAATTCTATGTTCTAAGATCCCTCCTAGCTCTGTCTCTTTTCTATATTCTAAGGCAGCAGAAGCAGCCAGGAGGCAAAGTGAATTGAGTGCTGGGTCTGGAGTCAAGAAGTGAGGTGATGGGGCTGTCAAGTTAGTAGATAGCAAAGCTAAGATTTGAACCCAGGTCATCTGTGATTCCAAATCCATTGCTCATCCTACCGTATGATGCTGCAGCCTGTGTCCTAAGACCCCCTCCTAATCCTGACATTCTTCTATGTCCATTCTATGTTCTAAGATCCTTCTCAGTTCTGACATTCTGTATTCTATTGTCCTAAGATTCCTTCCACATCTGACATTCTATGTTCTAAGATCCTTCTCAGTTCTGACATTCTGTATTTTATGTCCTAAGATTCCTTTCACATCTGACATTCTATGTTCTAAGATCCTTTTCAGCTCTGACATTCTATGTTTTATATTCTAAGATCCCTCCCAGTCCTGACATTCTATGTTCTAATATACTTTTCAGTTATGACATTCTGTTTTCTATGTCTTAAAGTCCCTTCCAGCCCTGACATTCTGTGTTCTCTATCCTAAGATCCCTCTCAACTCTGACATTCTCTGTTCTGTGTCCTAAGATTTCTCCCAGCTCTGACATTCTGTGCTCTGTGTCCTAAGATCACCCCCCACCCCCTGCCCAGCTCTGACATTCTATGTTCTAAGATACCTTTCAGCTCTGACATTCTGTGGTTGTCTAATTCCAAGAAAAACTATGGAGAATACTACATAAAAGAAATCTTCTCTTCGCTAAAGAGACAAATGTTCTTCTCTTTCTATTAGGGTGGTGTCAAACCCTGCTCATCCTTACTTTGGTACTAGAATGGAGCAGTTTCATGCTTCTCTTTCTGCTCAACTATTTATTAATCTAGTGTACATGAGAATGAGCGTCCTAAGAGCTTTGTGCACAGAAATCCCCGTATATCATAACCAGATCATATTCTGCTCAAATGTATTAAAGAGAAATGAAGAAAATGGTATCATACTGCAATGGAAAGAACACTGTTTTCAGATGAAAGAGACCTGAATTCCAGTCCTTCTCCCAATTCCCATCACTCACGGGCTGTGTGACTTTGGCTAAGTCATTTAACCTCATTTGGTTTCAGTTGTTTCATCTGTAAAATGGTAATCAGAATTATCTCCCTGAAGGTGGAGGCTGAGATTTTCAGTTCTTTTAGACAGGATCATGAGAAGGTTAGAGGGCAACTAATTCTCTCTTCAAAACTTAACTAAAAATTCATCTTCTCTTTGAAACTCTCCCAGACTGACCAGTCCTATTCTGGTCTGTTTGGTCAGAGCGTGTTAGGAGGTGAAAACAGGGAGAGTGAGAGGTTACTTTAACTTCATCCTGATTTCTCTATCACACACACACACACACACACACACATACACATGCATACACCTGCACGTGGACACACAAAAACACAGGAAAATATTCCAAGATCTATGAAAATATATGATCTGGAAAGAAGATCTGATCCCTTTAGGAATCAGAAGTAGGTTTTTTTCCTCCTTTATTTGTATTATTTGTTATAGAGAATGATTCACTGGGGAAGGGAGGGGGAAAGAGGAAGAGATTCAGAAGTAAAGGTGATAGAAAAACAAGATATAAATGAAAAGGGGAAAATTAATTAAAACACCTATAATTTAAGGGAAAAAGAATTGAAAACAAGTTTGGAAGTGATCTGGAAGCTTGAAGAAGTTAGTACCAAAGTCTTAGAGATGGTTCTTAACCAGCTGTGTGTTCACATCCTGCCTTTGCTTTGAAAGGTCAAGGAATTGGGCAGAAGCAGTGTGATTGAAGACACCAACAGTCACCAAGGGGACCAATGAAGCTACCAACTTACTTTTACCTCTTCTCTGCTTGTCGTGAGGGAGAGAGGACAGGAAGCATTAGAAACACAAGAGGCTGTTTCCAAATAGGAAAAGGAAGGGGCCTTGGAAGATGTCGAACAGTTTGTCCCAAACACAGAAGAAAGAGGGGAAAACAAGAGTGAAGGAGATGGAGAAAATTTCAACCTTCCTGAAGGACAGGGATGGGTAGGGTAAGGGGGGTGGGGATGAAAGCTAATGGGGCCTGGAGTCAAAATGGCATGGCAGGACAAAGAAAAGGGAATATATCAGAAGGACTGTCAAACTGGTGGTTCAGATTGACCCTCCTCCTACCCTAACCTAGAGTCATGGTATCATGGAGGCAGAGCTGGAAGGGTCCTAGAGGCCATTTACTCCATGCCATTCATCCTGGTTTTATTTGTCCTTTGTTTTTGAAGAGGATATTATGGGATGACGACTTGACTCATAGATGAATTGGATTTAAGTGAGGCAGAGTTCCCCAGAGTCGTCAGCCTCACTCTCTCTTCCTGAGACATCAAAGTCCAGGGGCAGGACAAAAGTCAGGAGGACAGGCGACAGCCCAGGATGCAGTGGATGACCTTGGCGGCTCTGACCAAGCTCTAAGCGCTCCACAGCACCTGCTTCAGCCACCTTCATGGAAGTAGGAATAAATTGTTCTCATCTACCCATTCCACAGAGGGTAAGTCTTCACATGCTTGGGGTAGGCACCTCCCAACTCACTGAGGAGTTTGAGGCCCATCGGTTCCCTTCACCCTTTCAAGATATTTTACTGGGCTGTGGTCCTGTGCATGCTACAGCTTCTTGAAGCCACAAGTGAGACTTGAGTGACAGGTGGACACCAAAGGTGGATGAACAGCCCTAAAAAGGGCTCTGCAAATCCTCACACCAGAGGTGCTGGTCCTCCCCAACCACTCCATACACCCCACTCATATTACAAATGAGGTGATGGAGACCCAGGGAACTTATATAATTTGCCCAAGTTCTCACAGGTAGTAAACATTAAATATGAGAGAGATGGGCCTAGATCATGACCCCATCAAATTTCAACTCACCCTTAAAGATGCAACTCAAACGCCACCTCCTCCATGAAGCCTTCCATGATCTACAACACCAAGGAAGTGACCTCTTTCAATCTGTTCTCATACCACATCGCACCTCTCTCATGGCGCTTACTACATTCTGACCTTACTGTAGTTATTATACATGGAGTCATGCTTATCTTCCCGCCCCACCCCCACTAGACTATAAGCTCCATGAGGACAAAAGAGCTTATAAATTCATTTTTGTATCCTCCCATGATCTAAACACAAGGTCTTATAATCACCTAATATTTTTCTGTCATTTTAAGGCTTACTAAGTATTTTCCTCACAAAACCCTGTGGGATAGGTGGTAAAATTCTTCTTATTTCTTTTTATAGGTAAAGAAATGGAGATTCAGATATCTAGAACCATAGATCTATAGAGGGAGGAGACAGACATTTTACAAATGAGGAAACCGAGGGTGAGGAAGGTTAAGTGATTTGCTAAAGGCCATAATGGCTGAAAGCATCGGAGGTGGGATTTGAACCCAGACCCTCTGATTTTAAAACTCAGGCTCTTGAATTGACTTCCCCAAAATTAACACAGCTAAGGAATGTTAATCGGCATCCAAATTTTCCAATGTTGTTATTCAGCCATGTCCAACTCTTTGTGACCCCATTTGGGGTTTTCTTGGCTGAGATACTGGAGTGGTTTGCCATTTCCTTCTCCAGCTCATTTTACAGATGAGGAAACTGAAGCAAATAAAATCCAGTGACTTGCCCAGGGTCACACAGCTAGTGTTTGAAACTGAATTTGAACTTAGGCCTTCCTGGCCCCATCACTCTGTCCACTGTGCCACCTAGCTGCCCATCCCCTCTCTTTATAGAGAGAGTTCTTTTCTTGAGAGGGGAAAGTGGGGGATGGGGGGCTTTCTCCAGCCCAAAGCATAGGGAGCCAGATCTCCTCAGGCAGGGCCTCTACCAAATCAGGGTTCAAATCCTCCCTGATCCCCAGCAGCCTTCAGAGCTAACAGCTGCAGCTCCCTGCACCCGGAGGCAAAGACGGAGCTGGTAATTAAGAGAGCACCAAGGTTAAAAGCGGTGCCCGGCTGGATGCCAGCATTTTAATGAACTTTGCTAAACTGCCAGAACGGTTGTATGTCTGGGGAAAAAAAAGATGATCGTTATTTCCCTGCCACAGGCGGCTGGGCCCTGTGGCTCCCTGGAATCTAGGTTCTTTCTCCCACCAGGACCTCCCCTCACCTGCCACTAGGAAACAAGTGTCCCCCACCCTGGAGCCTTGCCTTAGTTTGAGATCGAAGTAGGAAACAGCCCTGGTCCCCTTCCCCTCCAACTTTCCAGCCCTCCTGAGGTGAGCAGGCCAACCACTGTGGGTCGGGATGGGATTTTTATTCAATGTGGCATGCCCATAATTAACCATATGCTGCGATTCACAGGCAGGCAGGGCTCACACTGCTACTGCATCCCAGAGCAGGTATTATTCCAAAGCCGGAGAAGAACTCAAGGCCAGGAGCAAGACAGAGCGCCCGGGTCGAGGACTTAGCAGACCTGAGTTCTAGGCCAAGCTCTGCTGACAACTGACTGCATGGCCTCTGTAAACAGCCCAATCCCCATACCCAACATTCCTCTATCCGGGCCCCGGTTTTTCTATCCACAAAATGAGGGGATAAGACCTGATGAGTTCTGAGATCTCTTCCAGCTCTAACATTTCATCTAAATCCTGGCAGCAGAATGAATGTGCTGCATTGGAGTCTGAGGACATTGGTTTGAATCCCAGGCTCGCCACTTACGATCTTTGTGACCTCATGTAGCTTCTCACCTGTAAATGAGGAGGTTGAAGGAAATGGCCTCTAGTCTTTGGGCTTCAGTTTTCTCGCCTATAATATGAAAGAGATGAATTAGATAATCTCGAAAGTAGTTTTTTTTTCAACTTTATAATCTTAATTTTGTTTTTCACCTAATATTTATTTTCTCTCACACCCCCTTCCAATTTAAAAGAAAAAGAAAACGCTTATAACAAACATCATAGTCAAGCAAAAATTATTTCCTTCATTCTCCATATTCAAAATTCTATGTCTCACTCTGCATCTTGAGTTACTCATCTTTCTGCAGAGAGGCACGTGGCACACGTCAGCATCAGCCCCCGGGAATCATGGTTGGGCACTTTGTTCTTAAGTCTTTCAGAGTTAACTATCCTTATCCTTACAATGTTGTTATCGTAAAAATTGTTCTTCTGGTTCTGCTGACTTCACTCCACATCAGTTCATACAAGTTTTCCAGCTTTTCTGAACTCATCCCTTTGGTCATTCATCCATTGATGGGTACCCCCTTTGTTTCCAGTCCTTTGCCACTACAAAAATAAAAAGTTGCTATAAATATTTTTGTACCTATGGATCTTTTGCCTCTTCTTTGATTTCTTTGGAATATAGGTCTAGTAAAGGTATTGCAGGGACATAGGCTATGCATAATTCCAAGATAATTTCTATTCCTAAATCCTGCTATCCTATTATATGGAGAAACTGCTTAAAAATACTTCTGCAATCTGGGTCTGGGAACAAAGGATTAATTCAATATGATAAGCACTGACGATTCCTGTTGTGCTCACGTTAGGCACAGAGGATACGAAGTCAGAAACAGCCCTTGAGGAACTTACATTCTCCTTGGGAAATAACTTCTCTCATTCAGACCCTCATCACCTCTTCCCTAACTTTTACAAAAACCTCCTAATTGGTCTTTTTGCCACAGGTCTCTTTCCTCTCCTGTCTGTCTTGCACACAAATTTCACTTCCAAAGCCTAGATCTGACTATGTCATTCTCCTGCTCAGGAAGTGGCAATAGTTCACCATTGCCTCTGACAAAATGCAAACTTCTCTGGCATTTAAACCCCTTCACAATCTGGCTCCAGCTCACCCTGGCAGAATTATTTATTGTACATTATTTCCCTTCATGAATTCCAACCTTCCCACCAAACTAACCTACTTGCTGCTCCCTGTACATGATATTCCATCATGCTTATCTATCATATGGTAGCTAGGTGGGCAGTGAGAAGAGCCTAGGACCTGGAGTCAAAGAAGTTCAAATCCAACCTCAGACACTTACAAGCTGTGTGACCCTGGGCTGGTCACTTAACCTCTGTATGCCTCTGTTTCCTATTCTTTAAAATAGGGATAATATTATGAATATAATGGAATACTACTGTGCTATAAGAAATATGAGCAGGCAGACTTCAGAAAAACCTGGAAAGATTTATATGAACTGATATTGAGTGAAGTAAGCAGAACCAGGAGAACGTTGCACACAGTAACAGCCACATTGTGCCGTGACTGACTTTGATAGACTCAGCCCCTCTTAGCAATGCAAGGGCCTAAAACAACTCCAAAAGATTCACGACGGTAAATGCCATCAACATCCAGAGAAAGAAATATGGGGTCTGAATGCGAATTGAAGCACACTGTTTGCTCTCTTTTTTTGTTTTTGTTTTTCTTTCTCATGGTTCCTCCTATTCGTTCTAATTCTTCTGTACAACATGACTAACGGGAAAATGTGCTTGATAAAAATGTATATGTGGAGCCTATATTGGATTGCATGCCATCCTGGGGAGGGAGGGAGGTGGAGAAAATTTAAAACTTACGGAAGTAATGTTGAAAACTAAAAATAAAATTGGAATAATAATAGCACCCGCTTCCCAGAGTTGTTGTAAGGCTCAAATGATAGAAAATTGGTGAAGTGCTTAGCAGTGTAGGACACTTTCCTTCCATCTCTGTGCTTCTGTACTGACTGCTTCCCATGCCCAGATTATGCTCCTTCCTCCCACCTTTTAGGCTTCAAAGCTCAGCTAAAGCGTCACCTACTCCACAAGACTTCTCTGAGCCTCTCCTGACTTGTTAGGCCCGCCCTCCCTCACATCTCCCATATTATTTGGTACATATTCATTCATGTAAATGTTGTATGCCCCCTCCCCACTCTATGCTCCTTGAGGACATATATAGGATCATACTGTAGCAAGGCTCCTTTGAGCATGTCCAGTTTGTCTCACATGGGGACCCCTGTGTCCCCAACTGTGTAAGTGGGGTATGCAGTACGATCCCCATTAGGCAAACTGGGCATACTCAAAGAAACCCAGGCTATAATAGATTTGGAGCTGTAAGGGACCTCAGAGGCTGCTGTTGCAATTGCCTCATTTAACATGAAGAAACTAAGACTTAGGACGGTTAAGTGATTTGCCCAGGGTCTCCCAGGTAATGAGCATTAAGACTGGATGTGACTTCAGATCTGACTTAAGCTCCAGGTTTCTTCCCACTAGAGTAGGTAATAAAAATAGCTCAAAGATATGCATCCTTGGGAAGACAGTGTGTTGTGATGGCTAGCGGACTAGTCTGAGAGAATGAGGAAAAATCTTACTTCTGACGTGCTCACCACGTCACTTACTTTCTCAATGACCCAGGATATGCCCTGTCTTCTTAAAGATCCAGGCTACTCTCTAAGACTGTAAATTATCAGTCACCAGTCATCTTGACTTTTGTCTTGCCACTGGACTTCAATGACTCTGGAAGAGAGAGTAAGGCTGATGACTTTGTGCAACTCTACCTCATTTAAATCCAATTCACATCCAAATCAAGACATCACTGAATGATAGCATTGGCCCTCTTCTAAAACAAAGCATGAGCAACGTCAATAAGTTTCAAGTCAGGATCATAGAGGGAATTTCCATGCCAAGAATTCCCTATAATGATAAAAATCATTGGTCATGAACTTCAACCCATCCAACCCCCATCCCCAAAAGAATCCTTAATAGTAAAAATTTCCAGGTCCTCAGCAGGCTAATTATGAGGATGAATTTTGGTATAGACTCCTTCATGGAACCCAATCAACCATACCACATACCTGACCACTTATTCTGACTTAAGTCTAAGATCAACTTTGACCAAAATACTTCTCATAACAGCTCTTTTCCCTTCAAAACAGTGCTAAGAAATTGGGAGATCAAGAGCAGTCACTCCATTTCACATATTGGTTAATGGAGGTCCTAGGAATGAAGTGAGCTGCCAGGCCCGGCATAGAATCTTGAGATAGAATTGGAAAGGGTCTATACATCTCCAGGACCCCAATATATTTATTTTTAATAGTTTTTTTAAAGTTTAATTTTTTTCAATTAGAAAAAATCCATTTTCTGTCCCTGCCATCACCCCTCATTGAGAATAAAACAAATACAAGCCTTTATAATATATGTGTGTGTATGTATATAGTCAAGCAAAACAAATCCCCATATTGTCAATAAATTAAAAATATGTGTCTCATTATGCACCCTGAGTATATCACCTGTCTTTCAGGAGGTGCGAGTTGCATCATGTATTCTCTGGAATTGGTCATTGTACTGATCATTACATTTTTTTTTTAATGAAGACAGGTGATTTGTTTAATCTCATTAAGAACTCTGACACAAAGCACAGTAAAGGCTACAGACCAGTATGGTCTGTAGGGCCACTTAATTTTCCTGAGCTTCAGTTTCTTCATTTGTAAAATGAGAAGATTGGATTAGAAGGTCTCTGAGGTCCCTTCCCAATCTGGATCGATAGCCCTATGATGCTAACTAAAATATATGACTTTTGGCCACTTCACAAGAGCTGCCGAACTGCTACAGGAAAACAAAATTATTCACTAATTTGAACAAAGTATTCACAACTGCAAAGCAAAGTTTTTTCCATTTTATGTTGTAAAAGTTTGATAAAGTTGACTTAAATATTCCCAATATTCAAAAGGGATTTTAAAAAATTACCATAAATGCAATCAGATTTAGGGAGCAAGTCATTAGTTTTAGAAGGCAAGACTTGAAAAGCCATCAATAGGAGAAAAAAAGTCCCCAGATACTCCAAAATATTTATAGCAGTACTTTTTGTAACAGTTAAGAATTAGAAACAGAGTAAATACCCATTGATCGGGGAATGGCTAAACAAATTGTGGTACAAGAATGTAATGGAATATTATGTAATGAATGGAATGGAATATTACTGTGCTGAAAGAAATGATGCCTGTGATGAATACAGAGAAGCATGGAAAAAATCAATATGAACTGATGCAGAGTAAAGTAAACAGAGCTAAGAAAATAATATAGACAAAAACTTTACAACAGTGTGAATGGAAAGAACAGCTACACAGCAAAAAACAAAAGTAAATTGTGACAAAATTATAAATATCAAGTGGGATTCAAATGAAGAGACACCTGCAACCTTTGCCTTCGCGGAAGTGGGAAGTCCACAGGTATCGCGCATGTGTTTCAGATTTTATCAATGTATCACTCTATTTGTCCACTTTTTTCCCTCATCTCTAAAAAAATAATAATAAATAAATAATTTATCATACATACAGGATGGCTCTTGGGAAAGGAGAAGGGGAGGGATACATGGGATATTGTGGTGATAAAAGAAAAATGAAAAACATCAATTAAAATTATTTTGTGGGGGAGGAGGGAAGGCAAGGCAATTGGGGTTAAGTGGCTTGCCTGAGCTCACACAGTTAGTTAAGTGTAAAGCATCTGAGGTTGGATTTGAACTCAGGTCCTCCTGACTCCAGGGCCAGTGCTGTATTCACTGAGCCACCCAGCTGTGCCTAAAATTTTTTTTAAGACCAGACTTAGGTAACAGAAAATTTGCCTCTGAATAAGATGAATTTGCCAATTAGTAGGTATGTTGTAGAGCCCAAATCATTTAGATGTACACAGGTTATTAACTAGCACTATCCAACCAAACATATCCATAATGCAGATGCAGGCAGAGCCTGAATAGGGAACCCCACTGGAGTTAGAGGCCAATAGAGACAAATGCAGTTGCATAACTGGGAAAGGATGAGGTTGCTCTCTTAACTATCCTCATCTCCCTCATTGCCACTATAAAATCTTGGTGGCACAGGAAGCTCCAAAAGGAGGATTCTGAGAGTGGAGAGGAATGCAGGGGACCATATTGTGAAGTGTCCCACAGTGACTACTAAAGGAATTCAGATCACTGACTCCCAGGGTCCTTCAACCTCTGAGAACTTGGATCCTGTGACCTCTGATGCCAGTACACCTGATACTTAAGAATAGGGTAGGACCATTGGCCTCGTGGCAGAGTCTTTATTATCCAATCCAACAAACATTTATTAAGTACCTACTATGTGCCAGGCCCTACCCTAAGGGTTGGGGTTCCAATTAAAAGGAAAGACAGTCCCTGCCCTCAAGGAGCTTATAATCTAAAAGGAGAGACAACACACACAAAAGGAGGCAAGAAAACAGGGGTGGTGGAGGTAAGGGAAAGTCAGGAGGTGTCCGTGCAGTGCTGGGGTGTCTTGTTCCATGGAATTAATATCAGGCAGAGAGGCAGGTGCCAGGTGGAGGGAGCTGAGAGTCTAGTTTCTGTCCTTTATTGAGGTATTGGGAAGAGCATGTCACTCCACCCTCCAGCCCTCCAATCAGAGGGGAGAGGAGCCTGAGGGAGATGGTGTCAATCAAGGCTTAAGTCAGCTACTTGGTGGTGAGATTAGGGGCATCTTTTTCCATACAGTTGAAACCAGGCAGGGCAGCAGATACAGAGAGGAGTGATCATCTTCCAAATCCTTCATATTCTGTGTACCTAAGACATATCTCCAGGTGTGCACACCTGACACACTGGGAAAACATCTTGGAAAAAGAACCTCCAAAGGTGTCCTTCAGCATCTTGAAGATGTCTCCCCTGGCTATCTCATTGGGTCTACTTAGTTCTGTCTTCCTTCTTTCTCTCTGCTCCCCTGAGACAATCAACTCTGCAACTGCCAGCTGAGAACTCTGGCCCAGAGATTCTGGCTCGCCTTATTTCTCTCTCTTGCCCTCAGGCTTCCTGAGAGTGGGAGAGAGGCTGGTTCAGAGCCTTGGCTTGAAAGTGCTGCTTAGGAGCATGACAGCTCTGACTTTCTCAACATGTTATAAAGTGTGAGGGGGCCAGAGCAGAGAATCTTCAGGGAGGTGGTGGCACTCAAGTTGGGCTTGGAAGGTTATCTTGGGATTGGGTGGGCAAAAGGGAAATCCACCAAGCAAAGACAAAGTGTGGCATATGCTGAGGAAAATGAAGAGTGACCTGACTGCAGCAGGAAATCAGCGCAATGGAATTGTTGTCACTGAGTTGCTTCAGTTGTGTCTGACTCTCTGTGACCCCATTAGGAGTTTTCTTATATATACATATATATATATGTATATATATATATATATACATATATATATGTATATATATATATACATTATATACAAAATTCCCCCTAATTACATGTAAAAACAATTTTAACATTCTTTTTTTTAGTTTTGAGTTCCAAATTCTCTCCCTCTCTCTCCTCCCTGCTCGGTGAGACAGTAAGCCATTTGATATGTTATACATGTGCAAACATGTGAGACATGTTTCCATATTAGTCATTTTGTGGAAGAAAAAGAAAAGAGAAGAGAAGAGAAGAGAAGAGAAGAGAAGAGAAGAGAAGAGAAGGAGGGAGGGAGGGAAGGAGGAAGGAAGGAAAGAAGGAAGGAAGGAAGGAAGGAAGGAAGAAAGGAAAGAAGGAAGGAAGGAAAGAAGGAAGGAAGGAAAGAAGGAAGGAAGGAAAGAAGGAAGGAAGGAAGGAAAGAAGGAAGGAAGGAAGGAAAGAAGGAAGGAAGGAAGGAAGGAAAAAAGGAAGGAAGGAAGGGAGGGAGGAAGTAAAGAAGGAAGGAAGGAAAGAAGGAAGGAAGGAAAGAAGGAAGGAAGGAAGGAAGGAAGGAAGGAAGGAAGGAAGGAAGGGAGGGAGGGAGGAAGGAAGTGGAAAATAATAGCCTTTGGTCTGTATTCAGTTCTTCCTCTGGAGGTGGATAGACATTTTTCATCACGAGTTCTTTTGGATTATCTTGGATCATTGTGTTGCTGAGAATGGCTACATCCTTCACAGTTGTTCACCGTACAATATTGCTGTTACTGTGTACAATGTTCTGGTTCTGCTCACTTCACTCTGCAACAGTTCATGTAAGTCTTTCTGGGTTTTTCTGAAGTCATTCCATCTGGAGTTTTCCTGGCAAAGATACTAGAGTGGTTTGCCATTTCCTTCTCCATCTCATTTTACAGATGAGGAAACTGAGGCAAACAGGATGAAGTGATTTGCCCACAGTCACATGGCTAATAAGTGTCTGAGAAAAGGAATAAATGGGAGATAAAGAAGAATCATTGAATACCAGATACAAGTATCTGAAGCTATAGGCAAGATTGGAGATGTAAGCTCTCCCAGTCAACAGGTCACTAATCTTAAACTCGTCTTTATCAGTCCAGAAAGCTATAGTCCCTTCTCCTACTTAGTGCCTCCTTCCTTCTACTCTATACCTTCTTTGGAAACTCAAGAGGAAACTTGTACCAATGCAGCCCAGTAGCCCTTCAAACTTATGCCTAGGCAACTGAGAGGTTAAGCGACTTTTCTAGCGTTACACAGCCAGCAGGGATCAAAGGTGGAACTTGAACATAAAGTCTTCCTGCCTCTGAGGCCACCTCTCCAGACACTGCATCATGCTGCCTCTTGCCTGCTGCAGAGCAGAAAATGAATAAATGCTTGTTGAATGAAATTGAAGCAAACTGAACTTCACATTAGAGGCAGCCGCAATGCGTCGGCCTTTTCTGAAAGTGGATTTTCTGGGATTTAGAATCGTGGAATCCTAGAAAGCCGCGGCTGGAAAGGCCTTTAGAGAGGATCTAGTCTTTCCCCTGTCATTTTGCCAAGGAGGAAATGAGGCCCAAAGGGTTAAAGTTAGGTTGACCTTGGCCCACAGTGCTGACCTCAGTAACTAAATAATTAAATGGCAGAGGAGAAAATCCTTGATTAAACCTAGAAAATAGTTCAATAGCTTGTAATACCAGGGCATCGAGGTGGTATAGGGGGCCTGGAATCAGGAAAACTCCTCTTCCTGAGCTCACATCTGGCCTCAGATCCTTACCAGCTATGTGACCCTGGGCAAGTCACTCAACCTTGCTTGCCTCAGTTTCCTCATCTGTAAAATGAGCTGGAGAAGGAAATGCCAAACCCCTCCGGTATCTCTGCCCAGAAAACTCCAAGTGGGGTCAGGAAGAGTAGGACATGACCAATGTGACTCAGCAACAATCGTGTACCTGGCCTGAGGTTCTGTGCTGTGTGTGTGTGTGTGTGTGTGTGTGTGTGTGTGTTTAATAGGCATAATGGAGATTGCCAGTATGACACTGAGTTCCTTAACTGGATCTCAGTTTCTTCACCTGTAAAGTGGAGTCCATAAAACTTAGCCTGCTTGCCTTACTAGAATGTGGGTTGAGAAAATCCTTTTGAAAAGTATAAGCTCCTAGCAAGACATAAAACATTAATATTCCAAGTTCATGGTTATTTGGTTGAGAAATAGGAGGACACCAGGACTAGCTTTTACCAACCTGGGTTCTGCCATATACCCCCACAGGTGACTGTTTCCTCCTCTCAGGCCTCAGCCCTGACAGTGGGCTCCCTTGCAGATCTGATCATAGGAGCATACATTTAGACACGGAAATGACATTACTGGCTTTTGCATCCAACCCCCTCATTTTTTATAAATGAGGAAACTAAGGCACAGAAAGATTATGTGGCTTGCCTAGAATCACACAATCCTACCTGAGACAGGATTTGAACTCAGGTCTTCCTGACTCCCAGTCCATTGTACCACCTAATTGCCTCTAGTTACATGATTTGAGGACTGCAGTAAAGTCACTCCAGAGATGTGATTCCTCTGTCTCAGGGAAGGCCCCTCAACCTTATGGCTAGAAAGGCAGGGAGATACTAAATGCGTATCTCCATGGGAGGGAGGGAAAACGTGCTGGTTTAATGCAAACAGAGAAAAAGTGCCTTCCTAGTCTTGAGGAAAGGGAAAGGACTCCCAAAACCTGCCCAAATTCTCACATGAGAACAGATAAGCACACAAAGGTATGTCTGCACATACAAATGTGTATACACAGAGGCAGCTAGGTGGCGCAGTGAATAGAGCACTGGCCCAGGAGTCAGCAGGACCTGAGTTCAAATTCAGCCTCGGACACTTAACACACACACACACACACACACACACACACACAAAACTAGCCGTGTGACCTTGGGCAAGTCACTTAACCCCAATTGCCCTCCCCCCCCAAAAAAAGCAAAGAAAAAAAAAAACAAATGCATATACACATAAACACACATGTTGGCGCATACGGATTTACAAGACAGAAAAACTCTTAGAAAACATCCAGCATACTGCCCCATTTTAAAGAGGGAGAAACTGAGGCCCAGAGAAAGGGGCCCAAAATGCCCCAAGTCACAGAGCAATACGCATCCACATATACCCGTCAACACAAATGCCTGCCCACATGCACATTACGTGCACCAAGGCAACTTGTATTGTTTAAGGGCTTACCATGTGCCAGGTATTGTGTTAAGGGCTGAGGATACAAAGAAAGAGGAAGAAACTTCATACTCCCAGCCCCCAAGGGGAGTAATACACCCTTATGGGAGAGGAAACATGTGACCAAATGAAGCTATACGTGTATACCACATATTTACATACATACCCCCTCTACCCACACACATGCACAAATACCCCTCTCCATCCACAAAGCCTCTTCCCCACTACACACAGCCCCTCAGCAGCTGCTGCTGCCAAAGAGCTGCCGCTTCTGCTGCACCATCCCCAATTTGAGGGATTGCCATGGCAACAGAATTTCCAGCCAAATGGATTTCAAGGCCTATTAATAAATATCATTTTCTTATCATTGAGTATCCAGTCCAGGCAGCAAGGATCCCAGGAGAGGCCCCAGATGCATCTCTGGCATGGGCTGAGGCCTTGGCTGCCCACCTCTGAGCCTTACAGGCCTAAGATCCCCTCCAAGCTACTGAGAGGGGATCTCTGAGAAGGAAAAAGAGTCATCTACAGTGAGTAGTTGCACACTGCTTTCACTGGAACTGATGAAAGGGAATCTTTCTGTCTTGCCCCTCCTCATTTCTCCTACTTTGCTTCTCTCTAGGTATTAGGGTCTCTTTCTCTCTGTCTGTCTTTGTCCCTGTCTGTCTCTCTCTCTCTCTCTCTGTCTCTGTCTGTCTGTCTGTCTCTCTATCTCTGCCCATCTCTGTCTCTCTGTTTCTCTATGTGCGTTTATCTGTCTGTCTGCCTGCTTGTCAGTCTCTCATATATACCAACACAATTTGGGGAAAAGAGGACAATCACACATTACCTATTGGTAGCCTGAGATATGCTTGGTTAGGCCCAGTTAGATGTCGCAAGGTGATAGAGGACCCCATGGTGGCCAAACCCAACTCCAAGTGCCCTTCCTGCATCACTACACTGTGTTTATTTTATTTACATATAAATATCCATTTATTCCATATATTATGTATATATACATATATTCTGTATATACTTACATATGTAACTATTGTCTCCTCCAATAGAATGTAAGCTTCTTGAGGACAAGAACCGTTTAATTTTTGTTTCTGTATCCCTGTTACGTAGCCCAGTGACTGGTATGGAGTAGGTGCCTAGTAAGTGCCTATGAATTGACTGATCTGTGCTATTGCACCTTATCCTGGAAAGCACATTGTAGAAGGGACATTGCCCAAGCTATCATGTGCCCAGAAGAGGATAAATAAGATGGTAAGAAGGCTGGAAATCTTGTTATGTGAGGAGGGCTTGACAGCAATGTGAATGTTTTAAAGTAGATGCCCATTAATCGGGGAATGGCTAAACAAGTTGTTGAGCATGAATGTAATGGAATATTACTAGGCTATAAGAGATGATAAATATGATGCATGCAGAGAAGTATGAAAAGACACATGAGCCCATACAAAGTGAATTAATCAGAATCAGGAAAACAATATACCATGCATGATGTTGTCAACAATATGAATGGAAGGATGACAACAAAACAAACAAAATTCAATTTTGCGTTATTACAATGACTGTGCTTGGTTCAGAAAAAGAGCTGTGGGAAAGCACCTCCCTCCCTTCTTTGCAGAGATGGCGGATGACGGGTGTGGAGCTCAATACAGTGGTGGACTTGACTGTCTTGATACTAAATTTGATACATGTATACATATATCTTGATATATATAATATAACAAATACTTGATATTAGTTAGTTTTGCTGAATTTTTCCCCTCTTTTTTATTCTTTGTTATAAGGGATGGCTCTCTGGAAAAGAGAAGGGCAAGGATATGTTAGGAAATACAGGTGATGTAAAAACAAAAGATTAATAAAAATACTTATTTATTTATGTTTAGTTTTCAACATTTACTTCCATAAGATTTTGAGTTCCAAATTTTCTCCCCATCTCTCCCCTCCTCCCACCTCAAGATAGTGTGTAATTTGATATAGACTCTACATATACATTCCTACTAAACCTATTTTCACATTAGTCATGTTGTAAAGAAGAATTAGAACCAATGGGAGAAACCACGAGAAAGAAGAAACAAACAAAAAAAGAAAAAAGAGACAGAGAACAAATAATATGTTTCAACCTGCATTCAGACTCCACAGTTCTTTTTTTGGGATGTGGACAGCATTTTCCATCAGGAGTCCTTTGGAGTCATCTTGGATCCTCGCATTGCTGAGAAGAGAGAAGTCTATCAGAGTCAGTCATGGCACAGTGTGGCTGTCACGGCCTACAGTGCTCTCCTGGTTCTGCTCACTTCACTCAGCATCAGTTCATTCAGTTCTTTCCAGGTTTTTCTGAAATCCAGGCCTGCTCATCATTCCTTAGAGCACAATAGTATTCCATTATATTCATATACCACAATTTGCTCAGCCACTCCCCAACTGATGGACAACTCCTCAATTTCCAATTCTTTGTCACCACAAAAAGAGCTTCTATAAATATTTTTGTGCATACAGGTCCTTTTCTCACTTCTGTGGTCTCTTTGGAATACACCTAGAAATGGTGTTGCTGGGTCAGAGGGAATGCACATTTTTATAGCTCTTTGGGAATAATAATGAAAAATTTTTTAAAAAGAAAAAAACGATGATGTGAACAAGGCACTCCATCTCTCCACTCCAAGCATTTTCTTCGAGAGTCCCCCGTGCCTCCTCCTTCCTCATCTCTGCCTCCTGGCTTCCTTTAAGTCCCAGCTAAAATCCCATCTTCTACAGGAAACTTTTCCCTCTGTTTATTATTTTCTGTTTCCCTTGTATATAACTTGTTTGTAGGTAGCTGTTTTCATGTCCCCTCCTCTGTTAGACTGTAAGCTCCTTGAGGGCAGGCATTGTCTTTGGTCTCTTACCACATTGCTTGGCACACAATAGGTGCTGAATGAGTATTTCTTGCCTAACATGAAGAAGCAAGGACTTAGGCAGTCACGATCTTCAACTAACCGAGAGGCTGTTATGTGTAAGAAGGCTACGTGTGGTTTCTTTGGCCTGTTCCTGTATGGTGATACTAAGAGCAACTCAATTCAATAAACATTTATTAAGCATCTACTGTGTACAAGGCACTGTGCTAGGTGCTGAAATGAAATAGGCCCCTTCCTCAAGGATTTTACATTCTATAGAGGGGATACAACATGTGCATAGATAACTAGAGACAAGGTAATTGGAGGAGGGAAAGAGAATCCTTCAGTGGTCATCAAAGAAGGCCTCATGGAGGAAGGGGTACCTGAACTGAGCCTTGAAGGAAAAATAAGGATTTTGAGAAACAGAGATGAAGAACAGGCATGGGAGATGGCCCACAAATGCACAGAAGCAAAGCCAAGATTAGAGAACTTTGCTCTAAGGCATGGGTTTCCAAAGTGGGTGATATCACCCTTGGGATACACTGGAACAAACCAGAAGGGGTGATAGTAGCCTCAGGTGCAATTAGGAGGCTTTGAATAAAAATTGGAATATATATAAAGTATAAATATATATATAATATAAAAATTAAAATTGGAATATGGAAAAAAGCGAAAGCATAAGGAAAGAAGAAAAGACATGTAAATTTTGAAAAAAACATTCATACATGTTTCATCTGTTGTATAACAGAATTAAAGTCATAGTGATCACATCATTTTCCAAATAAACACACAAAATGCAAGCTATAACTATTAGTGCTCAAGTTAGCTGACAGATCTTGAGTAGCAAGTGCTGGCAGGTGAGCTTATCATCACCCATTGTCAGGAAATCCAGTATGCATCTGCAGCAATATGTGCATGTAATGACTTATTTATAGTATGATTCTATAATGCAGAAAAAAACCACAAATATACAATAAATTATTAAATTTAAGGTGTTCCATTTTTTAAAAAATTTATATTTTTTTTGAAATGATGCAAAAAAAAGTAATTAAAGGGTTAAAGAAAGATTTCCAGGGGCACTGAGTAATTTTTTTTAAGGGGGCAGTAGGCCAGATAAGTTTGGGAACCTCTGCTAAGGTTGGGAGACCACTACCACAAGACCTGCACATCAACATCTCTCTCAAAACTTTTTGTCCTGGTTGACAAAGGCAAGAGATGGAATGTCTATTTGGGGGAATACCTAATACTGCAGTCTGACTGCAAAGTAGAGTACTGGGGGTTAGAGGGAGAGGAGGGTAATACATAATAAGACAAAAGGAAGGTGGAAATCAGATGTAAAAGGCCTTAAATGCCCAACCGAGAAGTCTGTCTTTTACTCTAGAGTTAAAAATAGAGCCACAAAAGGTTTTTGAACAGGAAAGTGGTATTGTCACACCTGGGCCTTAGAAAGATTATTTTGGCAAATATAGAGAGAGGATAGATTGGAAAGGGGAGGAACTAGCGACAATAAGGTCAATTAGACCACAATAGGGTGGCTAGTTGGCACCATAGTGCACAAGGTCCTAGAAAAGACTTCTCTTCCTGAGTTCAAATCTAGCCTCAGACACTTGCTATCTGTGTGACCCTGGGAAAGTCACTTTACCCTGTTTGCTTCAGTTTCCTCACCCTTAAAATGAGCTGGAGAAGGAAATGGTAAACTACTCCAGTATCTCTGCCTAGAAAACCTTAAATTGGGTCATGGACAGTCAGACAGGACTGAAAAACAACTGAACAACAGCAAGATAGTCCAGGTGAGTGCAGATAAAGCAGTGAATAGAGCACCGGCCCTGGAGTCAGGACGACCTGAGTTCAAATACGGCCTCAGACTAGCCGTGTGACCTTGGGCAAGTCACTTAACCCCAACTGTCCTGCCTTCCCCCTCAAAAAAAAAAAAGATAAAGCAGTCTCATTTCATCTACAGTGGTAGCCAAGTAAGTGTAAAAAAAGGAACAAATGTGAGAGACATCATGGAAGTACAATCAACAAGATGTTAAAACAACATGAATATGAGAGAGGGAAAGATTAGGGAAGAGTCAAAGGCAACTGAATTTATGAACCTGAGTGATTAGGGAAAAGAGCAATGCCATCAACAGCAATAGGGAAGTTTGAAGTAGAAGACCGGTTTAGGAAAAGAGATGACGAATCTGTTTTGAACCTGGTTTTGAGATGTCTATGGGACATCCAAGCAAAGGCATACAGCAGGCAATTAATGACTGCACATAGGAGCAATGAGTGACAGAAACAGGGAGAGAGATTTTTACCTCAGCATAAGAAGAAAATATTATATATAATAATTAATTACATATAAATATATAAACCATATATGTATTACAATAATTACAGCTATTGGAATATAGTTCTCTTCGTAGGTAATAAGTTTCCCATCACCTGAGTATACAAGAAGATGACATAACCACTTATCAGAGATGTTTAGAAGGAGTTCAAACTTCAAGTTGGTATTTAGGCAAGATGACCCCGGTTCTGGCATTCGCTTGTCCTTTGATCTTTGGCAGTGTGGCATAATGGAAAGTGTTTGGTACTGTAAATCAGAAGACCCAAATTTGAATCCCACCACTACCATTTAACCTTACTAGGCCTGTTTACTCACCTGGAAAATGGAAATATTTTCACTACCTCCCTCTCCAGGCTATTGCTAGGAAAACACTTTGTAAAGTATCAAGAGCAATAGAAATATAAAATACCATAACCACGTGTTGTGAAGGCATGAAATCACAGAATGTCGAACCTGAAAGGAACTTTGGAAGATTACTTACATCAAACACTGCTGCCCTTATTTTCTAGATAAGAAAACTGAGTCCCGGAGACTAGAAGTGGCTTGCCCAAGGTCAGAGAATCATAGATTTAGAGCTGGAAGGAACCTCAGAGGCCATCAAATAGAACGGTACATAAAGCTCTGGACTTGGAGTCAGAAATATCTGAGTTCAAAGCTTTCCACACACACCCTGAGTAGCTGAGTGACCCTGGACAAGTCACTTGACCTCTTTGACAGCCTCACTTTCCTCATCTGTAAAGTGGGAGTAATAATAGCACCTACCTCACAGGATTGTTGAGAGGATCAGATGAAACTATATATGGGTAAAGCACTTTGCAAACCGGCAAGTATTATACAAGGTCAGTTATTATCGTTTTTTCCAGCGCATCTTTCTCCTAACTCTCCCTTTCTTTCAGAGTCACCATTGTTCTTCTAATCACCCAGATTCCTAACTTTGACATCATCCTTGACTCTTCCCCCCCCGACCCCACCCCCACTGCGCCATCCAATCAGTGGCCAAATCTCGCCTAGATTTTTGAGTCAGAAGGGACTTCAGGGGTCGTCTCATCCCCCCCCTTATTTTACAAATGTCCAGAGAAGATCCATGATTTGCCCAAGGTAGTAAAGTAGTCAGAGACAGAGTCGGGATTCGAATCCAGATCCTCTGACTTCGAATATAGACCCTTCTAGGCTATACCACACTTTTGATTCTCCCTCCATGACATCTCTCATTTCTGCCTCCTCTCCTCTCACACAGCTTTTGTCCTATCGGATAGTGAAGAGAACAGTGGAACTGAAGTCCAGAAGAGCTGTTTGCATTCTGTTTTATTTTATTTTATTTTATTTTATTTTTTGATTTTTGGAGGGCAGTTGGGGTTAAGTGACTTGCCCAAGATCACACGGCTAGGTTTTTGTGTCAAGTGTCTGACGTCGAATTTGAATTCAGGTCCTCCTGACTCCAGGGCCGGTGTTCTATTCACTGCGCCACCTAGCGGCCCCTGAATCCCGTTTTGGTAGCCGTGTGACTGGGCAATTCACTTAACTAATCAATCTGCAAAGTGGGGGGTCACGCCAGCACCTCCCCTCACAGGGCTGCTTTGAAGCTCAAGTAAGAAAATACATATAAAGAGCTCCACAAGGCCAGTTTATTAACTAATAATGAAAAAGATCATGAATTAATAACATCATTATCATTATTAGGTCGGTTCTTCATCTTCTCTTGCCCAGACTATCGCCATAGCCTCCTAATTGCCCTCCCTGCTCCGTCTCTCTCCTCGCCCATCTGTTTTCCACATAGTTACCAAACTGATATTCCCAGAACACACCTCTGACAGTATCCCTCCCCTGCTCAAAAACCGGCCAAAGCTCTCTTCTGCCTCTAAGACAAAACCAGAAAATCTCCAGGCTGGTATTTACAGCCCGCCCCTTTTCCTGTTTATCTTACATTCTTATCCTTTATCCTTCCCGGGAGGTTGACTTTTCAGCTGTTCTGCAGCCACTGACGTTCCATGAGCCACCTTCCAGCCTTGAGGGCTGGTGGTTCTTCGGCTGGGGAAGGCGTCCCCTCCTCACCCCCGCCCTGCAGCTTCCCTGGCTTCTCCCCAGGTCCCGCTCAGGCACCAGCTTCTCCACTAGGTCTCTCCTGAGTTCTTTCCTCCCCGCAAGCTGTTCATTCTATCTCGCCTTTTAAATGACTTCATATGCCTTGTAGATACTTTGTATTGTTCATCTATGAACACCGTGTAGCCCCTGCTGAGCAGAAGAATACAATTCGTAGCTCTGTGCCCTACACTGCACACCAGGCACCCTGAAGTTGCTCTTTTTCTCTAGCCTAATGTGAAACAAAACCTGGGGCTGGTGTTGCATGTACACGAATCAGCTCCTAAATCCCAAGAGATCTCTGAAGCATCTGTTTCTCCCCCCACATCCAGTCCGGAAGTTGGCTTTTGTGGTCTGGTTTAGCCATCCACGAATTACTTGTGTTCTTGGCAACTTACTAGCTGTGTGACCTGGGTCAGTCACTTAACCTCTGTTTGCCTCAGTTTCCCCGGGCTGTCGGGAGGATCCGATGAGATCGTGACTGCAAGAAGAGCCCTTAGCACAGTGTTTGGCACAATGTAAGTGCTACAGATATGTTACTTATTGTTGTTATTATTATTATTATTATGACATAATGTTATTATTAATATTGCATTATTATAATTATTGTTACTGTCTTATTTCATCCATAACCGGGGATTAGGGCATAGAAAGTATCATAAAGTTTGACTTCCTCTGGTCTAGTTTAGGCAGAAGATCTTGGTTCCACTGACCACCTGTGTGATCTTGGGCTAGTCGTTTCCCTTTAGTTTCTTTGCACGTCCATTTCCTCCTCTGGCTCTAATGCTTTCTAGCTCTGCAACCTTGGACCTCCTGTCATTTAACCTCCCTGGGCCTCAGTTTCCCCTGGGCTTCATCTGTAAAATGAGGAGGTTGGACTACATGGCCTCTGTGGTTCCTCCCAACTCCTGACCTATGATCCTGGGGTGTTCTAGGTCCCTCCCAGCCTTAGAACCCTGTGCTCTAAAGAGGGCACCCCAGGAACCTCCGAGCCCCCCAGAGGGCTGCCCCTCTTGGCAGGTTTGTGAGTTATCATCAGCCTGGCCTTTTCCAGAAGATCTTTCTCCCCTGGCTTTGCATGGCTCTCCTACAGGGCATGGGTGATGGTTCTGCTGCCTCCCCAACGGGCTTTGCTTCAGGCCTCCTGAAATCTGTTGACTCGCCTCCAGCTGGGCTCCCCTGGCTCAGTGCCAAGCGCTAAGAAGCCTGCACCACTCCCTGATCTCCTGAGAGCTGCAGGGATTAGGGAGGAGCATGGGGGTGGGGAAGTAGGGAGAGAAAAGCCGAACAGCGTCTCAGGCCTGAGGCCATGGACAGCCCAGGTAAAGTGGGTATAGAGGCACCCCCAGGTGCCCTTCTGCTTCCTGCCTCTCCTCTCCTCCCTTCACTCCCACTTTGGCACCCACCTGCTAGCCACACAGCCAGGCCTCTGCTGTGGCCTCTCTCAGTATAGTAGAAAAAAACACTAGACTGGGGTATAGGATCATGGATTCTAGTCCCAACTCAGCCACTGGCTGCTTGTAGAAAATGACTTCTCTCTGGGCTTCACTTTCCCCTTCTATTTAAAGGAAATGGCGGGTACACAGGACTACCACCCAAGGGAGCAGGAAGGATTCTCCCTCAGTGACTGTGCCCTTTTGACCTCTACCCTGTGCCTTCTCCAGCATCCTCCATCATGAATGTCCCTTCTTACAACTCCACCTGCATCATCTGGAGGAAGAATTACCCCTTCTGAGTGGCGTTAAAAAACAGCAACCATTTTTCCTTGGATTAGGATTGTATCCCTATCCTCCCTTCTGAACTCTCACCTCTTAAGAGAAGGTCTTAAGTCATTTTAACCTGCCTCACAGACTATAATAACAGAATAATATCCTAAAGAAAATTTTGTTGAAGGAATGAATCATATGAATGAGGCTGAACAGATGAAAGAGAAGCCTCCTTTATGCAGGTTTACATGAAGTGCTTCCTGCAACAACACTGACGAGCCAGATTGTACAAGTATTATCATTCACATTTTACCAAGGAAGAAACTGAGGCCCAATCAATAAAGTGACTCACTGTAAGTGTCCAGATTCAAGCCCCGTCACAACATGACTAACATGGAAACAAGTTTTGCATGATTACAAAACTGTTCACCATCTCAGGGTGGGGAGAGGGGAAGGAGGGAGAAAATTTGGAACGCAAAATTAAAAAAAACAAACTCTAAAGATTATTTAATGCTTAATTGGGGGAAAATAAAATACTATTTAAGAAAAAGCTTCCAACCCAGGTCTTCTGAATCCTTTCTTTGACCAGCATCTGACTCCAGAAGGCACAGTCTCCATAGCAATGGTAGTTTGAGTTCCTTAACCTGTCTGGGCCTCAGTTTCCTCACCTGTAAAGTGAAGGGTTTAGATTAGATGGCCTCAAAGGCCTCTTTCAACCTACTCTTGATCTCTGATCCTCTGACTCCAATCAAGCTAACCAGGATTTGACTTTGTCAAAGGTGTTGGGCTCACTCCTTCCTCTCTGAAACCTGAAGCCACTCAGTCCTTCCATGCAGGCGACCAGGTCTATCCCTTAGTTTCAGCTTGAAATTTCTCCTTCTGTAACCACCTGGATCTCCATGCAATGGTTCTATGCTCTCCTACAGCGTGCCTGGCAGAAGTGTCTCTTCTTCCTGAAATAGCCTCTCTTTTTCCTGGACACATTTCCCAGCCAGAGGTATCGAGCTGTTTTTCCTCCTCGGCTGTTCCTCAGCTTCCAAGCCTTTTTCAATGACCACTTCCATAGCCAGGAGCAGTTCATTCTGCTGTCTGATCTATGTGCTTCAAACTATCTTTCTTTTCATTCTTCACCCCTACCTTTTGCCCTGGCTCCAAGAATATCACAGAGCCATCTGCATTTCCTGCTTCTTGAATGTCTCAGTACAAACATTAGCATTTATAAATCCCACATTAACATTATATGATAGCTTGTCTACTGAGAGACCAAATACATTTTGGGGGTGCGGTAAGGTGGGCAAGAGGAGGAGAGATTTTTCAACAGAGTAGAAGGAATGTGGGACAGGAAGAAGAGTTAACTTATAAGGAAGAAACAGTTCCCAGTATAAGTTCATCTCAGAGACTGATTTTATAGACCTGACAAGGAAGAAAATTGGATAAATACAATATATTGAATTCGACCGGCGATTGACAATTTCTTTCTAAACCACATAAATAGATATAGGGCCAGTCCTCTGAAGTAACTCACTAGTCGGTAAAGTCTGTCCCTGGTGTCCCTTCACTACGTGAGGTTTATTGAATTCTTTCTTTTCTGGCAAACACTCAGTGCAGTGCCCCAGGCCAAACCCTCCTCCTCACCGTCTCACCATACTTAGTCTTGTACTTCAGGAGCTTATGGGCCTTCTCTGACTCCTTCCCTCGTAACAGAATCTCTCTGTCATGGATCTTTAACCATACGGGCCATATTTTCTGGACCAAAAATGTAAGGAAACAATCTAACAAATATTTTCCCCCTGATCTGTAAATAGGATGAAATATTTGAAACCTGAATATAGAATAAGGATAGAAGTGGTTGGGGAGGAAACACCATAATATTAAGCACTGAGATCTCATGTACTTCTTACCTATTCTGATAAACCTGCTTGTGCTTAGGTGTTAATAGGGACCAACTATCTAATACCAAATAAAGCCTTGTTCTTCTCAAATGACATGCTTGGATTTTTCCCAAGGGGCCACCAATGCCTTAACCCCAGAGGAAGGATGCATCTCATGACGGCATTTCAGGCCTTGATGGCATACCTAGAGAAGAGATCTTTTTCATAGTATCATAGATTCAGATGGAAGGTAGAAGGTATCTTGGACATTATCTAGTTCAATTCTCTCGTTTTATACTAAAAGAAATGAAGACCCAGTGAGATAAAGTGATTTACCTAGGTAATAGATAGTTGAACCAGGAATTGAATCCAGATCTTCTGACTTGAGATGCAGTATTCTTACCTCTAGGGCAGCTAGGTGGTGCAGTGGATAAAGCACGGGGCCTGGAGTCAGGAAGACTTGAGTCCAAATTCAGACTCAGCTGTATGACCCTGGGCAAGTCACTTAACCCTGTTTGCCTCAGTTTCCTCATCTGTCAAATGAGCTAGAGAAGGACATGGCAAACCATTCCTGTATCTTTGCCAAGAAAATCCCAAATGGGGTCATGAAGAGTCGGGCGTGACTGAAACAACTGAACACACTCTTACCTCTACCTGAATCAGAACAGTAGAGCAGAGGGAAGGGTCTAGTCTAGTCACTTGTCCAAGATCTCACATCTAGTTAATGGCAGAACCTGAATTTCCCAACTACTGTCTCCTCTTAGGAAGGCTGTATGTTTGTTCATCTCTTTATGCTTCTCAAGTGTTTTCATCTGTGCACATCTGAATCTTAACAACATCCCTGTGAGTTGGGTAGGGCAGGTGTTAAGGGACCAGAGAGGGAAAGAAACTTACTTAACGTCACACAGTGGGCCAACTGGGACTAAAACCTTGGCCTCCTGTTTCTCAAGCCAGGGCTCTTTCCTTTACATCGTCTGAACTGTTGGCATTTAACTCAGTCAGTTAAGAAGGGAAAATTGGCACTTTTTTCCAAAACTGGATAAAGAGGGCCTGATCCTGAGTATCCATGAGGGTCCTTGGCTGCTCTTCCCCTTGCTCCAACCTCCCAACAACCAGACAGGCCCTTCTCTGACTCTCCCCAGCCTCTCCTCTCAATTCTCAACAAGGGTCCCAACTCCTCCTAAGGGGCTTCCAGCTCAAGGCTCAGGACGAGCCTTCTCCTCTCCTGCTGTCTGTTCTCAGGATCCATAGGACCACCAAGGAAGGGTCACTCAGGGAAATCTAGAGATGGGCAGAGTCTGTAGCCAGTGCCACACCAGAAGCTGAAGGGCTTGAAGGCAGAGGAGAGTCCGCCCTTCCTCACTGATTCCCCTTCATCTCTCACATATTTTTGCAACTCACGTGCAGTCAGATAATAAATATAACATCTCCCACAGCAGCCACTCAGAACTTGAGCTCCCATCTGATTACTCTCTCCCTCTTTCTGTGTGTGTATGTCTCTCTGTCTCTCTGTTTCTCTGTCTCTCTCAGTCCTCTTCTCCTCTTTCTTTCTCTCTCCTCTCTTTTTTCTCTCTCTCTCTTCCTCTCTTTCATTTTCTCCCTATTTCAAGGGGTATGAAAGAAGAGGAAGAGAGAAGAGAGAGAGATTCAGTCTTTTACCACATGGTTTTATCCTTCTATCTCTTACAGATAAATGAAACCCAATTCCCCTTCTCGTCCCACCCCTCAGAGGTAGAGGCTGGTGCAAGTCCTATTTCGAATGAGTAGTGTCAAGAGAACAGGGGAGTGTGTATGTCTAGACAAGAGAAGGAAAGGGTGTAGAAGAAGGGAGAAGAATAAAGTGGATGAGAGAACTGGAGTGAGGGAGGGAGAAAGCAAGAAAGAGAAAGAAGAGAGAAGCAGAGCATTTGGAAGATGGAGGAAAGAGAGTGAATGAATGTACCTGTTAACATGTGGGTTTGTGGTCAGTGATTCTCCACTGAGCGCCATTTATCTTCCCTTCTTCCCTGTTACTGTTGAGAGCATCCTTCCAGTTTCCCAGGGTGGCAGCCTTGGTGTTATCCTCAACTCCTCTCACTCAACCCTCATATATGATCAGTTGCCAGGTCCTGTCATTTCCACATACATAGTATTTCCCACAGAACTCTACTTCTCAATGACTGTCTCAGTCTCTCACTACATCCAGGCTCAGCTCCAGCCACCCTCCACTTCATTCCCTGGCCACCATGCTGCTATACAGTCTATCCTCCCTGTTCTGCCCATCCCTTTCCAGTTCAGGAACCATAATCTAATCAATTCTGTCATTCTGCTGGAAAAATGGTACATCAGTCTATTCCCCTGTGGTTCCATTGGCCATCCTTGTAAATTTCTAGGCCAAAATATCCTTTGCTGGCATCTCTTCTCCTATATGTCTCCCATCTCTCTCCCCATTAGAATTAGATTAGATTAAGCACCTCCTAGTGCCAAGTAATGTGTTAAACCCTGAAAATACAAGCAGAAGCCAAAAGAAAGTCCTTGCCCTTAAGGGGCTTACATTCTACTGGGGGAAGACAACATGTAAAAGGGAGTTAGCTGAAAACTCCGGATTGGAAGGGGGATTATGGAAAAGTGAGTGCTTCACCAGATGGAGGTCCTGGGGGGTTCACCAGCTAAAGGAGGTGGTTCAGGGGTGGGGGTGGGGGTGGGGGAGGTACAACCAGCTAAGAAGTCCCCGAGCCTGATGGGGGGGATAGTTCTGGTCACAGGCTGAGCTGGGTTAGAATAACGTCAGCTCCTTGAGGACAGGTCTTGTGCAGTGCTTGGCACCCAGTAAATGCCAGTTCTCTCATTGATTCACTGTTGCGTGCCATTTTTCAGTTGTGTCTGACTCTTCGTGACCCCATTTGGGGTTTTCTTGGCAAAGACACTGCATTGGTTTGCCATTTCTTTCTCCAGTTCACTTTACAGATGAGGAAACTGAGGCCAACAGGGTGAAGTGACTTGCCCAGGGTCACACAGCTAGTTGGATTTGAACTCAGGAAGATGTGTCTTCCTGTCTTCAAGTCTGGCACTCTATTCTAGTGCTCTATCCACTGCACCACCTGGCTGTTCTGCAATCAATTCACTAGTTTCTCCTTATTCATTCACAACTATGGAGCTAGTTCAGATCCCCTGATTGTACCTTCATTTCCCAGCCATTTCCACTCTTTATCTCCATGAAGTCTCCCTACACCTGTAATGGTAATAGTAAAGAGCTTCCCTGCTTTGAAGAGTTTCCCTGCTCCTTAGTAGGCCAAATGTAATCACACAGAGCCTATGGTGGGAGGAGTTTTTTGAATGAGTGGAGTAGAGCCCAGAGGAAGCTAAGAGTCAGAGCAGTTAGCATGGTGGGAGAAGATTCAGGCAAGGAGACAGTCTTGTGAGTGTTTGTTTGTGGGAAGGCTAAAGGATGGTGTGACTCCCTGCTGTGCTATGGTGTATTAACTTCTTTGTTGCTATGATGATTCAGTTTTCTGGTGTTGGGATTTGGTTTTCTGGTATCTGAATAAATGTTTTGCTTCTGTCATCTATATGGAGAGTCTGTTATATTTTGCATTTCAGAACTGTGCCAGTATATTCATAATTGCAGTCGGTACTGTGAATATTGAGTTGACACTACAACGCCTTGCAAGTTTCCTGTTCTCTTCTATGTAATGTCTTCTCCTATTAGAATATTCTATTAGAATGTAATCCCTTGAGGGCAGATACTATCTTATTTACTGTATTTGTCTCCCTAGAGCTTAGTACAGTACACCATCTATTTATTTACCTATCTATGTGTTCAGTCCTGTGCTAGGTGATAAATATGTAAATAAATGACTTCTCTCCTGCTTTTGAGGAATCTATAATCTCTAAATGCCCCAGAACTGAAAACAGGGATAGCATTTAACAAACAGTTCTCTGAGAGAAAGGGGAGATGTGCATAGGATACACCTTTCCTTTTAATTTGCTTTATTAACATTTTCTCCAATACTTTCCTACATTTAGACAATCAAAAAATAATAATAAAGCAAGCCTTGATTCGTAGCATTTGCTGATTTCTGTAAATGCTCATAATGAAAATTTAACCATCAATTAATTGGAACATAGAGCAGGGTTAAGCTGGTTCCAGCACACTCTGGCTGAAAAAGACTGGGGATCTTCTTGTCCAGTGGTTTTCAATGTTTCTGGTTCCACAAAATAACAAAAATATGTTGTAAACCCTGGGTGGGAATTTGATATACTAGTCATAGCACCCCATCACTAAAAGGGAACCACTGATTAATTTGACTAATGCCCTCATTTGCAGATATAGAAACAGTCCCAGAATGCTGAAATGACTTCTCTAAAGTCACAAATGATTTGGGTGGAGGATAGCCTGGATTATGGCCCAGATTTCTCAAATACCAGTCCAGCTTCTTCCACCACTGAGCACTAACTCTCTCAGAAAGACAAGAGGAAACTTTGGAAAGCAAGAGAATTTGACAAGACAGCATAGAATCAAGGACAAGACAACAGAGTCCAAAGAAGGGAGAACTGAGTGGGGTGTGAATTGTAGAAAAACAGAGACAAGCAAGCCTTCCTCTCTCTAATTGCCAACCCCAATTCCCAAGGAGTTAATTCCTAAATTTGGCATTTCAGATGCCCATCCTTATATATTCCCTGGTTTAAAAAAAAAGGCCCAGGCTTTCTTTCAGGTCTCCCATTCCTTTTAAAGTCCTTCATCCCCTCTCTCTGGGCCTGTTTCCTTCTCTGTGAAATAAGGCAAATGGGCTAAATCTGGTCTCTGAGGTACCCTCCAGCTGGGACTTTCTATGGGTTCTAAGATCCTTAAAGGAAGCCATACTCCTGGGCCACACTACCCCCAAGGACCTTATTGAGCTCACGTAAAACTGAGGCCCAGAGAGGTAATATGCCCACAGCCCTTAAACTTGAGAAAGTCATTGAAGCTTCAACGATTATAGTAATATACTGTTTGATAAGCCCAAAGACCCCAGTTTTGGGGATCAGAACTCACTATTTGACAAAAACTGCTGGGAAAATTGGAATACAGTATGGCAGAAACCGGACTATCATCTAACGCCTTACACGAAAGTCAGGTCTAAATGGGTGCACGACCTAGGTATAAAGGCTGATACTGTAAGTAATCTGGGGAAGCAAGGAATAGTTTACCTGTCAGATTTATGAAGTAGGGAAGACTTTACAACCAAAGAAGAATTGGATTATAAAATGCAAAATGGATAATCTTGATTACATTAAATCGAAAAGTTTCTGTACAAACAAAGCCAATGGAACCAAGATTAAGAGGGAAGTGGGAAATTGGGAAAGAATTTTTACAACCAGCGTCTCTGATAAAGGCCTCATTTCTAAAATAGACAGAGAGTTAAGTCAAATCTGTAAGAATACAAGTCATCCCCCAATTGATA
>CM053590.1:188613936-188629810 GCA_028646515.1 Pseudochirops corinnae | reverse complement strand
ATATGTGTAACGACCAACCTTGATAAACTGGACTCTTCTCAGCAACGCACAGCTATAAGACAACTCTACAAGTCTCAGAATGGAAGGAGATATCTGCATGCAGAGAAAGATCTAGAAAGAACAGAGTTTAAATGGAGACTGAAGCAATCTACATGCTATCGCTCTTTTCCACGTTTGGTTGGTTTCAACCCTTCTATACAACCAGATTCATGTCCAGTGTGAAAGTATTTGCAGATCCTGTACTTGATTGCATGCTGCCATGGGGGTTGGGGGGGAAGGGAAGGGAGAAAATCTGAAACTCAAGGGATTGTGGAACTGAATCTTGTAAACTAAAAGTAAATAAACAAATCAATTAATTAAAAATAAAATAAAATAAAAAATAAAGAAAGTCATTGAACCTTAGGAAACTGAGAGAGACAGAGATTGCATGAGTTACCCTGGGTCATACAAATAATGAATGTCTGGGGTCCAATTTGAACTCAGGTCTTCCAGATTTCAGAACTAGCACTCTATTCACAGAGCTACCTAGCTGCTCTTTGCAGAAATCATAGATATAATTGTCCCCATGTTGCAGTCAGGGGAAGGTGAGGTACCTGTGGGGTAGGTGAATTGCCCACGGTTGCACAATAAATCTATGGCTGCATCAGGACTAGAATTAAGCTGTTTCCTTTTCCATAGCCAGCATGATCCCTATTGCACCGTGCCTCCCAGAGAGCCAGCCTACCAAAAAGGCAGTCCAAGAAATATTGGCATCCGCTCAGAAAAGTCACCCTGCCAAAGAAGCTTAGACCTTCCATTTTCATTTAGGTCACATGTGGTTCCCTTTAGCTGTTTAATCTCTAAAGGAAGTTCAGCCACAATTTCTTCATTCTCCAGAAAAAGGTGGGGGGAAGGAAGGAAGGAAAAATTCGTTTAAATGTTCCTGCCTGAGCTCACTCAGGTGTGCTGGTATTACAATAACCCACTGACATCTCTAAGGCTTCTGTGGGGCATCAGTCCAAGCAAAAAAAGGGAGTTTATTTTCTCTGCTCAGAATTTTCACGTGTTGCCATTCACTGAAGGCTGGAAATGGGAGTGACTTTCATTATTGGTGCTGTTGACTTTCGTATCTGACCCTTCCTGACCCCATTTGGGGTTTTCTTGTCAAGGTCCTAGAATAGTTCACCATGTACTTCTCCCTCTCATTTTATTGCTGAGGAAACTGGGGCAAACAGGGTGAAGTGGCTTGCCCAGGGTCACACTGCTACTAAGTGTTGGAGGCTGGATTTGAACTGAGGAAGATGAGTCTTCCTGACTCCAGGCCCAGTGCTCTGTGCGCTATGGCGCCAGCTAGTTGTGGCACCAGCTAGTTGCCCTCGTGACTGCGGGAGATCTCTCTATCAGCGGTGTCTTAATCAAAGAGAAATAGGTCCACTAAGCCTATATAAGGCTTTCTGCTGGGGCATACTGACCTGGAAAACCACAGATCTACATTATCTGTGTCTGACAGTGTTTTCATTTATTTTGTCATATATTTCCCAGTTCCATTTTAATCTGGTTCAGCTGCAGTTGTGAGTGTTGAAGCCGTCAGTATGATGCCTTTGATCTTTGGATACATCTTTTTTACAGAGAAGGAAACTGAGGCCCTTAGAGAGGAAGTCACTTGGCCAATAGAAAGGGTAACAAAGTCAGGATCTGGTCCCAGGTCTTCTATCCCCAAGTTTAGCTTTCTTCCCACTATGCTATGCTTCAGAAGGAGGATAGAGGGGAAAAGTTAGCATTCATCTCTCCTTGCTAGCCCCTGGCTAGAGCAATGGAAGAATAAGGAAAGGCCTGAATTAGGAGGGAAAGACCTGAGTTTTGGTCATCTCTCTCAGGCCTGCTAGCTATAGGATCCTTGGAATATCATCCAAATTCTATGAGCCCGATATTTCCTTGGTAAAATAGGAATGGGCAACTAGGTGGCGCCATAGTGCAGAGAGCGCCAAACCTGGAGTCAGGAAGATTTGAGAGTTCAAATTCTGCCTCAGACACTTACTAGCTGTGTGACCCTGGGCAAGTCACTTAACCCTCTTTGCCTCAGTTTCTTCATTTGTAAAATGAGCTGGAGATTTTCTTTGCCAAGAAAACTCCAAATGGGGCCATGAAGAGTCAGACACTACTGAAAAACAACTGAACACAATTCCCATCTACCGATTCATTTTTAGAGTCCTTAACAACCTGTTCCCTTCTACCTGTCCAGTCTTGTTATGCACTCTTCCGTTCCACACACAGTCCTGTCCAGCTGTCCTGCCCTACTTGCTCTCCCTCAAAAATGATGCTCCCGCCTCTCATTTCCACGTCTTTGCTGTGAAAAGATTTAAGCGTCTCCATTGCTTTCTGCTTTTTTGTCTCCTCCCCAGCACAGCTCAAAATGTTGTCGTCGCTGTTTGCCTTTTGTTTTTGAAAAGGACCAGTGACACGGCAGGGTGATGTCTTGACTTGTCTGTCTCACTTAAAGCTCAAAATGTAACGGTGTCAGGAAGCCCTCATAGACCCTCCTAACCTACCAGAGTAGCCAGGGAGACAGTGGTTCCCTGGGGACCCGTCTCACCCTCTGTACCTCTCCTCAGGATGCCGCTCAGGAAGGCAGATGCACGCAGAGGAACTGGCCTCATCCTGGTAACTGAGTCAAGGTTTTGCAGGTGGTCAGCATATCCATAGCATGACCAGACAGCTTCTGCCTCACTTGCCTTCTCCCTGCCCCTCTGGCCAGCGGTGTACATGGCATCTGCTCATGGCTCCCCTCCCCACACAACATTGCTGGAATTCTAGATACAATTCCCCAAACTACATTCAGCATTGTTCTCCACTTCATATAGCTAAGGAAATCGAAGTGCAGAGGTGAAATAATTTGCCCAAAGCCACACAGCCAGTAAGTTGCCTTACCAGATTTTATAGCAAGCTTCTCTGATGCCCAAACCTCCAAACCAGGATAGTCTGGCCTCCAGATGCAGACAAGGTTGTCCCTACCCTCAAGGAAAATATCTGCTAGACCAATTAAACGTGATACAACATAGGGTGTGATCAAGGAAAAACTCAATCAAAGTGCTATTAGAAATTCGAGGAGAGAAAGATCTCTTCCATCAGGGGGGTGGCTGAATGACTCTCACATCCCATCCCATCCCGGACTAAATCCTAGGGCCCTGTAGAAATATCACCAGATCATAACTGTGGAGAGAGGAGGGGCTCTTGAGATCCCTTTGTTCTCATTTTACAGACAAGGAAACCGAGGCCCAGAGAGGCCAGGAGACTTCCAAGATCACATGAGCATCATGTAGTAAAGTCAGGATATGAGCCATGTTCTCTGCCTCCAAATTTAACATTATTTCTACTACATTAGGGAGAGAAATAGGGCAAATGGGTCTTCAGGAATGGGCTGTAGCTTGTGTAAATGCAGAGAAGTAGGAAAAGGCAAGACCAGATCAGGGAATAGTAAGTAGCCCAGTACATGGGAACAATGTGAAATAAGGCTAGAAATGTAGGTTAGAGTCAGATTTTGGAGCTAGCATTTATATAACACTTTTAAGGTTTGAAAAGTACTTGATACGTATAAGAACCCATGAGGTACATGTTATCATTATGCCCATTTTATATATGAGAAAACTAAGGCTGATAAAATGTAAATGACTTGCCCAGGGTCACCCAGCTAAGTATCTGAGCCTATATTTGAACTTATCTAACCCTGCATGAAGCATTTGCCCTTGAGTGCCAGTCTAAAGAATTTTTATTTTTTCTCATGGGCAACAGGAAGCCCCTGAAGATCTTAACAGGTCACTGCCAAGGTCAGACCTGTGCATTAGGAAAATTACTTTGGCAGCTATGTGAAGGATGTATTGTAGAAAAAAGAGACTGGAGATCAAAGGATCAGTTAGAAGGCTTTTAACATAGTCAAGGTGATGTTTTGTTCTTCGGGCATTTCAGTAGTGTCCAACTCTTTGTGACCCTATTTGGGGTTTTTTGGCAGAGGTACTAGAGTGGTTTGTCATTTCCTTCTCCAGCTCATTTTACATATGAGGGAACTGAAGCAATCAGGGTTAAGTGACTTGCCCAGGGTCACACAGCTGGTAATTGTCTGAGGTCAGATTTGAACTCGGTAAGATGAGTCTTCCTGACCCCAGGCTCAGTACTCTGTGCACTATGGCGCTACCTTGCCACCCTATCTGGGTGACGAGGGCCTACAAAAGAGAATTCCACTCCAAGATGGTGAAATAGCAGAAGTAACCAAGCTCTACTTCACAGCTCACCTCTACAGATCCAGAAAACAAACCAGTACTGGTACTGATTAGGAGACCCAAAGGGGAAAAAACCACAGTGAATAATTTTTCTAGCCCCATTTTCATTTTCTGCAAAGAGAGATAGATAGAGAGGTCCACAGATGCTGGGGATGGGGTCTAACCAGGAACAACCATATGAAAGATTCTAGCACAGGGAGAAGAGGCAAGAAGAGATCCTAGATCCTGCACAAAGGGCCCTGACCTTCTGCAGACTATAGGAATAAGTGACAACACTCACTACCTTGTTCTGGATCACAGATTCAGGGCTGACTGAGGAGGAGGAGACTGACTGCACATAACAGGGGCATCCCAGGGTGAATAATGGTTATGATCCCTAAACTATGTACTGAGCAAGAAGCAAGTTCAGAACCAAGCAGCAGCTGTGCAGATATGACCCTAGGAGCAAAGAGGAATTTCAGCTCTAGCCCCCAGCCCAGCCTGAAACCTGCAGCAGCATAACCAGGTTAGAAATCCCAAACCAAAGAGGAACCTGCAGCCATCACTCTGAAACAGCAGAATCTTCCAACTAGCTGATAGTGGATGAGTCTAGTAGAAGTCTGCTGGAATTCCAACCAGGGACAGCCTACAGGTATGTTGTTCAGACCCAAACCTAGGCTAGGAACTTGTAGAGTTCAGACCAGGAGGGCAGCAATCAGATTTTTCCCTGCATAAGACCATTTGGAGAGCACTGAAAGCATGAAGATCGTCTCTTATTTTCTATCACAGAATTCATACAGAAAGAGACTTTATTAACATCATCAATGCAGGAAAGCTTTCAGAACCAAGTCCAATATTGCTGTACATTGGATTACCTGCAAGCCATGACCAACAAAAGAGCTCAAACATCATAATTCAAGAAATCATCAAAGAAAACTGGCCAAATCTCTTAGAACTAGAAGTCAAAATGGAAATAGAATTCATCACCAGTCACCTCCTAAAAGAAACCCCCAAATAACAATTCCCAGGAATACTATAACCAAAATCCAGAGCTTCCAAGTCAAAGAAAAATATTGCAAACAAGCAGAAAAGAAGAATTCAAGTGCTGAGCCACCATTGTCAGGAACACACAAGATTTAGTAGTCACAAAATAAAGAATCGGAAGGCTTGATGTCCAATGCTCCTGAAGGCAACGTATACAGGCTTACAACCAAGAATAGTTGACCCAGCAAAACTGAATATAATCCTATGGGGGAGAGGTGGGAAATGGATTTTTAATGAAACAGAGGACTTCTAAGCATTCCTAATGAAAAGATGAGAGCCTCACAGAAACTTTGAAATGCAAACACAAGAGTTAAGAGAAAGACAAAAATGCAAATATGAGCAAACAATCAGGGGTTCCAAAAAGAGTCTAATTAGAGAGAGGGCCTGGTAGTGGTTCTGTTACCTTTTGATTATCTTAAAAGAAGAAAGGAAAGGGAGCAGAGGAATACATTAGGAAGGGAGAGGGAAAGAAAAAATGGGGAACATTATCTTACATAATCAAAGTGTGCAAGTAGGAGCCTATGCAAATAAGACCAAAGGAATAGGGAAAGAGATTGACCCTGGAATTTCATTATCATCTGAACTGGTCAAAGGAGGGAAGAATTCTCCATCTGTCTGTCTGTCTGTCTGTCTCAGAAATACATTTCATTCAACAGAAAGATAGCAGGGATAGAGGGGACCATGAAAGAGTAGATTAAAGGAAGGATTAGTCCTAAGAAAACAAAACAAATTCTAAGCATGTAAAATATTTATAGCAGATTTTTTTCAGGGTAGCAAAGAATTTAAAACTGCCCATTAATTAGGAAGCACCAGAAGTTATGGTATATGGATATGATGGAATACTATTATACTGTAAGAAATGATGAAGGGGATAGTTTCAGAGAAATCTAGGAAGACGCATATGAACTGATACAGAGTGCAGTGAGAAGAACAATGAGAATAATTTATACGGTAACAACGATATTATAAAGACAAAGAATTCTGAAAGACTTAGAAATTGATCAATGCAATAACAACCCATGATTCCAAAGAATTCATGATGAAACATGTTACCTAATTCCTGACAGAGAAACAAAGGCCTTAGAACGTGCTTTCTTTTTTGATATGACCAACGTGGACATTTGTTTTGCTTGGCTATACATGTTTGTCACAAGGATTTTGTTCCTCTTTCTCAAATGGGATGGGGGGCAGGATGGGGAGTGTACGGGAGAGAAAATAGATGTTCATTGATTAAAAAATGAAATTTAATTCAAGAAAAATATAGGTCTCCAGTTCTCCCTTACTAATAAGTAGGGATACTTGGGCAGGATTTGTGAATGGAGAGGTGGTTAAGGAGGAGTGGAGGAGAAGAACAAGGAGGGCTGTAACAGCACCGGGACTATGCTCAGGTTGATCAGACCCTGGGAGGCAGTATTCCTCAACAGTGTTTAACTGACAGCAGAGATATGGTGAATTCTGGGACCACTCTGAAAATCATTTCTGGGTTATTTAGCCAAAGATTAATTAAGGCATAGGACATTCCTGCTGAAACTCATCTTCTAAAACTTCTGGCTTGGTCTCTGAAAGTTCACTCAGCCTCTAAGTCCCTCACTGGAGCCTGAGAGACGTTACCTTATTCACTGAGCTGCTACACATCCTTGAGCAAATCGCACAATCTCTCTGACCCTTAGGGTTCCCACTTATGAAAAGTGATCCTAGAGGGAAGAGTTCCTTCCTTGACATAATTCCCAGGGTCATTAGGAGATCACCTGATACTAACCGATACTACTAATAATAACATAAAAGATTTCTATCTGGCAGGGACCTTACAAATGTCCTCAAGATTGTCTAGTCCAACCCTCATTCATGTGTATGAGTGAGTGTGTGTCTGTCTGTCTGTCTATCTCTGTGTGCCTGAGTATATGTAGGGGATTCTGCTCTGTCTTTATTACCATGATTTTACTTTCATTCATTCATTCATCTGTTTGTGTGTGCTTCCCACTCTACCCCCATGAGCACATTTTAAAGAACAAAAAGCAATCCAGAAAAATAAAGTTCTCGATACACAGCTGCATAGTCCAGCAAAACAAATTCTCGTATTATCAAGTCTGAAAATACATGTCTCATCGTGTTTTATATGTGTTGCCTTTCTGTCAGGAGGCAAGTGACATGTTTCTCCTTCATTCATTTGAATTCATGGCTTACGTTGAATTGATTAGAATTCTAGAGTCTTGCAAAGTTTTTCTATGTAGTGTCATTAGTGTTGGATAAATTGTTCTAGTTCTGCTCTCTCACCTCTGCATCAATTCATAGAAATCTTCAGAGTTTTCTCTGAAACTGTCCTTTTCATTATCCCTCATGGTATAGTAATAATTCCCTTACATTCACATACCACAGGTGTCTAACTTTTCCCCAATAACAGGGCAACCCCTTAGTTAACAATTCTTTGCCACCTCAAAAAGAATTACAATTAATGTTGTTGTTGTTTTTATAGAGAGACTTTTCTTCTTTCTTTGATTTCGAGTCTAATAGTAGTTTTCCTAGGTCCAAAACTGCATATTTCAGTGACTTTTTGTGATCATGGGCAAGTCACTTAACCTTCTAAGCCTCAGCTTTCTCATTCATAAAATGGGGACAATAATATACCTACAATAATGAGTTGATTACTTTTTCTGAAATTTTTTTTCCTCTTCTTCGTTTAAAAAAAAATCTTATGGCACTCTGTAAGGGTTTTAGGAAGGAAGAAAAGAAAAAAGATATCAATAAAATCTACTTCAATAACAATAAGAGTATTTTTTGATCACCACAGCAACCCTATGAGATAGGTGCTATTTTACAGATGAAGAAATTGAGACAGACAGGGGTTAGGTGACATGGCCAGGGTCATGCAGCTAGTGAGTGTCTGAGGCTGGGTTTGCACTTAGGCCTTACCGACTCCAAGTCCAGAGTTCTATCCACTGTGCCACCACCTAAGCTGTCTAAAATACAACTTTTTTTTCATTTTAAAAAGCAAACCCTGTACTACCCACCTCTCAAGATTGCTAAGAAGCTCTGATAAGTCAATGAATGTCAAGCACTCTGAAAACTTTAAAGCACTCTATTAATGTTAGCGATGATGATAATGATGGTGGTGGTGATGATGATGATGGTGGTGGTGATGATGATGGTGGTGGTGATGATGGTGATGATGATGGTGGTGGTGATGATGGTGATGGTGATGATGGTGGTGGTGATGGTGGTGGTGATGATGGTGATTATGATGGTGGTGGTGGTGGTGATGGTGATGATGGTGATGATGATGGTGGTAATGATGGTGGTGGTGGTGATGATGGTGATTATGATGGTGGTGGTGGTGGTGATGGTGATGATGGTGATGATGATGGTGGTAATGATGGTGGTGGTGGTGATGATGGTGGTGATGATGGTGATGATGATGGTGGTAGTGATGATGGTGATGATGATGGTGGTGGTGATGATGATGGTGGTGATGATGATGGTGGTAATGATGGTGGTGGTGGTGATGATGGTGGTGATGATGGTGATGATGATGGTGGTAGTGATGGTGATGATGATGGTGGTGGTGATGGTGATGATGGTGATGATAATGGTGGTGGTGATGGTGATGATGGTGGTGGTGGTGATGATGATGGTGATGATGATGGTGGTGGTGATGGTGATGATGGTGATGATGGTGGTGGTGGTGATGATGATGGTGGTGGTGGTGGTGATGATGATGGTGGTGGTGATGATGGTGGTGATGATGGTGATGATGATGGTGGTGGTGATGATGGTGATGATGAAGGTGATGATGATGGTGGTGGTGATGGTGATGGTGATGATTTTGGTGTTGGTGGTGTTGGTGGTAGTGATAATGGTGATTATAGTGATGATGGTGGTGGTGATGGTGATGGTGATGGTGATGATGATGATGATGGTGATGGTGATGGTGATGGTGATGATGGTGATGATGGTGATGGTGATGGTGATGATGGTGATGTTGATGGTGGTGATAGTGATGATGATGGTGGTGGTGGTGGTGGTGATGATGGTGATGATGATGGTGGTGGTGATGGTGATGGTGATGATGGTGATGATGATGGTGGTGATGATGGTGGTGATGGTGATGATGATGGTGGTGGTGGTGGTAGAGGTGATGATGATGACAAGCCTTTTCTGGTTTTCAGATGAGGAGAGAAAAAGGGAGTGGGAGGGAGGTGCTTTAACTAAGGACTAATGGGAAGATAGGTATACCAGGTAAAGGCAATAATTACTAATATATACTAATACTAATAAAATACTAATAAGTAATCACAGAGTCTTGGTCTTTTTGTTTTTGAATGTTTTTTGTAGGTTATAGCTTGGCTTGGGGTGTGAACACTCGCTTTTTACATAGGGTTGTTCCTGAATCTTTCTCCCTTATGGTACCCCCTAGGAAGAACATTGCTGATGAACAAATCTATCAAACTTGGACTGGAGAACAGTCCCTTGGAATCTGGATCATGACCTTCTATGCCCTGAACTGCTCCTTACTCTCCAGCAAGTCTCTTCCCCTCTAGGGGCCTTGGTTTCTCTGACTGGAGAATGGGAAGGAAGCTGTTCTAGTGGGACTTCAATAAGGATATGGGAGATAATTGAGCCGTCTGAGCACTATTGGAAGGGATTTATTATCTCTCTCTGGCAGCTGGAGAAAGCAAGAGTCACATCCCTGCCTTCCTTGATCCCTGCAGGCTCAGAAAAATAGTCAGCCAGATAGAAGAGTTTTTCCTGAGAGTAGGTAGGAGGGGGTGGGGAGGGTGGAGAGGAAAGGAAGAGGAGAGAACTAGAATTGGCACCTCTCAACACCTCTGCTTTTTAAAAATCTTCCGTGGTGCCTACTAATAAACAGGGGAAAATCCAAACCTGCCATCTTAGGCCCTCTATAATCTGAATCCAATCTATCTTCCACACTTATCCAATCTTATCCTATCTGATCTTATCTTATTTTAATCTCATCTCCCTCTACTACCCTTCCATTCCAGCTCAGCTGTTCTGGAAACCTGTATTTGTGGGGAGGAAGGAAGGAAAAACATAAATTTAATCTTCTGTGTCAGGAAGCAGTTCAACACTGCTGGTGCTCAGGGCTGACCAGTGGGTAACAAAATTGTGAAGAGACACCTCTCAGATACCCAGAGACTGAGGACAGGACGACCCTCAGCCCCCATAAAATACATAAGGACTAATTGTGCTTCCCCATCTCAAGGGCCTTTAAAAAAACAAGCAAAGTATTGCTGTGGATGGTGTTCTGGGCCTAGAATCAGGAAGATCTGATTTCAAGCCCCACCTCAGACACCGACTCCTTGTGTAACGCTGCACACATAACCTCTAGGTCCCCTCAACTGTGAGACAGGGATAACAATAGTGCCTCCCTCCCAGGTTCGTTGTTAGGATAACGTGAGAAAATGTTTTTGACGTGCTTTGCAAAGCTTAAAGTGCATTCACAAATGGGAGGTAGCTACTAGGAATCGTGGAAGGACTGCCACGAAGCAAAGCAAGCAGGGTCAGCGAAACAGTGCTCGCAATGACTCTGACAACGTAATGAGAAGAAGCAAGCATAGAATAATGATAAAGGATAAGCTTGGCCCAAAAAGGGGTGTGAGAAGACCTCCCTCCAACCACCACCTCCTTAGCAAAGGTGGGGGTCCACCCTCAAGCAACATCGCCTGTGACGTCAGGGTTTTTTTCAAGGGGTTAATCCCTTTCTCTTTCATCTAAACACAAACATTCTTTGTTATGAGGGATGGCTGTCCGGGAGGGGGCAGGGACAGTTCCACTGTACCCGGGTGAACAGCTAGGAGATGTCAAAACAAGATACATCAATAAAAATCTATTTTAAAAAAGAGAGGCCAGGGGAGGGCGATGATTAACCCAAAGAAAGGTGTTGTGAAAGGCAAAATTCCAGGCAGCCCTGGGCTGATGTTTTTGCTGTTTTGGGGAGAGGAGACTCCTGTCACACCACATAGGCAACGGATTGTCTGTTCTTCCAGACAGGTAGGGTCTGACCTGATTGTCAGCCATCATTCCTACTCCCTTTCTCCTTTCTTTCATTCTTTTTTTCCTCTCTTCCCACTGTAATAGAGAGAAAGTACCTTTGACAAGTCAAAAACTTTTTTTTCCGTTGAAGAAAAAGGGAAAAAAATTAATAATTCAAAAAAAGGAGATGAAATGTTCATCTCCCTTCAGGAGGTGGGTTTTTTTAAAATAAAATAAAATAAAAAACCTCAATCATTTTCAGTTGAGTCAGTAATAGTGGGAGTTTGTTGCAGGTTGAATGTTCTTTCCATGCCCTCCCCCCTCCAAATCCCTTTCTGCCTGGAGCTGAGCTCTCTGCACCCAAAAGACTGAGGAGTGTGTGTCTGAGTGAATAGCTGGTGGGGGAGTTGCAGGGTGACTGATTGCTTACGCCAGCTCTTATGCAACTGGCTGGGGGGAGGTGACTGGGGACGCTAGATGGAAGCTTCACGGAGGGGGAGCGAGAGAGGGGGAAGAGTCACAGGTCACACAGTGAGTTCAGGACGGACTCCTCCGAGTCCTACCCCCAGCATAAGACTCCCATCCTGGAGCACAGTCCTCTTCCTGGATGAAATGTCCGCATTGTGGGTGCACAGTGTAGAAAGCGCTGGACCTGGAGTCAAGAAGTTAACTGACTTCTCTCGGCCTCAGTTCCCTCATGTTTAAAATGGGAATAATCTAGACCTCCTGGGTTATTGTGATGATCAAATGAAATAATGTAAGTAAAGAACTATGGGGAACTTGAAATGCTGTAGAAATATTTTTGTTCAGTTATTTCAGCCATGTCTGACTCTCTGTGACCCCACTGGGGTTTTCTTCGCAAAGATACTAGAGTGGTTCGCCATTTCCTTCTACAGCTTGCTTTACAGATGAGGACAGTGAGGCAAATGGGGTGAAGTGACTTGCCCAGGGTCACACAATTAGTAAGAGTCTGAAGCCATATTTGAACTCCTGGAAGGAGAATCTTCCTGACTCCAGGTCCTGCACTCTATCCATTGTGCCACAAGAGAGTTCTGAGCCTGGAGTCAAGAAGACCTGAGTTCAAATCCAGTCTCAGATACTTGCTGGCTTACAGATACTCCTGGGCAAGTCACTTTACCCTGTTTGCCTCAGTTTCCCTACCTGTAAAATGAGCTGGAGAAGGAAATGGCAAACCTCCAGTTTCTTTGCCAAGAAAACCCCAAATGGGGTCACAAAGAGTCAGACACAACTGGAACTATACAACAACAACAATAAATATTATATGCTCCCAAATATTCCCTAACCCCCTAAGACACACACACACATACACCCCTTTACCCTGGAATTTCTGCAGTGGAGTTGAGTGGAGATGGTGAGAAGGAGAGGATCCGGTCCACTCTAAGATACCTGAGTTCCCAAGGGCTGTTAGTCAGCTTAGGCTTCCGTTAGTCTTTTCCTGCTCAGTTCATCCTCCACACAATTGCTAAAGTGTTTTTCTTAAAGCAAAGATCTGAGCATATCACTCTTCTACTCAATAAATTCTAGTGGTTCCCTCTTACTTCTACGGTCAAAAGTAAACTCCTCTGCTTAACAGTTCTTGCCTTATTTTACATTAATCCTCCCCAGGCACATGCTGGTCCAGCCAAACTGACTTCTGACTGTTCCTCACCCAGGACCACCAATCTTCTCTAGTCTAAATATCCCAGTTCCTTCAAACTGTCCTTAAACAACATGATTCTGAGGCTCTTCATCATTCTGGTTGTCTTCCTTTGCCCATTCTTCAGGTTATCAATGTCCTTCCTAAAATTCAATGCCCAAAACTGAACACAATACTCCAAATGTTGTCTGGCCAGGTGAGAGCCCAGCAGTGCTATCACTGCCCTAGCCCTGGATACTCACTATGCTTCTCTTCATACAGACCAATAATGTGTGTTTTCTTGCCTTTCTCCTCATATTATACTGTTGAAAGACTTCAATCTGTCAAAGTCCCTGGTCATTTTGAGGCTGTCTTCTGAAGTATAGACACACCTCCCCCATATTGTCGTTGTGATGTTGAATTTTTATGATATGTTTTTGCATTTATCATATCAAATTTCACCTTCTTCTTAATCTTTAGCTCAATGCTCCAACCTGTCAAGATCATTTTGAGTCCTAATTGTCATCCAGTGTGTTTGATGTCCCTCCCGTGTTTTGTGGGAGGGAAATTTGTGAATTTGATGAGTATTTTGCTGTTCAATGGTTTCAGTCATCAGACTCTCCATGACCCAATTTGGGGTTTTCTTGGCAAACATACTATAATGGTTTGCCATTTCCTTCTCCAGCCCATTTTATGGATGAAGGAACTGAGGAAAACAAGGTTAAATGACTTGCCCAGGGTCATAGAGTAGTAAGGATCTAACACTGAATTTGAACTCAGTTCTTCTTGACTCCAGGTCCTGTGGATTATCCACTGCACCACACAGTTGCCCCTTTGATGAGCATACCATCTATCCACATCCTTCTAACATCTTAACATTGATGTCAATAGGGCACAGGGGCTGCCCATCACTTACTATGAGCTCTTGCTACAGGACTATCCCACCTCCTTTTTCTAAGGAATCAATGAATATTTATTAAGTGCCTACTCTATACTAGGCATGGTGCTAGAAGCTGGACACACAGAGACAAAGAATAAAACAATCCCTATTTTTTTAATATCTTTTAGATTGTTTCCCCTCCACCAAATTCTTCCTTGGTAATAGGCATGTCCATAACATTCTTTTGGATACATACCGTATGCTCTCCCCTGCTCCTCAACAGAATGTAAGCACTGCGAAGGCAAGGACTGTGTCATTTTTCATGTATGCCCAGCACCCAACACAGTGACTGGTATATTGGGAATACTTTTTAAAATGTTGATTGAATTTAAATTTAGTCCTCTAGCCTCTTGTCTCTCCTTTTCCAATCAATTCTATATATTCTTTCAAAAGTCATCTTCCCAATGCACCATTCATATTATATCAATCTCTCTTGGCTCTCCATTGCAAAAGACAAGGTATACACATATAAGTACGTATAAAATAAAATAATTCTGAATTATGTTGACTCTTTTGTTACTACCACATCAGATTGTTGATTCATTTATTCATTTATTCTCATTCATTTATAAATGGATAGTCAATCAATCAACAAGTATTTATAATGTACCTGTTGTGTGCGGGGTACCATGCTGAGGATACAAGTACAAAGAATGAAACATTGTCTGTTACGACGAGCTTACATTTGAAAAATAACTACTCAGTGAAACAAATCCTTTCTTGTGTATTCAACGGATTTGAGGTTTTATGGGGGTCCCTATTTCCATGGGTATTCCCTTTATTTGAGGAGGTGGAAAGATATACATGTCCTTTTATCTTGTGCATTTCTTGTCTACATCTTTCCATAAATACTCAAGAGGGGATCCATGCTACAGGGGAGGCCTTCTCATCGGTCTTTTCATTTTTTCTTTTTCTTTTTTAAATATTTATTTTTAGTTTTCAACATTCACTTTTATAAGATTTTGAGTTTTACATTTTCTCCCCCTGCATTCCCTCCCCCCTCCCCAAGCATACCATCTGATATAAATGATACATGTACAATCATATTAAACATTAGTCATGTTGTGAAGAAGAATTAGAACCAAATGGAAAAATCACGAGAAAAAAAAAAAACAACAAAAAGGAAAAATAGTCTGCTTCAATCTGCATTGGGACCCCATAGTTCTTTTTCTGCATGTGGAGACCATTTCCCCATGAGTTCTTAGATCACTGCATTGCTGAGAAGAACTAAGTCTATCAAAGTTGGTCATTGCACAGTCTTGTTGTTACTATGTCAATGTTTTCCTGGTTCTGCTTACTTCAGTCAGCATCAGTTAAATTGTTGATTCATTTTGAGATCATAGTTTACTAAGACCTCTTGATAATTTTTTTCTCCATATAAACTGTAGTCTACCCATCTTACAAATGAGAAAACTAAGAGAAGTTAAATGACTTGGTGGAAATGTGACTGAAATTCAGATCATCTGCTCCCAAGTTCAGTGTTCTTTTTGCCACAGGAGGGTGATAGGAAAAGGAAATAATTGCTGGCTTGGAGTAGAAAAAGGACAAAGGAGGAAGAGAGAATGTGGTAGGGTGGGGTGGCGATTAGTGAGTCTTGTTGGGGAAGCAAGGGAGAGGAAGGTGCTCACCAAGTAGCTGTTGGGGATCTCATCACACAGACTTTAGCATTCCACTCCAACGCCCAGCCAGGCCATAGGGAATAACCCATCAGGAGGGCTCTGATCTGTTTACTAGAAGAAGCCCTGGAAGTCGACTCACTAAGTTAAGCTTGATTGCTTGGATTAATCTGGTCTTAACACATGGTGACAAGATCATCATGAGCTAAACCCTCTTCAGGTTCAAATCCGGTTACACAAACTTTCCCATTCTGTCCAAACTGCCTCAGAATAGGAAAGTGACTAGATCAAAGATGACATAAAAAAAAGGATAAGAAATCTCTCCAGTGAGCCTGGAAATTCCTTAAATTACACTACTTCATGTTGGAGTCTAGGAGCTGGTGGTACTTCAGGCTCTGGGGGGGGGGGGGGGGGGGGG
>CM053590.1:188591429-188613836 GCA_028646515.1 Pseudochirops corinnae | reverse complement strand
GTGTGACCTTGGACAAGTCACTCAACCAGTGCCCACATGGGCCTAATGCTAACAACTGCAGAGCAAGTATTCACAGAAATTCATACAAGATTTGCTTCCTTTGAGTTTCAGACACCAATGAAATCACAGATCCAGTCATATATGAATGTATGTCTATATGTATGTGTGTGTACACATATGTAGATGTTTACATGCATGTGCTTTTGGTAGCTTAAGCTACACGAAGATTTTTGGAACATCAGATAGATACAGAGATTGCTAAAGATTTATCTGTGTATATATTTATAGATACAGATATTTATAGATATTATACAGATACAGATACAGGCATGTATAGACAGACTGAGATACAGATACAGAAACAAATACAGATACATCGTGACAGATACAGACAGATATATAGATATTTGTCCCATTTTCCTGACAAGGATCATAGGATACAGTCATTTATCTAGCCCTTTGCAGTTTATAAAGCAAATGCAAATTCAAAGAATTAAGCAAATTCTAATCTCTGCTATCTTTGATACTGAATTCCCTACACTGGTAACATGTAGCAGATTACTCTCACCCACCATGTTCCTCTTCATACCTATCTCCATAGCCCCAGTAGAGTATAAGCACATTGAAGGCAGGGAGTATTTGGGGTTTTTTTTTTCCCCTAATTCAATCCATTTGTTTTCCTTTTTTTTCTTTAATTAATGAGCATTTATCTTCTCCCTCTGCCTCCTCTCTTCACTGGGAAAAAAGAAAAAAAAACCAAAATCCTTGCAATAAAAATGCAATCATTTTTCAGCCCTGTTTCTTCCCAAATCTCATTCCACTTCTCACACCATACCCGGGGATGAATGAAAAGCTTCCTTCAGGTTGTGTCCTATGTTGTGACCATACAGTGCACTCCTTGAGGGAAAGATCTCTTGGTTTTTGTGTCTATACCCCCAACATTTGGGATGGTGTCTGGCACACTGTAGGAAGTTAACAAATTTTTTGTTGCTGTTGTTGTTGCTCCTGAGAACAAGGGCGTGAAGAGGACAGCTTTCATTATTAGCTTCTCTTGAGTAAGACTAATGTAGAATGGTAAGCTTTAGACCTAGAAGGAATCATAGAGATCATATACAGTTATCCCCTCTACATCACCACTTTCTGACTTTCTCCATCACGGTTTCTTAAATGGGAATTTTGGAGAAATTTTATGGAAGCTTCAGATAATACATGAAGGCCATCAGACAACCCAGAAAAAGTTCTGAAACTCAGAAATGCATAAAATATATGTATAATATTATATAATATCAATATATTTTATCTTGTAATAACATAATAATGAAGACCTCCACTGGTATGAAGGAAGGGCCAAAAAGTCTTTCATGGATTTTCCAGATCACAGGGGCACCATTCCCCTAGCCCCCAGGATGTAGAAGGAATAACTGTAATCTAAACCCTATATATTACAGAAGAGGAAACTGAGCCCCTGAGGACAGAAAGGCAATTGCCCAAAATCACATAGAAGGGCCAAGTCTTCTAATATCACATTCAACAATTACTCTGCTATACCCAGATTTCTCTCAATTTACACGATGGGAGGAAGGTTCTGTCCAACGACAGGAACAAAGAAAATGGCCCTGGACGGGTCTAGGGACTGGTAGTGTGCATCAGATCACCGGATGGAATTTGTGCAGGCTCCCTTCTATGCCTGTCCTCAGAAAAGACAGATACAAGGGTGGTTCCTAAACACTCTCCTTAGAAGTCTTGCCCTTGGACTGACTGCATATAAAGATGTGGCAAGTGTGTGTACAATCATTGAGCCTTTACAACGTGCCAAGCATTGCACTAGGTACTGAGGATGCAGTCACAAAATGAGATTGTCCCCACCCTCAAGGAAGTCACATCTTGTTGAGGGAGAAAACATTTATAGATATACACACACACACACACACACATATACATGTTATATAAAGGATAGGCATCTAGTGGATGTCAAACTGGACTTGCTTGGTTGCTGTCCTTCATTCTGGAAGAGGACCAAAATGACATCACTCTGCTAGAGTCAAGTTTCAGTGTGTCTGACTGTGGCTGATCAGACCAATCCAAGCTCAGAATGCTCTACCATAAGTCGGGCACAAATAGTCCATGTGAACATTTGGAGTGGATTCTCTAAATTTGCACATCCTGTGTTTCCTTTGAGCTGTTTCAATTCTGTTTTGCTCATTGAGCACAGCACCTTCTCTGATGTGGGCATGGCATGCTGGGCACTCCTGTGCCAGTGTCTCCCATGCCACACAATCAATTCCAAAGTTCTTAAGAGAGACCTTGAGAGTGTCCCTGTATCGCTTCTTCTGACCACCATGTGAGCACTTGCCCTGTGTGAGTTCTCCATAAAATAATCTTGTTGGTAAGCATTAAGTTTTACATTCGAACAATGTGGCCAGCCCATTGGAGTCCCACTCTCTGAAGCAGAGTTTGAATGCTCGGCAGTTTAGTTCGAGTAAGGACCTTAGTGTCTGGTACCTTATCCTGCCTGGTGATCTTCAGAATTTCCTCAGACAATTCAAATGGAAGTCAAGAAGGCCTGCATTCAAATTTGAGTTGCTGGCACTTCGGGGTTCTTCGATACAGAGTTAGACCTAGAGTCAAGAAGTCAAATTCAGCCTCAGGCACTAACTTAGCTCTCTGAATGATCCTGGGCAAGTCACTTAACCTCTCTCAGGCTCAATTTCCTCATCTGTAAAATGAGTATAATAGCCCTTACCTCCCAGTGCTGTTATGAGAATAAAATGAGATATCTGTAAAGTGCTTTACAAACTGTCAAGTGCTATATAAATAAACGTTAGCAACTATTATTGTTCGTCATTTCATTGTTATAAGAATCTCTCACTTGAGGAAACTCCCTCTAGTAATGCAGGTTGGTAGCCTATTTTCAACTTATGTTTTCAGAGGATTGCCCAGAAAACCACGCAACAAAAACTTTCCAAGGTCACTAGATAATCTATGTCAGAGGCACAATGTGAACACAGATCTTGGACCCACTGAGGCGTGGCTCACCATCTGCTACAGTGAACTTTATATTTGTATATATACAAAAGAAGGAAAAGAGAATCTTGGTGGGGATGGCACAAGCAGTTGGGGGGAATCAGGAAAGACTTCAGTGCAGCAGCCTTATACTCCAATGCAGTGGTTCTCAACCTTCCTAATGCTGCGACCCTTTAATACAGTTCTTCATGTGGTGACACCCAACCATAAAATTATTTTCATTGCTACTAAATAACTGTAATTTTGCTACTGTTATGAATCTATCTGATATGCAGGATGTATTTTCATTGTTACAAACTGAATATAATCCACCGGTTAAGAACCACTGCTCTAACATAAAGAGATGACTGAGCTCCCCTGGGGGGCAGCTGCATGGCATAGTGGATAGACTACCAGCTCTGGAGTCAGGAAGACCTGAGTTCAAATTTGGCCCCAGATACTTACTAGCTGTGTGACCCTGGACAAGTCATTTTGCCCTGTTTGCCTCAGTTTCCTCATCTGTGAAAAATGAGCTGAAGAAGAAAATGGCAAACCACTCCAGTATCTTTGCCAAGACAAACCCCAAATGGTGTCATGAAGAATTGGACATAATTGAAAATGACTAAATAACAACATGTGAATGCTTCAGGGGATTAACTATTCACACAAATAAAGACCTACAAGTGTTGAAATTCTCACAGAGACTATAAATCCCTAAAGTTCTTGGCTGAGAATTATGGTGACTTGAGGTTGGTGGAGGGAGATCACCACAATAAACTATGTTATACAAAGGTCCCTCAAATTGATATGCACAGGTTATATGCATCTCCTGATACTTTATAGAGGGTTCAGACTTTTCCAGCTAACTTAATTTCCCATCAACTACTGTGCTTGGTTTCAGTTCCACAAACATCATACCTCCCTTGGGATAAGTTAGATCACCTGAAAACTCATCATCCTGGAGAATGATTCAGCCATGATACTCAATACCTCCTCACTCCCATCTTGCCACTCCCCTCTGACTGGAGGGTAGTAGTGAGTGATGAATCCCTCCCAAGGTCTCTTTTTATAGAAGACTCAGATTTTTCCAACTAACTTCATTTCCAATCAGCTGCTCTGCTTGTCCCCCAACTCATTTCAGTTTCCTTTTGTGTGTTGTCTTCTCCCACTTAGATTGTAAGCTCATTGAGGAGCTCAGTATCACAGCCATATATTGCTACTGGAAAAACGATAGCTTTGAATATATGGACCTTTGCCAGCAAGGTGATGTCTCTGCTTTTTAGTATGCTGTCCAGATTTGCCATAACCTTCTTTCCAAGGAGTAAGGGTCTTTTAATTTCATGGCTACCGTCATAATCTGCAGTGCTCTTTGAGCCCAAGAATATAAAATCTGACACTGCTTCCATTTCTTCTCCCCCACTTGCCAGGAAGTGATGGAACCATTCACCAAGATCTCAGGCTGCTTTTGTTGTTGTCATTGTTAAGCTTCAAGCCAACTTCTTTACACTCTCTTCTTTCACCCTCATCAAGAGGCTTCTTCATTCCTCTTCACTTTCTGCCATCAGAGTGGTGTCATCTGCATATCTAAGATTGTTGATATTTCTCTTACAACCTTAATTCCAGCATTTGACCTATCCAGCCTGGTCTTTCTCATGATGTACTCTGCATAGAAGTTAGATGAATAAGGTGACAATATGTAGCCTTGTCATAACCCTTTTCCAGTCTTAAACCAATCAGTTGTTCCATGTTCAGTTCTAACTATTGCTTCTTGGCCCACATACAGGTTCCTCAGGAGACAAGTAAAATGACCTGGTACTCCCATCTCTTTGAGAACTTGACACATTTTGCTGTGATCCACACAGTCAAAGGCTTTAGTGTAGACTGGCATGGTGGCTAATCGACCATAGTTACCAATTATTTTTAGACCAGATTTGTGATATCATTGGTGTAAGGAACTCTGGGGAAGAAAACCCCTACCATTGCAAGTAGGAACCTGTTCTGCACTTTATAATCTTCAAGTTGTCTGGGGCATAGAAAGGTTCTATTGACTAGTCAGTCACATAGCTGGTATATGTGAGAAGCAGGACTCAACTCAGGTATTCTTGACTCCAAAACTAGTTTTCTTATCCACTACAACATGCTTTAAGCTGGATCCTACAAATCACAGCAGCACAGTGCATACAGCATTAGACTGAGAGTCAACAAGATCTGAGTTCAAATTCTAACTCAAACACTAACTATATGATCCTAGTTCAGGATCCTGAATTAGGATCATATTGTGACTTAAGGGGTTAAGTCACATAAACTCTCTCAACCTCAGTCATCTTATCTGCAAAATGGGGATAATTGTAGCACCAACTTCATAGGGTAAAGATCAAATGACAATAATGGTAAAAGAGCTTTGTAAGCCTTAAATCATTATAGAAATGTTAACTATTATTGTCATTATTATTACTATTCTCAAGCTACCAGAGTAGCTCCCAAATACTGTCCCTATAAGTCTTGCCCTTAAATTGAGTGCATGCATGCGCACGCATACACGCACACACACACACACACACACACACACACACTATTGCATGCAGGACTAAGCAAGGAGAAAACACCTCTGCTGGGATGTTGATCTATTATCTATCTCCTGTAATCACTTAAAAAGAAGAGGAAAAGTCCTAGAGGGCCATGATTCTCAAAGTATCCTCATGTAAAAGAGGTAGGAGGATTATCACCTGAGACAAAACTCCAAGAATATCTGGGTTCAAATTTCACCACTGATACTGCCTGTGGGACCACAGACAAGTCACTTCTATAATCCCCTAAACTTTAAATGGAAACTGAATCATACTCAGTATCATAAATGGATCATAAATCATAAATGGAAGAAGAATCATACTCAGAGGATTCTTCTCCCATTGTGATTATTGGGCTTAAATGAGATAAGGTCGTGAACACAAAACACTTTGCTAATTTTAAAGCCTAGATAATTAAGAAAGGACCCTTTGACCACCTCCATTGGTGAACAAGGTGAAGGCAGGCTATGCCATCACACCCACCCCTAGATGAATCATTCTAAGAGAGGGCAAATGCCCAGCTGCCTCTACCACCCCCAGCCATAGCCTTTAGTCCATCCCTCTAGTAGCAGTGTGGCAGTGAAAAGAGCCCTAGAAATGGAATCAGAGGAGCTGGGTTCAAATTTGTGTTCTGTCATTTGCTGTCAGCATTAGCTTAACTCCCTGGGCCTCAGTTTCCCCTGCTGAAATGTTGAAGACATATCACCATGGACACAAAAATGAACCTAGAGTCAGAGGACCCAGATTCAAATCCCACCTCTGTCACTCATAAGCCATGTGACCTGAATCATTTAACCACCCCAGGACTCAGTTTCATCATCTGTAAAATGAGGGGGTTGGACCAGATGGCCTCTGAGCTCCCTTCCAGCTCCAGAGAACGGATACTTTCTAAAGCCTTCTAGCTTTTAAGGCTGTGTTTGATCCTTTCTGCCTCTGATGAAAGATGGAACTTGTCCCACTTGCGTTTGGAGTCTCCCTCTGAGCTGAGCCTGGCCAACCTGCCCCAAATAGCCCTGGATCTGATGAATGATGCTCAGTAAATGGTGAGTGAATGAATGAATCCCTGGTTCTATTTCCAAGACACAGGCTTTTAATAGCCTAATAAACGAAAGCTATTTCCATGGCAATTCAGTGACGACTTTTCCAGGGAGAGAGGAAGAGGAAGAGTAAAAGAAAGAAATCGTCCTTTATCCAGGCCTAGGGTATAAATAGCTTTGCTGAAGCCATGAGCATCAGAAAATTCCCTTTATCTGGGCAAAATCCAGTCTGGACCCAGACTCATAGAACCCAGAACTTAGAATTTTTTAAATTAAGGTTAGAAAAGACCCAAAAGATCATCTAGTCTAGAATTTCTTAACCTGGTGTCCCTGAAACTTGTTTGTTTATTTTTCTCCATATCGCCTTTGGGATTAATTATAAAATCCTCTCTTTGATATTCACAAACTGGCCCCCTCCTAACTTCCTAGTCTTACACCTCACTGCTCCCACTACATACTTGGGGATCCAGGGCCACGAGCCTCCTGCTATTCCTGGAATAAGACCCTCCCTCTCTCTGATCTCCGCATTTTCACTGGCTTCCCGCATGTCTGGAATGCTCTCCATCTTCATCTCCACCTCCTGGCTTCCCTGACTTCCTTCAAGTCTCAGATAAAATCCTACAAACCCCTCCTTCCCTGCCCCAACCCACTTAATTCTGGTGCCTTCCCTCTGGTGATGATTTCCAGTTTCTCCTGTATATAGTTTGTTTGTAATTAGGCAGTTTCCTGCTGCATTAGACTGTGAGCTCTTTGAGGGCAGGGGCTTTCTTTGTATCCTTCTTAGCACAGTGCCTGGCACAGAGCAGGCATTTAATAAATGCTTATTGGCTGATTGATTAACTCTATTTCAATGTAGTTAGTTTCATTTAAAATAAAAACATTAGTCTAACGAGGGGTCCATAGGATTTATCAGACTGTCACAGGTTCCATCATACAAAAAATGTTCAGAACCCCTGGTCTAGTCTAACCTCCCACCCAAGAGAGAAATCCATTGAATCACTCCTGACAGAAACGTGGACACTTCCAAAGATTAGGAGCCCCACTACCTTTCAGGGCAACCTATTCCACTGTTAAGCAAGATAAAGTCCACTAATACCAAGAGTGATCAGAAGACAATGACAGAATTCTGTAACATCAGTCCTGGAAAGAACTGGCATTTACCTGTCTGATGCTTTCCCACCTTTTGGAAGATGAGGACTCTTTTTTAACATCAAGAGTTTTCACAGACCCTTACATGAAAGTTAGTTGTATTCACACTGTAAATTTTGTAGCAGCTAAATAAAGATCAAAACAATGCTTTGTACCCAAATGCTTCTGAAGACTCCAAAGGCCCCCCGGGATTTGGGGCCCCCTGCTCTAGCCCACCCCCTGATTTTATAGAGGAAGAAACCAGGTCCATAGAGGGAAAGTGATTTGGCTCAGGTGTCATACATAGCTTGTAAGTAGCTAAGCCTAGACTGGAACCCAGATGTTCTAAATACAGGTTTCTTCCTACTACCAGGCTAGGTTCTGCCGTTTGCCAATCACGTGACCCCACGGGCCACTTACTTACCTACTCTGATCTTCAGCTTACTTATCTTTAAAATAAGAGTAATCACACATGCCCTGCCTACTTTACAAGGTTAGAGATGATTGCATTTAGTAGAAAGAACTTTGTAGGCCTTAAAGCACTCCACAAATACTTAAGACATTCATAGTATACACGGTCAAGTTGGTGCTTCAACAAGCATTTATTAAGGGCTTTCTATGAGCCAGGCACTGTGCTAAGCCCTGAAGATACAAAGAGAGTAAAAAACAGTCCTTGCTTTCATGGAGCTCACATTCTAATGGAGGAGATAATATCCAAATAACTAGGTACATGCAAATTTTGTGCAAATGAAAGATCCCCTCCAGGGATACTCAGGTAAATGCTTAATATTTGAAGGGAGGGGGGATACATGTATGCAGGATACACTGTGAAATTTAATCTGCATCAACAATATTTTCTCCAGCATTTTCTTAAGTCTAGACGATCAACAAATAATAAATTAGGCGTTGATTTGTAGTGCTTGCTGATTTCCAAGGTATAAGCATTCACACTGAAAATTTAATAATCTGTTCTCAAGAACATGGATGAGCCGACTCCAGTACACCCTGGTAATCTTGGAGGGAGACGCTGGAAGCGGGAAGGGTGGTAGAATGACAAAGAAAGGCTTCCTGTAACAAGTGGGATTTCAATAAAGTCTTGAGGAAACCAGAAGACAGAGATGGGGGGGCATTCCAAAATGGGGGACAGCCAGGAAAAGGTACTATTGGAAGATGGTTCATTCTTATGTGAGAAAAAAACAAGAAGACTAGTGTTGCTGGCTTGAAGAGCACATGGAAGACAGTGAAGTATCAAAAGACTGGAAAGGTATGAAGAGCCATGTTATGAAAGGTTTTTTAATCCCAGTAGAGGATTTTATATTTGATCCTGGAAGTACTAGGGAGTCACTGGAGTTTATTGAGTAAGAGTCAGACCTAGGGTTTAGGAGAATCACTTCGGCAGCTGAATGGAATATCGATGAAAGTGGGGAACTCCATAGAAAAATGTTTTTCCTTCATTTAGTTACTTGAACAGAAGGTAACTTAGGTATCCATGAATAAATGTAAGTAGAATGTAAACTGTTTGATGGCAAGAGTTTTTTTATTTTATTAAAAAAGGTATTTGGTTTTTTTCAAATGAAGATCCAGTTCTCTCCTTTCAACTTCCCCCTTCCCTGGAAAAGCAAGAAAAAACAAAATCCCCTGTTACACATATAGTCAAGCAAAATAAATTCCCACATTGGCCAAATCCAAAGAAAAGATGTCTTGGTCTCCACCCTGAGTCTATTGAGAGGGAGGGACCTGTTTTATCACGAGTCTTTTGGAGTCATGGTTGACATCGTGTTGACGAGAGTTCCTAAGACATTCAAAGGTGATTATTCGTACGATATCGTTACTCTCATATAAATTATTCTCCTGGTTCTGTTCACTTCACATTGTAGCAATTCATAGAACTCTTTCCAGGCTTCTCTACAGCACAATAGATTCCCATCACATCACACGGCATCACTTCTTCACTCATTTCCCAATTGATAGATACCTGTTTCACTTCTATGTTTATATCCCCAATGCCCAGCACATAATGGGCACTTAATAAATATTTATTGACTAGAATTGAATGTTCCAGGTGAGAATAATTAATAAGAAGAACAACAGCTAACATTTCCATAGTGTCTTAAACTCTGCAAACACTTTACAGATCTCTCATTTGATCCTCACAACAACCCTGGGAGGAAGGTGCTATTATTATCTCTATTTGACAGATGAGGAAACTGAGTTAGACAGCAGTCAAGTGACTTGCCCAGGGTCACACTCTTCGTAAGTGTCTAAGGTTCGATTTGAACTCTGGTCTTTCTGACTCTCCAAGCCCAGAGCTACATCCACTCTGCCACCTAATGTGAAAAGGGACCAACATCTCCAACTGATCCCAATTCTATCTCTCCTAGGATCCCACTCCACCTCTGCTCAGATCTTCCATCTCTGTGCTCTCTAAAGCAGGTTCTTTCTGAGAGCCACATATTTAGGCACCAGGAGAGAAGCACCTACTCTGTCACTCTCACAAACATATAAATAACTTGGAAGTTTAAAGGGCGTAACTTCACAAACATTCATCCAGCTCTGGTATTTAGAGCTAGAAAGGACTATCTAGAATAATCCACCCCTTTTAGAGAGCAGGAAACTGAGTTCCAAAGACAGGGAGTAACTGGTCCAAAATCATCCAACTAGGAGGTTGCAAATATAAAAGATTCTTTATATCATGCCATGGTGAGCGTCATAGAAGCTTATTTGTCTATGGCAGCTGGGGGGCACAGTCTATAGTGTTATGCCTGGAGTCAGGAAGACCTGAGTTCAAACCCAGCCTCAGACGCTTACTAACCATGTGGCTCTGGGCAAGCCCCTTACTTAACCTCTGTTTGCCTCAGTTTCCTCATTTGTAAGATGAAGATAATAATATAATAATTGCGATAATAATAGCACCTCCCTCTCACAGTTGTGAGAATCAAATGAGATAATAATTATAAAGTGCTTAGCATGAAGTAAGCACTGCATAAATTTTAGCTATTCTCATTGTTCTATCTGTTTGAATGAAAGATATCCTAGACATCTGTGAGTGAATGTGAATAGAGGATAAGCTCCATGAGGACCAGGGCCAGGATTCAAATGAATGAATAAAAACACATTTACTACATGCTAAATTCTGAGAATATGCAAATACAAGCAACTGAGTCAGAGACCTGACATTCTCTATAACACATAAAAGAGTAGGAAAAGGGGAGTGGGAAGGAGGAAGGAGAGAATGGCTGAGAAGCCGCAGAAAGGCCTGATTTCTGAAAGCTCATCTATCAGAGCCTGGAGGGTGGCTGAGGTAGAGTCCAAGTCGGTTGGAAGGAGGAGCATGGCCAGAGGGGATGGAGGCAGCATGGTTTGAAAATGGCCAGGAAATGGCCTGGTGGCCTTTGTCTCTTACACTGAGTCTTCTTCCCCCCATGGCCTCTCTGGGATCTTCCATGTTCTAGATTTGAACAAAAGGTGAATGAAAGGATAAAAGAAAGAACCTGAACCAACAGTTAATGAATATGATTCAGACAAAGCAAAGCAGACAGAGAAGTCAGTCAAGGGCAATTGTAGAACCTCATGGAATCGGAGAATTTCATAGCTGAAAGAGACCTCTAATGTTATCCAGTCTAATCCCAGCCTGAATGGGAATTCCTCGTTCAGTATCTTCGACAGGCAGTCAGTCACCCAGCCTCCACTTAAAGACTCCAGTGATGTGGATCTCGCTACTAAAAAGGCTACTGTGAGAGAACCAGAGGTGATCCTTCCTCTAGGACACAGAAGGGCATTGTTGTTCAGCCTTGTCTGACTCTTCCTGACCTCATTTAGGGTTTTCTTGACAAAGATCCTGGAGTAGTTTGCCTTTTTCTCCTCCAGCTCATTTTACAGATGAGTAAACTGAGTTAAGTGACTTGCCCAAGATCACACAGCTAGCAAATGTCTGTGACTAGATTTGACCTCAGGAAGGCGAGTCTTCCTGACCCCAGGCCCAGCACTCTATCCACTATGCTACTTAGATGCTGTCAAAGAGAGATTAGTTTTTCCTAAAAGGTGACAAAGCTTGGAGCAGCTAGGTGGCACAGTGAATAGAGCACCAGCCCTGAAGTCAGGAGGACCTGAGTTCAAATTCAGCCTCAGACACTTGACACTTAACTAGCTGTGTGACCTTGGACAAGTCATTTAACCCCAATTGACTTGCCTTCCCCCCTCAAAAAAGAAAGGTGACAAAGCTGTCACCCCTACTTCTTTTGACAGCTTCCTGGTCACTTAAAGAGATTTTTAAAATCCTACCCATGTGGAATTAGTGTCCCTCTGACTTTGTGGATATCTGAAAGTCATTGGAGTCACCATCTCCTGCCCAGCTGACTAGTTTTCCATATGGAGATGGAAGGGCATGTACCACTGTATGTTTGGTGCATATCCTTGCTATGTTAGTGAAAAGTAAACTTGGATCCCAAATCAAACCCAAACTAACAGGACACTGGCATCAGGCATGCCCCCAACAGCCACCCATTCCAGCTCTGGATAGGTCTAATTCTTGGAAACTTTTCCTTATAAACAATGGGAATTTACCTCTTTGCCATTTCTGCCCACTCTCCCTACTTCTAGGAGCTGGAACTACAAGGACCTCCAGAATGGATCGATTCAATTCAGTTCCATTCAACAAGCATTTATTAGGCACCTAGCATATGCCAGATGTGGTACTGGAAGCTGGAGGTAGAAAGACAAAAATGAAATATTCTCCCACCCCCAATCCCAACTTACATTCTATCACAGAGGGAGAAGAACATTGGAGGGTGAAACAGGAAAGTGATACTGGGGACAGAACATGAACCACAAGGGCAGCAGTGGCCCCACATGAATGACAAACCTTAGAAGCAGGTTATGGGAGGACCTAAGGTTCTTATACTTGGGGCTAGAAGTCTGGATATCCATTCAGAGTTTTAACCAATAGAGAAACCCAACTCTAAATACTAGGACTCACTCTATGTGTAAGAAGAGGTCTATTTCCTCACAGACCATATGGGTCTCTGGCAGGTGCCAAGTTTACCTGAAAATGCTCCCTATCACAAACTTTCTCATTTGGCCACCAGAAGGCCATTTGCCATGTTTTGCTTTCTCTTTGGGCGGCTCTATCAGTCCCTATGTCCTATCTCAGGGATGCCTCTAGCCCTCACCTTCTTTAGAGAGGAGTCCCGTGACAGGCAGGTGCTCCACTCAGTGAAAGATCAAGCCTGCTGGCTCAGGCTCCCAGCTGCCACCCACTTCCCCAGCATCTCTTTGATGACTAAGCCATTCACCAGGAAGGAGTAGATCAATTCTCAAAGTCCCTTAATTCTATTCTTTCAGTACATGATATCTTACACGAGATACTATATAATGTGTAAAATCCAAAAAAAGTTAAAAGAAGGTGGTTACACCACGGTATTCTGTATAGCTGATTTTATAGTCAAGGGAAGTGTTCTATGTGCAGAAGAGGCCACTCTCCTCAGCAGTTTGAATTAAGAGTTTGGAGGAAGAAGAAGAAGAAGAAGAAGAAGAAGAAGAAGAAGAAGAAGAAGAAGAAGAGGAGGAGGAGGGGGAAGAGGGGGAAGAGGAGGGGGAAGAGAGGGAAGAGGGGGACGAGGATGAGGACGAGGAAAGGAGGAGCTTCTTGTCCACTTACTGGAATTGTCACAAAGATGCTTCCAGTGAACCTATAGAAGATAAGTTTACATCTGTTTCTATTTCATTATAAAACAAAGTCATTTATCCGCTTGCACAAGAGACTACATAATAGTAAAAACAAAAGAATAATAGACAGATAACAATTTGTCCCAGAACCATTTTATCCAAGCTCTATTGAAAAAGGGGGAAATGCAATCATTTGAAGATGAAAAGATAAGATAACATTACATGAAAAGCATACGATGCTTTGCCTACATCATCCCATGGGATCCTCACAATAACCCAATGAAGTAGAAAATCATAGTTATCATTTTACCCATTTTCAGACAAGGAAACTGAGGCTTAGAAAGTTAAAATGGTTTTCCAATCACATAGTCAACAAGTATTGGAGCAAAACAGAAACGACCCCACTGGCCAAAGTAGTTATTTTCACCAGCACGGGATAAGGTTTAAACCCAAACCCAAAAACTGTAGGACCTCAGGGCTGGAAGGGGCCCCAGAGGTCACCTAGGTCCAGCACCTATGTAAAACGTGAGTCTCCTCTACAACATCTCTAATGTAAGTCCCTGGCTTGAAGAGCCTGAGGAAAGCAGCCCTAATACTCCCATGGATTTTTTATCTCGTCCATGTGCGGGTGACCTCCAAAGACACAGATTGCAGCCTATCCATGCCTGCCCATCCTCCGCTTCTCTTCTTCATGTCCTCCCATGAATCCACCGCCCAACAGAAGAGGAGGCCTTCCTTGCGTTCCCTTCACATTCTCACATGCACATTGCACAAGGTAGCACCTAGACTATCCCTTGGCCATCCCTCACTCTGCATTTCCTTTATATGGCCCATCCTACTTCTGATTCTGCTTAAAGAAATAATGTTAAGAACTGTACAAATTTGGTCCTTCCATTTATGTGTTGTCACATTGGTTCAGAAACATAGTCACTTATAGTAATAGAACGTGGAAATGCCTGATATAACCTGAAATCAAGTTTTGTTTTGCTGGAATTTTGTAGGTGGAATTTGGTGTTGGAGGAAGAGAGAAGAAAAGGACACTAGATGCCTAAAGAGTAAAGAGACTTAGAAAGGGGGAAACTAGGAACCCAAAGATAAGCTCTGAAAGAAAGTGTCCCTGTTGACCTTCCTTGGACTGAAAGTCCAAGTACAAAACAGAATCAGTCATCATATCAGACAGGGATCATATACCATAAATCTTGAGACAATACCATTGATCTGATGATCAACCCCAAGTGTTCCACCACCACCTATTCCACCACACTCTGAAATTCCTCTATCTGATCGTAACCTCCCATCTAGCCATCATTTCCTGTGCTTCAACCCTCCTAAATCTTTTAGCCATTGTCATGACTTCTAGTCTGCTTTCCTAGTCAATAGACCCCTATTGTGACCCCACTTTCCTTCCTTCAAAATCTTGACCCTACAGTTAAATACTTCAACTTTACATGGTCCTCTACCACGAATCTTTTGCTCCCTGGCCTCTTCCCATTCCATTGCCACATGTTCCTTTCCAGGTACCAACCTTGGAGGAGCCCCACATCTTCCTTTCTACTCCAACTGATCCATTGTACAGCGGAAAGAGCACTAGCTCTGGCATCAAAGACTTGGCTCCAGATCTTGACTTTGTAAACTACTTATGAGATCTAGGCAAGTGGCTGACCTTCCTGGGCCTTAGTTTCCTCATCTGTAAAACAAGGGGGTTTGACTAGATGGCCTCTCAGTTCCTCTTCAGCTCTATGTCTATGACCCCATGAAACATTACTTCCCTTCACACACTCTATGTCCCAACCACGCTGGCACGCTTGCACCATATCTGATACATTGCTTCTGTCTTTTTACAGCTTGTAGCCCATGCTTTGGGGTTTTTGGTTTATTTGTTTGTTTGTTTGTTTTCAAGGCAAATAGTGGTAAGTGATTTGCCCAGGGTCACACAGCTAGTAAGTGTCTGAGGCTGGATTTGAACTTAGGTCCTCCTGACTCCAGGCCCATCATTCTATCCATTGTAAAGAGTGGAATCCTTATAGGACTGAGAGTGGGAAGATCTGAGTCCAAGTTCTGCCATTCACTACCATTCACCAATTCAACTTAATAATATGTTAATATATAGTATAGTATAATATAATATATATAGTATAATATAGTAATATAGTATATATGGTATAATAATAACAAATGTATAGTAGAATATATAGTATAATAATAACAAATGTAGTGCCTTAAAAGTTTAAAATCATTCTCTCTATTTTATTTGGTCATTGGACCAACCCTGTGTGATAATACAAGTATTGTTATCCTCACTTTACAATGGAGAAACTGACAAGACGAGCACCTGACTCAAGGTCATATAGCTAGTCATTAGTGGAGGATTTGAATCCAGGTCTTATGAAGCTAAATTGCTTTTCCATTATACTGTCCTGCAACTTAACTCAAGTTAAATGGACTTCAAGTTCCTGTTCTGTAAAAGGGGGGCCATTAAACTAGATCCATAAGGTCCCTTCTAAAGTACTGGAATTATACAATCCTGTGCCTTCTCCAGGGCCAGGCAAGTAGAGACAGTATTAGTAGAGAGCTGGAATCAGGAAGTAGTCTGCCAGAGCTGACCTCAGCAGAGCTGGACTCAGAAACCAGATACCAGGCCCTGATAAGGAGCTGGAAAAGGAATGCACCAAAAGTTTGGTTCCAAGTTCCTTCAGTCCTTAGGCTCTCTGTAACCAATGGAGAGCTTCAACCAATCAGCAAGGGCTGGAGGGCAAGGTGGTCCTGGCTCAGCCTAGGAGGTCAGGGATAGCAAATTTAGTTCCCATACTTGGTATCATCAGGAAGCAAAGTCAGATATATACCCTGGCTCTGAGAAACCTTATAAGTAACCAGAAAGCTGGACTTCAGCATCAGGGGTCCAATCCCATCTTGGGCTGGGCAGCCAGAGTCTTTCTTTTCCCTTCCCAAGTTTCCATCTCTTTCATACCAAGGGTCAAGAGGCATGTTTACAAAACCATCAGAAAGCAATTATACAAAAGCATGGTGTTATCATTGGAAATATGGGATCTAATTCTAGACAAAGGAGTCTCAACTCTTCCCATCCAGAAGAAACAAAGCCTCAAAGTCTGCAGCACCAGAGATGATACAGAAAGAAAATACCCCATTTTAGTAACCTAAGTGAATGGTCATGCACTCTGCATTTAAGCTGAGGCAGTGGGAATAGAAAGTGGGGGAAGGATGTGAGACACATTGATAAGGATTGAGGATATGAGGAGAAGGAAAGAGAAGAGTCCAAGTCAACATTAAGGTTGTGGGTAGATGGGTGCAGGGTGGCACCAGGGAGAGAAACAGGGAAGTCAGAAGAAAGAATGGGTTGGGGAATGGGGAGTGAGGAATAATAAATTTGGTTTGGGATATTTTGAAGGTATTAGTGGACCATCCAGGTGGAGGTATCCTGTAGGCAGTTAGAAATGTGAATATGGATCTCAAAAGAGAAGCCCAGGGCTTGGGATATGGATGAGAATTGGGGTAAGGACAGAACCTTGCTCTCCAGTGCCTCTCCTGTGATGAGAGAATTCATGGTTAGAGAATTAGGAGAGCAATAAGAAGGATATCTCTGAAGCCAAGAGAGGGGAGAATAGGAGGAAGGTGTGAGTGGTCAGGCTAACAGAAAAGGAAGCAGCAGAAAGATCAAGGAAGATATATATGAGAAGAAAAAGAAGACAGGGCCATTGAGTTTAAACATTAAGTTGGTGGTGACCTTAGAACAGTTGAAAGGAATTGATGGAAAGGGAAAGGTAAATGAAAGAAGGCAATCAGGTGGGAAATTTGGAGCTATCTGTAATAGAAGGATCAAAAGGGATTGACTTTGGGGTCAACAAGAGTCCTTGAAGTCCTGATGACAAGAACCAAGTGAAGGCACTAGCTTTTGGAGAAGACTGATAACCTTCAATCCATCCAAACTTCACTCAACTGTTACTGCCTGCACAAGGTCATTCCTGACCCTATCCCCAATACTCCGCACAGACATACACACTCCCACCCAGTAGAATGGAAGCTCCTTGAAGAGCCAGAACACTGTACACAGTGACGGCAACATTGTATGATGGTCTACTGTGAATAACTTAGCTATTGTCAGGAATACAATGATCTATAACAATTCTGAAGGACTTGTGATGAAAGGTGAAATCAAGTTTTGTTTTCCTGGAATTTTGTAGGTGGAATTAGGTGTTGGAGGAAGAGAGAAGAAAAGGACACTAGATGCCTAAATCATATAATGTGTAATGTGTAAATGGTAGAGCCTGAATGCAGATAAAAGATTCTTTTTCTTTATTTTTTGAGGGGGGTGTCTGTGTTTTCTTTTTTATAGCATGACTTACATGGAAATATTTTGCATGACTATACATGTATAACCTATGTCAAATTGTTTGCCTTCTCAATGGGGGGAAAGAGGGAGGGAGAAAATTTAGAACTCAAATTTTTGGGGGGGAAAGGTTAAAGTTGTTTTTATATGTAATTGGTGAAAAAATAAAACGTTAAAACTTTTAAAAAGAATGGAAGCTCCCTGAGCGCAGGAACTATTTCATTTTTGTCCTCGTATTTCCAGTGCCTGGCACAAAGTAGGAAGTAATGTTCAGTCATGTCTGACTCTTTGCGACCCTATGTGGGATTTTCTTGGCAAAGAGTGGAGTGGTTTGTCATTTCCTTCACCAGCTCATTTTTACAAATTTACAAATACAATTTGGAGAATACAAACTGAGATAAACAGGGTTAAGTGACTTGCCCAGGGTCACATAGCTAGCAAATGTCTGAGGTCAGATTTGAACTCATAAAGATGATTCCAAATCCAGTGCTCTATCTAGCTGCCCGTTAGGCAGTAATACCTGTACTACCTGGCACTCTATAAATGTTGAATTGAATTGTAATGCTTGGGGAATAAACTCACTGTACCTAACTGTGACTGGTGTTTCTCACTGGTCTGCATTGTTCTCAAACCCTGTGACTGGCCATTGGGAGTTGGGGCTGGGGTGGGGCTGGGGGTGTTAGGTGATAAGGAGGAGCTCTGCTTGTGGGGCTTCCCAGAATGAGAGGGTATTTGCCTCTTCACGATTAGAGACCAGCAAGATCTCAGAATGACAAGTTAGCCAGACTTCTCTGGAGACAGTTCTCAGCAGCTGTCACTACTGCCTCCATCTCCTAACCCGTTCAGACCAGTGCCCCATGGCTCTCTCTTGCCAACTTCAGAGCAGTGAAGGATTCCTTTAAAGATCCCTCTTTCCTGGGAGTGCTAAAATCCCAGCAAGTCTCCTCTGCCTGGAGCAGTGACTGAGAAGGAAGCCTGCATTAGTCTGTGTAGATCTGACCCTCCTTGAGAACTGGAGCTGTTATTGAGGACATTTCATAAGCATTTCTTGACCAAAGGGCCAACACATAACCAGAGACAAACTGCAGGTGAGTATAGATGTGCCTGCGAGTGTGTGTGTGTGTGTGTGTGTGTGTGAATGTATGTGAGTAGGTAAGTGTGTGTGCATGTGTGTGTGAATATTGTGTGAGTGTGTGTACACGAATGTATGTGTGTGTGAGTGTGTGTGAGCGTATGTGAGTAGGTAAGTGTGTGTGCATGTGTGTGTGAATATTGTGTGAGTGTGTGTACACGAGTGTATGTGTGTGTGTGAGTGTGTGTGAAGGTATGTGAGTGGGTAAGTGTGTGTGCATGTGTGTGTGAATATTGTGTGTGTGTGTGTGTGAGTGTGTGTGCACATGTGGTGCAAGGTGGTATGGCCAACTAAGGGCATCAGGCCTTCGGGTGGTTTTTTGGGCTCTCATATTCTGAATGAGCTCTGTCTATTTCTCCAAATACAATTCCCACCCTGAAGTCATTCCTAATCAAATCATGAGCATTAGAAGATTTTTAGTGCTGGTTTATAAATGCTTGGACTTACCTGCTTCCTGTATGTATGAGTGTGTGAGAGAAACAGAGACATAGCGTGGGAGACGAGGGATCCTGGTTATACTGACTTACGGCATATAAATCATTGGTTTATGGTTTAGAGTAATATTTGGCCTATTCCTGGAGGGTGTCTAAGTGGTCAGTGTTCCTGAGTCCTAGAAACTTTCCACTGCAGATGAATCAGTTGCAAAGGTCCTGGACTCCCAAAACAGGGTTTTTGAGAGGCAATGTGGGATGATTACAATGGATAGAGTGCCAGGCCTGGAGTCAGGAAGACCCATATTTCTGAGTTCAAATCTAACCTCAGACACTTACTAAGCTGTGTGACCCTAGACAAGTCACTTTACCCTGTTTGCCTCAGTTTCCTCATCTGTAAAATGCTCTAGAGAAGGAAAAGGCAAACCACTCCACTATCTTTGCCAAGAAAACCCCAAATGGGGTCACAAAAGTCAGACACAATTGAAACAAATGAATACCAACAATGACATATGGGATGATAGAGCACTAATTCCAAAGGCAGAGGACCTGGGTTCCAATTCTACTTCTGGAGGAAAGACAGAAGCTATGGATAGCTTTATTAAGAGTAGTTTTCCCTTCACCTTTACTTCATACAAAGTCACTGCAAATACCACCCTCAGTACCCCCAAACTCCAGGCAAGGGCGGGGAACCTGCGGTCTTGAGGTCACGTGTGGCCCTCTAAGTCCTCAAGTGTGACTCTGACTGAATCCAAACTTCACAGAACAAATTCCCTTAATAAAAGCATTTGTTCTATAAAACTTGGACTCAGTCAAAAGGCCGCACGTGAGAACCCAGAAGGCCACATGTGGCCTCCAGAGGCCACAGGTTCTCCACCCCTGCTCTTGGACTTGTTCCCTGGGTCTGAGGAAAGGAAGATAAAGAAGGAGGGGAAGCAAGAGGATTTCAGGAGAGGGCTAGATGGACTTTGAGACACCCAGGGAGCAAAGAGTTTCCGAGCCAAGGCATTTGATCTGTGATGTTGTTCTGGAGACCAGAGGCATCTGGCACCCAACAAGCTGATCTGGAAGGAACTCTCTCCACTTGGGGAGTGTAGTTTAAGCAGCTGAGCAGATAGATGCCTATGTGGGTGGAAAGAGTCCATTGCCCTCTCACCTTTCACCTACTTTTCCACTCTTCCAAGGATCTGCAGAGAAGGGGCTGAGCAGCAGGGTAAGACAGCGGCCGCAGAGCCCACCAAGCTAGTATAGAAAAGGCTGGACCGCCAGTTAACTTCCCCAGCTGTGAGCCCTGTCACTCCCACTGGCAGGGCAGACCCAAGGCAGGATTACAAAGCCAGGAGATTGTTTCCAGATCCCTTTTAAGCCTTTCACCCTCCCCACGTGTCATGCTCCACCTAATTGTAAGGGTAGAAGGAGCAGTAGGTTGAGGCAGAGTGAATGTAAAGCTGGAATCAAGGGTTAGACTAAATGGCCCTCAACAGCCTTCTAGCTTTAAATCTGTGATCCTGAGAGACAACTACCCAGGGCATGACATCAAGACCTAGGGTCAAGGTCATAGTGCAGAAGACACAAACCTTCACAACCTGTAGACTCACAACAGAGCTAAGTCATTCTGTCCTATCGGATGAAGAAAATGGGGCCTGACAGTTGATCCTTTGGTGCTTTTAGGAAAATTAATGATAAAAGCTGACACTTAGATAGGATTTTAAATCCGACAAATCTGTTTATATGTATTATCTCATCTGAGCCTCAAAGCAAACCTGGGAGGTAGGAACTTTGTTGTTGTTTATAGTCATGTCCAATTCTTTGTGACCCCGTGGACCACAGAACCCCAACATCATTCATGGGGTTTCCTTGGCAAAGATACTGGAGTAGTTTGCCATTTCCTTCACCAACTCATTTCATAGATGAGGAAACTGAGGTAAACATTGTTAAGTGACTTGCCCAGGGTCACACAACTAGTAAGTTGGTTTATATGATTTATAGTCATATTTGGCCTATTATAGGGGGGTGCCCAAGGAGTCAGTGATGAGGCGCGGTACTCCATCCTTGCAACCCTACCTGGCTTAAAATAAAGGGGGAGAATGTTTCTTTGTATGAGTTTCTATGATTTTTCAAGACTGGAAATTTTTCATGTTATGCCTACAAGTGATTGTGCTTTGTTGAGCGCTCATGTAGAGGAGAGTGTGTATCTGTGTACATGTCTGTTTCATTGTGTACGTGTTTAGGACTGAGAGGGTCCATGTGAGTCTACATACTTATGACAGCATGATTGTATGTGTATAATTCCATGTGCAGGTATAAGTGTGTGTATTTCTGAGACTGTGTATGTAGGGGAGCATGCTTTCCCATATGAGCAAAGTTCAAGCATCCCAAAGGAGCTAGGGTGTTTTTCTAATTGGCCTAAAGTCATTGCCCAGGATATGCAAAGCAGCCTCCTGCTGCCTGTCCAGATCCATCATGGAAAAGCCTGTGATCTCTCTTGCCTGCTGGGAGGCCCAACAGTGTGAGTGCCACTGGCCTTCCGAGCAGCAGCAAGATGGCTGTTTTCCCTCTTTGTTTTTCTGTTTACAGCTGTGGAGGCTGAGCCTGAGCAGCAGCTTGGCTGGCAGCCACACAGAGCCCCAGCTTTCTCCTGGAACCCTTGATGACAAGGGGCAGGACACCACAGGGCCTTGAACTACCAAACCCCCTTCTGTACTTCCCTGATTTCTGGACAACCAAAGCTGAGAAAGGAAGGGATAAGTGGATTGAGGAGTAGGCTAAGACCCTAGGGGCCAGGGCCTGTACTTGGTTGGGGCCCAAGACCACCCTCATGGCTGAACACACTGCCAGATGGACAGGAAGACGGTTCTTTCCCAGGAAGGAGAGAAGGGGAGGAAGCAAAGAGAGTTTCTGCACCTGCACTGAGGCAAGGGTCTAGATGAGAGCAAGTGGCATTCTCTCCTGAGGCTTCATGCAGCCCACACAAATGCATGTGGTCTCAAGAGCTCCAGCCTCAATTTCCCCTGCTTTTGCTTTTACTTACATGAACTGAAGACAGCTCAATAAACTCTGTTATCCTTGTGAACATGAGGCCTTTTGGCAGCGTAAGGAG
>CM053590.1:188550124-188584817 GCA_028646515.1 Pseudochirops corinnae | reverse complement strand
TTGACCTGGGAATTCTGAAATTTGGCTATAATATTCCTAAGAGTTTTCCTTTTGGGATCTTTTTCAAGAGGTAATCAGTGAATTCTTTCAATTTCTATTTTGCCCTCTGGTTCTAGAATTTCAGGGCAATTTAGCTTGATAATTTCTTGAAAGATGGTGTCTAGGCTCTTTTTTGATCATGGCTTTCAGGTAGTCTAATAATTTTTTAATTATCTCTCCTGGATCTATTTTCCAGGTCAGTGGTTTTTCCAATGAGATATTTCACATCACCTTCTATTCTTTCATTTGTTTGGATCTGTTTTATAGTATCTCAATTTCTCATAAAGTCATTAGCTTCCAATTGCTCCAACCTAGTTTTAAAGGAATTATTCTCTTCAGTGAGTTTTTGAAATTTCTTTTCCCTCTGTCAAATTTGGCTTTTTAGGGCATTCTTCTCCTCATTGGCTTTTTGGGCTTCTTTTGCCATTTGAGTTAGTCTATTTTCTAAAATGTTATTTTCTTCAGTCAGGTTGTTGATTCACTTTTCTTGATTTTCTTGAATCATTCGCATTTCTCTTCCCAATTTTTCCTCCACTTCTCTTACTTGATTTTCAAAATCCTTCTTGAGCTCCTCCATGGCTTGTAACTAATTCATATTTTTCTTGAGAGCTTTCAGTGCAGGAGTTCTGACTTCATTGTCTTCCCCCCATTCCATGCTTTGATCCTTTTGGTCCCCGAAAAAGGAATCTATTGTAGGATTGCGTTTCCTCTGCTTGTTCACGTTGCCAATCAATTACTTGACTTTTGAACTCTTTGCCACAGTAGAACTCTGCTTTCAGAATGGAGAGAGCTTTGTTTCAAATTGCTGGGGGTTTTGCAGATGCTGGAGCAATTAGGAGGGCACCCCTTCTGCAGCCCCCACAAGCCCTGGCACCTGGCCACACTCCCCAGGACCTCCACTCAAGACCATGATCCAGATCGAAGCAGGTCAAAACAAGAGTGATTACCCTCTGAAAGGTTACTTGATCCCCCTACAGTCTGTAGGCCAGGAGCCCTGGAGGCAGCCACACAGCAGTTGCTGGGGCTGCCGCTGCCACTTCTCACTCCAGGGCAGGGGCCAGATCATGTTCTTCAGACCCCCCTCTCTTCCAGCAGAGTTCCCAACTGACCTTTTACTTGATCTTTGGCGTTTATGGGTTGAGAAGTCTGGAAACTGCCACAGCTGCTGGTGGTTCACTCTCCTGAAGTCTGCTCCAGCCAAGGCTGGTCGGGGCTGCCCTAGAGCCAAATCCACATGGCTCACACAAGGCTGGGCTCAGCTCCTAGCCTGGTGCAATAGACCCTTCCTGCCAGCCTGCTGGGCTGCCTTTGGCAGGAGATTTGTTTCTCTCTGTCACTTTGTGGATTTTGTAGGTCTAAAATTTGTTTAGAGTCATTTTTTACATGTATTGGAGGAGGTAGATGCCAGAGCCGCAGGGAAGTCCTGTTTCTACTCCACCATCTTGGCTCCACCCCACCCCCCAAACTCAGATTTTTTAAAGAATGAAAGTTAAAAATTATTTTTACATGTAGTTGAGAAAAAAAAAACAAAATAAAAAAGTTGATTCCTTGAGAACAAGGGCTATTTGTATGGGAGGATTTCATGAATTTTTTTTAACCTTTCATTGTATCCCTAGCTTTTTGCACAGTGCCTGCCATAGTAGGTGCTTATTTAATACTAGTGGAATGACCGATTAATTAATTATATCCAAAAAAATGAGGTGCTAATGGTACATTAGTCATAGTATCCTCTGCATGGGGGAATCATTCTGGGAGTCTGGGGAATAGGCCAATTTGGCTGGAAGGAGAGTAATGTGTCATAAATCCAGAAAAGTAGCTTGGAACTAGATCATGAAGGGCTTTCCATGCCAAGCAGAGGAGTTTTTGTTTGATCCTAGAGGCAATCTAGAGCCAATGGAGCTTCATGAGCCAGGGAGTAACATGATTAGAACCGTACTTAAGCAATGTCACTTTGGCAGCTATGTGGGAATTCTAGATTCTAGGATTCTAGAGGAGAGTAAGTCACTAGAAGCCGGGGAGCCTCTTAGGAGGTTGCTGTTATAGTTCAGGGGAAAGGAGATGGGGGCCTAAACTAAAATGGTAGTCGTGTGAAAAGAGAGCATGGGACAAATGTGGAGGGGAACCTGGAAAGAGTCAGCAACTGATGAGATAACTTGTAAGCCCGGGTGACTGGAAGGATGGCAGTGCCCTCAATGGAAATAGGAAATTACAAAGATAAGTGGATTTGGAAAAAGAGGTTAGTTTTATTTTAGACATGATGAATTTGAGATGTTTATTGGATATTTTATTGGAAATGCCCAACAGGCAGCTGATTATGTGGGACTGGAGCTCAGGAGAGATGGGCTAGATTTATGGACCTGAGGGTCATCTACATATTATTAAAGTAGGGAAAGAGAAGTATTATAGTTAACATTTATTCAACAAACATTTTAAAGCAGTGACTAGAGCATTGGGCCTGAAATCAAAAAGACCTTATTTTAAATCTGATCTTCTTAACTGTGGGACCCTAAGTAAGTCATTTAACCTGTCTGTCTCAGTTTCCTCAACTGTATAATGGGGATAATAATAATAATAATAATACCTTACTTTTCAAAGTTGTTTTGAGGTTTGGATGAAGTAATATTTTAAAAAGCTCTTAGCACATAGGAAGTATTTAATAAATGTTTTTCCCCTGCACCCCCATTTACCCTATTGCAAGGGTCTTCAGATCAATAGATAATAGAATGGGCGTGGGAGGTGTCAGATCAGAGAGTTCCTGATCAATTTGATGAGCTCCTCAATCAATTTGGCAGGATTACAGGGCATTAACCTTTGTTTGGGGGGTATTTAGGGGGTAACTCCTCAAGAAGTCCACTTTTGCCCACTTTTTGATGATAGGACACAGGGAACTCATCATGACTGGCTTGCTAAGATTTAGGGGCTGGACTCATATTGGAGATGCCACCCTTTCCCATGTGCCACAAAAGTGAACTGTGAGATCACTTAGTGCTTTCTCTCAGAAAAACTTTTAGAAGAGAGATTCATACATACACACACATACAGAAAAACAGACCTGCTACTCTGGAGTGGGGGAAGTCCATAACCATACTCAGTTTCCTTCTCCTAAGAGCAGCTGATGGCAAGAAGATAGAAGCACTTATAAGAGGTAGATATGTGCTTGAAGGTAGACTTCCCCAACAACCAAGATATTGATAGATTTCGTGTCGAAGTACACAGCAGAGGGGGACGAATGCCTGGACCACTGTGTCCACATGTGGTCATGAGGGAATAATTCTTGGACAATGTTTGTAAATCCCAAACATATGTCTGGAAGGGAGGAGGATTTTGAATCTCCTAGGCAGTATGATCCCAGAATCCAACTTTCTAGCCAAAAAAGGGAGCTTTCCCAACCTGCATCAGCTTTGGAAGTTGCTAAGTATAGAATCTCAAAGTCAAGAGTTGAAGAATAAGACCTTCTACAGAGATAAAGGGATTTCCTGATGCAACATAATCCTTGAAGAAGAAAAAAGATCACCTCCATAGTTCCTAAAGACTCTTTGGAGAACCAAGCCAGTGAAGTACAGAGAAAGTATGAAGGGAGCTTGGTCAGCAGCCTCCAAGGTATGTTCACCTTCCAAATGAAGTCTAAGCCCACAGGGTGATTCTACTGTGAGGCAGGTGTGGCTGTTATTCCCTTCATACAGAATAGGAAGGCTCAGAGAGGAATAAGAGAGAGAGAGAGAGAGAGGTACATATAATATAATCCGTTCCTCATTGTTCAGTTTTCGTTGATTTGTTTCAAGAGACATGGTTTCCGGGCAATTTAATCATTTTTTAATAATACCAGCATGATATTAATAAAAGAATGGTCATTCTGCCATCTCTCTTAGACCAAAGACCTCTTATGGCAGTGGGCTATGGTTTATATGCCCTTCAAAGAGTAGGTTTTCCTAAGGGGTGCCTATCAACTCTGTTGGCTAACACAATGAAAGGTGGGCTATATTAAAAGGAGGGTCTTGTGGTACATGACTTAGATCACCCAAATCTCGGTCAAAGAGAAATCAATTTCCCTGTCACCTATATTGACAATAAGGAGAATCCACATTTTCCCAGACCTATCTGAGCAAACACAATTAGCAGGAATATATCCATCAGCCCAAACTTAGAATCTCTTTGACTGTTTGATTAGATTTTGGCCTGAGTATATCTTTAAGACATTTCCCACACTGGTTGGTTTCTGGATAAGGAAGTAGAAAAGGAAAAAAATCTTGGTCCTGATTCAATAATTAGTATATTAAATTATATTATATTATATTATGTTATGTTATATTAAGAAAGAAATAATTCATTTCTCACAGTATTCAGTCCTATCCCACATCTCTCAACTTGTCTGACTGTTTGTATTTGATACCCCCAGTGACAACTGATTCACTCCATCTTCTCTGTCTGTCTCCAGTCCTAACCCTTGTCTTTCTATTTGATAAAGTTTTGCTTTACTTTCTTAGAACTCTGACACTTCACCCCTCCACAGAATATGACCACAGATAAACACTTCTAACTCCCTACATATCCAACTGTTCACCCTTGCAGCACATACAGACCATTATGTTGCTTAGTCTGCCTACTACAAGTCTTTCCCCAACCCAATGCGTTGTCCACACAGTTGCCGAAGTGATTTTCCTTATATGCATATATTTATATGCATATATATATATATATATATATATACACATTAGTTTTCAACATTTACTTTTATAAGATTTTGAGTTTTAAATTTTCTTCTTCTTCTTCCCCTCCCCTTCCCAAGACAGCCTTCAATCTGATAAAGTGATTTTCTTAAAGCATAGCTCTGACCATGCTACCTCCCTATGCAATCTTCAGTAGCTCCCTGTTACTTCCAGGATTGAATCTAAAGTGCTCTGTTTGGCACTGTAAGCTCTCTATAACACAGCCCCTGCAAGCTTTCCCCTCGTGTTGTGTCCTATTCCCCGCCTGCCTTCCCAACGTCTGCCACACACATACCCTCTGTGATCTCATCAGGTTGTGCATTCATTTTTCTTCACTCCCAGGCTTTGTACCGGCTTTGTCCTCTCCTGCCTGGGATGCTTTTTCCCCTCTTTCCCCTAACTCTCAGGATCCCTATCATCATTTAGAAACCAGCGAACACCCCCTTTCTGTAAAAAGCCTTTCCCCACTACCCTCAGTATGCTAACTGTATCCTACCCCCATTCAGGCCCACATCACATCTTACTTAGACTACTGGGACAGCCTCCTCATTCCCACAGTCCTCAGCAACTAAAGCCTTCCTCTCTAAAGCTACTTTCCATCCATTCTGTATCTTGTACCTAACTAGCTGTTTATATGCCTTATAGAGTAATGTGTGGGCAGCTAGGTGGTGCAGTGGGTAGAGTACAGGGTCTAAAGACAGGAAGACTCATCTTCCTGAGTTCAAAGTCAGTCTCAGACATTTCCCAGCTATGTGACCCCGGGTAAGTTACTCAACCCTGTTTCCCTCAGTTTCCTCATCTGTAAAATGACCTGGAGAAGGAAATGGCAAACCACTCCAGTGTCTTTGCCAAGAATACCCCAAAAGGGGTCATGAAGAGTTGGAAACAACTGAATAACAAAAGAGTAATGTATGTGGCCACAGGTGAGTGAATTCAAAGGAAGGTGGAAGGGAGACCCATACCTAGATGCATGCCGCTGGATTTGACACTAAATGCAGCAAGTTGAGTACATTCTTTATTAAATTCCTTATCACTGCTTCTCTTGATCTGGAAGCCTCACAATCTGACCATGAACCATACTACTTCTTTCTAACTCTAGGATTCTATTCCTGACCTTGGTCCTGGTGATATTTCCACACCAGATACGTCCAGCTCTGTGCAAGCTACAGATTCACTTGAGGTATATGAGGTGCTCATTGACCTTTGGTGTCCACCTTCACCCAACACCTGTGACTTCAAGAAGTTGTAGGATGTGTAATGGCCACACCCCAGTAAAAATAGTCTCCTTAGATGGGCTAAACCAGGTTGAGGCCTCCTCAGACCTATTGGTGAGTTAGGGAGATGTCTACCCCAAGCATGTGAAGGCTTCTCCCACTTAAATGTGTAGATGAGAACAATTTGTTCCAATAGCCACGAAAGTGACTGAAGCAGTTGCTGTGGAACTCTTAGCACTTGGTCAGACATCAGAGATGCCAAGGTTATCTACTGCATCCCAGGCCAATGCCAGTCATCTTGATTTTTGTCCTGCCACTGGACTTCAGTGACTCAGAAAAAGAGAGTGAGGTTGATGAATTTGTGTGACTCTGACTCATTTAAATCCAATTCACTTGAATGTCAGAATATCACCCTATGATGTCATTGGTCCTCTTTGTCAACAACAACAGATTCTGGCTTACTCAACCTTTCGGTCTTCTGCGAGGCAACAAGTTTTTCTTGGTTCTCATCTGAAGAAGCTTCAGCCTCCACCTGATCAAGGGCCTGATCAAGCCCTGGATGCCCTGACTATCACCACCACTACTACCACCACCAAAGTCTCATCTCCCTCAGAAAATCAGAACAAAACCTTTCCTAACTTGTATTCCTAAGACATACAAGCCTTCACATTCATTTAAAAATTCAAAGTTAGTAACAGCAATATTGTACAATGATGAGCTATGTACAATGATCCAAGTACAATTCTAAAGGACTTATGATGAAAAAGCTATCCACCTCCAGAGAAAGAATTGATGGAGTCTGAATGCAGATCAAAGCATCTTTTTTTTTAACTTTCTTTATTTTTCTTATTTTGGGGGGTTCTGTTTTCTTTTGCAAATATGGGTAATATAGAAATATGTTTTGCATGACTGCATATGTATCTATAGCAAGTTACTTGTCTTCTCAAGGAGGGGAAAGAGGAGAAAGGGAGGGTGAGAATTTGGAACTTTAAATTTTAAAAAACTAATATTAAAAATGGTTTTACATGCCATTGAAAAAAATTTTTTAATTTCCAAGTTTTCTCCTCAAAACAATTTAATTCTATTAGACAAATACTTATTCGGCACCCAATATATACAAGAAAGGTAGCTAGACTTAAATGCAGTGGATAGGACTCTGGGTCTGGGGTCAGAAAGACTCATCTTTCTGAATTCAAATCTGGACTCAGACACTAGTTATGTGACCCTGGGAAAATTACGTGACCTTATTTGCCTCAGTTTCCTCATCTGTAAAATGAGTTGGTGAAGGAAGTGGCAAGCTACTTCAGTATCTTTGCCCAGAAAACCCCTGGGGTCAGGAAGAGTCGGACATAACTAAAAAAAACTCTGAACAACAACAAAATATACAAGAAAAGACAAAAAATAAATGGAAGAGTACAAACCCTCAGAGAGCTGATGTTTGACTGGGGAGAATATTGAGGTAGATCAGTGTTGTCAAACTCAAATAGAAACAGGACCCCTAATAGTGACATACTGATTTAGAAGAACACATCATGTTCTATTTTATTTTAAAAATTTTTGTTAAATATTTTCCAATTATATTTTAATCTGGTTCAGGCCTCATTTGGGAGAATTGTAGACCACATATGGGTGTATTTGATATCTTTGTTCTAGGCAATTCTCTAAAAATATAAATTGCAGAAAAGGTGCTGACCTAAAATTGCTAGCAGGAGCTTCCTTATCTGACAGCTCCCTATCTCAATGAAATTTCTGGTCCAGTTCTGATCTTTATCCTGTGAAACATAATACAAGGAAAATTCAAGAGTGAGAAAGTTCTAATAACTGAAATGATTAGGAAAGTCCTCAGGGATGGGAGGACACTTGAACTATTCTTTGAAGGAAACAAGGGATTGTAAAAGACATAAGTGAGGAAAAAGATTCCAAATTTAGGGAATCGTCGAAGGGTCAAAGGTAGAAGATGGAGTGTCTGTCACACATGGAAAAAAGCTAACACAGGACAGCTAGGTGGCACAGTGAATAGAGCACCAGCCTGGGAGTCAAGAGGACCTGAGTTCAAATTCGACCTCAGACACTTAACACAAAAACTAGCCATGTGACCTTGGGCATGTCACTTAAACCCAATTGCCCTGCCTTCTCTCCTCCTTAAAAAAAAAAAAGGCTAAAAAAAAAAAAAAGCCAACAGACCAGTTTGACTGGAACAGAGACTACAAGACAGGAAGCAATATGAAGAGAGACTGAAAAGGTAGGTGGGAGACAAAGGATGTTCAGATTTTTAAATGCCAGGCTGAGGAGTTTGTATTGTATCCCAGAGGAAAGAGGGAGTGACTAAAGATTCCTTGGTAGGGAGGGGACATAGTAAGATCTTTGTTTTAAGAATATCAGCTTGGCAGCTTGAATGGAAGATGGATTAGGGAGGGAAGAGACTGGAGACACATAGACCAATTAGGAGGCTGTTACTTGGTCCACGTGAGACCTGATAAAGGCCCAAACTAGTGTAGAGGCTGCAAAAGTAGTATTTATATAGCTCTTGGCAACATATTTTCCCAAGTTCCACTTAAAGGCTGTATTTTGGGTCCTCCTGGCTTACAATGAATGCCAGTGGTAACAACTGTTTTTCTTTGGAACAGCAAGCCTGAGGGTCTTCCCCTCCCAGCTTGACTTTTTTCCTTTTTTTTTCTAATTAAAGGGGCCATCCCTTTTGATTCACTTCTTAAAGAGGCCTATTCACTGAATGGACTTTGCCTTACTCTAAGTGAGAACTTGAAAAGGTCTTAGCCTAAAAGGGCCTGGGTCTCCCATTGCATCGTGGGTCATCTCCTGTAATCCTAATGAATATCTGGCTACTGGACCCAGATGGCTCTGGAGAAGAAAGTGAGGCTGGTGACCTTGCACAGCTCTCCCTCCCTCAAATCAAAGTTAACGGCAAGTCAAGTCATCATTTCCCTGATGCCGTGGTCCTCTTCGAAAACGATGGACAAACACAACTTGCAATATATTTTACAAACAGTATCTGATTTGATCCTCCTAACTACCTAGGAAATAATTGCCATTATTATTTCCACATTCTAAATGAGGAAATTGAAGCAGACAGAGGTTTAGTGACTTGCCCAGATTCACTCAGCTAGTAAGTCTCTGTGGCAGGATTTGAACTCAGGTCTTCCTGATTCCAGGTTTAGTTCTCTACCCACTGCACCACCTAGCTGGATGCACACGTAAGTCGACTGGAGTTAAATCTGAGAAATGTTGTGGAGCAAGGATTGACAAGATTTAGTCATTAATTGAGCATAGGGGCTTGAAGGAAAGGGAAGCAGGGTAGGAATTATTATCACCATTTTACAGATGAGGAAATCAATACCAGGAGCAGCCGAAGCTCACACCACAAGCAGGTTCAAGATCACTGTTCACTTTTCAACGTGAGCCTTGGAAATTAGCAAATGCTACCAATCAAGGCTTGGTTGATTGCCTAGACCTGAGAAAGTGATATAGAAACTACTAATAATGCAGATTAAACCTAAGAGCGTTTGCTACATACTTTTTATTCTAGAGAGCCAGTTGTTAAAATACACAGCTGAGCAGGTGGCTATTTTCAGGGCCAGGCTAGATAGCCTATCCATTTAACCAGTCGGAATTGGATGATCTTAAGAGCATTGATTTAGAGCTGGATCTTAGAGGTTTGACAATCCAACCCTCTTATTTCAGAGATGAGACTTGAAGGAGGGAAAGATGGTCAAGTGATTTCCTGAGAGCAATTTTGATAGGAGGGAGAAGGGGGATAGAGAGCCTGAAGTGGAGAGAGGACTGCTGTCATGGAGAGGGGGATGAGGGCACAGAGGGACCAGCAGACAGGCTCAGCTGACTTTGTAGTTCTGCCTTGGGCCAGCCATGCCCAAAGCAGCTTCTCAGTATCCTAGAAAGGAGAAGACTTCTAGCCCTGGAAGCACAGCCCTATGGATCCCCTTAGACAAATCCAAGGCCACTACACTATCATATACCACTTTACCTGAGCCTGTGGCCATATGTAAAAGGCCTGTTAGATTGTGAGCTCCTTAAAGGCCAGAACTGCCTTTTCTCTTTCTTTGTATCCCCAGCTGTTTAGCACAGTGCTTGGCACATAAGAGGCATTAAGAAATGCTTACTGACTGACTGACTGATCCTGATGACCTATTTTAAACCACACTAAAATACAGCAGCCACCATCCCCCCATCCTGTTCTCCAGGCTTTAAATAAAAAAAAATGCTGAATGATTTCAAGTGATCTGTGTCAAAAAACAAAACAGCTAAACACCAGATGCCAAATTAATAAGAATAAAAGCATGTAGGTGAGAATTAAAAAGGCATCAACATTCAGACGGCATTGTGCTGACTGAATTAAACTTTGGGGAAACGAGTTCAAATGCAGTGTGGGATGGGCACATACAGCCCTCAGGTGGGGATCACAGACGTTAAATATGCGTGCCGAAAATAGCCAAAATGAGGTTTTGTGAATTTTTAGAAAGAGGGCAGTTTCTACTGTCCACCCAAGGGATGGTTGTACAGCAGTATTTGGATTCTAGTTTCTGAAGCAGCACAGTTCTTTTTGGGATAGCATAGAATACAGGCCGGGGCTTGAATCCCAGAATGTCAAAGCTGGGAAGAATCTTACAGATCAGCTAATTTATCATTACAGAGGAGAAAACAGGCCCAGAGAAGGAAAAAGTTTCATCTAAGATCAAGCAAACAGCATTTTTATGTACCTGCTATGGGCTAGTTGCTGTACTAGTGATACAAAACAGAAAAATAAACCCAGCCTGACACCCCAAAATAAGGGAGTGATATGTCAGCATAACAGGGTACTGATACATTCACAGGGGGAAGCAGGAGTTTATTCAAGTGCCCTGCATGGGAAAGTGTCAGGTGTCAGATTCGAGAAGAGTTGTGAGGACATGTGATGGAGAGGCTTGGGTATACCTAGAAATTCGGTAAGTGATTACGCTTTGCTAACCACTTGGTTAGGAGGTTGCTTTGCTGCTTAGCCAGAACTAGAGGTGCCCTTTAAAAGGCACTAGCAAGGAGAGACTTGGCCATTGTCTTGGTGGATCTATTCATTGACTGCATCCAGAGAGAGGCAAAGCTGTAAGAAGAAAGCTTTGGACCCTCCTCAAGTGATTACTGCCCTCAACCTGGGGTTCCTTCCCTGCCTCCGTGCTGAAGTGAAGAGACTGGAGCATATGACCTTATAACTCGTATAAGATAATGAGAGTGATGGAAAAGACTATCAACATCTAGAGAAAGAACTATGAAGTCTGAATACAGTGAGAAGTATATTATTTTCACTTTTTTTCTTGTGGTTTTTCCCTTTTGTTCTGTTTCTTCTTTCATACCATGAGTAATGTGGAAATATGTTTAACACGATTACACACATATAACCTATATCATATTTCTTGCTGTCTTGGAAAAGGAAAAGGAAATCAAGGGAGAGAGAAAAATTTGAAACACAAAAATCTTATAAAAAATGAATGTTGAAAACTACTTGTACACGTAATTGGAAAAAAATATAATACTGTTTTTTTTAAAAAGATACGGAAGACATCCAGGTATCCCAGCCTTCAAAAGTCCCAATTTTATATCCAGTTTAGCATCAATTCCCTGAGAAACAAGAAGTGACCTTTGGGACCCAGCCCAGCAGTAGCTGAGATAAGGTCTCATCCAACAGAAATGCTGCCCTTGAACATGAACTTGGGGGGAATGATGCTGTGTAGAACCTGTGCTAAGTCTGATCCCATTCTCCCCAGAGACTAAAGGGAATAGGGCAGAGTGTACATTTGAGGTGCTTGGAAGGAAATGTGTGCACTTTAGTTATTGTATCTATAAAGTAAATATCCCTTTGTAAAAGCTAATTGCTATTAAGTTGCTAAATGAAACTAGAAGACTGGCACCTAACAGTAGAGGGAACAAAAGTAACCCCCCTCCCAAAATCCCTGAGGGTACCCCCAGGACCCTGAAGGGCAGATGTAGCCTGTCCAGCTCTAGGAGAATGGGCCAGAGCAAACCCACTACATAAAGGAAATGTAAAATGTATACAAAGTAATGTTGTTGTTCAGTTCTTTCAAATATTTCATGACCCCATTTGAGGTCTTATTGGCAAAGATATTAGAGTGGTTTACCATTTCCTTCTCCAGCTCATTTTACAGATGAGGAAACTGAGGCAAACAAGGTAAAGTGACTTGTTGGAGGTGGAATTATGAACTCAAGTCCTTCTGACTCTAGGGCCAGTACTCTATCCTCTGTACCACCACAGTAAACACAATGCAATTTTAGGATGGAGGCATTGGCAGCTTTGGGTGGGGGATCAAGAAATGCCTCCCTTAGGAGGTAGCTGTAGACCTAAGCTCTGGAAAAAGCTAAAAATTCTAAGAGGTGGAGAGGAGGGAGTGACTTTCAGGCTTGGAGTAGTCGGAGGGGAGGGGAAGGGAGAGACAGTCTGTACTAAAGCAGAGATAAGAGATGGAAGGTCATGTGTGGGGAACAGTTAAATGGGCTAGTTTGACTGGAGTATAGAGTGCATGAAGCTGAGTAATGTGTAATAAGCTTGAAAATGTCAGCTGGAGCCAGATTGTGAAGGACTTTAAATGCCAAACAGAGGAGATTGTATTTTATCCTAGAGGCTTAGGAGCTTTTGGAACAGGGCAGTGGCATAGTCAGATCTGTGCTTCAGGAATAGCAGTGTGGCAGCCAAATGGAAGATGGATTGGAGAGGGGATAGACTTGAGCCATGGGGACCAATTAGGAGGTTGTCTCAATAGTCCAGGCAATAGGTGAGGAGAGACTGGACCAGAGTAATGACTATATGAATGTAGAGAAGGGGACAGATGTAAGAGTTGTGGTGGAGGCTGCATTAACCAGACTTAGCAACTCATTGGATCTGAGAGTTAAAGGAAAGTAAAGAATCAAGGATGATTCCAAGATTGCAAAGCTAGGTGACTGGAAGGGTGTTGGTGGTCAGAATATAAATTTGTTGTTGTTCAGTAGTTTTCAGTCATGTCTGACTCTTCCTGACCCCGTTTGAGGTTTTCTTGGCAAAGGAGCTGGAAGTGGTTTGCCATCACCTTCTCTTTATTCTGAATTTAAGAAATAAAATAATCCAGCTCATTTTACAAATTAGGAAACTGAGGCTTACTTAGGAAACTGAGGTCACACAACTAGTAAGTGGCTAAGGTTAGATTTGAACTCAGATGAATCTTCGTGACTCCAGGCCTAGTGCTCTATCACTGAGTCACTTAGTTGTCCCTCAATATAAATAAAGAAGTTGATGTTTTAAAATTTTTATTTTGTATTTTTTTCATTAACAAGCATTTATTTTCTCTCCCTCCCACCTCCCCTGTTCTCACCAAAAAGAAAAGGAAAGAAAAGACAGGAGAGGAGAGAAGAGGGGAGAAGAGAGGAGGGGAGGGGAGGGGAGGGGAGGGGAGGAGAGGAGAGGGGAAGGGGAGGAAAGGACGAGAAGGCAGGGGAGGGGAGGAAAGGAGGAGAGGGGAAAAGGGGAGGGAAGGAAGGGAGGAGAGGAAAGGAAGGGAGGGCAGGGGAGGGGAGGGAAGGAGGAGAGAGCAGGGGAGGGGAGGAAGGAGAGGGGAAAGGACACCCCAGCCAGCCAGATGCCCACATCCTCTCCCACCCATTACCTCATGGCTCTGGCAGGAGCCCCTTAGAGGGCAGGCTCAACCCTCCAGGCCAGTGACTTTTGAGTCAGAGCCCCCACCCCACCCTTTTCATTTCGAATGAGACAAAATGAGTAGCACAGGATGGGCAGACATTGATGGATTGCAATCTGCTTGGCAAATCTCATCACGTGATCTTTTACCCCAAACCCCGCCCCCCCCCTTCTTCTTAACTTCTGTATTCCTGTCAAGGACAATTGCCATTCTTCTTGTCACTAAGGTTCCCAACTCCAGTGTCATCTTTGACTCTTCCCCCTCCCTCACCCGACATGGCCAAACACTTCCCAACTCTTGTTACTTCTATCTGCATATCCCTCACCTCAGTCCACTTCTCCCCACGCACACAGTCACCAACCTGGGCAGGTCCTCAGTCGCTCTGGCCAAGACTGCTACAGCCTCAATTGGTGCTCTGTCTCAAGCATCGCCCTGTCTCAGTCCATTCTCCACATACCTGCCAAAGTGATTTTTCTAAGACAGGGGCCTTACCAGTACCACCTCCCCACTCAATCAATTCCAATGGTTCCCTATTATCCCTAGAATCAAATGTAAAGACTTCTGTCTGGCATCTTAAATTCTTCACAACCTGATCTCAACCTACCTGGCCAGCCTCCTCCATTACTTTCTTTCCTGTAAACTATAATATGGTCATACTCTGTTTCTTACACCCAAATTTCTCACACGACTAAAATATCCAGAGACGAATATGAAGTCCAAAGTAGAATATCATCCATTAAAAAGAACTATATAAAGAAAAAAGAAGAGATTTAATTGAAAACTCTGCCACCTTGAAATGAACAATTCATTTTTGAAGCTCAGCATAATCCTCAACTCCTTACTTCCCTCCCGTCTCATATAGACAATCAGTTGTCAAATCTTACCATTTCTACCTCCACAAAATCTCCTGTGGCCGAGTCCTCTCTGCTCACATAATTACCTTCTTAGCTCAGGCTCTCAGTCACCTCTCATCTGAATTATTACAACAGCTTCCTAGTTGCTCTCTTTCCCTAAAGTCTCTCTCCACAGCATTTCCGCCAAAGTGACTTTCTTTAAATGGGGATCTGACCAGGTCACTCCTTTCCTCAGTTAACTCCAGTGACTCCCTATTTCCTCCAGGATAAAATATAAAATATTCTTAGTTTTTAAATCTCTTTACCTGCCTCCAATCTATCTTTCAAGCTTCATTGACTATTATTTCCCCTCCCATTAGACTGTGAGCCTCTTGAGAGTGAGCACCTTTCTTTAAATACTTAGCCATTAAAACTGTGCCTGGCACATAATAGGAACTCAACAAATGTTAGTTGATTGACTAACTGACTCCCTCGCTCTATAGTTCAGTGAAACCAATCTTCTCCCTGTTCTTCATACATGGCACTACCAACCCCTGCCTCCATACCTTTGCACTAGCTGCACCCTCCTGTAGGTGGAATACACTCCCCTTTTACCTCTCTCTGCTTCGTAGAATTCCTCTCTTCCTTCTTTCTACATTCAGTTCAAAGAGAATCTTCTATTTGCTCAAAGTTGTTTTTTTCTGATCCTCCCAACTGCTGGTGTCCTTCCTCCAAAACTAGCTTGTATTTATATTTATTTGTATTCATTCTCTTTATGGTTATTCTGGTAGATTTGTGTGTGTACTTAATGTCCTCCCTATTAGATTGTAATCTCTTTGGCAGTACAGATTGTTTCATTCACTGCATTTGTAAGCAATTAATAAATGTTTGTTGATTGATTCTTTTTGTATTGTGTACGGTGAATACCTACAGAGAAACACGAATCCTGATGAAGTGATTCTTATTGTATATTATTTTGACTATTGTTGCTTATTTTGTATATATTTCTTTTTTTTTTTCTGAGACTGGGTTTTGACTTATTCCATTTTCTACCTCAACCAATTTGTTGCTCCTCAGGCAGCCTTGTGCCCTCCATTCCCTTCCTTCTGCCAGGGGCTCACCATACTGGATCTGGACTTAATGCAGATACTCCAGGGGCTTTATCCCTACTGAAGCTCAGAACTCCTGGGGTCAAGAGATCCACCAGTCTACCCTAGCATTAGGGACTATTGGAGGTGGACTTAATGCAAACATATTAGCTTTAGTGGCTCAGGACTTTCAAGCTAATGTGATCCATCAGCTTCCCAAAAGAGGCCATTTGGGGACCTTATTTCTTACCTATCTTAAAACACTGAGTAGTCAGTCATTCCAACTGAGACCTGGGAAAGACCTTAACTTAAAAATGTCAAGGTCTCTCACTGCATCTGGGGCCATCTCCAGTCATCCTAATCTATATCTTGCCCCTAGACCTAGATGGCTCTGAAGGAGAAAGTGAGGCTGGTGACTTTGCCCAGACCTCCCTCACTTAAATCCAATTCACTTGCAAGTCATGGCATCACCTCCCTGGTGTCATGGTGCCCTCTAAGAACAAAGGACCAACAACAAGAACCTTAGTAGTAAGGACTACCAGTGTGGGGCACCATTCCCGGCTATTGTGAATCTTTTAATTTTTTTTACAAGGCATTTTGAAAAAAGAAATTCATTCACTTGGATAACTATGTTGATCAAATTAACTGGGTAATTAATTACTAACTAACAAGCATTATTTTCATATCCTCCTGAACCCCTGAGTGTATAAACAGGGAATTAAAAAAATAATGAAGACTATCAATCCCATTATTCTCCAAAGCACATTTTAAAGTACAATTAATAAAATGGAAGAATATTTTAATGTTTTATTTCATCCCTATCTTTTTAAAATTTCTCTTTTTTTGTATGTTTTGTGGCATATACAATATATATTAGCACAATAACAATTTATGAGGAAATAAATATGCATCTATTAGGAGTACGTGTACAATATTCTTTTTACCACCAGGGTTGGTGATAAAACAATATTTGGAAACCAGCGGTCTAAAGAACCATGTGTCAGAGTAGCTGTGGGACTAAAAATTCATGATTGTCTTTCTCAGAAGCCATCAGAAGACCAGTGTTTGAGCCTCAACCCATCACCCTTCTGACCTCTCTTCATCTAAAGAATCACCCTTACACAAACTACTTCACAGGTTTGTGTGAAAAATGCTTAGTACATATCTGTGGTTGTTCCCACTTCTGGGCATATATCCCAAGGAAGTCATTACTAAAAAGAAAGATCCATATAAACAAAAGGATGAATAAGTAATACTTCTTTTTTATAGTAACATAAAGCTGGAAACAAAGAAGAGGTCCACCAATATCTAAGAAAACTGCAGTATGTGAATATAACACTTACTGTGCTTTGAGAAACAATGAATGTAAAGAATATAGAGAAGCATGGGAAGACTTGTATGAATGAAGGCAAAGTGAAATAAACAGAACCAGGGAAAATATAGTATAACAACAGCATAAACGGTAGAGGACATAAAAAACTGAAGGCTACAAAATCATAATGACCAACCTTAACCCCAAAGAAGAAAAGAGTGCATCTCTCTTCTTTCTTTGTCCAGGTGAGCATATATGGTTATGGAATATTACATATAACATATAACAAAATATTAATTAAGTAAAAATGGCAAAAACACTACAAATACAATTAAAGGCTAGCGTGTTGGCTAATTGTGCTGAATTTGTTTTCTCTTTTGTTATTATAAGGGATGTCTATGAGAGAGGACTGCGGGAAGGACATGTTGGAAAGTGAAAGTGATATGAAACACATACTATCAATACAATTTTGAAAATAAAAATAAGAAATGTAAACTACTATTGAAATATTGGTTCCTTCCTTCTCAGCTGTCTCAGCGCCCCTTGTCCAGGAGTGAACCCACCTTTACTTGGTTATTTCTCCCACTGTCCATCATATTCCAAGGAGAAGATTTAAGTCAAAGAAATGAATTTTGAATGGTGTAACTTTTGAAATCAGTGGGGAAGCTATTTGAAGGCAGAGGGAAGCATCTTTCTAGTTCCAGTCAAGTCACTCTGCCTATATTACTTCCTATTCCTCCTGTTACGCCTGACACTGGCCCTGTGTTTGTTGGAGCCAAAACCAAAGTTAAGGGGTTAATTATGACCCTGGGAGCACTCCAAAAGAAATCTTCCAAATTAGGCATCCAGAGAGGCTGCCTTTTTCCCAGGAGAAAAGGGCTGTTGTTCCAGGCTAGCATTTTGTGTGAAAGTAGGGCTTATAAAGAACTCAATTAGTTATGTCCCAGGGTCAGTTGAATTGTGAGCTACTTTTGTAGGTGAAATCAGGTGAAGTGGACACAGGGCAAACAATCTTTAAGTTCAAAAAGGTCACAGAAGGGCAGAAAGCACATAAAAGATGGGAAAAGAAGTCCCACCTCTTTGCCTTGGATCCTCCCTGTATATATGTCAATGTCAGAACTTTTTTCCCTTTCAAAACCAGCTGGTAAAACTAACTCCAACCTCCCTCCCTGCTAGTTCCCATCCCACGTCACTGCTCAGATGGGCTCGCCCTTCCACAAAGTTCAGCGCCTAAGAAGGCATCCTAATTCACCAAGTCACAGAGTCTTAGAGCTGTGAAGGAGTTTGGAGACTATCTAATCCAACTGAGGCCATATGATGGTCTCAATTTCCTCATCTGTAAAATAAGAGGGTTGAATAAATCATGGCATGTGAAATATAATGGCATGCTATAGTGCTGTAATAAACAACCAAAGGAATGATGATTTTGGAGAAATGGGAACACTTGCATGAACAGAGTGAAGTGAATAAAACCAGGAGAACAATTTATAAATGACATTGCAAAAATGGACAACTTTGAAAGATTTAAAAACTGATCCAGACAACGAATAAATGTGATTCTAGAGGACCAGTGATGAAGGATACTACCCACCTGTGGACACACTTTTTGGACATGATCAGTGTGGAGATTTGAGAACAACACTGTGAAAATGGATACCTTTAAAAGACTTTAGATCTCTGCTCAATGCGATGAACAACTGTGATTCTAGAGGATCAGTGGTGGAGGAGGAGTCTATCTACCTCCAACCAGAGAAGAGATGGACAAACCCAGACACATTTTTGGACACAGCCAACATGAGGATTTGGTTTTACCAGATTGTACGTATTTGCTACAAGAGTTTTGTTTTTCTTTTTTTCTCAATGGGAATTGGGGGGAGGTAGGGTGGAAAGAAATAAATGTTTGTTAATTGAAAAAAAATAATAATAAAATAAGAGAGTTGGACTAGATGGCCTCTGAAGTCCCATCTTGTTCTAGACTCATCTAGGCTTCACTTGAAAACCCCTATCTAAGGCCCATCCTGGCCTTGCTCGAGCAATGGATATAGGGTCTGGAGAGTATGGATGCCTCAGTACCGGGAAGAGAGAACACTGCTTCAGTCAAGCAGGAGGCTCAGGACCAGGAAGAATTTGACTCTGATTTTGCACCTGGTATGATATGCCAGGACCATTACAATAGGAAACCCACCAATGAGAACCCAAAGAGTAAGAAGAACATTTCCCTCTGCAACATTGCTGCCCTCTCTCATATCTCATATCTCATAGGTAGATCTATGATCTATCCTTAATCCATTCCCAAGTCCCATGGCTGTGTCTGTATCGTGCCAATTTCAGCTTCTGCCCAGCCCCGAATATCTCTCTCTGATACAACTGTCCCTTAATGTGCTCTTTCAGAAGCATTCTATGCTCTCCTCCAATTCAGTTGTCATGTCACTCTTAGGTTCTCTCTCAAGCTCCTGCCTCAGTAGCCTTTTCACATTGTCTCTCGTGCCTGGAAAGACATCCCTCTGCAGGCCAGATAATCCCTTTCCTTCATACAAATGACCAATCTTAGACTTCAAAGCATCTGTGATTTCACTGGTGTCATGGATGCAGGTTGCATCTCATCCACACCTTCTCCTTCCATATGGCTTGTACCTAGGCCCTGCCACACACCTCTCCAAGAGACCTACTCGACGTACTCGAGGTCTTTTAGAGAGGCAGTGTGTTGTGATGGAGAGCAACAGACCTGAAGCCATGAAGGTGGAAGGTTCAAACCTTCCATCTGATGCTTATTAAACAAGATTAAAGCCTTTGGATCCAGTCCTCTCCCACATTTCCCAGACATCTCTAGCTATTGCCACTACGTACCTCTCTTCAGCTCCTAACTTTATGTGTTATCTTCTCCCATTAGAATGTAAGTTCCTTGAGGGTAGAAATTGTCTTGTTGGTTTTATTTGTACCCCTAGTACTTGGCACAGTGCCTGGCACCATGTGCCTAATAAATATTTTTCCATGGATCTAGCCTCTCTGGGCCTCAGTTTCCCCATCTGTAAAACGAGAGGGTCAGACTAGATGACCTCTAAGGGCCTTTCCTGCTCTAATTGATTCTCCTGCCATCCACTTAATTTGTTGTGGATATGGATACCAGTGCAACACTCGGGCTGTCCACCTGTTTTTCCTCACTGTCAATATTTGACCTGCCCACCTCCTTTTCCTGTCATATATGTCCTTGATAATGTCTTCTTGCATGTCAATCATTTTTGGGCAATATGCCACAGCCAACAGAGCTGTCATGCATTGTTCCTTTGCCCTTGGGTCCCCTGCAGTCAATCAACAAGTATTTACTCAAGTCTGACTATGTGCTTAGTGTCATGCTAGGTAGGGTCTGTGGAAAACTGAGAGATCACTATACCCCAGGCAGTGTGCTAAGACCTGGAGATACAAAGAAAGAGAAAAGACAACCCCTGCTCTCAAGGAATTCATAATCTACTGGGGAAGACAACATCCAAATAGGTGTGTGCAAGCAAGATCGAAACAGAAAAAAATCGGGGGCAGTCTCAGAGGAAAGGCAGTAAGATGAAGGAGGACTGGGAAAGGCTTCTTGCAGAAGGAGGCATTGTAGCTGAGACTCAGAGGAAGCCAGGGAAGCCAGAAGGTGAAGACGAGGAGGGAGAGTCTGTACCCGGTCTTTGGACAGGGAGCTATCTGCCCCCAGGACCAGAAGCAGACTGAGGGGTGCCTGCCTCCATTGCCCTCACCACTCTGCACAATGAGGGGGCTGCAATAAGTGATCTCTAAGGCACCTTCCAGCTTCAGCAGTCTCTGATACAGGTTCAGACAATCACAGTCATTATAAGGGCAGAACAAGTGTTCTCCCTCTGGCTTTGCAAGATGGAGAGTTTTATGGCAAGTCACAAGTCAGTTACAGCCAACAGGCCTGGGCCCGAGTTGGAGGGGGGAATGTTTCAAAGAAACAGCACTATTTTCTCAGAAACGGGATTGCTAAAAATAGAGATTCCTCATAAATGGGACTGACTGAAATAGAAGTTTCTCAGGAGCAAGCTTGACTGCTATCAAAAGAAATTTGCTATTCAAGTCTCCTTGTCCCTTCGGCCTGCCCCTGAGAAAATGCCTTCTCAAATATAGATACACATTACCAATCTACCCAGGGAGGCAGGCACAGCCAGGGTATCTAGGCACACTCCCCAGCCTTCTTGGCCTCCATGTGCCTCCACCACCACCATGCTGCCAACTTGGACAAGTCCAAGGTAACTGGGAATCCCTAGACCTTGCTATGGAATTCTTAGAATCAATGCCCAGACCTGGAAATTACCAATGACCTTGGGAGGCTCTGGTCTAAGATGTTTTGGGGGAAAAGACTGGCATCCTGGTATCAGCCAATCGGATTATGGAGTGGGACCCCCTGAGAAGGCAGCTGGGAATTTGCCTGGCAGTCCCCAGGCAAAGCTGATTGACTCTTAGCAAAATTGGAAAGAAGACAAAATTTGTCTTTGGGCCCAGCCTCTCTTTTCAGCAGTCTTTCCCTATTGGGCCAGAAACCAGAGTGCTTCATGCCATCTACCGGGCCTGTCTGTTTCATACTCCAGAATTCTCCTATACCACCACTTCTACCTCACAGCATTAAAATTGATCTGGCTTTGTCCTATTCCCCCAGTGCCCTGGGTGACAGCTAATCTGATAAACTTGTCTATCCTATCTGGTAAAAACTTATTAAAAACCTGATTTGCAGCCCAGTTCCAATTCCACTTTGATAATAGAGCTTTGTGATCTCTCTCCCTCTCAGAACATTTTTTTTTAAACATACTGCCTTGTTCTATAATTATCTATGCTGATATCTACATCAGCAGGTTCTCAAATTTTTTAGTCTCAGGACCCCTTCACATTCTTGAAAATTAAAGACCCCAAAGGGCTTTTGTTTATGTGGGTTATATCTATGGATGGGGCAGCTAAGTGGATAGAGTGCCAGGCCTGGAGTCAGGAAGATTCATCTTTCTGATTTCAAATCTGGCCTCAGACACTTACTAGCTATATGACTCTGGGCAAGTCACTTCACCCTGTTTGTCTCTGTTTCCTCATCTGTAAAATGATCTGGAGGAGGAAATGGCAAATCGCTCTGGTATCTTTGCCAAGAAAACCTCAAAAAAGGGTCACAAAGAGTCAGACATGACTGAAAAGGATTGAACAACAACAAACACCATCTATGGATATTTACCATACTAGAAATTAAAACATCTTAGTATTATTATAAAAATAATTTTGACTTCACAAACCCTCTGAAAGGATCTCTGTAACCCCCAGGAATCCACAGGCCACAGTTTGAGAATCACTATATTAGAGAGATCAATTGGTATACTATCAGATTATAAATTCCACAAAATCAGGAATTATGTCATACTTCTCTTTGTAAACACTCCTAGAACCAAGCCCTAGGCCATGCATAGTATGCAAGAGCAGGGATTGTTTCATCTTTGTCTTTATACCCCTAGCACTTAACCCAATGCCAATGGTAGCAGGTATGTATTTAAGTAATAATAAATGCTTATAGGTTGATTGGTTAAATGAGGCAGGTAGTCAGAGTTCCATAAATGTTTGTCAAGTGAATGAATTTTTATGTGTTACACGTGTGGTGTATTTATGTTTTAGCTGGGGTTTTCTGGAGACAGTGCCTTAACACAGAATGCTGGCTGTGTTCATTTTCCTAATGTTATCAAAGTATCACCTCCTGTCTGAGCCACGTGAAGATCTGATACATCAGAACAGAGCCCCTGAGTGATGACGCAGTACTGAGTGCCTAGGTTTGAGACTCCCGTGGCTCTCTGTTTGTCAGTGATTACAAAGTGGCTTTCAGAAGACTTTAGAAAATGGAAGAAACCTACTGACTGGCCAGCAAGAAGAACAGTCAGGGGCAGTGCAGTAATTGTTGTGTATTTACATGTGTCTAATTGCACCAGAAATGTCATCATCAAGCCAAGGCTTTTCTAGAAAGGAGAAAGGGAAAAGACTTCAGCATCACCTATGTCTCCTTTTCCCAGCCCCAACCACACACAGGACACATTCTCGTGTATGTGGACACATAGACCTATTTTCTGATCAGAGGAATATACAGTGACATCCTTGAGGGTTAATTCTTTGAGGACTAGCACCTCTGGTGTGAGGGCTTGCCGGGCCATTTTCAAGGCTCCTCTTCTACCTTTGGTGTCCACCTGTCACCCAATTCTCACCAATGGCTCCAGGAAGTCATGCCCAGTGGCCACATCCTACTAAAAATGTTTCAGCAAACAGGTTAAAAGCAGATTGAAGGTAACCAACAGGCCTCAAATCTGTTGGTGAGTTGGGGGGATGTCTCTTCCAAGTACATGAAGACTTTCCCAGAGGAATGTGCAGATGTGCATAATTTGTTGCAATGGCCAGGAAGGTGTCTAAAGCAGGTGCTGTGGGGTGCTTAGAACTCAGTCAGATATCAGAGACACCAGGGTCATCCACTGCATCCCAGACCATCACCAGTCATCCTGACTTTCGTCTTGCCTCTGTACTTCAATGACTGGAAGAGAGAGTGAGGCTCATGACTTTGGGCAGCTCTACCTCACTTAAATCCAGTTCACCAACAAGTTAAGACATCACCTGTAATGTCACTGGTCCTCTTTGAAAATGAAGGGTAAACCACAACATCTCTTCTTCCTGTCTTTGTTTCATCTCTTTTCCCTGAGTATTTATGAACTTTTCATATTTTATATTTATCTTTCCCCTCCAAATTTCACAGAATCCTAGAACCATAGACTATTGCAGTAGGAAGGCACCATAAAAGTCACCTTAGTGCAACTTCTTCATTTTACAGATGGGGAAACTGAGGCCTGGAGCATGGAAGTGATTTGTCTAAACAGAGGGTGGACGAGCTTCCATGTCCAGCCCTCTTTTCATCTCATCCTGGACAAATCACTTAGTTTCTGTCAGGTTCTGTTTCCTAATCTGCAAAATGGGAACAAGAACAGCACCTAACTTCATGGGATTTCTGAGAGGATCAAACAAGATAGTATGTGTGAATCGCTTGACAAACCTTAAAGCACTACATAATTGCTCGCCATTCCTGCCATCATTCGGAATGAGAAGTCCAACAGGAGTTTAGAAAAGAGAGAGCTCAGTCGGGGCTGAAAGAGCTGGGATCGACCTCATGGAGGGTTTGGGAATTGCACCGGACCTTGAAGGGTGGATGGGATTTGGATGAGAATCTAGCCCTGCCAGGGCAAAAGGGACTGTATTTTTTCCCTTTCTTTTTAAAAGGGAAAGGGAAGAGAACAAATAAGCATTTATGTAGCACCTACTATTTGCCAGACGCTATGCTAAGCACTTTTACCAATATTATTTCGTTTGATCCTCACAGGAAGTCTGAGAGGTGGTGCTGTTATTATCGTGTTTTACAGGTGAGGAAACTTGTGTTAAGTGGAGTCAGTACCGTCTTCACTGAGCTACCAAGTGACCCATTAAAAAAAAAAAGACTGACATATTTTACTATTACATTATCTACATTTCACAATATATGCCCCATCCCAGACCCATCCCTTATAGCAAATGAAAAAGAAAGGAAAAAACATCAGTTCAGCAAAAATGATCAACAAATCAATTATACACCATGCTCCAAATCCACAGCCCCCACCTCTACAAAGAAGAGAAGGAGGCGTCTTCTCGTGTCTCTTTCTGGGGCCGGGTTTAATCGTTATCATTTCACAGCATCTAGTTTTCGATTGTTTTGTTTTTATTGTTTTTTCCGCTTACATTGTAGTATTCACTGTGTACGTTGTTTCCTTGATTCTGCTTATTTTAATTTTGTATCAGTTCATATATCTTAGAAAATAAGCTCCCTGAGGGCAGAGCCCAACTTGTTCTTTGTATCCCTAGCTCCTCGTATATATTTTGCACATAATGTTTTTGAGTCATTTTAGTGGGGTGCAACTCTTTGTGACCCCATTTGGGCTTTTCTTGGCAGAGATATGAGGGTGGTTGCCATTTCCTTCTCCAGCTCATTGAGGAAATTGAGGCAAACAGGGTTAAGTGACTTGCTCAGGGTGTAGTGAGGCTGGATTTGAACTCATGAAAAGGAGTCTTCCTGATTCTAAAGCCACCGCACCACCTAACCGCCTTCTGCTTTTTTATTGTTTTACTTTGTATCAATTACTTTTGTATTTTATTTTGTACCGATGCCTATGGAGTATAGGTATATAGGTATTAGAATATAAGCTCCCTGAGGGCAGTCTATCTCCTTTGTATTTGTATCTCTAGTACCTTGTAATAACAGGCTCTTTTAACAAATACTTTTTTTGGTGGAACGACTCTCATGTTTCTCTGTATTCATCATAGTCATTGTTTCTTGCCATTACGAAAGGTACACCTTCAAAAGAGGCATATCATCATGTATAACTTTCCATTATAGTTGTAGAGACCAATCCCTTGGTCATGGTAGAGGAGAACAGAAGCATCCTGATTTCAGTCCCATGCCCAGGTCTCTGTTGGCATCACTCTCCTTCTAGGATCTTGGGTTAATCCACAGAAGCTCAGAGTACCCAAGCATCACTCCCCAGAAGCGTCAGTTTTCATTTTCCAGCCCTGTGTCTCATTTGATTCTTTTCTGCAAATATCCCCAACCCTTGCCAATCCATTAGCATGGTTGAGCCATTTCTTGCTGCTGTTTGCTGCACCTCCCAATTTAGAAGCAATCACAGGCAAATTACACTTCTAGAGTGACTCTGTTCAGCTCATTCACAAAAGGTGCTAAATGAGCCTTTACCTAAGATCCACTTTTCAGGTATTTCTCCAAAATCTGATTCTCTGGCAATATGCTTAAAGGCAGCTTGCAAATAGTTACTCAGAAAAGGCATAAAACATTTTTTCAATGCAATAAAACACTTGTTAAGTATCCATTGTGTATGTGGAGAGCTGCGCTAGGTGCTTAGGAGATATATACTCTTTAGATAAAACATGGTCTTGGTCTTACTAGAACGTACAGCATAGCAGGGGAAATCACATACAGATCATTAAAATATGGAATAATCTGCATAATCAATATCAAATTGCCTTCTCAAGGAGTGGGTAGGAGTGGGAGGAATAGAGAGAACTTAAAACTCTATATTTTGAAAAATGATTGCTAAAATATTTTTTACATGTAATTGTAAATAAATAATTGAAATAATAAATAAATGTTATTATCATTGAATGATTGAAACAAAACAAAAATAAAATAAGATATGTGATAACCTCATTAGAGAGGTACAAAGACAGTATCATTTGATGTCAAGGAGAAGAAGGTCATGACCTTCTGGGAAAGTTTCACAGAGGAAATGGCATTCTCACCAATAGGAGGCCTTGCACCTGAATTCTTAAGTTAGGTTTTAAAGGTTGGAAAAGAATTCGCAGGTGAAGGGAAGGAGGGAGGACATTTCCAGCACAGAAAACAGCCTGAGCCAAGACACAGAGGAGGGAAACATTGAAGAAACAGAGAGTATTTCAGTCTATGTTGGATGAATAGGAAAAACTTTCTTGATACATGGAGGGAAGATTTTAAAGAACGAAAACATAATTTGTACTTTAAAAAATCATTTTGCATCTATACTCAGTCTATTTCCAGGAGGCCCTTAAAACACAAAACAAGGGATTTAGAGATAAAACAAAACTCCTTTTTAAAGGAAGCATAGATGATAGATGATACCAAGTACTTGAGGTGAACAGATAGCTATAATTGGTCACTGGACTGGGACCTAAGTTTCCTGACAACTGAAGAAAAAAGGGAAGTACAGGGGCTGCATGCTTTTGTTTTCTGACAGGAGAAAGTAATCCAATCCATTTGCAGAAACAACTGGAACCATTTTCTGGAACTAAGCTAAAACAGAATTTTGAACTTATACTCAAGTCTGACTAATGGCCTCTCACATAATAGCCAATCCTTGTGAGTCCAAAACAAGTTGTAGGAATGTTGAAAAAGGGAAGCATATTTGCTACCCCCACAGGCCCACATTTCCGTATTGACCAGGACAGCAGAATATTATACTGAAAAGGACGCAGTCTTACTCCAGAACTTGCCCTGCCCTTCCATCTACCCATCCTACCCTACTATAAAGGAAGAAGTCAACTACCCACCTACAACTTTACAGAGCAGATAAGAGAAGCAGTAGTCCTCCTTATGTTGAGAAGAATTTAGATCGAAAGATTTAGAAGTGAAAGAGGGCTTTGTAAACTATTTAGTCCAATCAAAGCCCAGAAAGGTGAAATTACTTGTTAAACATCACTCAGGTGGCAAGTAGTAAAGCCTGGATTTGAATGCAGCTCTTCTGATTCCAAATGATTCCATCATATGATCAGTCAATCATCAAATAACATTTCCTCAGTACCTTCATTGGCTGGTACAATTCTAGGCACCATGAGAAACACTAAAAGCTGGCATCACAGACCTCTATGAACTCACAGGAAATATAACTGAATCCCTAAAAGTTGTCAAATAATTTTGAGTTTGGGAGAGTTCTGCCAAGGTCTTTCCTAAATAAAGGTGCTCCCTCATATGTGGGAAACTCCTTGTAAACTCCCTGAGGGCAGAGACTGTCTTACTTTTTGTTCATTATATCCCCAATGTTTAGTAGGGCACATAACACAAAGTAAATGCTTAATAAATGTTTCTTGGCTTGGATCATTTGAATCACTCTGAATACTTATACTGGAGAAGAGAAGTCAGGGAAGGAAAGGGGGACAGAGAAGGAAGCAGACATAACTGCCGTCTTCGAATATATGAAGGACTGCCTTGTTCAAGATGGACTATATCGCTTAGCCGGAAAAGGGGAAAACTAAGACCAGTGAGTAAAAACGATAAGAAGGTTGGTTTCAGCTTGATTTTACCTAGCTATCCAAAAGTGAAAGGGCTTCCTCTGGAGGTATTTGCTAGCCTATCATTGGAAGTATTCAAGAGGAGGCTGGAGAAGCATTTGTCAGAGACAGCATTCTTGTTTAGAGCTAGGTGATCACTGAGGTTCCTTCCACTCCGGCCATTCGGGTGTGCCTCAACTCTTTCTAGTAGTGATAGTTTATAGAAGAAAAGCCTCCTTCTTGCATTGAGGGCCATGAGGTTCAGAAACACACAAAGAGAGATGTCTGGCAAGAGGGTAAGATGCAAACTCAGACCACTGAGACATTTGTTTCTGAAGTTATGTAGCTGTTGTGCTTAATCTGCGGTCTATTGCTGTAGGGGTCCTTGATGATAGTTGGGGCTCCTAAGAAGGGAAGCATCACATGCTGACATTCATTCAGTGAAGAGAGAGAACTGGCCTTGGAGTCAGGAAGACAAAACTAACAACAGTATTTGTAAAGCACTTTTCAAACATTAGCTTGTTACATCCTCATGACAACCCTGGGCGACAGGTGCTATTATTATCATCCCCTTTTTACAGAATAGGAAACTGGGGCAAACAGAGGTTAAGTGACTTGTCTAGGGTCACACAATCAGTACGTGTCTGAGGCTGGATTTGAACTCATGACTTCCCAACTACAAGTCCAATACTTTATCTACTGCATCACCTACCCACTTAAATTCAAACGCTGCCTCTGATACATATTAGCTATGTGACCATAGAGAAGTCATTTGATCTTTCAATGCTCTAAGACTATGGTTTACAGATGAGTTGCTGATGTGCATAAGAAGAGACAGTTTTCACATCAAAAAATTTCCCAAATCAATGAAAACACCAGCCCAGACCACCCCTACCCAGATTCATACCTTCATTCATTTCAACAAATTAAATGACAAAGTATATTACAAGTTATAGTACAGATGTGTTCAACTCTTCATGACCCCCTTTGGAGTTTTCTTGGCAAAGATACTGCAATGGCTTGCCATTTCCTTCCCCAGCTCATTTTACAGATGGGAAAACTAAGGCAAACAGGGTCCAGTGACTCTCCCAAGGTCACACAGCTAGGAAGTATCTGAGGCTGGATTTGAACTGAAGAAGATGAGTCTTCTTGAATCCAGGACTGATACTTTACTGGTACTCTACTCAGGGCCCCACTTGGCAGCCTCATATTGTAAAATACAACATGACAAATGCATAGGGGAGGTAAAAATCTTTTTTTGTGTGTGTGGGCAGTATCTAAGCCACCCTTCATTCCCTTCCCAGCCTTGTTCTTGGTTCACAGACTTCTACACCATGCTGTCTCATCCTGGAGCCCCCCTCAGCACCTGGGGCCTCCTCACCCTGGGACATCCAGGGAACATCTTAAAGAACCACTCTTGGGGTCTTCTCACCCTCAGGCACCCCTCTTTAAGACCTACCCCCTTCTCCCACGGGTGAGTTTCTCCTGGAGCTTCCGTGTTGTGGAAAGGCGCAGGCCCAGCTGGGGCTGGGCACCTTCCCTGTCTCCCCTCTCCCCTTTTTATCTCTTCCTGGTGCATTGTCTTCCTCCCTTAGAATGCCAGCTCATTGGGGGCCAGAATTTCTCTTTCTGTCTTTATTTGTAGCCCCAGTGCCCAGGACAACACCTGGTATGCAGCAAGCACTTAATACGTGAGTGTTTCCTTCCTTTCTGCTACATGAGGTTTTAGGGAAAAGACACTACTTCTGACTAGGCAGATGAGGGCAGGCTTTATGAGGAGGCAGCACTGACCAAGTTGAGCCATGAAGCATGACCAGGATTTTTCAGCAGGAAGAGAAGAAGGAGAGAGCATCACAGGTACAAAGAACAACACAAGCAAAAGCGGGGCTGGGGGACAAGCACGGGATACTTGGGAATTCTGAGTAGATCGGTTCGGGTCTACTCTCCATCATTGGGAGTGCTCCAAAGGCTATCAGAAGCATCCCCGCATTGAGCAGGAGGTTGGGCCAGATCAGGTCTAAGGTCCCTCCCAACTCTAAAGTAATTCTATGATTTTCTAATGATTATAAAGATACCTAATACCAATATGCTTTTTGTTTTCAAAGATAAAAAAACATATTCAGTGGGAAAGAATCTGGGTTTGGAGCCAGAAGACATGAGTTTAAATCCCAGGCCTTAGATCTACGATCGGTGCAACCATGGGCGAGACACTTGATTTGTCTGGCCTCGGTTTCCTCATCCGTAAAATGAGGGAGTTGAACTAGATGACCTTCAAGCTCCTTTCCAGTTCTAAATAATGTGCTCCTATAAAATACATCTATCATTTCATTAGCTTCTCACAATACTTCTGCAACATGACTATTATTCCCTTCATTTGATAAGATGGAAAAAAAGAATTTTTATTTAGCACTATGCTAAGCACCTTACAAATATTTTTTTCATCTGAGCCTCAAAACAAGCCAGGAGGAAGTTACTATTATTTTTACAGGTGAGGAAACTGAGGCAGACAGAAGTTAGATGACTGCCAAGGTCTACAGCTAGTAATTATCTAAGACTAGATTTGAAATCAGGTCTTCCTGATTCCAGGCCCAGAGCACTTTCCACTGAAGCATCTAGCACCCTGGGAAAACTGAGACTTGGTCAGGGCTCCACAGTGAGTCGGGGGAGGTGTTTATCATATTTGATATTCAGAAATGAATACTGAGGCAGAGATATTCTCCTAAGTTGGTCTCTGTGCTGCTCTTCAGACACATCCTCTCCCTCACTCTGACTTTCCCCTATTCAGTTGAATTCTCCACATCCCTTGGCCTCAGGCCAGGCTCAATCAGACACATCTATTATGTGCTTTCATTACTTTAGTGAAACGACACAATCTGATCTGGGCAAAACACTGGCACCCCTGGGTGCAGGAGTTGAGAGGAATGGGGAATGATTTTCTAAATGTGAGAAATTTACAAGATTTTAGAATAAAAAGACTATTTCAAGCACCCACAGTGGACAAGAGTTGAGCAGAGCAAGTAACCAAGAGACCAAAGGGAAAAGAAGATGAAAGTTACAGGAAAGCAAATTTTGGCTTCAACATAAGAACAATTCCCACATCAGGAGTGAGCTGTTTCCTGTCTATTAAGATATAATCGATCTCATTTAATTTCTTTGAGATGTTATTTGGTGCTTTGTCATGCCCTGTGTCTCCCCATTTTCCTTCTCAAGGAAAATATTCACAGTCCATAGGCATTAATCAATCTATCTACAGGCATTTATTATGCTCCTACTATGTGCCAGAAACCATGCTGAGCTCTGAAGATACAAGTACAAAGAAGGAAACCATCCCTATTCACAGCAAGTTTGTATTCTCTCTAGAGAAAACAAGGACATATATAAGCATTGAGAGGGTAAATATGAAAAGAACAAATACAATGTGGTTAAAGGCAAGGAAATTTGAAGGAAGGGCACTCACAGCTGAGAGAATCAGAAAGGACCTCAGGCAGCAAATGAGCCTTAAAAGGAGCTCAAGCTTCTAAGGAGCAGAGGTGGGGGCCAGAGGGAGGGGGGAGCGCCAGCATTTAATTGCTAGATGTACACTCCATTCCAGGAATGGCATGCTCTCTCTGCTCTCACCTTTGCAAATATACAGAGGCAGAAGACAGAATGTTGTACACAGGGAAGGGCCAGGAAGAGAGCACTGGGGTATCCAACAAAGAAGAAAGTAAAGCATCCTTTGGGATGGATGAACAGACCCTAGAACTTGTTTCTCAGTCCATATATCTGAGACAAACACTGCAAGTAACCAGTAAGTTGCTTGCTTCCTAAACTAACTAGTTGGAGGAAAGAAGGCTAGATTGACTTGGGGAGACTGCAGAGTTATTTTAATGACCCCAAACTTCCATTTGAAACAAAGCTCTAGCTTTTAAAAACCAATGTTCTTCTTCCGATGTGTTATGTCTATAAATCTTGGAATTGCACAGTTCCCAATTAATTCAAATTAAGGATCACTCAAAAGCCAATAGAAAGGTGAGTATTAGGTACAGACTGGCTATATGGCATACATTACAAGTGAAAAAGTATGGAGAAGTAGTGTAAAAGAGGTTATCACAGAAATGCATGATAAAGAAAACGATGGGTCAGTCATATTTTGAGAGCAAGGGACAATGAAAGGAAAACCCCCATATTCCGTGGAGATCCCCAGAACATACATGAACACAAGGAAAGCTGGAAACCCCTGTGTTCTGGGTCAGGCTTGATTCAGGCTTGTCTGGTGACTGAGGCTTGGGATTGGAATAAAATGAGATGCTCATAAACTACATAATCTTTGACAGGAAATTTAGCCAATAAATAACATGAAGAAGACATTCAACAAAGACACGTTGGCATTGTCTCAGTTGGACCCAACTCTCCACAGCGTTCTCCGTGATGTCATGCAGAGTCAGAAGTGTCGACTCCTATTGCAGGGGAAAGACCATGTATCCTGAGGGCCTACGGTGACCCGGGCTGGGCCTCGGTGTCACAGGAGACCAGGAAGCTACACCAGCAGTGCAAGTCTTAGTCTCTGTAATGAGGAAGTCCTGAGGGGAAAGGAGCTGATGTAACAGGGACCTTCCAAGCCATTTAAGCCATGAGTGGTTGAATTAGATGACATTTCAGATCTCTTCCAGCTCTAAATCCTAATAGTCCATGTACTAAGCGGAGGTCTATAGCTGGAATGGGGATAGATGTAGCCAGAGGAGATTCAGAACATGAGATGCCACCCTTGGAGGCCCGTGGCAGGCAGATGGTACAAAATGAGGACACTAAACACCAGCAGAAGTAGGGAAAACCAAAGGGGAAGGACAGACACTCACCAAACAGTAGAGACTGATTCTTTGACTAATTATATATTTAGCCATGAAGGGTGAATCAATCTAGCCAAAGTCTCGGGGTATCACTTATTCCCTTGGGAATGCCTCTATCTTTGTATCCAGATGGAAGAGTTCCTATATTTCTGTACTCCTAAAAATGCATTTCATTCTTGTGCTGCATGGCCACCCTACACTTTTGTGGTCTTTGAAGGAAAGACATTCCTTTGAAGGAATTACATTATATAATTCGAAGGTCTTATTAGGTCAGAGTCAGCACAGTCTAGACGTGGATCCTCAAGTATCTGAGGAAGAGAAACTTCTTTTATTTTTCCTGAAGCCTGGAACTCACAAAATCACATATCTCAAAGGGACCTCAAAGACCACTCAGTCCAACCCCTTCATTTTATAGATGAGAAAAACTAAACTCTAAGTGACTTTCCCAAGGTCACACAGGTAGGAAGCATCAGAGGCAGTGTTCTTTCCATTGTACCACCTTGTCTTTAAGGCCCTGGCAGTAAGTGGGGGTTGAGAGGAAAGAAATGTCTTAGTGAACAGAAGTCCCTAAGTAGAGCAGAGAGAGGAATGTGGCATAGGGGGCATCATCAGAATTCCAATAAAACTTAGGGTCAAGAAGTGAGGGTAGAAAGAGGTAAAATATGGCATAAAGATGGCACAGACAGTACAATTGATTTTGAATTCTATCAGGAAATCTGCACTTGCTTAGAGAGGACCGCTCAGAGAAAAGAGCACAGTAGAAGGAGTAATCTCTGTGAACCTGGGCAAGACATTTAAGGAGACGGGGGCAGTACAGAGGCAGGGTGCAAAGAACCCTGGCTCTGGAGTCAAAGGACTTGGGTTCAAATTTTGCTTCTTATGAGTCCTTGGGCTATCACTCACCCTTCGTAAACCTCAGTTTCCTCAACCATAAAATAAAGGGTTTGTACCAGATAGCCTCTGAGATCCCTTCCACCTCAAGACTTCTCATCCCATGACTTGCTTCAAAGATCTGTAGCATATACAGTGGCCATTACTGGGTAAAACTGTCTCTGCTGATTGGCTAAACCAGGTTGAGGGTAACCAGGAGGCCTCAGACCTGACAGGTGAGTTAGGGGATGTCTACCCCAAACATGTGAAGACCTCTTCTGGGCAGATGAAAACAATTTGTTCCAACATGTCATGAATTCAGTGGAAGCAGGTGCCATGGAGCACTCAGAGCTTGGTCAAACATCAAAGATACCAGGGTCATCCATTGCACCTCGGGCCATTGCCAGTCAGCTTGACTTTTGCCCTACCACTGGACTTTGATGACTCTGGAAGAGAGAGTGACGCAGATGACTTTATGCAGCTCTGCCTCCCTTAAATCCAATTCGTGTGTAAGTCACAATATCACCTGTGATACAATTGGTCTTCTTTGAAAGGAAGGATGAACAACGATAATCTAACCTGCAGCTAAAACCTCTTAGATGTGTGGTCTCATACACTGGAATGTGAGCTCCTTGAAAGCTGGGATGGTCTTGTTTGTATGCCCTTTGTACCCCTAAGGCTTAGCAAATGAAGGGATGCATGTAGTCAGGAAATATCCAGAGCATGAGAGATATAACCTTTGGGTGGTTTGCTTCCAAAGTACTCTCTTGGCACATAATAATTGCTTAATAAATGTTTTGTAGGCAGCTAGCTGGTGCAGTGGATAGAACATTGGGCTGGGAATCAGGAAGACTCCTCTTCATGAGTTCAAATTGGGTGTCAGAAACTTACTAGCTGTGTGACCCTGAGCAAGTCACTCAACCCTTTTGCCTAAGTTTCCTTATCTGTAAAATGAACTGGAGGGAAAAAATGGCAAACCACTCCAGTATCTCTGCCAAGAAAATCCAAAATGGGGTCACAAAGAACTTAAAAATGACTCAACAATAGCAAAAAGTAAATGCTTTATCATTCCTTCATCTGCTGTGTTTATTTCAATACAACGAGTGTATGCATGTTCAGCCTGTATCTGATGGCTTGTTCTTCCAGTGGGGGTGGCTGGCGAGGGAGGAAGAGAAAGAATCTAGAATTTAAAGCTCTATAATCAAATGTTAAAAATATATATGTATATATATACAATTATTATTACTATTATTATTAACTACATCCAACTGG
>CM053590.1:188483520-188549624 GCA_028646515.1 Pseudochirops corinnae | reverse complement strand
TGGGGGAGGGGGGACACACTGGGTTGGCTGTTTTGGGGCGGTGGGTAGGGGTAAGAGGGGGAGAAAATATGTAACTCAAAATCTTGTGGAAATGAATGATGCAAACTATAATAAAATTTAAAAAAAAAAAAAAATAAATAAATTATCTCAGGTCTCTTCCAAATCTGACATTCTCTGGATCTACAGGCTATGATGTCTAATGACCATTTGGAATTTCTTCTTAAGAGTCTGTGCCTATTCCAACCCCTTCTTAAGACTTCCAGAGAAATGGGGCCAAGGGGAGGAGGAAGAAGGGGGTAAAGATGCAGACACTTCCTTCTTTCTCTGTTCCCTTGCTTTGGCTGGACCCATGGTATTCCCCTGGGGATTGGCTCTTCAGATAGAAGCCTTAGGACAAACTGGGGCCTCTGTGGACAAATGTGCCTCATCTCAAGCCCTTCAGTAGAATCAGTCAGCTGCACTGGTCATGCTGAGAAAAGAGGTGAGATAGAGTGGGGACTAGGGGAGCTGTAATCTGGGAAACTTATATAACTACAACATCCTGCTACAGGCGATTTCCAGAGAGATAATTAGAAAGGTTGGTTCCAGTGAGTTGGTGCTTGAACAATTTCAAGTTCCGAAATTGGCTTGCTGCGTAGCACCATTACCTCCCCTGCTCTCTACTGGACACAGGAGAAGTAACACATGGCAAAGAAAAAAAGCTTCGAGAGATCCGAGGAAAGTAGCTAGGGAGCTTCCAAACTTGTCTCAGGTTATCTCTGCAGAAAAGAAAGAGCAAGAGATTCCAAGGGACTGCAGTTTATCTACACGTGACAATGAAAAACACACAGCGAGAAACGGGAGGGACCAAACGGTGACTGTCTTCTACTCAACACGGATTTCTTGGGCTTCAGTAACATGCTCATCATGGTGGTAGATGGTAGACACTCTACACTGTAGAGAATTAAAAAAGAAGCATAACATAAGGATCACAGAATTGTATTTGAAGAGACAAGACATACACACATGAAACTGTTCGGTAGTAATGCAAGGCTATGATTAAGTTAGAAAACACATGGATTGTCAAATGCTTATAGGCATTCAGAGAAAGTAGGGGTCAGGGTAGGATGGATGAATATGGAAGGCAGCTGGGTGGCCCAATGAACAGAGTACTGGGCTTAGATTTGCAAAGACTCATCTTCGTGAGCTCAGATCTGGCCTCAGACACTTATTAGCTGTGTGATCCTGGGCAATTCAGTTGCCTCATTTTCCTCATCTGTAAAATGAGCTAGAAAAGGAAATGGCAGATCTCTCCCAGTATCTTCGACAAGAAAACTCCAATGGGATCATGAAGAGTCCAACAAGACTGAAAAAAAAAAAAGACTGAACAACAACAGAAAGGAAGGGCAACTTGAAAGCAACCTTAGAGACCATCTGGTCATTGATTCACTGGTCTAACACAGGGATCATAGGGTCTTAGGACCAAATATCATAGATACAGAGCTAGAAGGGGACTTCAGAGGCCATCTAGGCCAATCTTTTACCTTTACCAATGAGGAAACTTGACCATGGTCAAAAAAGTAGCACTTGTCAGAGGTGGGATTTGAACCTAGGTCTCTGATTCCAGATGCTTTTCCCACTATATCACATTGCCTTCAACTATTTCACTTTACAGATAAGGAAACTTAGGCCCAGAGAGGAAAAGTGGTTTGTCACACAGGTAACCTTGAGCAATAATAATAATTTATTAGGTGTTGTCCATGGATAAGACACTATGCTAGGCACTGGTGGAGGCACAAAAAAAATGAAGGTAATGTTGTAGTCCTTACACTCAAGGAAGATACAATCTAGAAGTGGAGGGTAAGGGACAGGACCTGTGATTTCATTAACCCAGTGAAATCCCAATGAGGAAAGTCCTTCCCCAGGCATACATATCGCCTGCTCTTGATCTTAAGAGACTTCAGAGTTGACTGGGGCACCGAGCATCAAGTGACTTTACTTATGTGACCTCAAAGAACCAAGTGATCTGTCCAAGATCACACAGCCAATGTGTCAGAAGCAGAATTTGAACCCAGATCTCCAGCCATTATGATACGCATGAAATAAAACAACATAGATGCTAAGTTAAAGGAGCAGCAAAGAATAATAACAACCGGAATTAAGGGGAGGGGGTAAGTGCTTCTGACTGGCATACTTCCAGGAAAGTGAGGAGAGACCTGCTTACAACAAGACTGGGAGGGAGAAATTAAAGGCGCTAAGAAGGAGGGAGTGAGCGTAGCCCCTTAGAAAACAGAGAAAGATGGGCTCTGGGGCACTGGCAGGCATTTGGAATGAATGGGAACCCTTCCTTAGAGGCAGAAGAGAACGATAAAAGGTATAGTTGTCAAGTGAGCACAATCTGACAAGCTGACGGAACCTATACCAAGTGACCACGATTACTAGCAAAGAGGGAGTAGGGATTAGAAGCAATATGTTGCTGTTCAGTCCTGTCTGACTCTTCACGGCCTCATGGACCACAGCACGCCAACACTCTCCATGGGGGTTTTCTTGGCAAGGATATTGAAGCTGTTTGCCATTTCCTTCTCCAGTGGACTAAGGCAAACAGAGGTTAAGTGACTTACCCAGGGTCATAGCTAGTAAGTATATGAGGTCAAATTTGAACTCAGGTCTTCCTGATTCCAGGGTTGGCTCTCTATCCACCACACCACCTAGCTGACTTCTAATGTGCTGTCTATGCAGTTCTAAATCTATGTTCCTACGAGCTGCCAAGGGAAGAAAGTTTAGATAGGATTGGGGACATGAGGAGGGAAGAAAAGTTTCTAACTTTATGATCTAGAACAGTGGTTCTCAACCTGTGGGTTATGTTCAATTTGTAACAATGAAAATATATCCTGCATATCAGATAGATTCATAACAGCAGCAAAATTACAGTTATAAAGTAGCAATGAAAATAATTTTATGGTTGGGGGTCACCACAACATGAGGAACCGTATTAAAGGGTTGTGGCATTAGGAAGGTTGAGAACCACTGGTCTAGAACAACTATTATGAGGACTATTAGAGGGAAGTCAACCAGAAATGAACAAAAGGTTTGTCAAGAAGCAAGTTCTGGTTGAAACCTGAACAATTAATCTACAAGCATTTATTAAGCACTTACTGTGTTTAAGGTACAGCAGATAAAGTTCTGGGCCTGGAATCAGGAAGACTTGAGTTCAAATCTAGCCTCAAATACTCAGAGCTTCATAATGCCAGGCAAGTCACTTCAATTCTGCCTCAATTTCCTCAAGTATAAAATGGGAGTGATGAGAATACTTACCTTGGGCCAGCTAGGTGGTGCAGTGAATAGAGCACAGGCCCTGGAATCAGGAGGACCTGAGTTCAAATCCAGCCTCAAACTCTTAACATTTACTAGCTGTGTGACCTTGGGCAAGTCATTTAACCCCAATTGCTCTGCCTTCCCCCATGCAAAAAGAAAAAAAAGAATCCTTACCTCACTGGGTTGTTGTGAATCTCAAATGAGATAATATTTTTATTTTTTAAAGAAGTTCTTATCACAATACCTCTCATACAATGGGTACCATCTAAATGTTTGTCCCTTCCTTTCCCCCTCCCTCTGCCTATGGATGTTTTGCCTAAAGAATGTTTGCATTTGTAGTGGACCAGGCCTGAATGGTTTTGCATGTAGTGGCATTTTGCAAACCAGATGAACAAGAGAAGACTAAGTGGATGGGTGGCAGAGACAGAGAAGGGAAGGACAGTGATTTAGAGTTGGGAAACTGGCATATTGGACAGTCTGAGAAATGACGAAGGCATTGATGACTCAATGTGTATACCGAATCCAAATCATCCCCTGGACACTGGAATAAATCCATGTTTCTGTGATACTCAAATACTTGTACGTGCCCCTAATAAGAGGGAATTTGTGCTATCCTTTAACTTTTAATGGGAGGGACTATTCAACATCACGGAAATTAGAATGACTACAGCTTTCAAACTATCCTCCTGCCCTTTGCCAGTCCAAATCACAGAATTTCACCCCAGAAGCCAAAATATTTCAGCAAGTATTACAGGAACAATGCCTCCTACATCAGCAGTGTACCCTTTATGACAACTCCTTGAACTTGTCAGAACTTGAGATGAATATTCTGGCAACACAAGAAAAATATGCCATCTGAAGCCTGCCATGGGAACTTTTTTTTTCTTTTTCTTTTATAGAAGAAGCCAAATGAACTGAAGCATTACAACAAAACAAATGTCAAGAAAATGAATTTTTGTTCATTCTCATCAAGAATTTGGGTTGCAATCATTTTCCTTAATGAATTCTTAATGTGAAGTAAATTAAATAATTAGCTAGAAATGTGATCCCTGGTGATGCATTTTGCATTGGTACCAACAGACTGGCTTTTTGGGTTGCTGGGCTGATTGAGGCCTTGTGGTTCTCCCTTGTTTTTCTTAATTCCCTTTTCACTGTTTCCTTTTTTGAGAATGAACAACAAATTCTAGGAAATCTTAGTTCAGTAAGGTCTTTGGGAGCTAAAGCATTATTTTCAATCTGGCCTTTTGCTTTGACATTTGGTATCCAAATAACAATAAAACCTCCAGTTTTTACAAAACTGGACCTTAAAAAAAAACAAAACCCTGGAGAACAGGATAAACTGCAGATTGCTTCCAGATGAATAGTTCTGCTAACCAAGGCTGACACCTGCTGGTTTCTGCTTATCGTTAAACACTCAAACTGTTTCATTACAACAGAGAGGGGAGGAAAAAACCTTGTAGATGGGAATTCTTCCCAGTCCATCAAGAGCACCTCATCTGCAAGCTAAATAAAGACCTCAAATGCTTTTGCAGGACTGGAAGGACCAGATTCAGTTTGCACAGATATTTCATTTCCTTTTGCTACTTTTAACTCTATGCTGCTAGCTAAAGACCTGCATATGGAAAGCTAAGCCTTCAGACCCGATCATACTAGAGGCAGGAACCTCACTGTTGAATTTCTGAACCCTCAACAATGATTATGAAGAGATCTGCTAAGGTCCTTAACCTCTCCATCCCCAGAAAATCAGGCACAGAAGAGAGAATAGAAGCTAACACCATAGACACTGTGTTGCTGTTCTTTCAAAACCAGATGTGATCCACACTGCTGGAGGACTTTCAAGAATGCTGAAAGTGTTGGCATGTCTTCTCTATTATCCATGAGCCTTTTGGATATGTGTCCTATAGCTGGTCTGATACATATCTCAGCTTGGTCTGCATGTTACAGTATAAGGAAGTCTTAATTTTCAGTCTGTGTCTATGTATGTTGGAAAACCTGGCTTAAAATCCCGGCCTCTGACACTTACTAGCTAGATGGCCCTGGGCAAGTCACTAAAACTCTCTGAGAGTCAGTTTCCTCACTTATAAATGGGTTTAATTAAAAAATAATAACAACACCTGAAATCCCTTTCTAAAAGAGATTTTATGAAGTTTTCATTTTTTATTTAAAAATAATAATTTTAAGTGTAAAAAGCACTTCACAAACTGTAAAGCACTGTATATATATATATATATATATATATATATATATATGTATGTATTACATATACACATGCATGTCAACTGTTATCTCATTCTTCTTGTCTTTTTCAATGGATTTCACAGAAAAATAGTCCTGGGATAACTCACTAATCTACTATTATTCTTTTCTATTTAATGTTCAGAAGCAATTGCATAGGTAGGTGAAATGACATTTTTAAGTAATTAAATAAAAGTTTTAGTTTGTAAACCCATCTTTTGTAGGCTCACAAAAAAGTATATTCTGTACAACTCCAATAGAAGACAGGATAATGGGGATAATATATAATATGATAATCCTGTTACAATATGATTTTGGTTTCTTCCACTGTTGTTCAGTCATTTTTTTCAGTTATATATGACCTTTTTGTGACCCCGTTTGAGATTTTCTTGGCAAAGATATTGGAGTTGTTTGTCATTTCCTTCTCCAGCTCATTTTACAGATGAGGAAACTGAGGCAAACAAGATTCAGTGACTTACCCAGGGTCATACACCTAATCGAGTGTCTGAAGTCAAATTTGAACTCAAGAAGATGAGTCTTCCTGAGTTCAGGCCCAGCACTCTGTGCACTATGGCGCCACCTGGCTGCCCCTTTTTTCCACTAGGTCTCTATATTTTGAAAGCTTTTCATCCCATGTAGCTTTGATATTATGATGACTTTTTTGGCATGGCAACATCTATTAAAACACATCATTCTTAAATTTTTATGAATCAACATATGCCAAGGCAACTTGAAGAAACATTTTTGTCTGTGGTAATTCTCTGGTTCTAATGCATTTTATTTGTTGAGTTCTCAAAGATATTTTGAAATGTGTATTTATAAAACAGATTTGTCATCTGTTAGTTTAGGAAAGACAGTGAGCTTCTGCTGTATACATTTCTCTGCCTTTTGCCAGGTATTTGATAGATGCTAAATTTTTGCCACCTTTGATCATGTGTTGTGCCATTCATACTATTTTCTTGCATAAACTTCATTGATTAACAGATCTGGGCTTCCTAAAGTTATCACTTCTGTAATTTCAGGTTGTGGTGACCTAACCCAAAATTCCTATCACAAACCCTTCCACTTCTATAAAATAAATCCGTGTGACTCAGCTATTTGCTCAACACCAATGACACATTGTTGATTGAGTTCATGTGGATGTATTCCATGAAAGACTTTTTGATGTCATTCAGATATCCGAGCCTTTTTATACGCTCCATCCATTAACAGGTAAATCACTTTTTGTTAAATTCAACAAATGCCCTGAAGTGTACATATCGTCAGACTTGACTGTTTCTCAGTGAAATAATTCATGTCTATTCCAAAAGTATTTCTATTTCTCATCTGTTTATGAGGTGTTCTGAAAATACCTATCAATCTTTTTTTTCATGTTTAATGAAGAAATGCCAATATTTCTGTAACTGCTTTTGGGTGATGGATCTTATTTCATTAATTTTGGACAGATTTTTATTAGGTCACTTTACATATCTCTCACTGTCCATTTTAAAATTCCAAAAATATACTTTAACACTGGTATTACACATTGTTGGTAGAGTTGTGAACTGATCCAACCATTCTGGAGAACAATTTGGAACTATGCCCAAAAGGCTATAAAACTGTGTATATTCTTTGATCCAGTAATACCACTACTAAGTCTCTATCCCAAAGAGACCATAAAAAAGGGAAAAGCACCCACATGTACAAAAATGTTTATAGCAGCTCTTTTTGTGGTGACAAAGAATTGGAAATTGATGGGATACCCACCTATTGAGGAATGGCTAAACAAGTTGTGGTATATGAATGTAATGCAATACTATTGTGCTATAAGAAATGATGAGCAGGTGGATTTTAGAAAAACCTGGAAAGATTTACATGAACTGATGCTGAGTGAAGTGAGCAGAACCAGGAGAACACTGTACACAGTTACAGCCACATTGTGTGATGACCAACTTTGATAGACTTAGCTCTTCTCAGCAATACAATGATCTAAGATAATTCCAAAAGACTCATGATGGAAAATGCTCTCCACATCCAGAGAAAGAACTATGGAGTTTAAATGCAGATGGAAGCAGACTATTTTCACTTTCTTGATTTGTTTCTTCCTCATGGTTCTTCCCTCTTGTTCTGTTTCTTCTTTCACAACACGACTAATGAGGAAATAAGTTTAACATGATTGTACACATATGATCTATATCAGACTATTTGCTCTCCTAGGGAGGGGGTAGAGAAGGGAAGAAAGGAGAAAAATTTGGAACTCAAAATCTTACAAAAATGGATGTTGAAAACTATCTTTACATGTAACTGAAAAAAAGTACTATTAAGTGCAAAAAAAATACAAATGGAAAAAAGTGGCAATGTGTAGATGTTCACCACTTTAAATATATTCTTCCCATTGAGCTTTCAGTCAATCAATAAGCATTTATTAAGTGCCAGTATGTGCCAGGCATTGTGATGAATACTGATCATACAAAAGGAGGTAAAAGACAGTCTTCTCTCAAGGAGTTTACAATCTAATGCTGTGATTTCAGGACGCCAATAAGTATCTTGACATATTCAGAGCCACAGTTTAGTCCATTATACCTTGCATTATGCTCAGTGTGTCCTATTTTGAGGAGAGCAAGGCATTTGTAAGTATCACCTTAATCTACTGGTTTGTTTTGACTTTCAGATTCAAGTACAACATCTTCATTCTCTATTTTTCCTTAGAGAACATTACAAAGTTTACACTTGTTGAATCCAAATGATATTTTGATGTCATTTGAGAAAGATTACACAAGATGAAGGAAATTTTTAATGTGTTTTTAAGTAGAGCCATATAGCTTAATGACATCCAAGTACATCAAGTGATTAATAAAATGTTTAAATATCGCTCTTACTTTGACTTGGAAGCCATACTAAGTTCTATTTAAAAGAGCAGATAATGAGTTGAAGGCTAGGCAGAATTGTAACAGGCTTAAACTATCTCCTTGAAAGATGACACATGTTCTATCCATTGTTCTTGACAGCATTGTGTTGGTGGCATATTTTAAGTAGAGAATGGCTTTCCACATGGACATCAAACACTTTAGCATTCTCACTACACTTGGGTCTATCTTAATATTTTTAATGTATTAAAAAACCGTGAGTGTGGAATTAAGCCAATTTACGATTCTCATCTTTTTCTGATGGGGTCCAGTTAGAAACAGTCTGAGGACGCCATTATCTTGTCATCATTCCTCTCTCTCCAATGCTTTTGGATAATTAATGTTATTATTACTATTACTGATTAAGCTAAGGCACACAAATGTCCCAGTCTGGGCAACACTTTTTTTAAGAACACGGAATTAAAACAATAATAGCTCCCATTTATGAAGTGCTTTCAACGCACCATGGTTTTGATCCTCAAACCCTTTTGAGGTAGTTGCTACCGTTATCCCCATTTTACAGATAAGGAAACACAGGAGCCTGAGAGGTTGTCAAGTCCAGTCAACAATCACCTGCCAGGCACTGTGCTAAGTAGTGAGGATACAAAGAAAGGCAAAAGAAGTTGTCGTCCCCAAGGAGCTCACAATCTAACGAAGGAGACAATACACAAATTGTGCTGTACGTACAAATAAAATATATACAGGATAAAAGTGAGATCATCAACAGAGGGAAGGCACCAGAATTGAAGTTGGGGGAGGATTAGGAAAGGCTTCCTGTAAAAGCTAGGATTTCATCTAGGACTTGAAGGCATCCAGGGAAACAGGGAGGTAGAGATAAGGAGGGAGAGGGTCCAGGCAAGGGGGGATCGCCAATGAAAATGCCTGGAGTGGGGAAATGGAAGTCTTGTGTGTGGAACAGCAAGGTCAATGCCACTAGATCTCAGAGTATGAGTTGGTGAGGAAGGTGGAAGAAGGTGGAAGATAGGGGCTAGTTTCTGACAGTCTTTGAATGCCAAAGAGAGGATTTTATATTTGATCCTGAAGGTGATAGGGAGCCAACGAAGTTTATTGAATAGGTGAGCGACTTGGTCAGATTTGTGCTTCAGGAAGAACATTTAGACAGCTGAGTGAAGGATGGACCGGAGTGAAGAGAGATTTGAGGTAAGTAGACCCCCTTCTCCACCCCCAGCCCCACTCCGCACACACACACAGCAGACCATTGCAATAGTTCAGGTGTGAGCTGAGGTGATGAGGGCCCGCATGTACCAAGGTGGTGCTGATCCAATTTCTCTGGTTCACAAAGTGAGCCACAAGGCCTGGGTTGTGGGATGGTTTACCCCACAGAGTCATCTCTCTGAGTCCGAACTTGGATAAATAAGACCATCATTATGCCTTCTCCTTCTCCTTATGAATCAGTGGAAAACCCACCAAACTTGAGTTTGCCTACCACTTACTACCTGTGTAACCCTGAGGAAATCACTGAACCCCTCTGAGCCTCAGTTTCCTCACCTGTAAAATGAGGGGGGTGGTCTAGATTAGATCAAAGATTCTTAATCTGGGGCTGAACCTGCTTTAATATTCTGATAACTACATTTTGATTTTCAAAAATTGTCCTCCTATATCTTTTATTTTGTGCACATTAAAAAACTCTTGGGAAAAAGGGTCCACAGGCTTCACTAGGGTGTGAAAGGGCAAAGGATCCCTGGTCTATTCTGATGAAAAATTCTATCCCCCTACAGAGGGAGAACTGACGAATTCCCAGGGCAGAATGAGGCTCTTCTTTTCCCCTTTATTTGTCTTGCTTTTTTCAAACATAGCTAATACTGAAATACGTTTTACATGATTTCACTTGTATAAGGGGGATCATATTGATTGCTTGCAATGGGTGGGGGAGGGAAGGAGGGAGAGAATGTGGAAGTCAAAGTTTTAAAAGGTTAAAAAATTTTAAAAAGATAAAATTTTTAAAATGAATCCTTGGTCTAGATGATTTCTGGGGTTCCTTCCAGCTCTGGACCTATGATTATGGTGCTGTAAACTTTTCCCCTAGTGCTGGTCCTGGAGTCAGAAAGTTGCTGTTCAGCGTGTCCAAGTCTTTCCTGACCCCATTTGGGGATTTCTTGGCAAAGATACTGGAGGGGTTTACCATTTCCTTCTCCAGCTCATTTTACAGATGAGCAAACTGAGGCAAACAGGGTTAAGTGACTCCCCCAGGGTCACACAGCTAGGAAGTGTCTGAGGCCGGATATGAACTTCCTGACTCCAGGCCCGACCCTTTATCCACGGCACCACCTATATGCTGAGAAAGACCTGAGTTCAAATCAAGTCTCAGCCTCTTATGAGTTGTGTGACCCTGGGCAAGTCGCTTAAGCCTCGTTTCCTCAACTGTAAAACGTGAATAATAATAGCAATTTCCCCGTTAGGCGCTGAATAAAGGCTTGCTTTTTTTTTTTTCTCATTTCAATAGAAGCCTCATATTAGAATTAGAAACTCATATACCCTTGAGCTTTCTTACCTCCGCCCGGTAGGGACAGAACAGCCTCATTCCCGGCTTTCCCTCCCCATCATGGCGTCCTCGTCTCTCCCTCGCCTTTCTACTGTTTTGACCTGCCTCCCGTGAGCCTCTGCTCTTCCCAAGTTCATCCTGGTCCTCTTTCCCAGCAGCCCCCGCGCAGCCTCCTACATTTGTTGGACTCCAAGGTAGCAAGATGTCGTCCCAACGTGAGTGATCTAGGAGGGAGGGGGGCGGGAGGAGGCGGCCAGCTCCGAGGCCTGAGGCAGGGAGCGGAGTAGACTCCCGGCTCAGCCGGCTGAGGGGTGCGGAAGGGCGTGGGGGCACACGAGTGGACGAGGCCCTAACGGTTGCCGCTGCCCTCTGCTCAAGGACTCGGCTGAGGCCCGCAGGGGCCGGGCCTGGAGCCTGGGCCTCGGCGCGGAGCCGCTGCAGACGGCGACCTTGCGGGCCCCGAAGGCCCGGGATGAGTGGGCCCGGGGCGGGGGCAGGCCCGGAGGCCTCCGGGAGCCCTGATCTGTCTGAGGCGGCGCCGGAGGAGGAGGAATGTGGAGAGGGGCGGGAGACAGGGGGCCCTGCCGGATGGAGGGAGGCCGGGCTGGCCGGGCCTGATGCCCCCGGGCTCTTCTCTTCTGAGCGCCCCGGGAAGGATGTTGTCGGTGCCCCTGCCCCACCGACGGGCCGCAGAGGCCCTAGGGCATGGTGAGGAGCCCAAGGTCACGTCCTGCAAAGAGAACGGGCGCTCCGTCCCCAGACTCTGGACATTTCCGTGCCTGGAAATTGGCTCCGTCTTTATCGTGACCTCCCAGATCCCCGGCGTCCAGTCCCAGCTAAAATCTCGTGTTATGCGAACCTTCCCCGATCCCCGTTAGTGCGGAGTGCCTCGGCTCTGCCTATCGTCCCCAGTTTATCTTGTACATACCGTGTTTGTACTTGATTCTTTTCGTATTGTTTCCCGTATTAGACTGTGAGCTCTTTGAGAGCAGGGGTTCTTTTGCTTTTCTTTGTACGCTCAGCCTGAGCGTGTAGAAAACATTGATAAATGTTAGGAAATTGACCGATCAGGTGATTTCAAGGCACCTCCGGAGGACTTGGGTCTTGACACTCAGTACCTGTGTGACCTTGAGCTGAGGCAGGTCATCAAGCATTTGTTTGTTAAGGGTCAGTTAGGTTCCAGGCACTGTGCTAAGTACTGGGGAATACAAAGAAAGATTTTTAGAAACCTCTCCTGTCCTCAGTGTGTAATCTAATGGAGAAGACAACATTCAGCATCTATGAACATACAAGATATATACGGTGTAAGGGAGGTGGTGGTGTTCATCTATGTCCACAGATTCTTCCTGGCCCCATTTGGGATTTTCTTGACAAAGATACTAGAGAGTTTTGCCATGTCCGTTTCCAGCGCATTTTACAGCAGAGTCCAAGTGTTGGAGGCCTGATTTGAACTCAAAAGATCAGTCTTTCTGACTCCAGGTCAGATGTGCCATCCACTTCTGCACCTACCTGTCCTGTAAGGAAGGTAATTTCAAAAGGAAGGAATTGAAAAAGGCATTATTAGGAAGGTGGGATTTTAGTTGGGACTCGAAGGCAGGAAGCCAAAAGGTTGAGGTATTGGGTGGAGGAGAGAGAATTCCTCTTATAGGGGACAGCTGGTAAAAATGCAGAGTCTGGAGATGGAGTGTGAGGATGAGCAAGGAGGCTCATGTCACTGGATCTTCAAGGAGAGTAAGATGTAAGGAGACTGGAAAGGAAGGAAGGGGCCAGATTGTGAGGGCTTATATTTGATCGTGTAGCTAATGGGAAAGTCTTTGGAGTTCATTGAATAGGGAACCCAGGTACTTCGATTTTCCAGGCCCCAATTTTCTCACATGGAAAATGAGGGAGATTGCACAGGGTGATCTCTAAAGTTCCAGATCCAGATTTGTGGTGCTATGAGTTGGTGAAGTTGAGGGAAGTTTGGAAGGAGTGGGGCTAGGACGATGCTCTGTAAGAGTTTCAAAAGCTGTCATGTGGCATAGAATAATATCATGTGTTCATAGGACAGAACTAGGATTAATGAGTTGAAGTTGTTAGAAGGAATAACTGGCTATTCAGCAATGGTTCCTCTCCACGGACAAGGCCAAGGCTAGATGACCACTTACCTCATGTCTCATAGTGAGATTTTTGCTTTAGGTTGAACTAGGTCTGTGGGCTGCTTAAGGTTCCTTCAGCTCTTAAGGATCTGAGATTCTGCACTTTGAAACTCTTCATTAGAAAATGGTTTCCAGCACCTTTTTATTTGAGATGCTGTAAAAGCATTACACTGGCACACGAGAGAATTCTAATTCTGTACTCTCTGTGTGACTTTGGACACCCAGCTACCCTCTCTTGGCCTCAGTTTCCTCATCCGAAAAATGAGATTGGACTAGATGATCTCTAAGCTCCATCTGCAGCATTCTTTGAAATGTCCTAATTAATAGGACATGCATACTTTATAAGATTGGGAAACAACTTTTTCTAAACTTTCTATGGGCATAAAAGGAATAAAGGGCAGCAGATGGTTATAGGTATCCATGCTGAGGGGCTGTTTCCCTGTCTATCCTCAATCCCCCAGAATGACACGTTGCCTCTAATTAGAATAAATAATGTATATTAATATTGCAGTCATTCCATCAATAAGTATTATTAAGTATATAACTGTGATAGGCACAACATTAAGCACTGGGGATAAAACCTCGAGTAGCTTACATTCTAATGGCAGAACAACAAATCCATATACGGGTCTGAGCAAGGTAACAATAGAGGGGACGCATCAGATCTGGAGGACTGGGAAGGGCCTGCTGTGGAAGGTGTTGCTTACACTGATCCCCAGTTCTTGGAGACAGCCTGTATGAAGTGACAGAGGAAGGATCCCAAACATCATCCCTGAGGAATAGCAAGTAGAACAGTATGGCTGGATTATAGAAATAGGGAAAAAATACATTGAAAGACTGGAAAGCTAGGAAGGGGCCAGACTGTAAAGAACTTTAAATGTCAAACAGAGACTTTCTGTTTTATATTAGAAGTAATAGGGATACATTGGAATTTATTGGGAGTGGAGAAGTGACGTAGACCTGTACTTTAAGAAAATCACTTTGGCAGATGTGTGAAGATATTTGAGGCAGCAAGAACAATTAATAAGACATAACAGTAGTCCAGGCATGAGATGATGGGAGTCTATCCAGGTTGGTGGACATGTGAGAGATGTTGTGAAGGTAGAAAAAGCAAAATTTATCCACAGATTGGATATGTAGGGTAAGTGAGGAGGAGAGGTCATGGATGACACTGAGATTGAGAGCCTGGGTTCCTTGAAAGGATGGTAGTGCCCCTGACAAGTAATAGGGAGGTTCAGATGAGCAGTAGGTTGAGGAAGAAAAATAATGAATTTTATTTTGGACAGGTTGAGTTTGGGATGCCTACAGGACAGGATTTCAGTTGAGAATGTCCAGTAGGCTGTCGTGATGTAGACCTGGTTCTTGATAATTAGCTAATTAGGATGGTGGCAGATTAAAGTTTTTGCAAGAACAAAGTTAATATAACTCGAACAGGGGAATCAGTTGATTGGGGGGGAAGCTTGCTGTCAAACACCTCTGAAAAGACTGCTATTTAGAATCTGACAACAATGTGATGTAAGGGGTGAGCACAAGGGAGGGGTCGGTTGTAAGCCTTGGTCACTGGGAGAATGGCAATTTCATTGACAATAGTAGGGGAGTTCAGAAAAAAGACAGGGGTGGAGGGGTCATGGATTCTGTTTGAGATATCTAAGAGACATCCATTTCCAGATGTCTGATGAGCAGTTGGTGATGTTGTGAGACTGAAGGGCATGAGAGGGTTTGGCCTGGATCTTAGAGCTGGGAATCATGAATTCATCCCTAAGTGAGAGTATAGACAGAAAAGAGAAGGGAGCACAGAACAGAGCCTGGACATGGGATGGATGGAGATCCAGCAAAGGATGCTAAGCAAACAAATAGGAGAACTAAGAAAGCTGTGTTAGGAATCCCCAGGGAATAGACTAACCAAGAGGAGAAAGGTGGATGATAGTCTCAGATGCTGCAGAAAAAATCAAGAAGGTAGAGGACTGAGAAAAGGCCTTTAGATTAGGCAATTAAGAAATCATTGATAACTTTGGAGAGAGCAGTTTCATTTGAATGATGAGGTCGGAAGTCAGACTACAGACATTTTAGAAGAGGAGAGACAAGCTTCAGCTAAGTAACATTTCTTTTTGGGACCATATTTAGTGTCACAAAATTCCAGTACAAACAAAATCTTTGGATAATTCCTTTGAATTTTGTGGTAACATTTGAGCCTTGAGCAGCTCTGCTGCCCTGTAACATGATTTCTTTCCCTGCAAACAAATCTGTTCCTACTTCTTTGCATTAATTTAGGAAACAAAATTTGTTGACTTTCTGTTACAGGATCACATATATGTGGAAAGTGAACTCCTCTTCCTTAAATGTTTTGCTGTCTACTTTGTTCTCATACTTTAATACTTATTAGTGTATGTCTTCTCTTTCCCTTCCATTAAACTGTAAGCTAAGGCTAAACTGTAAGGCTAAGGTTCCCATCTTTTTGTTTCTTAATAAATGTTTGTTGAATTAAATTTAAAAATTTATTATTTTCTTGACAACATTTCTTTTATCTCACATGAAATTGGGGAGAGAGTGTAAAATATATTAATAAAAAGATTGGGGACAGCTAGGTGGCACAGTGAATGGAGCACCGGCCCCGGAGTCAGGAGGACCTGAGTTCAAATCTGGTCTCAGACACTTGACATACTTACTAGCCGTGTGACTTTGGGCAAGTCACTTAACCCCAATTGCCCTCCAAAAAAGCAATAAAAATAAAATAAAATAATTGTTAGGATTCTTCATGGTCTATTCAAATGGATAAAGTGATCGGAAAAAAAATGGGCTTAGAATTACTCGGACTTTAAATTGCCAGTATGGAACAGGGCTTGACTGATTATTAGCCTTCCTGCCCATCCTACCTAAATTCTGTTTTTAAAATAAACATTGTTTTAAGATTGAATTGAGCTATAGATGACGTTGAGCGAAAGTTTTATGGGTTTTTTTTCTAACTAAAAAGAATTTTTGTAGTATATACATAGATATACTCTGTGCAAACAAGTTAGTTCAAAAGGCTACTCATCGTAAAGAAGTATTGAAACAGGTCAAATACGTTAAAGATCACGCCATTTTTTAAAAATTAGAAGATAATTAGATCAGGTACCTTTCATATCCAGGGGAGAATTTTTAACCAAGCAAGGGGGAGAGACAATCAAAAAAGGTTAAATAGAAAGATTTAATAACATGAAATGGAAAAATTTTTGCACAGACAAAATCAGTGCTATGAGGATAAGAAAGGAAGATACCAATTAGGGAAAAAAAAACATTGAATCAGACATTTCTGGTACAATAATGGGGAAGTTCAGGAAAAAGGGCAGGAATTGATGGGGAGAAAGACAGTGAGGTCTATTTGAGATATCTAAGACTTCCATTTCAAGATGTTACTTCAGTAGGCCATTGGAGATGGAGGTCAAGAGGGAGGTTTGGCTTGAATCTGTAGAGCTAGGAATCATTTTCATAGAGATGCTAATTGAACCTATGGGAGGTAATGAGATCCCAAGTGAGGGAGCATAGACAGAAAGCCCAGGACAGAACTTTGAACTATACCCGTAGTTAATGGGAATGGTATGGATTAAGATCCAACAAAGCCGAATATTCAAGTAGAAGACAAGTAGGACGACCAAGGGAAAGCAGTGTAAGAAAACCCAGAGAACAGGGTGTATCCTGGAGGTGAAGAAAATTATTAGTATGTGATGCTACAGAAAAGTTGAGAAGGATGAGGACAGAGAAAAAGCCAAAATTTTTTCTCTTTAAAAATTTTTTCAAATACTTTCTTTTTAAATATTAAGAAACCATGAATAACTATAGAGAGAGCAGTTTCAGTAGAATGATGAGGTCAGAAGTCAGATTTGTAGGGGTTTAGAATCAAATGAGGGGAAAGAAAGTGGACTGTGGCACTGAGTATGGCTGACTTTCTCAAGGATTTCAACCATGAAGGAAAGGAGAAATCCAGATGATTGGTAGTGGGAGGATCAAGTCTGGGTTTTTTAAGAAAGAGAGACCTGGGAGTGTGTGTTGCCCAGTATATAGGAAGAGACTGAAGGTTCTTGAGAATGGAGGTGAAAGGGGAATCTGCAGAAAACAGGATAGAATGAGAGTGAGAGTGCCCTGTAATGGGGTTTTGCCTTGGTTAGGAGGGCCACCTCTTTATGTGACAGTTGGGAAAGACATCTGAGTGATGTGAGTTGAAGAGGAGGAAAGAGAGGACTCTGTGAATGGCCTCAAAATTTTTTTAGTGAAATATGCAGCAACTAAGAGAGGCTTGTGGAGGGGTGAAAAGTTTGGAATAGCTGCTGTGTTAAATGGGACAACCAATTGATTGGGGGTAGTTGATTGCTGTAGTGAGGGTCCAGTCAAGATTATAAAATTTGTAGAGAATTCAGTCAGGACTGTTTACTGATTTTCTTCAGCTCTTTTGAGCAGCTTGTGACTAGGAACAAAGGCAGCAGAGATTACATGTTAGTCCTAGAGGTTACTGTGCAATTGAGGGAATCTTGAACTCTGGAACCAGTATTTCAGTTCATAAAATTTGAGGTTCAAGTTTCAGCAACAAAAGTAAACCATAATAATGGAGGAAAAACTAGAGTAGCAACCAAACTGAAAGACATAATTTTATGGAATTTTTAGGCAAATTTCAGAGACTAAACAAATCTCCCCAAATTAATTATAATTTATTCAAAGTTCTGTTGGACAGCATGCCATAGTAGAAAGAGAAGTGGATTTGGGATCAGAGGACTGGGGTGAAAATCTTGGTTTTGGTGCCTACTCTCCATAGCCAAAGGAGTTTATGTAGGGCAATTCATTCCTCTGAGCCTTAGCTTCCTTATTTGAAAAACCGAAGGGACTGGACGGTCTCTAAGGGCCCTTTCAGTTCTATGTCCAAAGATCCAGTATTTTTAATTGGCTTACCTCTCAGTAGTGTGAACTTACTGATGTAGATTAGAATTAAAACTAGCAATGTATAATAGCTGAAGGTTTTGTAAGTCCTTTGAATACATTTTCACTTAAGCCTCACAGTATCCCTTTAGTGTAGAAGATACATCTGTTAGCCACAATTTATAGATAAGTAAATTGAGACTTAAAGAGTTAGATTTTGTTTACTATACTCTATTTAAGAAAAAGGGAGTGTATGTTTCCATTTACCATGGTTAATTTTCCAAGCAGTAATTATGTTGTTTGAAGAGTTAAACTCTCAGCTATGTGGAAAACTGAAGGGATGGGATCCATTATAGCTGAGATTTTTATTATAGTTGAAACCCTTGGGGGTTTTTCTCTTTCTTTCTTTGGGGTAAGATCTGAAATTTCTATCTTTCTGTCATCTTTCCAAGTTTTTGACATTATATAAGTGGTACTTCAACTAATGTGAACAAGTTAAAAAAAACCAAAAACCTGAAAAGCTTCATAAATCAAGGAAAGCTCAGAAGCCCTTAGCTAAAGTACTCCTGTTAACTTGTCTTCTCCCAGTTAAAGAAAAATGCCGAAAACAAGGCAAAATGTGAAGCTTTACCATTCTTCTACTACCAAACCTCATTTCAGATCTACATCTGCTCCTTTTCAAATCAGGGGTCACTGGGTTGGCTAATTAACCAAAAGTTTAATTTAGTTTGTCAGTGCATTACACTACCCTGGTTAGTTTTACTAACTTTGCCATTGTATCACCTCCAGAGTGAGTGCCTCAAGGCCACGGGTTCCCCATTCCTGGACAACGGATTTCTTAATGGAACTTTCCATTTAATTGTTTAATAAAAAGTGCAGTTTTTCTATTAAGTGCATGATTTAAGTGACAATGCTAGAGAATCTTGGGTAAAATGCTTTGTTAAACAAGTTTAGGTTTTTTTTAAAAAAAAACTTTTTTTTTTCTTTTTGTCAGCACCACTTTCAACACCACTTAAAGAACAGAGACTCCTTGATGTCAAGCTGCAGCAGCTACCAGCCTGGATAATGAAGCGGGATTTTTCCCCTAGTGGGATTATCAAAGCTTTTCGTAGAGGTTTGTACTTTAAGAACATCTTTAAATACATGGAAGGTGGGAGAGGGGAGACACTATGGATTGTTTACATTAAGAATTGATTTGCTCAAATAGGCAAGTTAATTATTTTGGATAGTTCATTTCCTTTTTTGACTCAGTTTAATTATAATTAATTTTCTATGAAATTCTAAAGGAATTGGTCCTTTTGCTTTTAACAAGCTTAAGCTTCAAGCTTTAAAAAAAATCAAGGCAGTTATAAACTTTCTAATTAGATAAAACTTGTAACCAAAACTGTAGGAAATATATATTTAAGATATATTACCATGCCCCAGTATACATTACTGAAATCCACTGTGGTTTCTGAGAAACATCTAAACTCAGAGAATGTTCTGGCAGTCCAACATTCTTGTTTTACCAGTAAGGAAACTGAGGCCCACAGTCACTTGACTTGCCCAGCGTCACACACAGATGGTAAGGAGAGCCAAGATTCCAATCCAGGTTCTCTCCACTATTATTGCTCTGCGCCCTTGGGCAAGTGACTAGACCTGTTTTCTCATCCTTAAAATTAGAATTGGTTTAAGTCCCTTCTAACTTTGAATCTAGTGGTTCTAAGAGGTAAGCAGGATTCAAAGCTTTTTGACTTCAAGCCTGGCCTGTGTCAGCAATCCCCCGCTGGTCTAAGAGTTGGACTGTTTTGAAGTATGTTTCAAAACTTCGGTCTTAACAGGAAATAGCTTACATTCCTTGCTTAGGTGTAAAAAATTACCATATAAGGAGCATGAGGTAATTATGTGACATAAAGCTCCATTAAACTGTCAGGTGGTGTTTTTTTACAATTTACTATTATATTACTATTTATTTACTATTTTACAATGTATCTGTTTTCACATCTAATACTAATGTTAGAAACCTTTCAAGAGTGAATGAGCCTTTAATTGTAGGAAGGAGTTCCGTCCTGTGATAAAACACTCCCCTTTGCTTGTCTTTTGTCCTTAGGTTATGATGCATATTTTAATAAGTACATCAATGTGAAGAAAGGCGGGATTGGTGGTGTTTCTATGGTGCTTGCTGCTTATATCCTGCTCAATTATTGTGCAGCTTACAAGAATCTTAGTGAGTACACTTTCTGTGGGTCTTTTAATATCTACAGGTGATCTTTGATAGGTGCCACATTTGTCTCAAACTGAATTGACCACCTGGATAGCTTGCCATTTTGCATCCAACTCTGCTTTGACCCCGTGTTCTTTAAAAGCTAAAATAACTGGTGCTGCAAACTGGACCAGATGGGACACCAATTTATTTTTCCATCTTATATCTGTGACTTGGTTGAAAATATTTGGCAACTAAAACCTCTGAATGTTCCAAGCACAGAAAAGGCTTCCCCCCAAAAGTATTGTTTTAAATTAACATAAATAGAAAAGGTAATTTTTTTTTATTGTAATTCCAGAACATGAACGGAGACGAAAATACCACTGAAAATTCAGGACGCTTCAGATGAATTTTATCCCTCAACTTAATCTTGCAATTGTAACTCTTCTTGGTGAACATCACTTGACAGGGCCAAAATACCCAACATTAAAAGATGTATTTAAACTTGTATAGTGTTTGACTTTAAATACATGGCCATCTATGTTCATTGGTGCTTTCACTACCAAAAGATGAGACTTCAAGCAGGGAGAGAGAGCCCTGGCCTTGGAGAAAGTGGAGTTGCTACTAGTCTCTCTGTTTGGGGCAAAATAATGTTTTGAAGCATCTAAAAATAAGAAAGTACCATATCAGTTGAAATAAAAAAAAAAAAAATCAAACCAGAAACCAAGAAGGGCACCATTTCACCGTGTTCATGAAAATCATGATTTAACCTACAATTTGTGGTAGGTAACTTGACACAATATAGGGGAAGAAGTGTTGCCCAACAGCTCCCAGAATGCACTAATCCTAAAGCGCACTTTGATCACGTTGTTGCCCTGCTCTGTAAACTCCAGTGGTTCCATATAACTTCTAGGAGCTAAATAGAAACAAACTTCAAAAGCCTTTCTTGGCTTCAGCCTACCTTTTCAACCTTATTACATATTTCTCCCTTTCTGTACCGTACATGCAGTAGCCCAGCCACACATACAGCACTCCATCGCCTGTCTCCCATTCCTGGAATTTACTCTCACCTCACCTTCTCTCTCGTAATTCCAAGGGAACCCTTATGGACTTGTGAGATCCTGCCACAGTACCTTCCTTCACCCCCAAAACTTACTTTGTATTTATTTGTATTTCTTTTCTTTTTCTTTTTTTGCTTTTTTTGGAGAGGGGAAGGCAGGGCAGTTGAGGTTAAGTGACTTGCCCAATGTCACACAGCTGGCAAGTGTTATGTGTCTAAGACAGGATTTGAACTCGGGTCCTGATTCCTGGGCCAGTGCTCTATTCACTTCGCCACCTAGCCACCCCACTTGTATTTATTTCGACATATGCTTATTCATGTGCACCTCTCCCCTGATTGGGAATGTTTAATTTTGGTCTTTGTAGTCCCAGCTCTTAGCAGGAGTCTAATGCTTGTTGATTAATTGGGTTATTTTCTTACCAAATTGAATGTACATGTCCTTCAAATTCCTAGGATTCTCACTTTTTCTAGGATACACAAAACTGATCCATTGATACATTTTAGTGGCAAAAGCAGGTCAGCAGAGTCGATGCTTGGTACAAACCGGAGGTGTATTAGTTTTATAGCAGCTTAAAAGTGGTATTATGTGCAAAGGAAATAATAATAAAACTATTATAAATTGGTAAGTACTAATTTGAAAGAAAAAATTTTGAGCAAAGCAGTATCAGCAAATGAAGGAAAAACGTAGAAAGGATGAATAAAGGAAACGGACTTGACCTCCGAGCAGTCCAATGTGAACGTGTGTAAGTTTTATCTGCCGATAGCAATCGATCTAAATGCCTCAAAATACCTGAAATGTCTTACATGTTAACCCGTGTATATTATACTTAGTATGCCTTTGACCCAGACTGTGATTTGTCTGCCCCACCTACAACAACAGCTACTGTAAAAGACCATATCTTACAAAGCAATCATTTTCTAAAAAGCTTTAATCAAAATCATAAAAATTGTTGCAATTAAACTTTCATAGGCCCATTTTCCCTGAAAATTGCATTTGATAGTTTCACAGTTTCAACAGCATATTCAGTTACATGGTGGTTTCTCTCACATTCCAACAGCACCTGAGCAGTAAGGAGGCATTATACAACATTAACTATAACATACACACAGGTGAGATCTAACATTTTCTTGCTTATTGGGTCATCAATTAAAACAGATAATCTGTGGCTATGACTTCAGTCTCCTGTGAAGTTGTACAAAGTGTTGTGGAATTAAACTGATACCCCAAGCAGAAATATACCCTCATCTAAATGAGCACCTCTGACTCAAGACTCCCTGCATCATTCCTTTGAATTGCTGTTTACTTCTTGCTGCTTGGACCAGCATGAGGCAAAAATCAAGTTTCCTATAAGGGCTGACTACCATATCATAGGCATTCCTTCTGAATTCAGCAGAAAGCCAGATTTTGAGCAACATAAGAGACCTTACCTTCTTACTCAGGTCACTTACTCAGGTCAGAGACCACAGAAGGCCACTTGTCTTTCAAATACATCACTAACAACCAAGCCTTTAACAAATGGGCTTGTTAGGTTCAATGACAGGTATCTGACACCAGCTGAGGGCATCACCCTCAGAGGAACCAAATAGCATATTTCTTTTTAAAAAGAAAACAAAATGACAGAGAAACTAACAACCCCTAACCCTCAAAAAAAATTTTTAGAAAAGAAAAACCCATCAGCCAGCCTCTAACCCTAGTTTTGTCAACATTGGCATAAAACAAGTCACAGATCCAAAAGACGGTGGTGGGATGAGCTCTCCTGGGCAAAATAGCTACAGGGGAGAAAAATGGCTCCTCAGGCAACTGCTCTTTGATCTGTCTTTGGCTCCCGCATGTCACTGTCCACTGAGAAAAGCCAAGTGTCCTTTGGTGCATCTGTTGGCATAATGTCCTTTTTCGCCACACTGGAAACAGTGGGAAGAAAGAATATTTTCAAATTCTGACACATCAAACTGGACCATTTAAATGTTTTTAGAGTTTCCAATAGGAAAGGAAGTTTAGAAAGGAAAGAATGATGAAGGGAAAGTCCCAAACATCATGGAAAATATTTGAGGAGACAAAACGAAGAGCCTATGGGATCTGTTCCTACCTCTATTACCTTCTGCAGGATGGGCCAATTACTTACCTGAGGCCCAGGAGACCATATCAAAAAGTTCTTGGCTGGATAAGATGGGGAAGAGACTACAAAATGTGAGGAACCACCAGGGACTGAAAAAAAAAGACTTGACACAGGTTGAGCTGATGGTGACCCAAGAACAAGCCCCTCTCTTCATACACTGAAAAAGTTAGCTTTGCTCTTAACTCTTGTGGCTAGGTGAAGGAAAGCCATGACTGATCATGGTCTGTCCAGTCACTGAGGCAAAAGGGGAAAAGTTATCTCCCTTCCTCCAAACTATTTTTCCTTCTAGAAGAAACTTGGTTCTTGTTGGACCTTGGCTGAACACTAAATAACTACCACGTTATACTGCTTAAACTCCCTGACCTGGGCCCCCTCTTGCAATCAATGACTTTTCACTGTGAAAGGCATGAAAAACAGATGGAAGGAGTTAAGTGATGCCTGGAGGAATGAGCCTAGTAGAGTCAGTATTCACAGGCTCACTAATTTGTGTGGTACTGAGGGCCGAATTTTCACTCTTGTCCCCCTTCACACTACTGCCAGACTTTTTTTATGCCTCAGATCTGATCTCATCATCACTCTTCTCAACTTGTTATGAGGCTCCCAGCTGCCCACCAAGGAAGGTTCAAGCACCAAAGGCCAGCACTCGGGATTTGCCGGTCTGGCCCTATACCTACTCACTGGTACTACCTCTCACATATGGTATATTCCAGCCCAGTCAGACTCCCTGCCCTCAGAGACCCCATACTTTCCTGGCTCTGTACCTTTTGCTTATTCACTCCACCTCTTCTCCGTTTACTAAATTCTTTCCCATCTTTTAAAGCCCAACCCATGCCAACTCTTCCTGACTCTCCACACCCCCTTCCCAACTTCAGACTTCATACAGCACTTTGCTTAGATAGTATTCTGCATTAGTCCTTCATATGTGTCACACACCCCCAACTAAACTGAGCTCCATGAGGGCAAGAATGTCTTACCCAAACCTGGTATATTCCCTCAGAGCCAAGCACAGCCCTGTACCAAGGAGGCACCCAACAAATGATACTAAAACTCAGCAAAGACAAACATTTCTTTGGAGGTGATAGCACAGCACAACAGATGGAGGGGACCCAAATTTGAGTCCCAATTTTTTCATTACCTAGCTGATATGACCTTATGCAATTCACTTCCTTCCCCTGTAGGAGCCTCAGTTTCCCAATCTGTACAAGGAAGGGGCTGAAGATGAGCTCTAAGGTCCTCTATAATTCTAACATAATTCTATCAATTAAAACAAATCAATTTTGGCCTAGAGTCATCAATAATCCTCACATCTGAATAATGTTTTAAGTTTACAAAGCTGACTGACAGTCATGTTAATTGTGTCCCCATGCCTCCTGATGAACTACTGCAAAAGCTACTACATTTCCCAGGCACACTCGAGTCACTTAACCTCTGCCCCCAAGCAAACACTCAGCCTTCCTTACCTTGTAACACGTGACCTGCTCCAACGGCCGGGGTCCCCTGTTGCCCACGTTGTTGTTTTGAGACTGCATGACCCCAATGACCTGCGGGGTTCTCTGCTGATTGGGAGAAGAGTTCTGACTCGTTAACTGGATCAAGGAGGACGACCTTTGTAATGGTGGATTGTTATTTTGCTGGAAAGAGTTACACAACACGGTTTTACTGAGGAAAACTCGTGCACATGTACTTTTCAAAGGGGGGGAGGGAAGGGACAAAAAGGATGGGACTTCTCCAAGGCTGAAGCCAGCAGGGAGAAGGACTTCCTCTGCTGCCAGGCTCAGTGGAACAGGCAAAAGAAAAAAAGGAAAAAAAAATCCAGTGAAATGAGTTTCTCAACCATACATACATATAAAATAAAATCACCACACGCAAAAAAAGCCAACACAAAGGCGGTCTCCAGGACCAACTAAGATCTTAAGCCATTGCTGGAGTTCTGGTTTTAAATCAAAATTAACAGAGCAGATGGTTATTAGGCCATGTGATGTAAGAGGAAAGAAACCAGCTGGGGGGAGGGTGGGGTGGAGAGGTTACCACTAAATTACTGTACAACCTCAGACAGGTTATCCATAGCCCCCTCCAGGGACTTCGGGTTGTATTTTTTTTTTAAACCTATAAAATGAAAGGTGTTGGACCAGATGATACAAGGTCCCTCAAGCTCTGACATTTTATAATTCTATACTGGCTGACTGACGGTGGCTTTGACCAGGGCACTAGAAAATTCCGTATCTCTTGAGAAGTCACTTGAAGGGTAAGATAGGGCCCAGGGGGGGAGAAGCCAGAAGAGGCATGGATCTCTGACAGTAAATTCTTGGGTTGGCTGTGAGCATCTTACACATGGAATTCCAGCATTAGAAAGGCCCTCCAAGGTCATCCAGGCCATTCACGCACTGGAATAATCACCCCTAAGCCAAGGACTTCCAGTTTTTTCGCAATGAAGAAAAACTGATTTCCAAATCTAATTATTGCTACCAGAAGGTTAGGGAGTATAAAGAACACAGATCATGGATAAAGGTGGAAACAGCCAACCAACTCTATTCTCAGATCCCCTAAAAGCTGTAAAGAGAGGGCACATTCGCACAGGATCCAAACTGGAGAGCAAGCAAATTAAGATTCTGAGATCAAACATATTAATCAACCTTTGGAGATCTATGCCCTAAGTCCCTATGCCCTATGGCCATATGTCTGTGTGAATCTGAAAAGATCTCCACAGGAGGACCTTGGCCTATCTCTTCTCTGTACTCATGCTGGTGCCCACAAGTTCTCTGCTCACAAACCCTGGCTCCTCAGTTATTTCTGTTTTCAGGCAGGAATACAAGTTTCCATGCCAAGCCATGAGATGAGCATTTAACCCTTTTTGGGACTGCTGACGTAAAACCAAATCTGATACCACACCATTTCAGCTCTGGAAGGTAATCCAGGTGCCTCAGGCTCTACAAACTGATTGGTGGAAAACTGAAGAATTTTTTCCCTCTAATTCACACTGCCCCAGCCCTACAAATAGTAAGATTGAGGAATAACACATTTCCTTCATGTTCCCATAAAGTAGTTTCTAAATCTCATTAGAAGCTAACTTTGAGGAGACGATGTTGCTACTACTCTAGAGTAGGGGGTGACGGGTACAGTACCTTTGCCTGAGGCTGTGTCTGTTGAGGCAGGGGTGGCTGTTCCGTGGTCCCCATGGGCAATTCAAATCGAGGGCTGGTTAGCAGGAATAAATAGACAGACACAGAGAAAAGTAAACAATTCAATTCTAAAGCTTGGACCTTTGGACAGTCCCATCAATGGGGTAAATCCACTCTTCCTCCCAGTCTGGCCTTGGTGGCCAAGATGCTCAAGTACATTGAGAGGTCAAACAAAGGGCTTCCTTCTCTGCCCCTCCTACCACGCCTTCAAGATCTACTTCAAGTTCTGCCTCCTTGGATGACTTTAGCCAGAGATAGCCCCATCCTCGGACCTCCCACTTACTAACTGTATCACTCATGAGGCATTTACTATTTTTTCATATATGTGTGTCTTCATTCTCTGCCTACATAGTAATAAAGCTCCTTCAATTCAGGAACCGTCTTCTTTTTTGTATCTTCCCCAACGCCTAACACAAAACCTTAAAAAAATTCTTAGTAGCATGGCAGAGTGTAATGAGCACTCAAAACCAGCTGAAACCTAGACTGAAATCCCACAAGACGAGAATGGGAAAGTGTTTGCTGAGCTTGTTTCCCCATCTGAAAAGTGGGAATGGAAAATGAAAGTTTTCAAAAGGATCAAGTGAGATGTGTGAAAAATGTGAGTGCAAAGCACTTTATCAATGTCAGTTATTATGGTCAGTACCGTCTAAATCATTTTTTTCACACCCAAAAAGCAGAGTACCTAGGTCCGCCTCAACAACTAAAGGGTGAAGAGAGAAACTGGAAAAGGGGGAAGGATAGGGAATAGGAGAGATGCCTCCAGATACTGGCCTGCTGAAAGAACTCCTGGGAGCTGACTCTGGGACTCCTCTGGCTTAGTCATTTGTCCTTTACCACTGCACCCAATGACAACAGGGTCCTGCAGGATCTCACTAGCTCTCAGTTAATCTACCCCCAAAATATCTCTATTTAAAAACGTGAAGTAGGTGACATTTTTTTTCCATATAACGAGCCTCCTCTCTTGGAGTCCCAGCTCCTGCTAGCGGTCCGTATTCCATAAGCTACCCTAGAAAGTGCTCAGAGACAGGTACTTCCCTCCCCTCTCTGCAGAGGTCGGACACTGATGTATTGGCTGGCATTGCAGAGCTGCCTTTCTCCCCTTGGGAGTGCAGTGGAGAGAGGAGCTATCTATTCAGAAATGAAGGTGATGTCAAAACAAAAGGCATCAATACAAAGAACTTTTTTAACAAAAGGATTTGACAAACTCAGCTAAGCTAAGATAAAAATAATAGGTTAAGGTTCAAAAATGCTACTACTGTTCTCCAGCATATTTACAATTTAACAGGGCGCCAATGCCACATTCCAAAGGCAAAAAGCTAAAAAGGCCAAATCTCTAGCACACAGCCATGGACAGCAGAGCTAGCACCTAGAACCGGGCAGCTCCTCTGCTCCTGAAATCACACCACACAGAGAGCTAGCAAGCCACCTGCGTGTAAGGTGGACCCCATCCCAAATATTCCACCTGCAAATATTCTTAAAAGAAATGTTAATGCTGCACTGCCTCAAAAAGGACTGGCCAAAATGGGCAAGGAAGCCCTTCACGTGCCCCAAGACAGACTGCTATTAATGGCTAAAGCACTTGAACCAAAGGTGTCGTCTGATCTTGCCTAGCTTTCTCCCTAACATCTGGCAAGGTACAGTGTACAGACTCTGATGGGGGATCTAAGAAGTGCCACAGCTTCCTAGATGGTATCAGTGAGCTCCCCAGCACTAAGCCTTGGGGCAGATGTTCAATGAACTCTCGGTTAGGTTGAAGGGGATCAACTCTGGCTCCAGTGATTTGGCCAAGATTCTGGAATTCTCTCTCCATGACCAGTTTAATTCAGACAAATAAGTAAATTTCAGTTTAAACTGGGCTGTTTTGACTATTGGGTCAAGACATGTAGGGGAGAAGGGATGAAGATGAGAAAATACTCACTGCATGAATTTACAGGAAGGCCCTTCTGGACAGAATCCGACAAGGTAATTCACACAAATGACTCTCCTGGTATGCCTGTGCCTGCAGAGGGGACCTGAAAAACCAAGTAGGATAAAGCTCTCCGTTCCTCAAAGTGAAAACTGGGGTACTCCCAAGACCAAGGCCAGTCCTAGGAGACCCTGAACAAGTCTCACTCAACATCTCTCCTTCCCCCTAGTTCTCAACACAGATGCAATGTGACAAAAATAAAAAGGCTAGCCTGGAAAAGAAAAAGAAGGCAATGAAACATCTAAGGGGAACAATAATCTTAGTGTATGCCATGTATGGAAGAGGAGGTCTGAATTACTACTAAGCAACAAACAGTATGGGTTGTTTTATGTTACCTGTGTCCATTTTATGGACATGAGCAATATGAGCCTTTCATTTCTTTTCCAGCACTCCAATCAAGGCCTGGCCATCTGCCATATTCATTTCAATTCAATTAGCATTATTAGGCTTCTATCCTAAGGCATGATTCTAGGCTGTGGATAATACAAAGACTAAATGGAAATCAGTCCTTACCCTCAAGGAGTTTCCATTCTCCTAGGGCAGGGGGTCTTAACTTCTCTGTTTCATGGGTTTTCTCTGTAATCTTATGTATTTTATTCTATGCATCTAAAATTTTTTTTAAAGGAATCAAGGACACACAAAAAAATAAGAAGCCCTGGATCAGGTGGATCCATTTAAGCAAACAAATAAATATAATTTGAGGAAGAGAACACAGACAACCAGAAAGTTCAGGAAAGGTCACCTGTGGGAAGTGGCAGCAGAGGAAGTTTTTAAGGAAGTTAATGAATAAGAGGTGGTAGTAAAGAGGGATGTACCCTGGGGGAAGGCATCCTGTACAAGGCACCAAAGCATGGAAGGCAAAAGGGGAAGGCCAAGGTTAGGAAATAGCAAGTAGGGCCAGTTTAACTGGAAGGTAAATTCATGAAGCAAGGTAACGGAAAATAAATATGGAAAAATAGTCTGGAGCTAACCTGTAAAGGGCTTAAATGCCTAGTAAAGGAGTTTGTATTTTATCCTAGAGGAAACAGAGAATCAAGAGAGAATCTTAAACGAGAAAGTGACATGGTCAGACTTCTGCTTTACAAAGATGATTGGGACAGCTATGTGGGGGACAGATCAGAGGGAAGAAGCTGAAAGCAGGGAGACCAATAGGGGGGCATTACAATAATTAGGAGGGTGCTGGCCATGAAAGTAGAATGAAAGAAGTCAGAACTAACAAGAATTATTAACTGCCTGGAAGTAGGGGGTGAGAGAGAATCCAGAGTCCAGAGTGACTCTGAAGTTGTAAACCTGGGTAACTGGCAGGATACGTTCACCAAGGATGAATCACAAATGGGTGAAGCAGAATAGAAATCACAAGCTCCATATCCCCAAACTGATCAGAGTGGAGGTTAGGGAAGGACACCCAAATGGTCAATACCCACTCCTGAACCAGTCGTGTTGACAGGTGATGTAAATGAATGAGTCTTGCTCTGAGGCCTGAACTGTAGGCCCAAGGTTTTTGCCTACCACTTCTGCCCCAGCTGTGCAAGGGGTGCTGTTAACCCTGAAAACTCCTTCCCTGTCCTCAGACCACGTTAATGCTACCAACCAACAGAGGGTATGGCAGGGCAAAGGATGCTACCCTTATCTTTTTCCAGAGCAAACTCAAATCTCCGTGGACTTACCATGTTTGCAGAAGCCTCGGTCATACCAAGGGCAATCTTTGATCTTGGATTCCGGGTCAATGTGGAGAAAGGGACATTCTTTGTTACTGCACTCCCCTGAGCAGAAGTCCAAACAAAGGTATGTCAGACAGCTCCAAATTGCAGGGTGAGAGGGCAGGGGAAAGAACTACAAATGGCAAAGGACTAAAGAGTCCCCCAGAATAACCAAGGTCGGCTTGCAGATGTGCATGAACCACATTCTGCCTCTCAGCCACCAGACTCACTCTTGCTCCCACAAACATGAACACCCACCTCGTGCTTTGCCTCAGGCCTAAGCTCCCCTGGGTGCCTGCACTCACTGCATGAGGCAGGAAGAAGCTCCTGGCCATCTGCTGCCGCTTCACTGCCTTTCTTAAAATCTGCAGCCCCAATTCCCTTGCTAGAAGGGAACTTGGCCCATGTGGTCAATGCTCAAATAGAAGGCAAGAACTCAGAACTCCTGGATTCAATTTCCATCTGTTACCACTCTGCATTTTTTCACCACTGTGAAAGAAGACACCTGAGTCTATCCCTATGTAAAATGAGGATCGCAGTGGCTCTGAAAAAATTATCATCATCAATAAGCTCTACAATATCTTGGAATTTGTCTCTTGAGGAACTGGGATACAAGGTTATTCACACTGAAAGCGTACTGCCTCCTCTGATGATAGGCCTCCATTTGGCTCAGCTGGCAATTAAATGCCACACCACAGCACTCCAAACCTGGAGTTGAGCTATCAATGGGAGAGGAAAAGGAAGGGAGACAGACCTTCCATCTGCCCTAGCCTTTCAGCTCAGACCCTACCAACAACAGAAACCATACTTGGGAAACCCGCCTCTGGAAAGAGTCAGTCCAATGGAACCAGACATTTACATATTTGTAAAATATTCCTCTACTAAAACCCCAACGGCAGCCCAGAACACTGTGCACTCCCACTAGCACTAGGGAGCTGTCTTTGTGGGCTATGGCAATTTTAGTGAGCTATGATGTACCTCTGGAATAGAGACCACATGGTGCCAGCTGTCATCTCAGCATTCTTTCAAAAACAAGTGCTAGGAGGGCTCTCCTATTCAATGGCCACAAGCCCTCATGTTCCTGGCCACCAGTCAAGGAATCTGAATTCACAGGGCAGGTAATCTTTAGAGACCTCCAAAGTCCTTCCAGGTGCTGAGACCCAGGAACTGAGCTTCAGGTGGAAGAAAACAATCAAAGAGCTGACAGGGTCCAATTAATTGCTGCTTCAGAAAAATGAGATTTAATGGGAGTGGCAGACACTAGTATTAAGAGGAAAGATAACCCACAAAGGGGTAACTCAGGTCCATAAGGCACTAGCTAAGTTTCTACTACAAAGCTAGAGACACAAAGCAGTTCAGGACTAAGCACAGACCTAGCTCTGGTACTCTGTGACTCTCAGCAAGGCATTAACCTTTCTGACTCAGTTCTCCCACCAAAGGCTACTCCAAAAAGGCTACTGAAGCCCATGCTGATTTGAGGGGTGAGGGTTCAAAGAGACACAGAATGGGAGGCTGAGTGGCCTTGGGCTCCTGTGCCTGGCCTGGCCACACCCTTTACCGAATTTGGAGTAGAAGTAACACTCAGGCATCTTGGTCATATCATACTCATGCAGGAATTCGCACTGGTCTCCCTTCTTGCACAGTCCTCGAAGCCAATGCTTGCACACAACAGTCTTCTCGCCACTAATGTGACGGAATGGGCACATCCCCCCTGCCAAATGAGACCAAGACATTAGTGGGTGGGGTGCATCGCACCCTCCTCCACGTCCAACCAACAGACTGACTCAAGGGCAATGCCAAATGATCCTAAAGAAACTCTAAGTTTTGTTGACATCAAAGTACCCTGGAGTTTACACACCGTCTCCTTTTAACTATTCCTCAAAGGATATTGGTGTGCAAGAAACAGAGGGCAGTGGAGTGGGAAGAGCCAGAGGGTCTGGTCCTGTTGCTAACTAAGTCACTTTGGCAAGTCCCCTTAACTTTTGGATTTAATTTTGTTATTAGTAAAAGAGGTATGACTCTGGCCCTACCAACCTCACAGGATTGTTGTGAGAATCAAATGAGATGACAAGTAAAAGCACTTGGAAGAAAACAAGATGCTATCATGTAAGTGGGTTGGTAACAGGAGTTTGCCAATGAGTAATAAGCAGCTTGTATTGGATAACATAACTCCTTCTATATGACAAGAAAGACTATCGATCAAGATTCAGTACCTAAAGATGGATGGAAAGCTCCACCTACTTCAGGACAGAGAACTTGTCCAATTCAGTCAGGTGTCTTTAGTTACATCCCATATTTTAGGGTTAGTGGCCTGCCTCTTAGAGAAGAGCAAAAGGTTAATCCCAAAGAGCAATATGCTTAACAAATCAGAACTGGATCTAATTCCCAATGTACCCAATCATTCAGGCAACCAGAATGCAGATGGCAAAAAAGAGTATGTACAACAGATTGCATCACCTGCTTATTTTTTGTCATCTGTAAAAAGGGAATAACACTTGCCATGCAATGCTACCTCAGAGGGTAGACTAGCAAGCTGAAACCTGGGGACAGGGAAATAAATGGCCCAGGATCTCCAGAGAACTTCTTACCTTTTCCACAGGCAGCTTTCAAAAAGAATTCACAGACAGCAGCCCCCGACTCTGTGAAGAGGAGAAATACCAACATAATGTTTATCTGACAATATGTCAAAGGCCATTTGCCATAAGATCCATGTTTTTCTCTCTCTATCCAAAACCCTCTGAAAAACACTTCTTACTCTCTCTTCATTCCTCCTGGAATATAGATTCCAGTTATCTAATGAACAGGTACTGTTCACTGTTTCCCTTGCCACTCCAAAGTGGCTACACTCATGCTTGGTCCCCATCCCTTCCTGTCTCCTCTAGCATACTGCCCCCACAATCGTTCCCCCTCTCTCTAATCTCCTATCTCTCCCTATCCATCCTTGCTGCCCACACACCTACTCAGGTCTCCCCATTATTAAACAACTCTAATTTTGATCTTATGATTCCCTCAAGTTATTGTCCTCTATGCCCCCTCCCTTACACAGCCAAACTCCTAGACAAAGCTGTCTAGAATCACTACCTCCATTTCCTTCCTCTCATTTCTCTATGCTTTGCAAATTGGCTCCTGGTTTCATCACTCAAATGAAAGTGCTCTTTCCAAAGCTACCAATGATCCCTTCATTACAAAATCTAATGGCTTTTTCTCAATCTTGAGGCCTCCTGATCTTACTTTGCAGCATATGTCACACTGACCACTGTCTCCTGGATAATGTCTCCTCTTTGGGTTTTAATGACTGTTTTCTCTTCATTTTTCTCCCATCTGACCACAATCTCAGTCTCCTTTGCTGGATCATCAAGCATGTCCCACCCTCTGACTGTAATGGGTTTAACTATCATCACTCTGAAAATGAATCCCGGACCTATATATCCAAGACCTACTCCCTTTTCTTAGCCCCAGTCCTGCATCACCAATTCTTTCCTAAACATTTCAAAAGAGATGTCCAGAAGACATCACAAACTCACTATATCCAAACAGAATTCATGATCTTTCCCTCCCCAAACTCATCTCTTTCCAAACTTCCCTGTTATTGCTGAGGACACTGCCACCCTTCTAGCTGCCCAGGTTCTCAAGCTCTGAATGACCCCTGACTCCTCACTATCACACACCTCTCAGTCAAATACTATCAATTCTACCTCCACAACATCTCTCACATTGGCCCCCTTCTCTTGACTCACATGGCCCCCAGCCATGTTCAGACCCCTAAGCTTGTCTGCTGGGACTATTTCAATAGCCTCCCAACCGGTCTCTCTGACTCAAGTCTCCCTTTTCCAGTCCAGCTTCCGCAAAGCTGCCAAAGTGACATTCCTAAAACACAAGTCCAACCAGCAGCACTCTCATAAATTCCAGGGCTCCCTTATAACCACTAGAATGAAACACAAACTCTTTCATCTGGCATCCTTTCACAAGCTGGCTTGATTGTTATTTCTCCACAAACTACAGTGCACCTTCATGCCTCTGAGACCAGAACACTCTGCTCTCACCTCTGCCTCTTAGAATCCCTTGTTCCCTTCAAAATTCAGCTTACACTGCCTTCTGCACGGTGCCTTTGGTGCCTTTCTCCATCCCCTTGGAAGCTAGTGTTTTCCAAAAAAGTTACTTTTGATTTACTTTGTATAAATGTACGTGCTGGGAGGTGGGGGGATGGCAAGTTTCATTTCTGTCTCTATATCCCCAGATAACAGAACATAGCAGGTGCTTAATAAACGTGTGCTGATATTTCATTTTACTCCCTTTCACATACCCTCTGTGCTATTTTTTTTTTCTTGGAGGTAGAAGGTAGGGCAATTGGGGTTAAATGACTTGCCCAAGGTCTCATGCCTAGGTTTTGTGTTAAGTATCTGAGGTCACATTTGAACTCAGGTCCTCCTGATTCCAGGGCCAGTGCTCTATTCACTGGGCCACCTAGCTGCCCTAGCATACCTTCTATTCTAGTTAGCTAAGCCTGCTACAGCTGGTCCCTGTAAGAGACATTCCATTTCCTATTTCTATAACTTTACACAGAAGGTTCTCTGCCTAGCTGAATCCCTCATTTCTTTCAAAAAGCACCCAGGTTCCACCCCCTGAAATTGAAAGCAATCCCTTTCATTAGCAAAGCCCTCTGAATACCAAGAAGTTTTTCTTTACATTGAGCTCAAATTTCTCTCTCTAACCTGAGTTCACTGTCCTAACAACCTAGACTGCTTTTCTTTCTAAACTTGAAAGGCTTTTTGAAATGGACTTCAATTCCAAAGGCATTCTGAAGCTTTTTAAAGGAAGGGCTTAGATGTTCAGACATTTTGTTTTTAGGTCTGTTTTTAAGTATCAACAAAAAAGCAATCCAAAAATTTAACATTCAAAAGTGAAAGATTAAAGCTGCCACCTTCCATAAAGACTGAAGGTAATATCTGAGATTAAGACTAGCATTCTAATCCTCACAAAGTTTCTCACTCACCACCCCAGACCAAGGGACAACCTTTGGAGTTTGAAGAATTCACAGGGTTTACACAAAGGGTAAAGTGGTCTGAACTTGGGAACTAAGAAATAACAGGCACAGTGTGATAAATCTTAGCCAAGTGTTAGTGATGGTCCTGAATAACCAATACACACATAGGAAACTTGCTATGGTCAAGAAGGTCCTTTGCTATACACAGTGGGGGAAAAAAAGTGTTAAGATCTGGTCCCTCTCCTAAAGAAGTTCATAGTCCAGATAGGAAGAAGAGATTTGTTTCAGACAGATATAAAATAAATAACAACAAGCAGTCGGTAAGTAGCATAAATAACAAGTCCTGTTTAAGATTTCAGAGCAGGAATCAATCCATCCAGGTTAAGCATGGCTCTACAAGCTGTTCAAACTAAACTAGGCCTGTAGGGAGAAAAGAGTAAAGAACCTTCTTTTGTTCATCTGTTCTGTTGGGTGATGAAGGAATGTTAAAAAGTATAAATCTTCCTGCTTAAACAGGAGATGTACTTAGTACTTCCTGTTGTTCCTCAATTCTCTGCTTTGCTGTCCACAGCAACAGGAAAAGCTGCCCAGCCCAGAACCCCATCACTGAGCTCTACTCAGAAGCTATAATGCAAATTGAAAGTACCATAGACTTAAAGTATTTCAGAGCTGAAAGGGGGCTCAAAGGTCATCTAACCTAACTCGTACTTGACCAGAAATCTCCCTCCACTACCTCTCTCTCCCAAAAGTGATCATCTTTGAAGTCTCTGCTTGAAAACATGCAGCTGAGTAGGAACTCACTAGTTCCTGGCCTGGCCCAACCCATTTCCCTTTTTGCCACCTATAATTATTGCAAAGTTTTCTTTATAAAGGTTGATCTGCCACTGTGGCTCCTGCAAACTCCCTGTTCCTAGTCCTGGGTCTTTCTTCCAAATGAAAAGCCCTCAAATACACAGAAGCCAGGATCTGTGTTCAAAGTCCTTTTTTACCCAGTTCCTTCAACCAGAGTTTCTTCACCATCCTCACTGGTCATCCTCTTCTGGTGAAACTCCAACTTGTTTATCTCCTTCCTAATTATAAATGTGATACCCATAACTGAACAAAATACCTCCGATATGATCTAACCATAGGGATGATTTTTTTTAACTTAATCATTCAATCACTAAACATTTATTAAGCAGTTTACTATGTGCCACGCAGTGTTTTACACTGGGATACAAAGAGACAAAAGGATGGAAGACGACATGCAAAGCAAACTGCATGCAAAATCAACAGGAAGTAATTAGCAGAGGAAGACGCTCAGAACTAAGACTGGTCTGGGAAGGCTTCCCGTAAAAGCCGAGATTTCAGAAACACTGAAGTGTAGGGCTTCACTTTACTGGATTCTGGACAGCTCTAATTTCATAATGGAAAAACTTCCTAACACTGAACCGAAATCTCTATCTCTACAAAAGGGAGAGACGTTTGGAATTTCGCGTCCTGCCGATGCCACTTACGAGCGGTGACCTGGGCAGTCACACCCAAACATCTGATGATCAACTTCCTGCCCATAAAATGAAGATGACAATAATCGTGCTAACTCCTAGCGAGGCTACTGTGACTATAGACACTCAACGTAAACATGAGCCACTACAGTTAACATTACTGCTGCTGTTACCATTCCCCCCTATTCTACTTCTGCTGCCCTCGAGGGCCAATCAAATCGACTGTGATCCCTCTTTCCGCAGCGCCAACCTTTCAAAAGCTGGAATGCAACTCCAGGCAACGCGTCCTCCCCTCCGGTCTTTTCTTATAAATACCCCCAATTCCCACGAGTTTGGGGGAGTGGGGGAGGGGAGGGATGGACACCCTGGCCTCGCAATCGAAAAGAGCTCACGGGGCTCCGGACCGTGGAGAGGGAGGAAGAAGGGGAAACCAGTGGGGGGTTGAGGGGGAGGGGAAAGGAAGAGGGACAGGAAGTGGGGGTGTTAGGACTGGCTAAGGGCCAACTTCGGGTGCCCGCCTGGTTCAGTCAGCTGGGCTCCAGCTACACCGAGGTCTGTCATTCGTATAGGCACTAGAGGACGTGAACACTAGGTTTGGGATCAGAAGATCCGGGATCAAGTCCCAGCTCGGTTTCACTTCGTGGCTGCACGACCCTGGAAGAAGCCCACGCGTTTTAATTTGGGCCTCGATTGCCCCATCTGTCAAATGGGGGCATGACTCCCAGAGAGGAGAGCCCCGGGGAAAGAGAGGGGAGGGGTCGGCCCCAGAGGCCTGACTCACTGTCCATGCCGGGGAAGGGCAGCGGCTGCGCCCCAAGCTGCTGCTCCACCGCTATCTCCAGGTCGAACTTGATATGGTCCACGCTCGCGATGAGCTCCTGCATCGTGGCGGCCGGCGCGGGTCCTCCCGGGACCCGGATCGTCTACTTCTTCTACTTCTTCCTTCTCCGCCTCCTCTTCCTCTACTGCAGTCCGGGACCCCGGCCCGGCCCGGCCCGGCCCGGCCCGGCCCGGCCCAGCCCGCACGCTCTCTCTCCCTCTCCTCGGACTCCTCCTCGGCCCGAGGCCGGCGCGCCACCCCGCCCCCCTCTCCGCCGCTCTTCTAGCCTCAGCCCGCCCCGCCCCCCCGCGGGATGCCGGGAGCGCGACCTCCGACCCCGGACCATGGGCGACCAATCGGGTGCTGGAGGAGGGAGAGGCGTGGCTTAGAGAGCCGGATGCGGACCTATCCGGCGCCGATCCCGGGGGCGGGCGGCCTCGCGGGCTCTGACGTACGTTGTCACGCAGCTCTGCTAGCTCTCGTTCTCCCCGGGCTTCCTTCCGCGAGCCGTCAGCGGAGGAGACCGCGTGCCAGTGAGGCTTCGCTGGGGGCCCCAGAGCGCATATGCGCCTGCGTCGTGCGTGTGAAGGAAAGGCGGTTGGGGGTGAGTGCCGCCGGGGAGGAAGCGTGGGGGCCAGAGTGCAGTGGGCGTCGGGGGCCCTGAGTTCAGATGCCGCCGCCGTCACTCACTTAGTAACGTGGAATTAGCTATCTCTCCACAAGTGAGCTGCGACACTTGTACCTGTAAAAGTAAGTATCGGATGAGCTGTGATGGGGCAGACCTTAGATCTCACTCCCATTTTACACATAGGGAAACCGAGGCCTGGAAAGAACCGACTTGCCAAACATCAAGTAGCAAATGGAAGCCACCGGGGCTTCATACCTACCTAACCCTGAAGTCAGTATTCTTTCCGCTGCACCTCGAAGGTAATACCTATTCCAGCGTCCTGGTGGTGAGGAAACTCCCCTTAGGTTGCTTAGGCTCCAGAACGCTCAAAAGTCCTGAAAATGAGGTCTTTACGGCACGACCCCCACTCCACCCCAAATTTGAATGGACCGAACATTAGCTTTGGAGTCAGGGGCCCCAAGTTCAAATCCTTGGCGTACCCAATTACAACTCCCCTTGGACAAGTCATTTCCCTGGGTCTCAGTTTTCTCATCTGTAAAATGAGAGGCTTAGGACCCCTAAAAATGCTTCTAGCCCCAAATCTGATCTTATACTATCTCTCCTCTCCCCTTAACACACACACACACACACACACACACACAGTTCCAACTCCTGTGCGAACTGTCAGTTTTCTGTATACAACCATTCTCACAGCTAGGATGGGGACCATCAGCAGTACACTTTGACACTTCACTTTTTTCTTGGAGAACAGCCCCCCTTAGGAATGCCTTAGACTAGAGCTTTATTCCCCTCCCACCCCGGGGGATTTCTTTGACCTTGAGCTAGCCTAGGAAGAATGAGCCTGGAATACTCTTCCCCCTCTTCCCCCCCCCCCCCCAATAAAGGAAGTACTGGTAGTCTGAGAGGTGATAAATTTATATAATACTTTTTAAGAGGCTTTCCTCACAGCTGTCCTCTAGAGTAATACAAGTTTTATCCCCATTTTATAGGTGAGAAAGCTGAGTCTCAGAGAAGTCAAGTGTCATGCCACCATTTTATGAAGTGGCAGGGCCACTTCCAGTATTCTAACTCAGGTCTAGTGTCTAAGATCAACATCCTTTTTACAACAGGCTATCCAAAATAATTCATATAAAAGTCTTATTTGAGTATGTTTGGTACTTCATTACTTTTTTTTTCCTTAAATTTGAATTGACTCCAGGACCCAGACTGAATCAGTGAGAAGTCCATGGTAGACAACAGTAAGAAGAGACATGAAAGTCGTACAGTTGATCTCTAGCCCATGCCTGGCAGGATCATTTGTCCTAAGACGCCTTAATCCATGGGTGGGCCCCAGTGGAACTAGATGGGTAGGTCAGGGAAAGAGCCTGGTGTTTCAGAGGGGCTCGTGGCAGCTGCTTGGATGCCTGGGATGGAAGCAGCAATGTGGGATGCTGAGACTATTTGGATCCTCCCTTCCCAAACTCAATTCAAATGACTGGACCCAGAAGAGAGTAAACAGCAGCTCTGTGGAGCCCAGTGAATCATGTCCTCCGTCCCAGCTGGACACAAATGGAAATGAAGAGGAAGAGAGCTTTGGGACCCTGTCTGACAAATACTCATCCAGAAAAATGTTTCAGAAAACCACAGCAGACTTTCACAACTTAAGGCTTTGTGAATTTGAGGATGAGGAAGATAAAATAGGGCAGAAGCGTTGGAAGGGTCGGCGGAACACCCCTCATTGGTATTTCTTTCAATGCAAGAGGCTGATAAAGGAGAACAAGGTGAGTCCCCTAGCTCCTGGTTAGCACCTATGAAAACCATGTCTCAAAATGTCTGACCAACTGATCCGTCGCTTTCAGAACTTTGGTTCCAGCTACTCTATAAGAATCTTCCCCTCTATTCAGACTAGTTTACCCACTGAACCCTAAACACACCAGCAAGACTCCATCCTCACGTGGCATCCCCTTTGACTTCTTCAGTTTAATTGAATAAGCATTTTGGGTTTCAGCCATGTACCAGGCAGCGCTTTTGTTTTGACCAAAATAAAACAGCCTCTGCCTTCTTAGAGCTTGTAGCCCCCTCTTCATACTTCAAGTCTTAGCTCTTCCTTCATTCAACATACTTAACTAAAAAGCTATTTTGGGCAAGGCCCCAAGCTGGACATTGAGAGGGATGCAAGGAGAAACAAGACCCCGTCTGTGCCCCCACGAAGCTTACTATTTATATGGGGAGGGGGGGGATGCGATTTGTGCTCAAGTCCAGTGTAATATTACAAGTAGTTAAGTCCCTCCTGTGCCAGGCACTACAGCAGCGTTAGAGAGGAGTTAAACTTCCATATGGAGCCAGGCCGGGCATTTTGCATATTATGTCTCATTTGATCCTCACAGTGAAGCCACTGTTATTATCCCCATTATACAGTTGAGGAAACTGAGACAGACAGAGGTTAAGTGACTTGCCCAGGGTCACACAAGTAGTAAGTATCTGAGGCTGGGTTTATTCAGCTCTTCCTGACTCCAGGCTTAGAATTCTCTCCACTTGAAAGCCTGGCTGCCTCCACTGTACTTAAGTCCTCTGGCAGTTTAAAGGAAGGAAACATTATTTCTATCCATAACAAGGTCCGTAAACTTGGTGGTTGTTGCTTTCTTAATATATTTTGATGTGTTTCAATATTATTGACTTCCTTCATAAGTCTGTATATTTTATACATTTAGAAACATTCTTCTGAGGAGTGCATGGTTTTCCCAGTGAGCCAGCAGTCTCCTGACCCAAAGAAGGCTAAGCACCCCTGTTCTGTGAGAATAGGGAAGGTGTCCAGGAGCTGGCATCAGAACTGGGCTCCTGAGAAGCTCCTGACTCCTTCAATCCACACCGATTTCTTCTCTCTTTTGAACTGGCCTAGCACTTGGCATAGTCCTCACTTGGCACTTGACAAATTGTTAGCTCTTTATTCTATGTTTATTTATGTGTTCTCTCCCCAGCTAGAGGGAGCTCTCTAGGGCAGTGGTCCTCAACCTTCCTAATGCTGCGACCCTTTAATACTTGTATGTGGGTATATCTGCATGTGGGCAGACCCACATGGAGACGGATAGAGGAGCGGTGTCTTGGTTCCTAAGACCATCGGAAATAATGTGTTTTCTGATGGTCTTAGTGACTCCTGTGAAAGGGTCGTTCACCCACCCCCACCCCCAAAGGGGTCGCAACCCACAGGTTGAGAACCACTGCTCTAGAGGGGAGACTGAGCCCTATATGCTGGGACATAATACATGCATGGAGTTGGCACTCAGTATATGTTCATTGACCAAAGTTTGTTTGAAAGAGGGCTCTGGAACATAGCCACCAGAAACCCAGAGGTTCCTGTTGCCTCACAAGCTCTAGTCTATCTGTCCTGGGATAAGAACAATCACGTAGGCTTCTTGTACAGTACATTGTACACAGTAACCTCGAGGAGCAGCTGCTGGGCTTCCTCATAGGCTGAATTCAGCCATGGGAGAAGAAAAGGGTCCAATTAGAGAAAAAGAACAAATGGTAAGGTATAAAGAAAAAAAGTTGGCATTTAAAGATTCTAGGAGAGGGAACCAGCGAAAAGAGAAGTGTCTGTGTTGTACAAGGTGAGTGGGGGGAGAAGGGATGGAGAAGGAAATATAAAGGCAAAAGGACTGGGAACGTGGCACGGCCCCCACAAACAGCAGCCCAACGTGGGGAAAGCGAGAGCTCTTGTTCAAGGCAAGACCTTCATCAATAAACTGTCCTTCCCTTCCTCTCAGGTGAGGACAGCTGAGACCCAGAAGGGTAGGGGCCTCTGGAAAAGGAAGAAATGAGACAGTCTCCATGGGGGAAATCAAACTAGTGTTAGTCCAGGTGACCAAGTGAGCACACGTCGTGGGATGTGCATGAAGGACATTTGAGTTAGAGGGAGGGTGGTCTCCCAGATTGGGCTGGCACAAAGCCGCTGTGATGTCTGCCCCTTTTTTCTTATTTCCTGACGATGGAGGACTGAGCAGGTGAGGGGAACCCAAGAATGGTTATTGGTGTAGCAATGGAGACTTTTTAGGGATGTTTTTTCTCTCTTCCTACTCCCCGTTCCAAAGAAATACTTCTGTATTGTAGACCAGACCTTCTTAACCTGAGGCTGATGAACTTGGTTTTTTGTTTTGACAAATGTATTTCAGTATAACTGCTATCCTTTATAATCCAATGTATTTTATTTTGTACATTTAAAAACATTCTTCTGAAAAACCTAGAAAGATTTACAGGAACAGATGCAAAGTGAAATGAGTAGAACCAGAAGAACATTGTACACAGTAACAGCAATATAGTAAGATGAACAACTGTGAGCACCTTAGCTATTTTTAGTAATACAGTGGTCCCAGACAACACGGAAGGACTTACAATGAAAAATGATACCCATCACCAGAGAAAGAACTGATAGAGTCTGAATATAGATTGAAACATACTTTTTAAATTTTGTTTTTCTTGGGGTTGTTTTGGTCTGTTTTCTTTTACAACATGACTATATGGAAATATGTTTTGCATGACTATAGATGTATAATCTATATCAAATTGTTTGCCTTCTCAGTGAGGAGGGGAGAGGAAGGAGGGAGAGAATTTAGAACTCAGAATTTTAAAAATGAATGTTAGAAATTGTTTTTACACATAATTGGGGAAAATAAAATGATAAATAAATTTTTTTTAATGGCAAAGAGGAACATTCTAGATCCAAAAATCTTTTTTTAATTCTTCTGAAAAAGGGGCCATTTATTTTACTACACTTCCCAAGGGTCTGTGATACAAAAAAGGTTACCCCTGTTCTAAACCAACCTCTCCTTGTGTATATATGTGTGTATGTGCACACATACATGCACTTATATACATTATTAATCGTTACTTAATAATTATTAATATATAATTAAATATAATAAGTTATGTTATATTATGTATTACATTTTTATATATTATATATTATAATTAACATGCATATAGTGTGTGTGTGCATGTGTGTGTGTTTGTGTTATGCCAGGCCTAAACATCCTTTCCCATGTTTCTCCTTTCCTGGTGGTGCCCGCAGTTGGCTGAGGCCCTGGATCTGTTCGAGACACAGATGCTGAAGGAGGAACGTCTCCAACCCATTGAATGTAACTATACAGTGCTGATTGGAGGCTGTGGTCGGGCAGGCTATCTGAAGAAAGCCTTTAAGCTCTACAATGATGTGAGTGCCTGGGGAGGGAAGGGAAAGGGTCTGTTGAACAAATAAGGTATCTACCCACCTCACTGGGCTTTGCCAACCCTAAAACACAATATAAGCCAGAGATTACTGTTCTTAGCCCTGTATTCCTTGCTGTCTCTCAAATACCGAGAGGAATAAAAGTCCCATTTAAATCAAAGCTGTATGGGTGTGCATGTATGTATGTCAGCTTTGGTTTAAATGGGACTTTTATTCCTCTCGGTATTTGAGAAATACATTTGTCAAAACAAAAAACCAAGTTCATCAGCCTCAGGTTAAGAAGGTCTGGTCTACAATACAGAATGGCTTATATTGTGTTTTAGGGTTGGCAAAGCCCTGTGAGGTGGGTAGTGCCAGTATCGTTATCCCCATTGTACAGATGAGGAAACTCATATAGAACTCAATAAATATGCATACATACATGCATGCATGTGTGTCTATATACACAAGTATGCATACATATATACAAATACATATGCATTTATAAAGATAACTGTGTGTCCAAGGTCACCCGGGCTGTCACTAGTCTTAGGTATGCCACATCGGAGGTAAGACAGTGACCTTGGTGGCTCCAGAAGAAGGAAGGAGAAGATACCTTCCCTCCCCATCCCCCGAGTCCACAGAGCCGGAGGGCTCAGATTTTTGTTCAAAGTATTGATGGTTTTGCTGATTTTTTTCCTCCTCTTTTTTTCTTTCCTGTTTCTGTTAAAATTAGTTCATCAGTAAATATTAAGTGCCTGCTGTGTGCTGGGCACTGCACTAAGTGCTGTGGCTACTCAGAGAAGCAAAAGACAGTCCCTGCCCTCAAGGAGCTTACAGTCTAACGAGAGAAGCTAACATGCAAACAAATACGTACAAAGCAAACTGTGTACAGGATAAATAGGAAATAATTAACAGAGGGAGAGCCCTGGAATTAAGAGGAATTGGAGAAGGCTCCCCCAAGGCTTAAACAAATTCTTTGTTCCAGGGAAGAGCTGAATCAAGGGGGAAATTTAGGTAACATAAAAATAAAAAAGCTATCGATAATTTTCTTTTAATGTGTCACTAAATTTTAAAACCAGCTTTGTCTGGTTGCTGCCTGAGACATTTTAAAACCATGGTTTTACAGATTCTTATTCCGTATGGCATAATATTTTTTGCCATTACCCACTTCAGGAAAACTGAAAGAGTTGCTTGTGCATTTGAAAGTGTGAACTCCATGCAATTTGCAGCACATTCAACAAAATCCAAGGCTCCCTGGGAGCACCGCTGCTGTAGAGGCTTTCGGTGCCAGTTGAGCTAGACCAAGGACAGGCTTGGAAATCACTCTCAGGCTCTCTTCCTAGCCGTGCCCAGGACGTGCCCTGCTCTTTAGGCAGCTCGTACCTTGAGCCACAGTTCCCACCTCCAGTTACTGGCCCTAATGAGGCTTCTCATCATCATCTCATTTCACCCTTCTTGCAGTGAGGTCAGAGTCTGGGAAGCTTTCTGGTCCTGTTCAGGGGAGATACTTAACTCTGGCTTTATTTTATTCATTATAGATGAAGAAACGGGATCTGGAGCCAAGCGATGCCACTTATACAGCCCTATTTAACGCCTGTGCCGAATCACCATGGAAGGACTCTGCCCTGCAGAGTGCCTTAAAGCTTCAGCAGCAGCTGCGGGCCCGAAACATTGAACTGAACTTGAAATCCTATCATGCACTACTGAAAGCTGCTGCCCTCTGTGCTGACACCAGGATGTGTTTTGAGGTCTTCAAGGTAGGGATCGTTTTTTAAAATTATTATTCAACTCCTCCCACCCTGTGGATACCTAAAATGGTGCTGCCTATACAAATGGGTGTTCAGGAAATGTTATTGGCCTCCCTGTCTTCCTCCCACTTTTCCTCCCCAACTAGGTAGAAAACAAGAATTTCAGCTTAGGTAGACAGACATCATGGCGTTTCAGAGGCAGAATTGATTTGGCATTTTCTCTGGCACCAAACTCATGTCATTAGGGTTAAGACTGAATATTTGTAAGGGCACAGGTTGATATTTTTACTTTTGGGATTGAGACTGATTCTGAAGGGTGTCAGGAATATTCAGAAGTCCCCCATGCTTCTGCAGCCACCAGTCAGAGTTCATGCCAGCGTCTCAAAATCCCCTTCCCTGTTGGTGGTGACGCGATAGTAGTACAGAGGCCAGTCTTCAGACCTGATGTTGGTCAGTAAGTAGTCTGTCGTCAGTAAACTTTTATTAAACGCCTGCTGTGGGCCAAATACCCTACTAAGTGCTTGATAGGGATACAAATAGGGAAAAAGAAAGACAGCCCTCGCCTTCCAGGAGCTTGTAACTGAACAGGAAAAGACAACACAAAAAGGAAGTTAAAAACCCTGGGTTGGGGAGAACGGGTACCAGACTCAAGGGCATGGCGAGGAAGCCAGTCAGAGAAGTCCCAGAGCTCTGCAGCCAGACAGAAAGGACGTAGGAATTTGTTTTGCTTTACCGTGCATGGGGCAAGGGAGAGAACTAAGGAGAGTATTGGCCTCTGACTCCATTTTTTTTTAACAGAGGTAGATGGTGGGAGTAATTCAAGTGCTGAGCCCCAAATTTTGAAAAATGATAAAAAAGAATCATATCCCTCTTGCTGGAAATCTTACTATTTGTAGTAATTTTTAGGTGAGCCCAAAAAGGTTTATGTTCATAAATAACATTTTAAATTTTTTAAAAAGAGAGAGAGACCTGACATGGATCCTCTCATATACCCTGCCTGCCCAGGTTGTTAAGTTTGTGATTTAAGGCAGTCACCAAGACTGAGGTCAGAGGGGCAAGATCCAAAATGAGATTCCAAGTAAACGTGAACCAGAAGACCAGGCTAGGGTGATTTCTTCAGAAGGCCAGAATTTGAAAGGGTGAGACAGAAGCCAGAAAGTAGTCATAAGCACAACATTTAGGTGGGGAAATCAGGTGGCAGAATGCAGGGTAGAGGCTTTGAGGTGGACTGTTTCTGTGACAAACCTTGTCCAGCCTCCTGCCCTTCCCTGACCAAATTCTCTTTTAAAAGGACTGAATACATTTACCACTTTTGCCCCACACTTCCCTAACCATCATCACTGGCCAGGTCTGTGTTCCCTGTTCCTCACTATACTCAGCCAGTAAGGTTTGGGACTCCAGAAAGCATCACTCTCTTCAGAATGCTTCTGCCGGCCCTTGGGTCGGGATGACATTGGCAAGAGACTTCTGTCTACCAATCCGAGAGCATGCCCTTGTTCTCTGACTCTCGTTGTCGTATGGCACCCATACCTCTCTGCCAGGCTACCAGGCACTACACAGAGTAGACCCTGTCTCTTCCTTGACTTTAGGAGACATTGAACAGTATCTTTCTGCTCATCTCCTATCAGTGCTAGTGGGCAAGGACTTAGCAGGATGCAGTTCGTGGTCAGGTTGACAAAACTAAAAAGAGCATAACAGTGCCTTTCACGTAGCAAGCAAAGATCGTTGAATTGAATAGCATTGACCCCAGCTGATAGGCCATAGGCTTCTCCCCACCTGCTTTATGGGGAAGAGGCCTCTTCCCCTATCTGCCAGATTCTAGGAATGGCTACTGTTGGGCAGGTTAGAGAAGACCTTGGTGGTCCAGGGGCTTCCCTCCGTCTTGGTTCACCCCTTTCTGTAGACTGCTTTGACTGCCCCTAGTCATGCTACCAGTCAGCCACCATGGCCTCGGGCACCACCACAGAGGCATTGATGGGGGACTGGTGGAATGGTGAGCTGGGGGAATGATACAGAGGGCACGGAATGACTTGTGATAAGGGAATTCCTCAGTGGGCCTCAGGGCAATAGCAGTGTAATGAGGATTCTGTTTTAAACACTGTCTGCCCATTAGCTGTGGGTGGGCCTCGAGGCACTACAAAAACCATCCTCACCCCAGACCATTGAGGCGGGAAGGAGCTGTCCATAAACAGCTTAGAATAGGCCAAGAACCCTAGGAAGCCCTCTGCCTATCCAGCAAAAGGACCCAGGCAGAGTCCAGCTTGGGCTACAGGCCTCCTGCCACCTGGAGCAGCAGCTTCCTTCTCAAAGGGCACAAAGAGCAGCCAAGTACTTCCTCAAAGACCTGAGTCAATTGTGACTGCACTTCTGCCCCCATTCAGGGCCTTGAAGTATAGCAGACAGATCAGAAGATTGTAGATTTAGACCCAGACAGATGAGGAGCCTGAAAATGAGAGCAGGCAGATGACTTGCCCAGGGTCACACAACTTGTATTTGTCTCAAGTCTCTAATAAGCCCAGAGCTCCCTCCACTGCCACTGTCAGTGACAAGTAAGGGATCAGACAACACTGTCGTTTCCTACCAGAGGGCTGACTGCACTAGGTGATTAGGGCAACCAGCAGGGCTGAAGAGATACAGTTTCCTTCTGGGGAAAGAAAAGGACAGGATTGGGTGTCAGGATCCAAGCAAGCCTTAATCACAATGCCAGGCCCAGGCAGACCCACAGGGTTTCTTCAGAGCATTAAAATCCTGATGGGGAAGACCAGAAGCTGCTGCAGGATCCAAGGTTTAGGCCGAGAGATGGGTACCAGATCAAAAGGCAAGATGAAAGATGGGGACCAGCCATGTTTCTTACACAGTGTATCCTCAGCACTTCAGCTGTCTCCTGGGTGCTGCATCCACTGCCCACTCGTGCTCTGTCCAGAGTTACCAGTGGGCTCATAGATGATGTCTGCCATTGCCCCTCCTTGCTCGGCTGTGCCAGTGGGGCTTTGGGGCCAGACAACCATGTACTTAAGAGGCCTCTTAGCAATTACTGGAGGTTAAGGTGCTGTTGTATATGGAAGAGATTAGGCTTCTTCTCTTTGTTAGGATGAACCACAATGAGGGCATGTTGAGGGGAGACAGTGAGCATGATGACCCCAGCTCGTATCTCCTCATATGCTAGATAGACTTATTCAGTGGCTCCTGGACCACTACGGCTGCTGAGCACCTCAAGAATTCTGGGGGGGGAAGGCAGGGAGGGGGAATAAAATGAAAGCAGGTAATGCCTGTTTGTATCCTTCATGTGGAACTTCCCAAGAGCATAGATTTAGAGTGGAGTTAACCTTCGTGACCTCCTTGTTCTGTCCCAGTATTTTACAGATGAGGAAACTGAGGTCCACGGTGGCTAGATGACTTGTTTCTAGTCACCTGGACATGGCTTCTTTATGGTCGTGTAATATGTGGTGACCCCTCCCTAAAGAATCATCTAAGTGTGGGCTCCACCCTCTGGGAATGAATGAGCAAGCAGGCAGCAGGTTTGTGCCAGACAGCCATGACATGGATGAGTGTCCACGCGTCCGAGGGGGAAGAATTTAAACTCTTCACAAATGGAGATATGAGATTAACCTTTTAAGAGATAAATATATTTAAGGATTAAAGAGTTAATTTTCTTTTCCTTTGATTGATGAGTGCTAAATTACCTAGAAGTCACCATAGCCTCATACTGAGCATCATATAAATAAAATTAGACACAGATGCTGCCTCCTAAGAGATTATGACCTTCTTAGCATTCAGATAATACCTTGGGACCACCTCAGATTCAAAATAGTCACAGATTTCTCCCCTGCTCTAGGAAATTGTACTCAAAGGGCATGCTATCACCAAAGAGACTTTTAATTTCCTGCTCATGGGCTGCATACAAGACAAGAAGACGGGCTTCAGATACGCTTTGCAGGTCTGTACCTCCGCCCTGAGTGTCGTGAAGTACAAGGTCTTTGGGACATAGACAGCCCTTTCGAGGTGTTGAGAGAAAGAGATATTTGAGCTGTATGCTAAGTGATAAAGAATGGGAGGTGCTGGGTGAGAGATGAGGTGGGCAGAGAGAGACTGGAACCCAGGTCATTTTATCCTTTCCTAAGGGAAATGCAGGGGGAGGAGGGGACACCAATGTGTAGAGGGTCCTTTGTTTTATTTGTCCATAAAAATACCTGTCTGAAAAGGCTCCTGGGCAGTTTGAAAATAAAGGTATATTTTTTCCCAAATCCACCTTCTTGTCACCATTGTTCAGATGTGAGCCAGTGACCCTGCTTTATCAATAAACATGGCAGCAGAGGATCAGGGAGACGTCAGTCACCTATGCTGGCATGCCCCCCTCTCCTGCCCCAATTCCCTGGGCACTGTCTTAGATGAGGTTTGGGATGGAGGTCACCTGCCCAAGATTGGGTACTCAGAGAAATTCCTTGCCTCAGTAACCCCAACAGCCAGAGACCTGAAGCCAGTGTCCCCCCATTCGTCTCATCCCAACCCCCCAGAAAACATTCTTGTCTGAGTTTCTGTCCCCAGCTGACCCAGTCTTTGGAGCTGAGAGTCTTTCTTTTAGTCTTGTAGGTTATTCACTTTTTCTTCTGGAGCAGGTTTGGAGACAGATGTTGAAAATGAAGATTGAGCCTAATATTCACAGTTACAATCTGATGCTGTGTGCAGCACGGGACTGTGACCTAGGGGACCCCGCAGTGGCTTCAGATTTGCTTCTGAGAATCAAAGAGGAGCCAGCCCTACTCCAGTTGAAGGCAGGCAAGCAGCACAAAAAGAAGACAATAAAGGAACAGAAGGCCACCTCAGCCAAGCTGGATGTGGACTCCCTGGAAAGGCAGCTATTCCAGGGAATTTCCCAGGAGGCCCAGGATCCTTCAAGCATCCAGAAAGCCAGAGAGGCCAGTGAGGTTCAGCCTGAGCTGGAAAATGACAAAGGAGGACTTGATTCCAAACCTGCTGATTCCCTGGCAATACTAAACCAAAGTCTGAGTAGGCTGGGGCCTGTGAGAGATAATTCTGCCCACTTTTCAAAACCTGTTTGCCCTCAGCCAAATTTGCTGGATCTCAGGGTATCTCACATGAATGTGGTTTCTTTAGGGACTGTGGCTACTCCAGCTGACAGGCTGGCTTTAATGGGCGACATGGATGGCTTCCTGAGTAGGATGAAGGAGGACCACCTAGAGCCTAATATCAAAACGCTGACCCTGTTGGCTGAAATCGTCAGACCAAACAGCCCATCAGAGGCCTCGCTGGTGGCCGTTCTTGATGAGCACAACGTGAAAGCTGATGTTACATTTTTCAACACATTGATGAGGAAGAAGAGCAAATTAGGGGACCTACAAGGAGCAAAGGTAAGCGTTCGTGCCCTTTTCCATTTAGGAAACATTAAAACGCAGCAGGAGGTGAGGAATACGGTTCCAGGGTCCCTCTTAAAGTCTCCTTCTTTTTTCATCGTGTCTGCCCCCAGATTTTATCACTGCCTGATAGATCTGGGTCCTTTCAGAAAGGTTCCTTTTCATTGCTGAGTGACAAGACTCTTCCTGTCTCCTCACCACTTTTAACTGCTTCTTATATCTCTTCCCAGATGGCCTATGGCTACAGAAGTTGATTAGGAGCCAGTGAGCTGTCACAGCCTTCTTGAGATTTTTGTGGAGTGGGGAACCTGCAGCCTCAGGGCCACATATAGCCCTCTAGGCCCTCAAGTGCAGCCCTTTGACTAAATCTAAACTTCACAGAACAAATCCCCTTAATAAAAGGATTTGTTCTGTAAAACTTAGACTCAGTCAACAGACCACACGCAAAGACCTAGAAGGCCACATGTGGTTTCAGGGTTAAAGGTTCTACACCCCTGCTTTAGTCCTTTCTTACTTTAGGAGGGTCATTGAGCATCAGAAGAAACAAAGTTCATCCCCCTTAAGTTGACTTCATTTCAGTAAACTAGTGGGCATTGGTTTCTTTGAAGCTTTGGCAATTGTGTGAATGAAACAACTCCGCAGAGTGACTTAGACCGTAAAGTCCTTTCTCTCCTCAGCACCTAGCAAAGTGCCCTGTATACAATGGTGCTTAAGGAAATGTTTGTTCATGGCATCAATGTCTGTCCTTTCAGAAGCTGCTTCCCGTCTTGTCAAGGAGAGGAATCATCCCCAACATGCAGACATTTTGTAACTTGGCCATAGGCTGCCACGAGAGAAGAAATGGAATACAGCTGCTCTCAGACATGAAGGTAAACAGGCCTCCTTGATGACTTTTTAACAGTGTTACTAAGGTATCCAGTTTAGAAAGAGAAGTTAAAAACCCAAATTTTCACGTAGTTCTTTGGTCAACACTGTAAAGAAAGTTGCTCAGTTCTTCCTCCTAGATATTGACATTCTCTGGTAGTTACAATGAACACAGAAGATTATTCTAGGAAAATGCCTTTACAAACTCTTCAAGTGTCATATTTGTGAAATGATAGTAATATTAATGCAGCAATGACATAGGGAGCATATGGCATAATAGAGGACTGTCCTTAGAGCCAGAGAGGCATGGCTGCAAGTCTCACCTCTGATAGGTACTGATCATGTGATGTCAGGCAAGTCACTTAACCTCTCTCTGCTCTAGGTAACCCTCTAAGACAGGTGTTCTTAACCTTTTTTATATCACAACCCTCTGGCAATTTGCTAAAGTCTATGAACCCCTTCTCAGAATAATGCTTTTAAATGCATAAAATAAAATTCATGGGATTACAAAGTAAACCAGTTATGTTGAAATGAAAATGTGTAATTTTTCCCCCTAAGTTCATGGACCCGCTGAAATTTATCCACAGATCCCTTGCAAGTCTATAGACTTCAGCTTAAAAACCCCCGCTCTGAGATGGTTAAGATGTAAAGAAGGTGCTACCCTGAATTGGAACTTCGTCATATAAAAGTTCCTTAAATAAATGGATTCACAAGACTTCTTCCTATTCTGTGAAATTAGAAAATTATAACATTATTTCAGGGTGAGATTATACATGAATCTTACGACAGATTTAAAACTTAAAAAGATTCTGGAGATTATCTAGTAACAATCCCCTCATCTTACAGATAAGGAAACCTGAAGACCTTGTCCAAAATCATACAGCTAGTGAAGGGACCTATCTCACATTTATACCCCAGGTCCCCTGACTCTAAATACAGCACACTTTCAACTAACCAAGTTGTCTCTCCATTGCATTATAGAGTGGTGGGCATGAAAGTTTCCAGTTTGTAAAGAGTAGTCATCACCTCTTGTTTGTCAGGCAACATGGAAGAGGTGGGATTTCATTAGTTTCTTAAACAAAGGCTTGGTTAGTCAGTTGAGGGTGAGCATTTGGAAATAAGGTTCTCACTAGGGAGGCAATACCCTTAGAAAAGAGAGGAGGCCTTAAGTGGATGCATTAGAATTATAGAACACAGCCAAGCCTGGAGACAGCTCATCTCAACTCATCCTTTCATCAGCCTGTTTCCTGGTCCTACTCCAGATAAGCATAACCAGGAATATTTTTCTTTTTTTAAATAATATTTTATTATTTTTTCCCAAAAAACAGTTAACACTTTTTTTAAATTTTGAGTTCTAAATTCTCTCCTTTCTCTCCCTGAGACAGTAATCAATTTGATAGAGGTTATACATGTGTAAAAAAAAAATTGAAAATAGTATGCTTTAATTTGCATTCAGATTTTGTCAGTTAATTCTCTGGAAGTGGGTAGTATTTTTCATCATTTGAAATTATCTTAGATCATTGTATTGCTGAAAATAGCTAAGTCATTCACAGTTGATCATCATGCAGCATTGCTGTTGCTGTTTACAATGTTCTCCTGGTTCTGTCACTTCACTCTGCATCATCAGTTCACTTAAGTCTTCCCAGGTTTTTCTGAAGTCTGGCTGTTCATCAGTAATACTCCATTACAATCACATACCACAACTTGTTCAGCCATTCCTCAAATGATGGACATCTTCTCAATTTCCAATTCTTCACCACCACAAAAAGAGCTGCTATAAGTATTTTTGCACAAATAAGTCCTTTCCTCCTTTTTTGGATCTCTTTGGGATACACCAAGTACTGGTATTGCTAGATCAAAGGGTATGCATAGTTTTATAACCCTTTGGGCATCTCGCTGCTTAGCTGTGCCTGGGGCCTTAGGGCCTCATTGCTGGGCTGCCTTAGGGGCCAGGGGCCACAGGGTCTCACTGGGGCTCAAGGCTTGGCTGCTGGCTTGCCCAGACGGTGCTCCCTTTTTACACCAGTGAGACAGACCTTTTCCTGCCAGCCTAAGTTGTCTTGGGCTTAAAATTTGTTTTGCCCCATTCTTTTGTTGGTTTTACCACTCCAGAATTTATTTTGAGACACTCTTTTATAGTTGTTTGGAGGTGCCTTTGGAAGAGTTCAGGTGAGTTCCTTCCTTACTCCACCATCTTGGCTCTACCAGACGCCATAACTGAGAATATTCATGGAACCTACATTTCCCAAAGAAAGGACACAAATCCCTTTAGTGCCCATTTCATTCAGCCGCACACAGATGCATGTACTCTGAGCTGTATCACCACGACTGTATTACTGTACTAAGTCAAAAATTACCTTTTTCTCTGATGGGCAGGTCTGTTTTGTACCTCCAGAAAATAGTCATGGGCCTGTTCTAGTACTCACTACCCCACCATGAAGAATTCCCTTCAAGTGTTCCTTATCTACACCGTTCCCTCTCTTTGCCTGTGCTTTTGGAAAAGACAGAACTTGCCTTAACTCCCTGGGTGGCCCCATATTTATTTCGAGGAATAATAGCACAACTTGATGTCAGTATAAGCCTCTGACACGTTGGTTCTCTCTGACCTGACGTCTCAACAGGTTAACTTAATCCCTACTTCCTTCAGATCTAACCCTTGACAATATATCAAAAGGCTCTACCAGCCCTGCTCAGCCCTGGTGGAGATTGGTTGTTTAATATCTGTGGCTATTTCAGACTTGCAAGATGATCCCCAACGCCCACATCTATAGCGCCCTCATCAATACAGCTGTGAAGAAGCTGGACTACATTTATCTCATAGAGATCCTTCAGAGCATGAAGAAGAATGAGGTCCCTGTGAATGAAGTCATAATCCGACAGCTGGAGTTTGCGGCTACATACCCTCCTACATTTGACAGGGTACGTGTCATAGGTCTTAAAGAAAACACTTATATCCTGGGAATGAAGTGGCAAAGTCTTTTAGAGCCACGTGCATATAAAAAAATAAAAGGGTGGAAGGCAGTAAAATAAACATTCAACATTCTCCTGCTACATTTATCCCATACAAGGATGCCTACAGTAATATAGAGTCTGATGGTGTCCCCTTCTTAATTCCTAAGCTGGTATCAGCCAAATTACTCGTTAATAATTTTTAAATATCTTCTCTTTGCTGTGACACAAATCTTCCAATCAGAGAGTTGATGGGTAGCCAAGGAGAAGTCTTTTGCAAACAGAATAGTTAAATTAGTGTGCAAATAAGTTTGGCACAGCTTTCTCTATATATAAAAACATATAGAGAAAGCATCTTTGATGCTAGAGCAGTTTCTGATCCTTAGTGTTCTCCCAGAACCCTGAGTAGTGATGATCACATTTTCTAGAAATCATAGCTTTGTGTGGTAATAGATTTGAAGACTGACTTGTTCAGCTACTGGGATTTAACAAAGTGGGGAAACTCAATTCTAGAGTTATATATGAACTACCCAAGGTCACAATGGTAGAGCTTATATAGAACCAGGTCTCCCAACCCTTGGAGCCAACTTCAGAACAAAATACTTTACCTATGCTTCTTAAGGTTTTTGACAGGTAGAGAGAGTTTGGGAGGATGCATTTTGTCAGTGCTGCAGTAAAGGCCACAACAGAAGGGTTAAAGAAATCTCTCCCCCATGGCACACTTGAGGGAGGGGCAGCTTCCCCCTCTGAACTGGTTTCTTCAGTAAAATGGGGATACCTGTCCAACCTACATTGCAAGGTTATAAAAGCCAGTTGAGTTAATATTACGGGAAGCAATTTGTAACCTCACAGCACTATAAAAACATAAGCTATCATTATTGTCTAAGAATATATTTACATAGTATCAGGCCACTTCTGTAGTAAAACAGAAATTGTTTCATGATCTTAATGCCCTCTATTCCCCACCAGAAACCCTCCACTCAGTACCTTTTTTTTTTTAACAAACTAAATGTAACAAGCTTTAAGGAGAGACCCTTTCTCAACTCACCTAAGAATTTCTCCCTCAGTAGCTACTTTATTCTTAGTCTTAAATCTCATGTAACTGGATTTTTCAATTATAGTACAAAGGGAAGAATACCTACTTGGAAAAGATCGACGGTTTTCGAGCTTACTACAAGCAGTGGCTGAAAGCAATGCCTGCAGAAGAGACTCCCCATCCCTGGCAGAAATACAGAACAAAACCTAAGAGTGATGAAGTTAGTGAAGAGAAGACTAAAGTAACCAAAGACGTGGGAGAACTTTGAGAACAGACACTGTGATGATCTGTTTGACAACATAGACCAACTTCGGGACGTGTTGCAAAAACCCAGAAATCCCAAATTGTTAGATGGTTAGTTGTCCACAAAGGACACATAAAGAAGTGAAAGCAGCTTGGGCTCAGGTGTCTGATAGGCATAGCACTTTATATGTCCAATATTCATTACTGGCCAGAATATAACTGGGGTTGTATTGCATTTTAGAATGCTTTCAGTAGACTTTGTTATATACCAGCTGGTTGTACCAGCTTTTGTTTCCTGAATTACTAGCCTTACAAGGCTGTTTTTACCAGTTTTTGAAACAGTGCACCAAGAAAATAATGTCCAGAGGGTAGCCAGGATGGTGATGGACCTCATGTTCAGATATAGGGAGTCAGAATATTTAGCCTGGAGAAGACCTGGGTGGAGGAAACCATATGATGGCAGTCTCCAAGTGTTTGAAGGCATGGCATGTAGAAGAGGGATTAGATTTGCCCCAAGGGGCAGAACTAGAAATAATGGGTGAAAGTTGAAAAGACAATTTTAAGTTTAAGGAGAAATTTCAAATAACCTACACTATTTAGAAGTGGATTGGAGATCCTCAGGAAGTAGTGGGTTCTCCTTCACTGGAGATCTTCATGCAGAAGTTGGTATTTTAGAGGGAATGGCTGCTCTGAGGTCCCTTCCAAGTCAGTAGATCCTGGGATGATACCTTCATTATCTTCAAACTATAGGATATCTCTGTTCTGAGATGGCCTATAATAATGTTAAGAGCTCTTGTCTTAAAGAGTCAAAAGACATAGTTGGAGTGTGGCCTTCCAATTATTAATTCTGTGGCAAGGCACTTAACCCTTCCTGGATTCTTCCTATTTATAGTAGAAGCCCTATAGCATAGCAGGAAACTGGCCTTGGAGCCAGGCATACCCAACCTCAGATGCCAGCTGGGCATATCAGGTAATAGATTAGAAGAACCTCTGAAGTCCCTTCCACCTCTTAATTCTGTGAACCTGTTTCCTCATCTGTAAAATGGAGATATTTGCACTAGCTAACCCTACAGGGCCATGAGGAAAACACAGTTTTATGTAACTCTTTTTACATATATTAAAAAAAGGTTAATCCATACATATGAGTTCTAAGTGGCATGATGAGGAAAATCTTGTCTATATTTTAATATTATCCTATTTGTGTACAAACTACAGCATGAGTTACCAATGGTTAAAGGTTTTATTTTTAAATCACAGATAATTACAGTTGATTAACACAGTCTTTTATTTGCCACCATGCTCCAGTCACAGGTTGTAGCTTTGGAGAGCAAGAGTTATCCAGGGAAAAATGTTCACTTCTAACAGCTACTCATGGAGATAAATAATAAAAATAAGCCAGAAATAGAATCTGTGGGTCCATCACTTCGATACCTGTCAACCAGAGCATCCTCGGCAGCCACAGTGGGTACACTCAATGATCCGTCCCTGTAAAACAAGGCAGGCCATGACACATCCTGGATGACAGTGAGGCAGGAGGTAATTTATTCTGATGGATGCAATATAAAAACTGATTCTATCACCTGCTGACCTCTTTCGTTAACCTGACCTAATGGATTTGTGACATTAGTGAATAAATACCACAAAGAAGAGAAGTTACTGTAGATGTCCACTTCTTTCTATGATTTCAAAGACCCAAAGAACAAAAATTAAGTAGAAATCAAATCTTTAAACTTTGGGATGGTATGGGAATGATATGGCCAAGGACAGGATTTTCACCAATTCTGTAAAAGACCCCATAATGCAAATTAATCCTTCTGATGAAAAAAACAGGTTTACATAAAGATTTCAGCCGTGATATAAATCCCCCTTTACTCTTTAATTTCTATTATTAGTAAGAATCTTGCATGTCACAAATGAATTCAATATTCCAAAGATATCCTATAATTAGCATTTTTAATAAGTCAGACATATCAGTGTTCTGTCTTAAATAAAAAGAAAGACAAAATTTAATCCTAAACAAAGCCTAATTCAAGTGACAGCTAAATCAGTTCTACAAATTTCGTTTTCACGAGGATTGGATTGAACCATAAAGATGTGAAGCGCTCAGACACCTTTTCATCATTATCCCTAGGGATAACATACCCCCAAATCTTGCCCATCTCATGCATTAAATAGAAAAATAGGACACACCAGACAACCATTAGGAAAATAGTCATGTTAAAGGAAGGAGCCAAAAGACCATAAAGGAGAACTAAAACCCACAACCATTACAATCAAAATCTACATAGAAAAGACAATGAACCCCAAGCGATTAAATTATTAGAATACTAAGCAACATTATTAATCTATAGAAAATAAAATTCAAATTGATCCTAGAAATTTAGCTCTCTGGCTATGTAGAAGTACCAGCAGGAAAAAACTTACCACTTCTAACTTGCTTTTTGGAACCCTACATATACAATTGGTTCCAAAATTGGTATCCCGAGTTTGGATGCAGCGGAGGCAGCAGAGATTTTCATATCCCTGTTTTTTCCACTTGGCAATCAAGTTCTTATCTGCATAACCTTCTTTAATGCAGTATTCATATAATTCTGTCAGAGAGGAAAAAAACATTAGATACCTGTCCAACAATAAACTCCTCTTCACCATCCTGCAGTGAGGTGTGGGGGAGAGAAAGGGAAGAAGGTAAGTACATTTTACCAATATATTTTTGTTGCTTAGTGATCAGGAAAAACGAAACTTGCAAAGGTTTAAGGAGTGACATCCATTGTTTAATTACTCTTGGAGTTTAAACGTGAAATCAGGATTTCTTCCACTAAGAAAAGGGTAAGACACCAAAAAGCTTAATTTCCCATTCAACTAATTACCTCTACTTATGGCTTTCCTCTTATAAAAGAGGTCAAATATGTATCTCGTTTTCTGATGATGAATCCTGAAGATTGGCCAGAGAGATTCTACTTTCCTCTTTCCTTCATGAGGCTCAGTTTCAGCTAGAGAGAGAAAGACACATAAGTCAGGTACAGAAGTTCTACCACAATTTTCTAAGGGAAAACAAAGTCTGTAAAGTTACCTTTCCATCAACAATGACCTATGGGGGAAAAGAAATCAAATGATATAACAATTTTCTAACAGTTCACTGAATATAAATCTGCATCCTACTCTTCTTAAAATTGCCTTTTTTCAACAATTTTTTGTTGTTCAAGAAAAACCACGGGGGCGGCTAGGTGGCGCAGTGAATAGAGCACCAGCCCTGGAGTCAGGAGGACCTGAGTTCAAATCCTGCCTCCCACACAACACTTACTAGCTGTGTGACCTTGGGCAGGTCACTTAATCCCAACTGCCCTGCCCTCCCCCCTCCAAAGAGCAAAAAAGAAAAAGAAAAACCATGGATCAAGATTGGAAAGTCTGAACATTCAACACACAGTCAATAAAGTCATTGCTTTTTGGATAAATAAATTAAAAAATGAACATGAAAATGTCAGTCAAGCCAAAGACTGGAGAAAAGAAATGTAGTGGGGAGTTTATCACTAAAAAACTAGGGTTATGCTATTACAACAGAGCAAGAAAGCTGATTACCCTTGAGGTTTTTTTTTTTTTATTCTGGACATGCCCGGTAACCTTAACATGAACCTTTACAATGAATAAGTATCCTAAAAGCCACCCCAAGGTTATTTTCATGTCCCACAAAATAGTCTAGTAACATTCATACAGCAAAGATACCCACCGAGCACCTGCGATGTGCAGAACTGTAACCTGCTCCTCATTTCATACACACACAAAAAAGCCCCACAGCACTGATTCTCTACAAGCTCCTACCCAGGTGGGAATGGCTGCAGTAAGAATGTTTATAGATTAACAGACACTATGGAAAGGATGATTAGCAAAGAAAAATGAGAACAGGCAGATGCTGACCACAGACTATAAGCTATCGTGGCTGTTTTTAATTTCCATTTGAATAAAAGCCTAAACAAGCAGCTCTAACGCACCTTGTCAGTCTGTTCCAGTAAGACTCTGTAAGTATATGCTCCATTACAGATTTCATTTCCTAAATCAAGAATGTGTGATCTCTTGGTTCTTCAAGTCCAACCCCTCCTGATCGGTCCTTGTTATGTAATTATAGACAAGACCAAAGAGCCAGATTTTTAGGATCAGAAAGGATTTTAGAGATTGTCTACATCTCCAGTGCTTAAAACAGCACATAATAGGGGTTTAGTAATTGCTTGTTCACTTGTTACCACAGATATTAAGAAGTAAAGGTAGTCCTTTGGCTCCAAATTCAGTAATCCTTCCATAAATCACATGGTGGTCATCCAAAAACATTAAAGCAAAGAATAGGCATGGGTTTGTGCTGTCATTGTAATGAAGTGCTGTAAAATAGATATAATATTCAAGTGCTATATCCAAAACAAATGATTATTCAGTCAGATCACAGTCTAATATGGAAATTGAAAACTGGCTCTCCTCACCTTCTCTCATCTTCTGATCCAATTCATCCAACGTAGGCTCAATTAGCTCCCAGCCATCTGGAGGAGCTTTCCTGCTTCTTTTTACTTTAGGCATCTTCTACAAAACAACACCAAAGAATATCAAAAATAAGTTAAACAAATTGGTTTCTGATACTCAATTCCACAAAGGATAGGCTTGGTTGTGTAATCAGAAACACCACCCAGTTTTCCAAACATGTGAAAGGCAACACAAAGTGAGCCTCACATAAGCCAAACATAAATTCCAATTATCACTTAGAAAGTACTGGACGTTTCTACAACTAATACAGAAATATAGGCAGCATGATAGTAAGAAAGGAACAGTAATTCTGGATTCAAAAGACCTAGGTTCAAATTCTCTTACTATGTTACCTTAAGCAAGTTTCCAACCCCCCAAATTTACCTTCCTTGGGAAAGGGACAGGACAAGCTGAGTTACCCAACTGGCTGGGTCCCCATTCAGGCAGCTTGGACTACTCACAAGTTGTGTTTGTCCTTCATTTTCAAAGGAGGACCATTGCATCAGAGAAATAATGACATGACTTACAACTGACTGATTAGAGTGAGGGAGGGCTGTGCAAAGTCTCCGGCCTCACTTTCTCTTCCTCCCCCTCTCCCAAGGAAGGTAAATTTTGATAGTTGGAAGCTGCCCAGTTAACTTGGGGTTTACTGGCGAGATTCCTTGATTCCTTCTTTTTTTTCCTTTCTCTCTCTTTTCTCAGACCAAACCTTAAACCCATTTCACTCTGGAACTCATAGACTGGACCACAACTCATCCCTGCCCAAGCGCTACTTAATGGCTATAGTTTGGGTCCTCCTGGCTCAGCCTGAATGTCAATAATAACTCTTTTTCTTTTAACCAGCAACTCTGAGAGTCCTCCCCTCACAGTATGATTTTTTTTTTTTTTAATTAAAGGGGCCATCCCTTGACTCACTTCTTATAGAGGCCTATTCACTGAATGGGCATTGCCTCACTCAAAGTGAGAACCTGAAAAAGTCTCAGCCTAAAAGGCGCAGGGTCTCCCATTGCCTCCTGGACCACGTCCAGTCTTCTTGATGAGTATCTGGCCACTGGACCCAGATGGCTCTGGAGCAGAAAGTGAGGCTAGTGACCTTGCAAGGCCCTCCCTCACTCAAATCAAAGTCAACTGCAAATCATGTCATCATTTCCCTGATGCCATGGTCCTCTTCCTGAAGGAAGGACAACCTGAAGCAAGTTAACTAAACCTCCCTGGGCCTCAATTGTAAAATGAAGAGCTAGTATTTCATCTCTCTAAGGTCCCTTCTGATGCCTAGGGAAGCCTAGGAAGGGAAACGATCGCTTATTTGTACAGAACATTCTCACAGTCTCCAGTGAAGTACCACCTGTGGTAGTAAAGTTCACTAATGCTGAACCAATGAGGGCTTTCCCTCTGGAATCTCACAGCGCAATTTCTTCTACATCTCCCCCAAGCACTGTCCGTGGGAAGCCGTGCAATGTAAGGCACTTCTCTCCCGTTTGTGTCCCATCCTCCCGCTACTCTGCGGACTCCACTGGGACAAGAACCACATTTCAACCAGAACCGCTACCACCCCCCCACACACACATCCCAGCGCCCAGCCCCGAGCTCTGCACGAGCGTCCAAAGTAAGTGTTTATGAGGCTGCATTTGATTCTAGAAACAATTCTTTAAGTACAGCAATGGAAGCAACACTGAAGAGCCGAGGCTCGGAGGAGTGAGGGGACTCGCCGAGGGGTCACACGCGCAATGGTGACTGTCAGGACTCCAAATCTCCTCGACTCCGCGACACTTTGTCACCAGCAAGGGGGCCCCTTGCCGCGGACACTCCTCCCCCCTCGACCACGCACAGCACAACTCCAGCACCGGGGAAACGGCGGCCTGGATCCTCGGGCACTGGAAGAGAGGCCGCTCTCCGCCTCCCTGCGGAGCCAGCCTTCGGGCCGGGCGTGGGGAAAGGGGGTCTCTTCCCTAGGCTCCAAGGAGAGAGGCAGAAGCCGCTTCTCCCCTCACGGACTCCTCTCAGTCTGACGGGAAGGGAGACCGCAAAGTCCCTCCGGGACCCAAGGAGAGATAAGAGGAGCGAGGGAACATTGCCAAGGAAACTACTGGGACAAAACCTACCGACTGCTCCGACGACCACCAGGCCAGCTTCCGTTTCCGTCCTACCGCTCAGCCCCGACGCTTGTCGCCCGATAAATACGTCACGGGCAAGGGCCTCCCGGCCCCTGAACATGACGTTACCCTCCCGCCACAGGCGAATTCCTAGCGAAGGCACAATCGTCAGTTTGGTCGTCTACAGCATTGCCTGCGGAGAATTCTAATTCCCTAGTCCCGAGGGCCGGGCTGAGCTCCTTAATGGGGGAGCATGACCTTCTCTGGGGTGTGGAGCTGACGGCCTACTCAAGCTCCGGGGTTAGGGAGTGCCCATGAGAGGGGCGCTGGCGGTACCGGGGCTCCGGCAGGCGCCTGGGACAGCCGCCCCTCGAGCTCTTGCACCTGGGAGAAGGGGTTCCGGGGTCCTCGTGGCTGTGGCGGTGGCGGCGGCGGTAGCAGCGGAACGCGAGCACGAGTTGAGCCCGCGGAGGGTTCCTTCTTTCGACTCCGGGGTAGACTAGAGACAGACAGAGGGAGAGGGGAGAAAGGTAGGGAGGGTGGGGGGGAGGGGGGAGGAAGGAAAGAGAGAGGCGAGTTCCGGTTCCGGCGTCAGTTCGAGTTCCTGCAGCAGCTGTCGGAGCCGCGATGCCCAAAGGAGGTGAGAGGCGCGCGCGGGGCCCGGGAGGGAGGGAGCGACGGCCCCGGGGCCCGGGCCCCAGCCCCCAGCCCCGGCCGCGGTCCATTCTGCGGGCCGGCGCCCGGCTCGGGGGGCCGTGGCCTCGAAGGAACCAGCTTGGCTCCTGTGGTGAGGCTCGGGGGGCCCAGCCCAGGCCCCGCCGGCCCCTCGGAGCGAACGAGGCTTCCCGGCTGGGCTGGGGACCCGAGGGGCTGGACTGGGGAGATTCCCCCTCCCCCAGACCTCGGCCCCCGGGGCTGCGGGGTGTGTAGTTCCGTCTGTCTGCGGCAAGGGGTGGGAGGAGGGAGTGAATGGAGGATTGGGAGAGGGGGCGTGTGGGTTTGGGGGCCCGGCTTGGATGTCTCGCCCCTGAATTCGTCTTCGAAACAACCGAAAACCTCTTGAATATGGTAGAACTGGTTTCTTAGTTTCTAAGCCTAAAAGGAACCAAGAGATCTCTTGGGGAATGATAAAAAGGAGGGAGCAAGCTTTTTTTTTTTTTTTTTTTTTTTTTTAAGTTTTTGGTCTTCAAAAGAATTAGGAAGAGGAAAATCTTTTAAAAACGCATCCCTACCTTTTGGAGTAAATAACTTGAAACACTCTTCTGACCCTTTAGGAGTAGACGTGAGTCATAAGCTTCCTTTGAGCTGTGATTGAAACCTATTTAGTGACGTTGTGAAGCCATAATTAGCTCCCTTTCCAGCCATGCTGGATGTTTCTAGGCTTGGGAAAAGATTGCATCTTCCTGAATTGGTAGAAAGTTCCTTCAAGATCGTTTTAGTCTCCTTATTTTATAGATTATCAAACGGAAACTCAGAGGAGTTTAAGTGATTTACCCGAAGGCACATAGTTAGTAGCAGAACTGACTCCAGACCAGGTTTCCTGATCTTTGAGTACGTGACACATTCATGTCTTATTTGTTTTTGTCTTGTTTAGGCTAACTGCTTCAGTGAAATATCTAAATGCTGTTGTAGCTAGAATTAATTCTACTTAGTTTTCTCTGAACTCATACTTCTTGAATACCAACGACCTCCTGGTTCTCTGCTTCTAAAGGTGCAAAAGCTAGGTCTTTTTTTTTTTTTTAATCGTTTGTTCAGCTGTTTTATGGTAAGTTTTGGTTGAGGTTGGAAGTTAAAATTAGGAAATCTTAAAACCAAACCACCAGATAACTTGAAACTTTTCTCTGTGAGGAGCTTAAAAATGATCACCAGCAGATTTGTAAACTCATGCATTGTTTACATGTAATGACGTGAGGGGTAAAGCACATGAGAATTAGGCATCAGAGTAAGATGGCCTCATAATACAGTATGTTAGGTAGATTTTTTTTTTAAGGAATTAAATGTAAATCAAAGGTTAATTATGTATCAAATCATGTAAGATTAAGACTCTAGAAATCAGTTTTGTGAATTGTTGCTGTTGCCTGAAAAATTTAAGAGGGTAAGAAAAGGTGCTTCATTTAAAGGAAGAATTAGAATCCTTTCCATACTGCACTTGAAATTCAAGTAGTCATTAAAAAAGAGTGGTGGTTCCAAGGTGGCACAATTATAGCACAGCACCTGCTGTCTAGGAAATCTGGGGAAAAGGAAGCAGCTTTGGGACTTTCGATTGAGTCCCCACCTGGCTCACTAAGTGGATCTTGGAAACAATACAGTGCTTAATTAAAGAGGCTGTGTTTTGTGGTAACATACTCAACTGAAAATTAGATGGGCCCCAGGTTAAGTGGGTGAGAACTCAGCTAAGAATCAAAGCAAACCGTTCCATGCTAGCAGTAGTAAAATAAGATGCACGTCACTATTTTTCCTTTCATCAAAATGACAAACCAGTATGTTAGCTTGAGCAGTGTTGACATTAAAAGTAATGCTATTTAGGCATTCTTGAATTGCCAACCAATTTTCAAATCTTAGAGTTTTATCAAGTTTGTTTTAAGTTTAAACCTCTAGTTTGCCAAAACTATCCCATTTTTAAAGGCTTTTTCTGCTTTCTTCCTTATACTTTATCCCCTTTCACCTATAAGTATTTTTTTAGTATGTTTTAATGAGTATAGGAAAGCCAGTGCCTCTGTTTACTTTTTTCATTGCCATGTGCCATGTTATTATTTGGGGAGTTATTTCTTCTTTTGGCATTAAAGAAACAATTTAACATTTTTTTCCTTTATATGAAATCAGAGTTACTATAGGCATTGAGAGATAGCTTCATCAAAACTAATGGACATATCAGCTTACTTGCCACTACATTTAACATTGCAGTTTCCATGTGGTTCAATTTGCTTTGGTGGTTCTTCCATTCACATTTAGTGTGTGTTTTTTTCTTGAGTCTGCATATTTCACTTTGCTTCATTTCACACAGCCTGGTATAGTGGATTGAGGGCTAACCTCAAAATGAGAAGGAAGACCTACAGACTCTGTCACCCTGGACATATCCTTTTTCCTCTGTGTGCCCTGGGCACCTCTGTAAGACTTGAAGTTACTGAGAAGGTGCTGGTCTGCCTGCGTAGAGAGGAAGGTTCTCCCAGGGAACCTCCTTGGACCCATGAAGTCATAGATCTGATTTCCCATTTTTCATATTCATATGAGAATTCTTTTATATTCACATCCCCAGTCAGTGGGCATCTACTTTGTTTCCATTTTTTGCTACTACAAAAAGGTTGCTGCTATGACTGTCTTGGTGTATGAGGAACTTTGGGATCTCTGGGTGAAAGGGTGAACTTTTTAGTCCCTTTCTTGGCACAGTTTCAGAATGCTTAAACCTCACAATACCAGTAGGATATGACTTTTCCACAGCCACTCCGACATGAGCTGTCCCTGCTTTGTCAGTTTGCTGGATAGATGTAAGCCTGAGAGTTGTTGTGCTTCACATTCTTCTTAATGATCAGGGCGGTCTTTCCTGTGAGTATTAATGGTTTACAATTCTGTAGAGACCTCTCTATCCTTTTACCCACTGGGGGATGACTCTTGGTCACATATATATATATACATATATATACACATATATATATAACCTGGGGCCCATCTAATTTTCAGCTGAGTATGTTACCACAAAACACAGCCTCTTTAATTAAGTACCGTATTGTTTCCAAGATCCACTTAGTGAGCCAGATGGGGGGACTCAAGCGAAAGTCCCAAATATATATATATGCATTAATTCTCCATACATCAAACCCATATCAGAGATATTCGATGCAAAGGTTATTTTTCCCCATCACCAGTTTCTCTGCTTATCCTGGCTGCATCTACTTTATTCACACACAAAATTTGGGGTTTCCTGTACCGTAATCAGAATGATCTATTTTATCTGTGTCATCACCCCTATCCCTTATTTGGTTCTTCTCCCTCTAGTTACACAGAACTATGAAAATTTTTTTTTTGGTTTGTTTTTTTTTTAATATTTTTTTTTT